>JARWAU010000024.1:1200000-1839464 GCA_029958995.1 Bombus sonorus | reverse complement strand
ATTTGGACGATTAAACGCTCTTTTTACTCCATTTTGCGGGCCAAACGCAATGGACGACAATTTCAGCGACGAAACTACCCGGTTCTCGCAAATTGCGATCATTCGTCTAATTTTGACGAAAATCGACTGTAATTTCCTTCCCGTTAGAGATACTTGGACGATTAAACGCTCTTTTTACTCCATTTTGCGGGCCAAACGCAATGGACGACCATTTCAGCGACGAAACTACCCCGGTTCTCGCAAATTGCGATCTTTCGTCAAATATTGACGAAACTCGACTGTACTTTCCTTCCCGTTAGAGATATTTGGACGATTAAACGCTCTTTTTACTCCATTTTCCAAACGCAATGGACGACAATTTCAGCGACGAAACTACCCCGGTTCTCGCAAATTGCGATCATTCGTCAAATATTGACGAAAATCGACTGTAACTTCCTTCCCGTTGGAGATATTTGGACGATTAAACGCCCATTCTGCTCCATTTTACATGCCAAACGCCACGAACGACAGTTTCAGCGACAGACCTATCCTTAGCGCGCGCAAATCGCAATCATTCGTCTAATTTTGACGAAAATCGGCTGTAATTTCCTTCCCGTTAGAGATATTTGGAAGATTAAACGCGCACTTTACGCCATTTTACGGGCCAAACGCAATGTCGCACGCTTTCAGCGTCGAAATTATCCCTGGCGCAGGTAAAACGCGATCATTCTTCAAATTTTGACGTGAGTTGACGGGAATTTCCTTACCGTTGGAGATATTTCGACGTTTAAACGCTCATTTAACTCTATTTTGCACGTCCAACGAAGTGCGCGACACTTCCAGCGTCGAAACTGTCCCTGGCATAGGTGAAACCCGATTAGTCTTCTAATTTTGACGAAAATCGACTGTAATTTCCTTCCCGTTGGAGATATTTGGACGATTAAACGCCCATTCTGCTCCATTTTACATGCCAAACGCCAAGAACGACAGTTTCAGCGACAAACCTATCCCTGGCGCGCGCAAATCGCCATCATTCGTCTAATTTTGACGAAAATCGACTGTAATTTCCTTCCCGTTAGAGATATTTGGACGATTAAACGCTCTTTTTACTCCATTTTGCGGGCCAAACGCAATGGACGACAATTTCAGCGACGAAACTACCCCGGTCCTCGCAAATTGCGATCTTTCGTCAAATATTGACGAAAATCGACTGTAATTTCCTTCCCGTTGGAGATATTTGGACGATTAAACGCCCATTCTGCTCCATTTTACATGCCAAACGCCACGAACGACAGTTTCAGCGACAAACCTATCCCTGGCGCGCGCAAATCGCCATCATTCGTCTAATTTTGACGAAAATCTACTGTGAGTTCCTTCCCGTCAGAGATATTTGGAAGATTAAACGCTCATTGTACTCCATTTTACACGCCGAATGCAGTGCGCGGCGCTTTGAGCGTCGAAACTGTCCCTGGCATAGGTGAAACCCGATTAGTCTTCTAATTTTGACGAAAATCGACTGTAATTTCCTTCCCGTTGGAGATATTTGGACGATTAGACGCCCATTCTGCTCCATTTTACATGCCAAACGCCACGAACGACAGTTTCAGCGACAAACCTATCCCTGGCGCGCGCAAATCGCCATGACTCGTCTAATTTTGACGAAAATCGACTGTGATTTCCTTCCCGTCAGACATATTTGGACGATTAAACGCTCTTTTTACTCCATTTTGCGGGCCAAACGCAATGGACGACAATTTCAGCGACGAAACTACCCCGGTTCTCGCAAATTGCGATCATTCGTCAAATATTAACGAAACTCGACTGTAATTTCCTTCCCGTTAGAGATATTTGGACGATTAAACGCTCTTTTTACTCCATTTTGCAAACGCAATGGACGACAATTTCAGCGACGAAACTACCCCGGTTCTCGCAAATTGCGATCATTCGTCAAATATTGACGAAAATCGACTGTAACTTCCTTCCCGTTGGAGATATTTGGACGATTAAACGCCCATTCTGCTCCATTTTACATGCCAAACGCCACGAACGACAGTTTCAGCGACAGACCTATCCCTAGCGCGCGCAAATCGCAATCATTCGTCTAATTTTGACGAAAATCGACTGTAATTTCCTTCCCGTTAGAGATATTTGGAAGATTAAACGCTCATTTTACTCCATTTTACACGCCGAATGCAGTGCGCGGCGCTGTCAGCGTCGAAACTATCCCCGGCGCAGGTAAGACGCGATCATTCTTCTAATTTTGAAGAAAATTGACTGTAATTACCTTCCCGTTGGAGATATTTGGACGATTAAACGCGCACTTTACGCCATTTTACGGGCCAAACGCAATGTCGCACGCTTTCAGCGTCGAAATTATCCCTGGCGCAGGTAAAACGCGATCATTCTTCAAATTTTGACGTGAGTTGACGGGAATTTCCTTCCCGTTGGAGATATTTCGACGTTTAAACGCTCATTTAACTCTATTATGCACGTCCAACGAAGTGCGCGACACTTCCAGCGTCGAAACTGTCCCTGGCATAGGTGAAACCCGATTAGTCTTCTAATTTTGACGAAAATCGACTGTAATTTCCTTCCCGTTGGAGATATTTGGACGATTAAACGCCCCTTCTGCTCCATTTTACATGCCAAACGCCACGAACGACAGTTTCAGCGACAAACCTATCCCTGGCGTGCGCAAATCGCCATCATTCGTCTAATTTTGACGAAAATCGACTGTAATTTCCTTCCCGTTAGAGATATTTGGACGATTAAACGCTCTTTTTACTCCATTTTGCGGGCCAAACGCAATGGACGACAATTTCAGCGACGAAACTACCCCGGTCCTCGCAAATTGCGATCTTTCGTCAAATATTGACGAAAATCGACTGTAATTTCCTTCCCGTTGGAGATATTTGGACGATTAAACGCCCATTCTGCTCCATTTTACATGCCAAACGCCACGAACGACAGTTTCAGCGACAAACCTATCCCTGGCGCGCGCAAATCGCCATCATTCGTCTAATTTTGACGAAAATCTACTGTGAGTTCCTTCCCGTCAGAGATATTTCGACGTTTAAACGCTCATTTAACTCTATTATGCACGTCCAACGAAGTGCGCGACACTTCCAGCGTCGAAACTGTCCCTGGCATAGGTGAAACCCGATTAGTCTTCTAATTTTGACGAAAATCGACTGTAATTTCCTTCCCGTTGGAGATATTTGGACGATTAAACGCCCCTTCTGCTCCATTTTACATGCCAAACGCCACGAACGACAGTTTCAGCGACAAACCTATCCCTGGCGTGCGCAAATCGCCATCATTCGTCTAATTTTGACGAAAATCGACTGTAATTTCCTTCCCGTTAGAGATATTTGGACGATTAAAGGCTCTTTTTACTCCATTTTGCGGGCCAAACGCAATGGACGACAATTTCAGCGACGAAACTACCCCGGTCCTCGCAAATTGCGATCTTTCGTCAAATATTGACGAAAATCGACTGTAATTTCCTTCCCGTTGGAGATATTTGGACGATTAAACGCCCATTCTGCTCCATTTTACATGCCAAACGCCACGAACGACAGTTTCAGCGACAAACCTATCCCTGGCGCGCGCAAATCGCCATCATTCGTCTAATTTTGACGAAAATCTACTGTGAGTTCCTTCCCGTCAGAGATATTTGGAAGATTAAACGCTCATTGTACTCCATTTTACACGCCGAATGCAGTGCGCGGCGCTTTGAGCGTCGAAACTGTCCCTGGCATAGGTGAAACCCGATTAGTCTTCTAATTTTGACGAAAATCGACTGTAATTTCCTTCCCGTTGGAGATATTTGGACGATTAGACGCCCATTCTGCTCCATTTTACATGCCAAACGCCACGAACGACAGTTGCAGCGACAAACCTATCCCTGGCGCGCGCAAATCGCCATCACTCGTCTAATTTTGACGAAAATCGACTGTGATTTCCTTCCCGTCAGACATATTTGGACGATTAAACGCTCTTTTTACTCCATTTTGCGGGCCAAACGCAATGGACGACAATTTCAGCGACGAAACTACCCCGGTTCTCGCAAATTGCGATCATTCGTCAAATATTGACGAAAATCGACTGTAACTTCCTTCCCGTTGGAGATATTTGGACGATTAAACGCCCATTCTGCTCCATTTTACATGCCAAACGCCACGAACGACAGTTTCAGCGACAGACCTATCCCTAGCGCGCGCAAATCGCAATCATTCGTCTAATTTTGACGAAAATCGACTGTAATTTCCTTCCCGTTAGAGATATTTGGAAGATTAAACGCTCATTTTACTCCATTTTACACGCCGAATGTAGTGCGCGGCGCTGTCAGCGTCGAAACTATCCCCGGCGCAGGTAAGACGCGATCATTCTTCTAATGTTGAAGAAAATTGACTGTAATTACCTTCCCGTTGGAGATATTTGGACGATTAAACGCGCACTTTACGCCATTTGACGGGCCAAACGCAATGTCGCACGCTTTCAGCGTCGAAATTATCCCTGGCGCAGGTAAAACGCGATCATTCTTCAAATTTTGACGTGAGTTGACGGGAATTTCCTTCCCG
Source organism: Bombus sonorus (assembly GCA_029958995.1). Classification (NCBI taxonomy): domain Eukaryota; kingdom Metazoa; phylum Arthropoda; class Insecta; order Hymenoptera; family Apidae; genus Bombus; species Bombus sonorus. Next base: position 1,834,902 of record JARWAU010000024.1, on the reverse strand, counting down.
TTGGAGATATTTCGACGTTTAAACGCTCATTTAACTCTATTTTGCACGTCCAACGAAGTGCGCGACACTTCCAGCGTCGAAACTGTCCCTGGCATAGGTGAAACCCGATTAGTCTTCTAATTTTGACGAAAATCGACTGTAATTTCCTTCCCGTTGGAGATATTTGGACGATTAAACGCCCATTCTGCTCCATTTTACATGCCAAACGCCACGAACGACAGTTTCAGCGACAAACCTATCCCTGGCGCGCGCAAATCGCCATCATTCGTCTAATTTTGACGAAAATCGACTGTAATTTCCTTCCCGTTAGAGATATTTGGACGATTAAACGCTCTTTTTACTCCATTTTGCGGGCCAAACGCAATGGACGACAATTTCAGCGACGACACTACCCCGGTCCTCGCAAATTGCGATCTTTCGTCAAATATTGACGAAAATCGACTGTAATGTCCTTCCCGTTGGAGATATTTGGACGATTAAACGCCCATTCTGCTCCATTTTACATGCCAAACGCCACGAACGACAGTTTCAGCGACAAACCTATCCCTGGCGCGCGCAAATCGCCATCATTCGTCTAATTTTGACGAAAATCTACTGTGATTTCCTTCCCGTCAGAGATATTTGGAAGATTAAACGCTCATTGTACTCCATTTTACACGCCGAATGCAGTGCGCGGCGCTTTGAGCGTCGAAACTGTCCGTGGCATAGGTGAAACCCGATTAGTCTTCTAATTTTGACGAAAATCGACTGTAATTTCCTTCCCGTTGGAGATATTTGGACGATTAGACGCCCATTCTGCTCCATTTTACATGCCAAACGCCACGAACGACAGTTTCAGCGACAAACCTATCCCTGGCGCGCGCAAATCGCCATCACTCGTCTAATTTTGACGAAAATCGACTGTGATTTCCTTCCCGTCAGACATATTTGGACGATTAAACGCTCTTTTTACTCCATTTTGCGGGCCAAACGCAATGGACGACAATTTCGGCGACGAAACTACCCCGGTTCTCGCAAATTGCGATCATTCGTCAAATATTGACGAAACTCGACTGTAATTTCCTTCCCGTTAGAGATATTTGGACGATTAAACGCTCTTTTTACTCCATTTTGCAAACGCAATGGACGACAATTTCAGCGACGAAACTATCCCTGGCGCTCGCGAATCGCAATCATTCGTCTAAGTTGGACGAAAATTGACTGTAGTTTCCTTCCCGTAAGAGATATTTGGAAGATTAAACGCTCATGTTACTCCATTTTACACGCCGAATGCAGTGCGCGGCGCTTTCAGTGTCGAAACTATCCCTGGCGCAGGTAAGACGCGATCATTCTCCTAATTTTGAAGAAAATTGACTGTAATTACCTTCCCGTTGGAGATATTTCGTCGATTAAACGCGCACTTTACGCCATTTTACGGGCCAAACGCAATGTCGCACGCTTTCAGCGTCGAAATTATCCCTGGCGCAGGTAAAACGCGATCATTCTTCAAATTTTGACGTGAGTGGACGGGAATTTCCTTCCCGTTGGAGATATTTCGACGTTTAAACGCTCATTTAACTCTATTTTGCACGTCCAACGAAGTGCGCGACACTTCCAGCGTCGAAACTGTCCCTGGCATAGGTGAAACCCGATTAGTCTTCTAATTTGGTCGAAAATCGACTGTAATTTCCTTCCCGTTGGAGATATTTGGACGATTAAACGCCCATTCTGCTCCATTTTACATGCCAAACGCCACGAACGACAGTTTCAGCGACAAACCTATCCCTGGCGCGCGCAAATCGCCATCATTCGTCTAATTTTGACGAAAATCGACTGTAATTTCCTTCCCGTTAGAGATATTTGGACGATTAAACGCCCTTTTTACTCCATTTTGCGGGCCAAACGCAATGGACGACAATTTCAGCGACGAAACTACCCCGGTTCTCGCAAATTGCGATCATTCGTCAAATATTGACGAAAATCGACTGTAATTTCTTTCCCGTTGGAGATATTTGGACGATTAAACGCCCTTTCTGCTCCATTTTGCATGCCAAACGCAACGAACGACATTGTCAGCGACAAACCTATCCCTGGCGCTCGCAAATCGCGATCATGCGTCTAATTTTGACGAAAATCGACTGTAATTTCCTTCCCGTTAGAGATATTTGGACGATTAAACGCTCTTTTTACTCCATTTTGCAAACGCAATGGACGACAATTTCAGCGACGAAACTACCCCGGTTCTCGCAAATTGCGATCATTCGTCAAATATTGACGAAAATCGACTGTAATTTCCTTCCCGTTGGAGATATTTGGACGATTAAACGCCCATTCTGCTCCAGTTTACATGCCAAACGCCACGAACGACAGTTTCAGCGACAAACCTATCCCTGGCGCGCGCAAATCGCCATCATTCGTCTAATTTTGACGAAAATCTACTGTGATTTCCTTCCCGTCAGAGATATTTGGAAGATTAAACGCTCATTGTACACCATTTTACACGCCGAATGCAGTGCGCGGCGCTTTGAGCGTCGAAACTGTCCCTGGCATAGGTGAAACCCGATTAGTCTTCTAATATTGACGAAAATCGACTGTAATTTCCTTCCCGTTGGAGATATTTGGACGATTAGACGCCCATTCTGCTCCATTTTACATGCCAAACGCCACGAACGACAGTTTCAGCGACAAACCTATCCCTGGCACGCGCAAATCGCCATCATTCGTCTAATTTTGACGAAAATCGACTGTGATTTCCTTCCCGTCAGAGATATTTGGACAATTAAACGCTCTTTTTACTCCATTTTGCGGGCCAAACGCAATGGACGACAATTTCAGCGACGAAATTACCCCGGTTCTCGCAAATTGCGATCATTCGTCTAATTTTGACGAAAATCGACTGTAATTTCCATCCCGTTAGAGATATTTGGACGATTAAACGCTCTTTTTACTCCATTTTGCGGGCCAAACGCAATGGACGACCATTTCAGCGACGAAACTACCCCGGTTCTCGCAAATTGCGATCTTTCGTCAAATATTGACGAAAATCGACTGTAATTTCCTTCCCGTTAGAGATATTTGGACGATTAAACGCTCTTTTTACTCCATTTTGCAAACGCAATGGACGACAATTTCAGCGACGAAACTACCCCGGTTCTCGCAAATTGCGATCATTCGTCAAATATTGACGAAAATCGACTGTAATTTCCTTCCCGTTGGAGATATTTGGACGATTAAACGCCCATTCTGCTCCATTTTACATGCCACACGCCACGACCGACAGTTTCAGCGACAGACCTATCCCTAGCGCGCGCAAATCGCAATCATTCGTCTAATTTTGACGAAAATCGACTGTAATTTCCTTCCCGTTGGAGATATTTCGACGTTTAAACGCTCATTTAACTCTATTTTGCACGTCCAACGAAGTGCGCGACACTTCCAGCGTCGAAACTGTCCCTGGCATAGGTGAAACCCGATTAGTCTTCTAATTCTGACGAAAATCGACTGTAATTTCCTTCCCGTTGGAGATATTTGGACGATTAAACGCCCATTCTGCTCCATGTTACATGCCAAACGCCACGAACGACAGTTTCAGCGACAAACCTATCCCTGGCGCGCGCAAATCGCGATCATGCGTCTAATTTTGACGAAACTCGACTGTAATTTTCTTCCCGTTAGAGATATTTGGACGATTAGACGCTCTTTTTACTCCATTTTGCGGGCCAAACGCAATGGACGACAATTTCAGCGACGAAACTACCCCGGTTCTCGCAAATTGCGATCATTCGTCAAATATTGACGAAAATCGACTGTAATTTCTTTCCCGTTGGAGATATTTGGACGATTAAACGCCCTTTCTGCTCCATTGTGCATGCCAAACGCAACGAACGACATTGTCAGCGACAAACCTATCCCTGGCGCGCGCAAATCGCGATCATGCGTCTAATTTTGACGAAACTCGACTGTAATTTCCTTCCCGTTAGAGATATTTGGACGATTAAACGCTCATTGTACTCCATTTTACACGCCGAATGCAGTGCGCGGCGCTTTGAGCGTCGAAACTGACCCTGGCATAAGTGAAACCCGCTTAGTCTTCTAATTTTGACGAAAATCGACTGTAATTTCCTTCCGTTGGAGATATTTGGACGATTAGACGCCCATTCTGCTCCATTTTACATGCCAAACGCAATGGACGACAATTTCGGCGACGAAATTACCCCGGTTCTCGCAAATTGCGATCATTCGTCTAATTTTGACGAAAATCGACTGTAATTTCCATCCCGTTAGAGATATTTGGACGATTAAACGCTCTTTTCACTCCATTTTGCGGGCCAAACGCAATGGACGACAATTTCAGCGACGAAACTACCCCGGTTCTCGCAAATTGCGATCATTCGTCAAATATTGACGAAAATCGACTGTAATTTCCTTCCCGTTGGAGATATTTGGACGATTAAACGCCCATTCTGCTCCATTTTACATGCCACACGCCACGATCGACAGTTTCAGCGACAGACCTATCCCTAGCGCGCGCAAATCGCAATCATTCGTCTGATTTTGACGAAAATCGACTGTAATTTCCTTCCCGTTAGAGATATTTGGACGATTAAACGCTCTTTTTACTCCATTTTGCAAACGCAATGGACGACAATTTCAGCGACGAAACTACCCCGGTTCTCGCAAATTGCGGTCATTCGTCAAATATTGACGAAAATCGACTGTAATTTCCTTCCCGTTGGAGATATTTCGACGTTTAAACGCTCATTTAACTCTATTTTGCACGTCCAACGAAGTGCGCGGCACTTCCAGCGTCGAAACTGTCCCTGGCATAGGTGAAACCCGATTAGTCTTCTAATTTTGACGAAAATCGACTGTAATTTCCTTCCCGTTGGAGATATTTGGACGATTAAACGCCCATTCTGCTCCATGTTACATGCCAAACGCCACGAACGACAGTTTCAGCGACAAACCTATCCCTGGCGCGCGCAAATCGCCATCATTCGTCTAATTTTGACGAAAATCGACTGTGATTTCCTTCCCGTCAGAGATATTTGGAAGATTAAACGCTCATTGTACTCCATTTTACACGCCGAATGCAGTGCGCGGCGCTTTGAGCGTCGAAACTGTCCCTGGCATAGGTGAAACCCGATTAGTCTTCTAATTTTGACGAAAATCGACTGTAATTTCCTTCCCGTTGGAGATATTTGGACGATTAAACGCCCATTCTGCTCCAGTTTACATGCCAAACGCCACGAACGACAGTTTCAGCGACAAACCTATCCCTGGTGCGCGCAAATCGCCATCATTCGTCTAATTTTGACGAAAATCGACTGTGATTTCCTTCCCGTCAGAGATATTTGGACGATTAAACGCTCTTTTTACTCCATTTTGCGGGCCAAACGCAATAGACGACAATTTCAGCGACGAAACTACCCCGGTTCTCGCAAATTGCGATCATTCGTCTAATTTTGACGAAAATCGACTGTAATTTCCTTCCCGTTAGAGATATTTGGACGATTAAACGCTCTTTTTACTCCATTTTGCGGGCCAAACGCAATGGACGACAATTCAGCGACGAAACTACCCCGGTTCTCGCAAATTGCGATCATTCGTCAAATATTGACGAAAATCGACTGTAATTTCTTTCCCGTTGGAGATATTTGGACGATTAAACGCTCTTTTTACTCCATGTTGCATGCCAAACGCAACGAACGACATTGTCAGCGACAAACCTATCCCTGGCGCGCGCAAATCGCGATCATGCGTCTAATTTTGACGAAAATCGACTGTAATTTCCTTCCCGTTAGAGATATTTGGACGATTAAACGCTCTTTTTACTCCATTTTGCGGGCCAAACGCAATGGACGACAATTTCAGCGACGAAACTACCCCGGTCCTCGCAACTTGCGATCTTTCGTCAAATATTGACGAAAATCGACTGTAATTTCCTTCCCGTTGGAGATATTTGGACGCTTATACGCCCATTCTGCTCCATTTTACATGCCAAACGCCACGAACCACAGTTTGAGCGACAAACCTATCCCTGGCGCGCGCAAATCGCAATCATTCGTCTAATTTTGACGAAAATCGACTGTAATTTCCTTCCCGTTAGAGATATTTGGACGATTAAACGCTCTTTTTACTCCATTTTGCGGGCCAAACGCAATGGACGACAATTTCAGCGACGAAACTACCCCGGTCCTCGCAACTTGCGATCTTTCGTCAAATATTGACGAAAATCGACTGTAATTTCCTTCCCGTTGGAGATATTTGGACGCTTATACGCCCATTCTGCTCCATTTTACATGCCAAACGCCACGAACCACAGTTTGAGCGACAAACCTATCCCTGGCGCGCGCAAATCGCAATCATTCGTCTAATTTTGACGAAAATCGACTGTAATTTCCTTCCCGTTAGAGATATTTGGACGATTAAACGCTCTTTTTACTCCATTTTGCGGGCCAAACGCAATAGACGACAATTTCAGCGACGAAACTACCCCGGTCCTCGCAAATTGCGATCTTTCGTCAAATATTGACGAAAAGCGACTGTAATTTCCTTCCCGTTGGAGATATTTGGACGATTAAACGCCCATTCTGCTCCATTTTACATGCCAAACGCAACGAACGACAGTTTCAGCGACGAAACTATCCTTGGCGCTCGCGAATCGCAATCATTCGTCTAAGTTGGACGAAAATTGACTGTAGTTTCCTTCCCGTTAAAGATATTTGGACGATTAAACGCTCTTTTTACTCCATTTTGCGGGCCAAACGCAAAGGACGACAATTTCAGCGACGAAACTACCCCGGTCCTCGCAAATTGCGATCTTTCGTCAAATATTGACGAAAATCAACTGTAATTTCCTTCCCGTTGTAGATATTTGGACGATTAAACGCCCATTCTGCTCCATTTTACATGCCAAACGCCACGAACGACAGTTTCAGCGACAAACCTATCCCTGGCGCGCGCAAATCGCAATCATTCGTCTAATTTTGACGAAAATCGACTGTAATTTCCTTCCCGTTAGAGATATTTGGACGATTAAACGCTCTTTTTACTCCAGTTTGCGGGCCAAACGCAATGGACGACAATTTCAGCGACGAAACTACCCCGGTCCTCGCAAATTGCGATCTTTCGTCAAATATTGACGAAAATCGACTGTACTTTCCTTCCCGTTGGAGATATTTGGACGATTAAACGCCCATTCTGCTCCATTTTACATGCCAAACGCCACGAACGACAGTTTCAGCGACAAACCTATCCCTGGCGCGCGCAAATCGCAATCATTCGTCTAATTGTGACGAATATCGACTGTAATTTCCTTCCCGTTAGAGATATTTGGACGATTAAACGCTCTTTTTACTCCAGTGTGCGGGCCAAACGCAATGGACGACAATTTCAGCGACGAAACTACCCCGGTTCTCGCAAATTGCGATCATTCGTCAAATATTGACAAAAATCAACTGTAATTTCCTTCCCGTTGGAGATATTTGGACGCTTAAACGCCCTTTCTGCTCCATTTTGCATGCCAAACGCCACGAACCACAGTTTTGAGCGACAAACCTATCCCTGGCGCGCGCAAATCGCAATCATTCGTCTAATTTTGACGAAAATCGACTGTAATTTCCTTCCCGTTAGAGATATTTGGACGATTAAACGCTCTTTTTACTCCATTTTGCAAACGCAATGGACGACAATTTCAGCGACGAAACTACCCCAGTTCTCGCAAATTGCGATCATTCGTCAAATATTGACGAAAATCGACTGTAACTTCCTTCCCGTTGGAGATATTTGGACGATTAAACGCCCATTCTGCTCCATTTTACATGCCAAACGCAACGAACGACAGTTTCAGCGACAAAACTATCCCTGGCGCTCGCGAATCGCAATCATTCGTCTAATTTGGACGAAAATTGACTGTAGTTTCCTTCCCGTAAGAGATATTTGGAAGATTAAACGCTCATGTTACTCCATTTTACACGCCGAATGCAGTGCGCGGCGCTTTCAGTGTCGAAACTATCCCTGGCGCAGGTAAGACGCGATCATTCTTCTAATTTTGAAGAAAATTGACTGTAATTACCTTCCCGTTGGAGATATTTGGTCGATTAAACGCGCACTTTACGCCATTTTACGGGCCAAACGCAATGTCGCACGCTTTCAGCGTCGAAATTATCCCTGGCGCAGGTAAAACGCGATCATTCTTCAAATTTTGACGTGAGTTGACGGGAATTTCCTTCCCGTTGGAGATATTTCGACGTTTAAACGCTCATTTAACTCTATTTTGCACGTCCAACGAAGTGCGCGACACTTCCAGCGTCGAAACTGTCCCTGGCATAGGTGAAACCCGATTAGTCTTCTAATTTAGTGGAAAATCGACTGTAATTTCCTTCCCGTTGGAGATATTTGGACGATTAAACGCCCATTCTGCTCCATTTTACATGCCAAACGCCACGAACGACAGTTTCAGCGACAAACCTATCCCTGGCGCGCGCAAATCGCCATCATTCGTCTAATTTTGACGAAAATCGACTGTAATTTCCTTCCCGTTAGAGATATTTGGACGATTAAACGCTCTTTTTACTCCATTTTGCGGGCCAAACGCAATGGACGACAATTTCAGCGACGAAACTACCCCGGTTCTCGCAAATTGCGATCATTCGTCAAATATTGACGAAAATCGACTGTAATTTTTTTCCGTTGGAGATATTTGGACGATTAAACGCCCTTTCTGCTCCATTTTGCATGCCAAACGCAACGAACGACATTGTCAGCGACAAACCTATCCCTGGCGCTCGCAAATCGCGATCATGCGTCTAATTTTGACGAAAATCGACTGTAATTTCCTTCCCGTTAGAGATATTTGGACGATTAAACGCTCTTTTTACTCCATTTTGCGGCCAAACGCAATGGACGACAATTTCAGCGACGAAATTACCCCGGTTCTCGCAAATTGCGATCATTCGTCTAATTTTGACGAAAATCGACTGTAATTTCCATCCCGTTAGAGATATTTGGACGATTAAACGCTCTCTTTACTCCATTTTGCGGGCCAAACGCAATGGACGACCATTTCAGCGACGAAACTACCCCGGTTCTCGCAAATTGCGATCTTTCGTCAAATATTGACGAAAATCGACTGTAATTTCCTTCCCGTTAGAGATATTTGGACGATTAAACGCTCTTTTAACTCCATTTTGCAAACGCAATGGATGACAATTTCAGCGACGAAACTACCCCGGTTCTCGCAAATTGCGATCATTCGTCAAATATTGACGAAAATCGACTGTAATTTCCTTCCCGTTGGAGATATTTGGACGATTAAACGCCCATTCTGCTCCAGTTTACATGCCAAACGCCACGAACGACAGTTTCAGCGACAAACCTATCCCTGGCGCGCGCAAATCGCCATCATTCGTCTAATTTTGACGAAAATCTACTGTGATTTCCTTCCGTCAGAGATATTTGGAAGATTAAACGCTCATTGTACACCATTTTACACGCCGAATGCAGTGCGCGGCGCTTTGAGCGTCGAAACTGTCCCTGGCATAGGTGAAACCCGATTAGTCTTCTAATTTTGACGAAAATCGACTGTAATTTCCTTCCGTTGGAGATATTTGGACGATTAGACGCCCATTCTGCTCCATTTTACATGCCAAACGCCACGAACGACAGTTTCAGCGACAAACCTATCCCTGGCACGCGCAAATCGCCATCATTCTTCTAATTTTGACGAAAATCGACTGTGATTTCCTTCCCGTTAGAGATATTTGGACGATTAAACGCTCTTTTTACTCCATTTTGCAAACGCAATGGACGACAATTTCAGCGACGAAACTACCCCGGTTCTCGCAAATTGCGATCATTCGTCAAATATTGACGAAAATCGACTGTAATTTCCTTCCCGTTGGAGATATTTGGACGATTAAACGCCCATTCTGCTCCATTTTACATGCCACACGCCACGACCGACAGTTTCAGCGACAGACCTATCCCTAGCGCGCGCAAATCGCAATCATTCGTCTAATTTTGACGAAAATCGACTGTAATTTCCTTCCCGTTGGAGATATTTCGACGTTTAAACGCTCATTTAACTCTAGTTTGCACGTCCAACGAAGTGCGCGACACTTCCAGCGTCGAAACTGTCCCTGGCATAGGTGAAACCCGATTAGTCTTCTAATTCTGACGAAAATCGACTGTAATTTCCTTCCCGTTGGAGATATTTGGACGATTAAACGCCCATTCTGCTCCATGTTACATGCCAAACGCCACGAACGACAGTTTCAGCGACAAACCTATCCCTGGCGCGCGCAAATCGCAATCATTCGTTTAATTTTGACGAAAATCGACTGTAATTTCCTTCCCGTTAGAGATATTTGGACGATTAAACGCTCTTTTTACTCCATTTTGCGGGCCAAACGCAATGGACGACAATTTCAGCGACGAAACTACCCCGGTTCTCGCAAATTGCGATCATTCGTCAAATATTGACGAAAATCGACTGTAATTTCTTTCCCGTTGGAGATATTTGGACGATTAAACGCTCTTTTTACTCCATTTTGCATGCCAAACGCAACGAACGACATTGTCAGCGACAAACCTATCCCTGGCGCGCGCAAATCGCGATCATGCGTCTAATTTTGACGAAAATCGACTGTAATTTCCTTCCCGTTAGAGATATTTGGACGATTAAACGCTCTTTTTACTCCATTTTGCGGGCCAAACGCAATGGACGACAATTTCAGCGACGAAACTACCCCGGTCCTCGCAACTTGCGATCTTTCGTCAAATATTGACGAAAATCGACTGTAATTTCCTTCCCGTTGGAGATATTTGGACGCTTATACGCCCATTCTGCTCCATTTTACATGCCAAACGCCACGAACCACAGTTTGAGCGACAAACCTATCCCTGGCGCGCGCAAATCGCAATCATTCGTCTAATTTTGACGAAAATCGACTGTAATTTCCTTCCCGTTAGAGATATTTGGACGATTAAACGCTCTTTTTACTCCATTTTGCGGGCCAAACGCAATGGACGACAATTTCAGCGACGAAACTACCCCGGTCCTCGCAACTTGCGATCTTTCGTCAAATATTGACGAAAATCGACTGTAATTTCCTTCCCGTTGGAGATATTTGGACGCTTATACGCCCATTCTGCTCCATTTTACATGCCAAACGCCACGAACCACAGTTTGAGCGACAAACCTATCCCTGGCGCGCGCAAATCGCAATCATTCGTCTAATTTTGACGAAAATCGACTGTAATTTCCTTCCCGTTAGAGATATTTGGACGATTAAACGCTCTTTTTACTCCATTTTGCGGGCCAAACGCAATAGACGACAATTTCAGCGACCGAAACTACCCCGGTCCTCGCAAATTGCGATCTTTCGTCAAATATTGACGAAAAGCGACTGTAATTTCCTTCCCGTTGGAGATATTTGGACGATTAAACGCCCATTCTGCTCCATTTTACATGCCAAACGCAACGAACGACAGTTTCAGCGACGAAACTATCCTTGGCGCTCGCGAATCGCAATCATTCGTCTAAGTTGGACGAAAATTGACTGTAGTTTCCTTCCCGTTAGAGATATTTGGACGATTAAACGCTCTTTTTGACTCCATTTTGCGGGCCAAACGCAAAGGACGACAATTTCAGCGACGAAACTACCCCGGTCCTCGCAACTTGCGATCTTTCGTCAAATATTGACGAAAATCGACTGTAATTTCCTTCCCGTTGGAGATATTTGGACGCTTATACGCCCATTCTGCTCCATTTTACATGCCAAACGCCACGAACCACAGTTTGAGCGACAAACCTATCCCTGGCGCGCGCAAATCGCAATCATTCGTCTAATTTTGACGAAAATCGACTGTAATTTCCTTCCCGTTAGAGATATTTGGACGATTAAACGCTCTTTTTACTCCATTTTGCGGGCCAAACGCAATAGACGACAATTTCAGCGACGAAACTACCCCGGTCCTCGCAAATTGCGATCTTTCGTCAAATATTGACGAAAAGCGACTGTAATTTCCTTCCCGTTGGAGATATTTGGACGATTAAACGCCCATTCTGCTCCATTTTACATGCCAAACGCAACGAACGACAGTTTCAGCGACGAAACTATCCTTGGCGCTCGCGAATCGCAATCATTCGTCTAAGTTGGACGAAAATCGACTGTAGTTTCCTTCCCGTTAGAGATATTTGGACGATTAAACGCTCTTTTTACTCCATTTTGCGGGCCAAACGCAATGGACGACAATTTCAGCGACGAAACTACCCCGGTCCTCGCAAATTGCGATCTTTCGTCAAATATTGACGAAAATCGACTGTAATTTCCTTCCCGTTGGAGATATTTGGACGCTTATACGCCCATTCTGCTCCATTTTACATGCCAAACGCCACGAACCACAGTTTGAGCGACAAACCTATCCCTGGCGCGCGCAAATCGCAATCATTCGTCTAATTTTGACGAAAATCGACTGTAATTTCCTTCCCGTTAGAGATATTTGGACGATTAAACGCTCTTTTTACTCCATTTTGCGGGCCAAACGCAATAGACGACAATTTCAGCGACGAAACTACCCCGGTCCTCGCAAATTGCGATCTTTCGTCAAATATTGACGAAAAGCGACTGTAATTTCCTTCCCGTTGGAGATATTTGGACGATTAAACGCCCATTCTGCTCCATTTTACATGCCAAACGCAACGAACGACAGTTTCAGCGACGAAACTATCCTTGGCGCTCGCGAATCGCAATCATTCGTCTAAGTTGGACGAAAATTGACTGTAGTTTCCTTCCCGTTAGAGATATTTGGACGATTAAACGCTCTTTTTACTCCATTTTGCGGGCCAAACGCAAAGGACGACAATTTCAGCGACGAAACTACCCCGGTCCTCGCAACTTGCGATCTTTCGTCAAATATTGACGAAAATCGACTGTAATTTCCTTCCCGTTGGAGATATTTGGACGCTTATACGCCCATTCTGCTCCATTTTACATGCCAAACGCCACGAACCACAGTTTGAGCGACAAACCTATCCCTGGCGCGCGCAAATCGCAATCATTCGTCTAATTTTGACGAAAATCGACTGTAATTTCCTTCCCGTTAGAGATATTTGGACGATTAAACGCTCTTTTTACTCCATTTTGCGGGCCAAACGCAATAGACGACAATTTCAGCGACGAAACTACCCCGGTCCTCGCAAATTGCGATCTTTCGTCAAATATTGACGAAAAGCGACTGTAATTTCCTTCCCGTTGGAGATATTTGGACGATTAAACGCCCATTCTGCTCCATTTTACATGCCAAACGCAACGAACGACAGTTTCAGCGACGAAACTATCCTTGGCGCTCGCGAATCGCAATCATTCGTCTAAGTTGGACGAAAATTGACTGTAGTTTCCTTCCCGTTAGAGATATTTGGACGATTAAACGCTCTTTTTACTCCATTTTGCGGGCCAAACGCAAAGGACGACAATTTCAGCGACGAAACTACCCCGGTCCTCGCAAATTGCGATCTTTCGTCAAATATTGACGAAAATCAACTGTAATTTCCTTCCCGTTGTAGATATTTGGACGATTAAACGCCCATTCTGCTCCATTTTACATGCCAAACGCCACGAACGACAGTTTCAGCGACAAACCTATCCCTGGCGCGCGCAAATCGCAATCATTCGTCTAATTTTGACGAAAATCGACTGTAATTTCCTTCCCGTTAGAGATATTTGGACGATTAAACGCTCTTTTTACTCCAGTTTGCGGGCCAAACGCAATGGACGACAATTTCAGCGACGAAACTACCCCGGTCCTCGCAAATTGCGATCTTTCGTCAAATATTGACGAAAATCGACTGTACTTTCCTTCCCGTTGGAGATATTTGGACGATTAAACGCCCATTCTGCTCCATTTTACATGCCAAACGCCACGAACGACAGTTTCAGCGACAAACCTATCCCTGGCGCGCGCAAATCGCAATCATTCGTCTAATTGTGACGAATATCGACTGTAATTTCCTTCCCGTTAGAGATATTTGGACGATTAAACGCTCTTTTTACTCCAGTGTGCGGGCCAAACGCAATGGACGACAATTTCAGCGACGAAACTACCCCGGTTCTCGCAAATTGCGATCATTCGTCAAATATTGACAAAAATCAACTGTAATTTCCTTCCCGTTGGAGATATTTGGACGCTTAAACGCCCTTTCTGCTCCATTTTGCATGCCAAACGCCACGAACCACAGTTTGAGCGACAAACCTATCCCTGGCGCGCGCAAATCGCAATCATTCGTCTAATTTTGACGAAAATCGACTGTAATTTCCTTCCCGTTAGAGATATTTGGACGATTAAACGCTCTTTTTACTCCATTTTGCAAACGCAATGGACGACAATTTCAGCGACGAAACTACCCCAGTTCTCGCAAATTGCGATCATTCGTCAAATATTGACGAAAATCGACTGTAACTTCCTTCCCGTTGGAGATATTTGGACGATTAAACGCCCATTCTGCTCCATTTTACATGCCAAACGCAACGAACGACAGTTTCAGCGACAAAACTATCCCTGGCGCTCGCGAATCGCAATCATTCGTCTAATTTGGACGAAAATTGACTGTAGTTTCCTTCCCGTAAGAGATATTTGGAAGATTAAACGCTCATGTTACTCCATTTTACACGCCGAATGCAGTGCGCGGCGCTTTCAGTGTCGAAACTATCCCTGGCGCAGGTAAGACGCGATCATTCTTCTAATTTTGAAGAAAATTGACTGTAATTACCTTCCCGTTGGAGATATTTGGTCGATTAAACGCGCACTTTACGCCATTTTACGGGCCAAACGCAATGTCGCACGCTTTCAGCGTCGAAATTATCCCTGGCGCAGGTAAAACGCGATCATTCTTCAAATTTTGACGTGAGTTGACGGGAATTTCCTTCCCGTTGGAGATATTTCGACGTTTAAACGCTCATTTAACTCTATTTTGCACGTCCAACGAAGTGCGCGACACTTCCAGCGTCGAAACTGTCCCTGGCATAGGTGAAACCCGATTAGTCTTCTAATTTAGTGGAAAATCGACTGTAATTTCCTTCCCGTTGGAGATATTTGGACGATTAAACGCCCATTCTGCTCCATTTTACATGCCAAACGCCACGAACGACAGTTTCAGCGACAAACCTATCCCTGGCGCGCGCAAATCGCCATCATTCGTCTAATTTTGACGAAAATCGACTGTAATTTCCTTCCCGTTAGAGATATTTGGACGATTAAACGCTCTTTTTACTCCATTTTGCGGGCCAAACGCAATGGACGACAATTTCAGCGACGAAACTACCCCGGTTCTCGCAAATTGCGATCATTCGTCAAATATTGACGAAAATCGACTGTAATTTTTTTCCGTTGGAGATATTTGGACGATTAAACGCCCTTTCTGCTCCATTTTGCATGCCAAACGCAACGAACGACATTGTCAGCGACAAACCTATCCCTGGCGCTCGCAAATCGCGATCATGCGTCTAATTTTGACGAAAATCGACTGTAATTTCCTTCCCGTTAGAGATATTTGGACGATTAAACGCTCTTTTTACTCCATTTTGCGGGCCAAACGCAATGGACGACAATTTCAGCGACGAAATTACCCCGGTTCTCGCAAATTGCGATCATTCGTCTAATTTTGACGAAAATCGACTGTAATTTCCATCCCGTTAGAGATATTTGGACGATTAAACGCTCTCTTTACTCCATTTTGCGGGCCAAACGCAATGGACGACCATTTCAGCGACGAAACTACCCCGGTTCTCGCAAATTGCGATCTTTCGTCAAATATTGACGAAAATCGACTGTAATTTCCTTCCCGTTAGAGATATTTGGACGATTAAACGCTCTTTTAACTCCATTTTGCAAACGCAATGGACGACAATTTCAGCGACGAAACTACCCCGGTTCTCGCAAATTGCGATCATTCGTCAAATATTGACGAAAATCGACTGTAATTTCCTTCCCGTTGGAGATATTTGGACGATTAAACGCCCATTCTGCTCCAGTTTACATGCCAAACGCCACGAACGACAGTTTCAGCGACAAACCTATCCCTGGCGCGCGCAAATCGCCATCATTCGTCTAATTTTGACGAAAATCTACTGTGATTTCCTTCCCGTCAGAGATATTTGGAAGATTAAACGCTCATTGTACACCATTTTACACGCCGAATGCAGTGCGCGGCGCTTTGAGCGTCGAAACTGTCCCTGGCATAGGTGAAACCCGATTAGTCTTCTAATTTTGACGAAAATCGACTGTAATTTCCTTCCCGTTGGAGATATTTGGACGATTAGACGCCCATTCTGCTCCATTTTACATGCCAAACGCCACGAACGACAGTTTCAGCGACAAACCTATCCCTGGCACGCGCAAATCGCCATCATTCTTCTAATTTTGACGAAAATCGACTGTGATTTCCTTCCCGTCAGAGATATTTGGACAATTAAACGCTCTTTTTACTCCATTTTGCGGGCCAAACGCAATGGACGACAATTTCGGCGACGAAATTACCCCGGTTCTCGCAAATTGCGATCATTCGTCTAATTTTGACGAAAATCGACTGTAATTTCCATCCCGTTAGAGATATTTGGACGATTAAACGCTCTTTTCACTCCATTTTGCGGGCCAAACGCAATGGACGACCATTTCAGCGACGAAACTACCCCGGTTCTCGCAAATTGCGATCTTTCGTCAAATATTGACGAAAATCGACTGTAATTTCCTTCCCGTTAGAGATATTTGGACGATTAAACGCTCTTTTTACTCCATTTTGCAAACGCAATGGACGACAATTTCAGCGACGAAACTACCCCGGTTCTCGCAAATTGCGATCATTCGTCAAATATTGACGAAAATCGACTGTAATTTCCTTCCCGTTGGAGATATTTGGACGATTAAACGCCCATTCTGCTCCATTTTACATGCCACACGCCACGACCGACAGTTTCAGCGACAGACCTATCCCTAGCGCGCGCAAATCGCAATCATTCGTCTAATTTTGACGAAAATCGACTGTAATTTCCTTCCCGTTGGAGATATTTCGACGTTTAAACGCTCATTTAACTCTAGTTTGCACGTCCAACGAAGTGCGCGACACTTCCAGCGTCGAAACTGTCCCTGGCATAGGTGAAACCCGATTAGTCTTCTAATTCTGACGAAAATCGACTGTAATTTCCTTCCCGTTGGAGATATTTGGACGATTAAACGCCCATTCTGCTCCATGTTACATGCCAAACGCCACGAACGACAGTTTCAGCGACAAACCTATCCCTGGCGCGCGCAAATCGCAATCATTCGTTTAATTTTGACGAAAATCGACTGTAATTTCCTTCCCGTTAGAGATATTTGGACGATTAGACGCTCTTTTTACTCCATTTTGCGGGCCAAACGCAATGGACGACAATTTCAGCGACGAAACTACCCCGGTTCTCGCAAATTGCGATCATTCGTCAAATATTGACGAAAATCGACTGTAATTCCTTTCCCGTTGGAGATATTTGGACGATTAAACGCCCTTTCTGCTCCATTGTGCATTCCAAACGCAACGAACGACATTGTCAGCGACAAACCTATCCCTGGCGCGCGCAAATCGCCATCATTCGTCTAATTTTGACGAAAATCGACTGTGATTTCCTTCCCGTCCGAGATATTTGGACGATTAAACGCCCTTTTTACTCCATTTTGCGGGCCAAACGCAATGGACGACCATTTCAGCGACGAAACTACCCCGGTTCTCGCAAATTGCGATCTTTCGTCAAATATTGACGAAAATCGACTGTAATTTCCTTCCCGTTAGAGATATTTGGACGATTAAACGCTCTTTTTACTCCATTTTGCAAACGCAATGGACGACAATTTCAGCGACGAAACTACCGCGGTTCTCGCAAATTGCGATCATTCGTCAAATATTGACGAAAATCGACTGTTGTTACGTATTTATTAGTTTTAAGTCAAGTTAAGATTAAAATTCTGTAAAATTTTTTTTTATTTATTTTTGATTTATTTGTGATTTAGAGTTTAGTCGGAAGGGAAATATTGAAATGATATTATTGTGTATGAAGTATTTATTTGGATTTCCGATTAATACGGTAGTTGCTGCCACCAGAAATAGTCTAAGGACTATTTCAAAAATTTTATTTATTTCAAACGTTACGGGTAGCGTCGACTAGAGTATAATGCTACTGGCAAAACCGATTCCGCTTTTTGGCTAACCTGCTATGTGCAGGGATACTAGCACGGGAGAGGATTAAAGCTGGATACAATATTTGAATGTCAAATTTTTCGTTGCTTGATATGAATTTATTTTTTTACGTTTTGCCTTCTTCTTCTCTTTTAATTTCGCTATAATAGTTTGTCGTTGGAACCAAAGCTCAGTTTATTTGCCACGATGGATTCTATCACCACGATTTTCTTGCCTTTGAGTTTGATTATCGAGGGTGATTCTAACGATCCTCTCTGTGTGGAACTTGTGTGATTTCGCAAGCCTTGCCCAAAGACGGGCAATATTTTGCCAACAATGGGAGGAGGAATGCGAAGATCGATAGGCGTTTTCGATTATTGAAAACACCGTTTGCACAAGTCAACACAGCGAACGATCCTTCGGTTAAATTTTTAAAGGAAATTGTTCTACTATTTCTCTCTCCTTTTGTATAATTGCATGCAATGATGGCAAGGAAATTGGTCAATAGAAATGCCGGTATCGCTCTTAATATTCGATCGACGTCAACGATGTATTTAATGGTCCTCTCTGTGCGGGACTTGTGTGATTTCGCAAGCCTTGCCCAAAGACGGGCAATATTTTGCCAACAATGGGAGGAGGAATGCGAAGATCAACGGGTGTTTCAGTAGCTGAAAACACCGTTTGCACAAGCCAACACAGCGAACACCCCCTTTTGTTTAAAGTTTAAAATAATGATTCTATCTTCAAACCGTTCACGGAAATAAAACGAGATTGATGATAGGTAATTCTCGAGTGCAACGAAATTATCAGAGAAGAAGGAAATATTTTTAAAATTTATTTTCTTACCTTGAGAAACCAGTGGCGTCGGGTGCCATCACTTCGTCTGCTCTGATGGTCGTTGGTGTTTTAATTTCTGGGTTTATTTCTCGAAACTCGGATATAATTTATTATCAAACTTTTACTTTATTTATTTGTTTCGATACACGGTTTACAAATTACTAACCGAATTAATACCGCAATTACAATGCGCTTTTGTTTAAGCGATGAAATGAAGACTTCAAAATATTTTATTTTTCCTAAGTCGCGACTTTCCTTTCTTGTCTAGACAACTAAAGACCGCCGAAACGCAAAGTGTTATACAAGATTTCTAAACGCACGATATAGCACGGTATAAGACGTTATAATGAACGTATTAATTATACTGCGCGCTGCTCTATGTGCTATGCTTATTTATAATGCCATCCCCACGAGGTGGTGGTTGTGGTGGTGGTCCACTGGGAGTACCCTTCCGTGGGAATCGGGATTTTGCAGTTTTGGCTTCCAGAGATCGTACGTGAGAGAATGTAAGTTTCATATTTCGACTTAGTTCCACTCGGTCCAGTGTTTCTGCTGAGCTAGCGTCTAGGAGACTTGAGACGTTCCATGCTGGTCTTGTCTTTTCCGAGAATCTTCCATGTTTGTACCGTGGGATTTATCTGTGTTTCTTCGGCACGTGCAAGGGCTGGCGGCTGCAGCATCATTATCATTTCGATGTTTGCTCGGGCAACACGCGCGATCCGCTGCTCTCCCACAACAAGGGCCTCCTCCTTCGAATTAGTTTGCGTAAGTTTGATTTAGATAGATATTTGTATATTATGGTTGTTTTCGTGATTTTGATCCTTTTTCCTTTTCTTGTTGTTTCTCTAGGCTTCGGTGATCGACGTTTAAACAATGTTTGCGGAGGCATTTCCATCAGGGGTTCCTATCCAGACTTCTATGGTGCGTACTTTGTCTTATTTTTAATCCGCTTGATTCGTTCTGTTTCGTTTTATTTAAACTATATTGTATTGTTTCAGCGCAAGCGAAAGAGGGATTCCGAAGAACCCATGGGCGATTTGGGAAGGCCCATCAAACGTATGCGGCGCTGTGATGAACCAGAGTGGTCGGAGAGAGTATTCGACATTGATGCCGAGGCCGTGGATTTCTCGTCGGAGTTGAGTTTTGACAATTTTGTTGCTGTTGATGAAAGTTTCTTCGATGCAGAGACCGTCGTGCTGGAGTGGGAGCCCCCTCTGGTTGAAGTCGTTGATACAGATCGTTGTGTAAAAGTTTATTTTCCAAACGAAATTCCTGGAGAGGTTTAGAAGGCACATCTTCGTCACCATGCTTCTGGGAGAAAGGGAATTTCCCCTGTTGTGCGTTATTGGTGTATGCGTGAGTTCAGCGAACTTTATCTTGGAGCTCCTTGCTTCGATTTTGATTTGGTGTAGGTGCTTCGTTGGTTCGTTGTTTGGTGATCGCGTGTTCCTTATTATTATATTTTGTTTTGATGCATTTTGTTTTTTTCTTCTCTTTTTTTTTTGTGTGTGTTCAATATATATATATATATACTTTTTTTTAAACGTGATAGTGTAAGGTTATTTTATTTAGTTTTTTTTTGTTTGTTAAATATATGTGTATTTAATTTTATATTCCCCCCTTTTTTCTTTGTTAATTATATATATATATATTTTTATATTTATATTTGACAATGTAGTTGCGCATAGAATTTATTAAAGAAAAACGTTAACGATGTGTTTTCATGATTTGTTCCTCACGCCTGATTTCCTATCACCGTAACGCGTGTTATTGTGTTAGTTGTTCCGAAGTATCGAAGTAATTTTCTATCGCTTGTTTTTCCGCAATTAGAACATTAATATCGTTATTATTACTTTAAAGTGACAATAGTATTGTTGGTGTGAATATATATATATAAATTTAGGTTGTGTGTCATTTTAATATGACTAATGTTTTGTAATTCATCAATAGTGTTTAACTTTATATTTCCCTTTTTTAATTAATTATATATATATATTCATATTTGACAATGTAGTTGCGCATAGAATTTATTAAAGAAAAATGTTAATAATGTGTTTTCATGATTTGTTTCTCGCGTCTGGTTTCCATTAATCCCTAATATCCCTATAACCATAACGCGTGTTCCGATGCGCGTGTAAATCTAACATGGCTGCTCATAAGTGAGGTTATAGTGGCGGGTCTTTAGTTTTGTTTAATATCGAAGTATTTTCTGTCGGTCGTGTTTCCTTATTTTACCGCAATTAGAACATTTGTTTATTAATAGTGTTATTCGTATTACTTTAAAGTGACAATAGTATTGTTCGTGTGAATATACATATATATATATTTATTTATTTATATTGTGTGTGATTTTAATATGATTAATGTTTTGTAATTCTTCGATAGCTTTATTTATTGTTTTGAGTAGTTTATTTTATAGAGTATTTGATAATATAAGACAAACTCATATACACACAATATATATATATGTATATGTATATATTTCTTCTGGCAGTGTAGTATTTATACCAGATGAAATGTTAATTGTTTATTAACTTCATTTAATAAGATAGAAGACACACACACGCACGTATATATGTATATAATTTTGGCAGTGATTTTCATTTCGATTCTTTAGCGATGTAATGTTGTGTATTTGAGGTTATGTGTCAATTATTTGATTTCATATATACATATATATATCTGGTATTGTGACAACATAGTATTGAAGGTTTTATTTCTAAATTATTGTGTGTTTAATGCGTTTTTACATATTAGTGTTTGATGGTAGAATTTCTGTATGCAAACCTTCAAGTCGTTGCGGTGTCAATTATTTTGAACGTTTGACCTATCGACAGGTTGTTACTTAGTCCCAAGTGTTGCGTTGTGTGTTCTATTTCTTTTGTAGATTATTAGTAGTAATTTAGTTTAGAATATAGGTTATTTATATATATTTTTATATATAGACATGCATGTTTCGTAATGTAGTTCTTATTTTATAACTCTTTACCGGAACGTAGGCTAGTTTTAAGTATGTATCTTAGATTACTGATTTGATTTAATAATATAGAATGCGCACACATATATATATTTCTGACAATGTAAGCTTTATTTTTTTAGTAATATAATATTGTATGTTTTATGTATTAGTTAGATTATTAGTTTTTGATTTCATATACACATATATTTCATAAGTTGATAATATTGTATTTGTTGCATAGTATTGGAGGTACTGTCTCTAATATTTACTAGATTATTACATGTTTGGCATATATGTTTATACTTATATGTAACTGTCCGAGTTGTTGCGGCGTTGATTGATTAAAATATATTTATATATACATATATTCCTAGTGTTTCAATCATTTCCCTTTCTGTAGTTATTCTTATTTCCTGGTTTATTTGTTTGGTTCGTGACTCGTTCAATCCATTAGTTGGTTCTATTTATTTTATTTTACGCTGGTTGAGTTTATATTATATTGAACCATAGGTTTTCAAATGGCAAGTCGGTTATTGGTAGGTTTATTTAGAGTTGTGTGTATATGTATTTCGTTTATTGGTTGGATCTGTTAGTCGCTCTCATTTTGTTAATCCTTCCTTTCGTTTCGTAGTGCCGTGTGTTCGTTTGTGCATCCAAATCCTTATTCGCGTGTTTTGTATAGAGTAGGTTTCTTGTTCTTCTTACGGCACGTGCGGAGCGCGGGACGTGACACCCCCGCCCTTGGAGTTCAAATTTCCAGAGGAAATTTGACTGATGGTGTCTCTGAGTTCGTTCAAGGCGGATGTAGATGTCGTTGGTTGTTGAGTGACCGCCGGTGTTATCGATATCCCTTGAGGTTGTGCTGTTTGATCATCGATATTTCGTCCTCTTTTGAGGTATAGTAGCAGGTGGGTGACTGAGCCGCATATTGCTCCTAATAGGGCGATTCCACATCCGTAAGTTTCACGTAATTGATATCCGTGTATGACTATATCTATTATCGTCTTGATTAATTTAAATATTACGAGTATTCCAAATATTGCTGCACTGACAGTTCCAAATTCCATGAAACCAGTCCATAAGCTTGATACTGTATTTTTCGCTATTGTGGTTAGTGTGTTTTCGTCCATCATTCCCAGGATGTTTACTGTTCCAGGCACGATCGTTTTTCCTGTCGCTCCTCTGGCCAATGTGTTCAAGACTGCTGTTTTTTCTGCGGGGAACATGACGTGGTCCTGTAGTGCGTCCAGGTCTTTTTGAGTATATATTCCGCTCGTGGCCAATGACGATGGTACTGAATATCGCCACGTTTGGCGCACGTCCGGGCGGAGTTCCTGTGGTGCGATTGCTTCCATGGGCTTTGGTACGAATTTGTGCCAGAGTCCATCGATGTTGTATAACGTAGGCAGTACTGCGCTGCATTCTCTATGGTTTCCGTGTTGTGTTAGGATGTGTGTTTTTGGCATTAGAAATGCGGTGCGATTGCCTTGCCAAACGGGTAGTTCCGAGTAGCATTCTGTTGTATGTCGTATCTTTACTTGCACCGGAATGCATTTGACTATATGGACTGCTTCTCCTGCGATCAGAGCCATGTGTCCTGGGGTTTTGGTTACGGTGTATGCAAATTCGTCGGGCAGTAAGGTTGCTAGGCTTAAAGCATTTTCTATTAGTTTCTTTTGTGTGGTGCATCTTTGTGTCAATATATCGTGGTATAACGTTGTCATTTGTCGTTTAATGTGTTTCTCCACGTATATGAATTTTGAGTTGACATATGCAAATATGTCCAGATTTTCAACTGCTGTCTTGCTTTTGGAAATGAACGTGTTTCCTCTTGTTGTTTCTAACAGGAACAATTTGGGGTGTTCGGTGGATAATAGGGTATATCCACACAGTGGCTGTTCTCCAGTTTTGGTCAGTGCAAATGTTACTTCTTGCGTTGTTAGTGCATAAACTGGTTGTGCTAGTTCCTTGTTGGTTCTTATTTCTTGGATCTTTGTAGCAATTCCTTCGTATAGTACATCGTACTGATCAAATTTGCATGGTGAGGGCGGTTGTGGTTGCCAATAAGTGTATCCGTCCTCAGCGTCTAGACAGTTTCCTTCACTAAAAGTACATATCGTTCCTGATTTCAGTAGAATTTTGTTTGCTTCGATCCGTACTGGCACAACTGCTGATCTTAAACTTATCCTTACTGTGGCTTGTACGACGACTTTTTCCCAGCTCCCGTATGGGTCTACATACTGTGTTCCCTGACAGCTGCCGTCGTCTGTTAACTTGCCGGCTAGGACAATCGACCTTGTTTCTGTTGCGTTGTCCTTTAGACCTACGATAAGGTTTTGTGGTCCGAATGAAAACGTACCGTCTTGGTGCATCCTTGCACATTGTTGGGCAGTCGTTTCGTGGAGATATTCGGCAAATCCGTTATGCACTGCCGACGTGTGGGAGTGCATGCCACAGTAATATATAATTCGAGTTATTTGCACCTTGCATTGCCTTACACTGGTAAATTCAAATTCTGAGAGTTGCAGTAGTTGAATATAGATATCTTGAGTTTCTGTTATCGCAGGCTGTAGGCTGCAGTCCCCAATGGAATTTAGAGAGATGGTGGTGACGTTGAGATGGTTGCCATTGCAGTCGTATCCTACCAGGCCATATGTTATTTTGATGAGGGTAAGTACGATGACCAGGTGATTCATCTTCCTATTAACAATTTGTTAAATTGTTTCTTACTCTCGAGTTTATTTGAAATAAGAATAACTTTTTGTTTTATTTTAGGTTTTACATATAAGTTATCAGTGAAAATTATGAAAGCTACTTGGGTTATAATTATATACATATATGCATACGTATTGGTAAGTAATGAGATATGTTTTATTGTTATAAATATATATGTATATATCATCATAGATATTACAAATATGGCTTGTTTTCGAATATATATATATGTGCGTGTAATGGTAAATATGGCGGCTTATTTATGAGTCATTTGCATTATCAATGGAAGTGAGTGTGTAAATATCGCCTACTTTACAACATGCGTGTATATATATTGGTAGACATAAGTAAAAATCACATGTACAGTTATAAATGTTGTTTGTTCATAGGTGGATAGCATAAGTATTTGCGTAGCATACAAGCACTTCATGGTTCTACGGTGCGGAATGCTATTCCTTCAACTAAAAAGTGTCTTTCGAGGAGAGTCAGATTATTGTAAACAATCATGCATTGGATGCATGATATAGCGGGTTGTAGATCCGCTATGTTTATGTCGCACATACGACAGTGTTTTACACGTGTTCTTGCAGGTATTCCGCATAAGAAATGAGCGGACGGCTCGACACATAGGTCCTGGTCGTCTGGATCTAACTCGTCGAAACAGTCTTGACAAAAATAGCCGTTATCTAAACGGTGGGCGGAGCGTATCAACCGAACACAGAGGCAAGATTGAACATCCTCCGTCTCCTCCACATCGAATGCGGGAACGGGCCCATCTGGGTTCTCTATGCCCGAGTTGATGAACTCGTCGCCCGTTCTGTACATACATATAAAACAGTTAATATATATAAAAATTAAAAAAAAAAATTGTTTCGTTCGGACTTGTTTTTTTTTTTTTTTTTTTTGTACGAATACTGTATCCCTGTATATAATATAATATATATAATGTGTTACGATTATGTTAGTTGTTATTTAATATATATATATTTTCCTTATCTCTCTTTGTCTTTCTTTCTCTTTTTTTTTTTTCTTTTTTTTTTTATTATTATTATTATTATTAGTACCTAACATTACTATTATGATGCTGTATTACATTGTGTTGGTTATTATTCGTATTGAGGTGTGTATGTATGGGGTGCGCGACGAATTTTTAACATGGCCGCTCACGTGTATCTTTGGTATGGCGTTGATTTAACGTTAACAGTGGTGTATTGTTGAAATAACCAATTAATTATTAATCATTATGATTTATTTAGTGGTGTTTTGTAATATTGTTTTGTGTTTCATGATATTGTGTGTGCAAATACAGTGTACTACTTTAATGTAATAGTCATGACTTGCATCTATATAAGTCTCGTTTAATTTAGTTAATGCTTTGTGTATTGTGTTACCAGTCACTTTCCTGTAACATAACTTTATTTCTTTGTACTGAGTTCAGTCATGTCTTGTTGTTAACATTTAGTTAGTCTATCTTGATTAATTCCTAACCTATTTCTGTGTTTATCGACCTTTCATATTTTCCCTATTAATTTATTATTGCTTGTGCTTACTATATGTTATTATTTTATGTATGATATGTATTAGTTTCCTTATTAGTGATTAAAATTTATTTATTAGATTAACATTATCTGTGATTCTTCGGATTCTACTCTTTCGATGCTGCGACTCTTACCTGGATCATTCCCACAACATCATCCGATTCTTCGATATGCCTTGGATACTTACTACGGTTGCCTTCAATTGTCTTACATCTGTGGCCTTAAAGGTACTGTTTAATTTATTTAACTTAATACGTGTGCATTACAAAATCCGCTTCTACATGTTAGATACAATACTACGTAGATTGATACATAATGAAATATCCTTTTATTCCGGTTATATGTATTACTAACTCTGAATTAATCTATCATAATTATTTCCTAACCACTTTCTTTACTTATCAGCTATTTTATTTCTTCTTATTAATCTGCGAAATTCATGCATGTACACTTCCTTGTATGGTGATTGATTGTTCACGAGGTAAGTTGCACTTTCACTGTTTTAGTTGTTCGTTGAACTAACACGTTTTACATTCAAACAGTAATTGGAGCACTCGTAATAATCTTCTTTTGCTTTTTCAGGTTTTTGCTGTCTGCGTTATTCGACAAACAGTGTCACGCTTCTGCAGTTTTGTTATAATATTTAGTAATGTTGTATTTTGCATTAAGGCCATTGAAGTTAATTCGTTCGTTTATTTTCAGCTGGCTGTCGTACATGGTGTTCCGCAAACAGGGATCCATAACTTATTTTGCACGTAAACCTTCTTGTATGACGATTACTTGTTCATGAGGTAACTTTCACTTGCACTCTTTTAATTATTTATTGAATCAACACGTTTCATATTCAAACAGTAATTGGAGTACACATAATAAATTTTTCCATTTTCTTTTAGGTTTCCGCTATCTGTATTATTCGACGAACAGTGTCACATCTCCTTTTGATTTAACCACAATATAGTTATAACATTTAGTAACCTCATATTTTGCACTGAAACAATTGAAACTAATTTATTCACTTATTTTAGGTAACTGTCATGCACTACGTTCCACGAACAAGGAATCATAACCTATATTTGCACATACACTTTCTTGTTCACAAGGTAACTTTCACTTTCACTAGTTAATTATTCATTGAGTTAACACATTTTATATTTAAACGATAATTGAGGCACACTTAATAATTTTCCTTTTTTTCTTTTAGGTATCTTTTCGCTATCTGTATTATTCAACGAACAGCACTACAACATACACTACTGCACTACGTTGTCCACTGCAATCACTTCATTCATTGTTTATTTCGATTATGCGCTAGTTTTAACTTGTTTAAGTGCACTGTTCGCGGAATCCCTTTTACTTCAATCTTGTCGTTTTGGTTCTGCAAGATTTCTAGCACCTTGTGTGGTCCAGTATATTGATCGGAAAACTTTCCTTTGCTAGGTTCCTTTAGTAGGTATACTAGATCTCCAATTTTGAAATTTTGAGGGTTAATTCGTCTGTCGTAATATTCTTTTGATCTTAGTTTGGATTTTATCAAATTTTCTCTTGCTGTTTGCTGCACGGTGTTGATTTTATCGAACAGGTCTCTGAGATATTCCGCATAAGTTGGTTCCACGTTTTCTACGATTGGTATTTCGCCAGTGGGTTCTCTGGCCAAGTGTCCAAAGACTAATTCATGCGGAGAGAATTTCGTTCCTTCGTGTACAGAGGTGTTATAGGAAAACATGGCTAATTCCACCCATTCGTCCCAATTTCTGGAATTTTCGATATATAACTTGAGATATTCCATCAATACGTGGTGAGATCTTTCGATCGAACCGTTACTTTGTGGATAATATGCCGTCGTAGTATATTGTTTGATGCGGAATCTTTTTGCTACTTTCTTCATTAGTGAGGATGTAAAGTTCCTTCCTTGATCAGTGAGAATAGCTCTCGGTGACCCGAAACGACAAATAAATCGTTTTATAAAAGCGTCCGCTATCTCGGCTGAAGAGATTCCTCCTATTGGAATCCCGATTGAATATTTTGTTAATAGGTCTTGAATTGTTAATATGTATTCGTTTCCTTTTGCTGTCTTTGGTAGTGGACCGACGATATCCATACTAATTTTGTCGAAAGCCCTGCCCGGTGTATCAGTGAGTACCATTGGTTGCTTTGTCTTTATTCTAGTTAACTTTTTCAATTGGCATTCTTTACATGTTCTTACGTATTCCTGGATCTCCTTCTTCATATTTTCCCAATAATAACATTGTCGTATTCTTTGATACGTCTTCGTTACTCCTTTATGTCCTGCTACGGATGATTCGTGTTTTTCTCTTATTATGTTATTTCGTGCTTCCACAGGCGGGGTAATTACTTCCCCAGTGCAAATGGTGATGGTTAAGGTTTTTTCCATAAATATTTCTTTTAATTTTCTGATTGTATGTCGCCAGGGTATCTCTTCTAAATTTCCTTTGCTGATGCTAAAGGAAGTTAACTGTTTTTCATTTACTACATCTAGTAGAGATCTTAGCGAGTTTAATAAATTTTCTGGTGTTATTGGAATATTTCTATTTTCCTTTATCGGTAGGGATATGATGTATTTCCCAGAATCGTAATTCAATCTTGCTTTTTCTAACATTAAATCTTCATAACGAGGCAATTTTCCCGTCTCCTTCATTTCTAATGCTCCTTTATCTATCGCATTCCCATGTACATCTATAAATATTACTCTATGGTCTTTTACTCTCGTAATTGAGTCTCGGGTTTCTGAAATTCTTAATTCCGCGATTATCGTAGGTCTCGTGTCCTTTTCTCGTTGTTGAATTAATTCTGGATTTACAATGGAGGGCTCTTCTTCGCTCGTTGTATCCGTGTCTTCCTTTTCTCGATCGAGCTCGGCTAGTGCTTCGTCAAAATATTTTACGGGTGTTTCTTCTATGGTGAGATGTTTTCGAGTAGAAGGTTTTCCCTGTTTATCGTAATGCGATAATACGCGTGGCTTAGCCTCGAATATCGGAGAGTCCTCGGTCGAGGTATCCAATTGAAATCTTTTTACATGTGGATATCGATCTGGCGAATCTTCTTCTCGTTTCCTGATTGGCAAGCACATCTCTGGCGGATTTCGGGATAATGCATCTGCGTTCGCGTTCGCTCTACCTTCTTTATATTGGATATCAAATTCAAAGTCCGACAATTTCAATTTCCATTTCCAAATTCTCGAGGTGGGATCTTTAATGGAATTCATCCATACTAACGGTTTGTGATCAGTTATTATCGTAAACTTTCTACCATACAGGTATGGTCTGAAATGCATCGTACAGTAAACGATTGCCAGACACTCCTTTTCTATGGTAGAGTAGTTTTGTTCGGCGGAATTCAATAGTCTTGAGGCATATGCAATCGGTAAATCCTTTCCGATTTGCCCTTGACTCAGTACACCGCTTATTGCGTATCCTGATGCGTCTGTAGTAAGGTTAAAGGGTTCAGAAAAGTCTGGATACTGTAAAATGGGTTTTGTCATTAGCGCTGTCTTTAAATTATTGAATGCATTTTCTTGATTTTCTGTCCATTTAAAGGGAGTATCTTTCTTTAATAGTTGTGTCAATGGTTTCGCGACCTTGGAGAAATCGGGTATAAATTTCCTGTAGTATCCTGCTAGTCCCAGAAATTGTTTGATATTTTTCACCCTTTTCGGTCGTGGAAATTTTGATACGGCTTCGATTTTCTTTGGGTCGGGTTTTACGCCATCTTCACTAATTATGTGTCCTAAGTAATTCACCTCGTGTCGTAAAAATTCGCACTTATCAGGCTGTAATCGTAATTTAGCTTTCCTCAGTCTTTCCATTAACTTATTAAATTTAATTTCGTGTTCTTGGAGAGACCTCGAATAAATCACTATGTCATCCAGATAGACGAATAATTCTATTCCTTGCAGACCAGATAACACTGAGTTCATCAAACGTTGAAACGTTGCTGGGGCATTTTTTAATCCAAAGGGCATTCTTTTGAATTGAAAATGTCCGTATGGTGTCGAAAATGCAGTTTTGTGGGCATCTTCCTGTGACATACGGATCTGGTGAAAGCCTGATGCTAAGTCAAACGTGGAAAAATATTTTGCACTTCCTAATTGATCCAATATTTCTGTAATGTTGGGTAGTGGGAAAGCATCGCCGATCGTTTTATCGTTCAACTTTCTATAATCGATAACTAATCTCCAGCGTTTATTTCCTTGCGAATCAGGTTTTTTGGGTACAATCCAAAGCGGAGAGTTATATGGAGATACCGATGGTTCCACTACGTCCGTATCTAGTAATTCTTGAATTTGCCGATTTATCTCTTCTCGATGTACTGGTGGGTATCGATACTGTTTAGTATTAATTGGTATATCATCCGTTGTAATTATTCTATGTTCCAAAACTTCAGTTGCTTCCAATATATCTCCTGGAATATGAAACCTATCTTGATTATTACGAATCAACCTTTTAACATTTTCCGTTTCTTCTTTGTTCAAATGTTCGAGTCGTAGTAATTCAATTATTTTATCGTATCTACTTTCTTTCGATTTTAAAACTGTATTACACGCTGTCCTAGGAAGCGGGGATGGGTTTTCGAATTCCTTAATTACCATTGTCGGTGTTGTAAATTCGTAATTTCTTGAAGTAGTATTTATTACTCTTATGTAACCTTTTCCTTTATGATTCCTCACAACTGCATTACCAAAATAGATTCCTTTGATCGGCTCGATTCTGGGAATAAATCCCTCCTTTATTTCTGGATTTGCGATATTAATTGAACACGTCACTGAACTTCGCTTCGGTATAATTATTTTTTCTCTAGTATCGAAGGGTATATAAATATTTCCCCATTTGACATGCTTTTCCTCGTAATCTAAACGAGCTTTACAACCTGCAAAAAATTCGGATCCTAGGATTCCGTCTTGATCGATTAGCAATTAATCATCAACTACATGAAAATTAACCGGATGGCCCGCAACCTGTATTACCGTCTGCCCTAGGGAGACCAGGCTCGTTGCCGTAATTCCTCGCACTTCGATTGATTCCTTCTCGTCGATGATGGCTGAATCGGGTAAAGCAGGTTTTTTGATAATGTTAATTTCCGATCCAGAGTCTAATAATAAACTCGTCTTGGTTTTTAAATCTGGGGAGACTATTCGCGCAGTTGGAGTCGTTGGGGAATCATTAAATTTTACTGAAATAATTCGGAGAGGTCGTTGTCCGAATCTGAGTCCGACTCTTGGTGATTTTCCTTCGCCGGTTGCTTGCGCTTCACTCTTTCCTTTTTGTCTTGAGATTCCGGATTCTCTGTTTGTGACCTCGTTTGGTTGTGGGATGACTCCCCCACAGTATTTAGTGGTTGTTCGTTCGACCTTACGGTCGGCATTGCGTTCGCTCTGTCTCTCGTTACGGGTGGTGGAGTCGATCTCGCGGGGGCGGCTGCCCTTGTTCTGTTTGTTGCCGTCGGCGCCGGTCTCCTCGATGCCGCCTGTACTCTTGGGCGATTCGGCGTATCGTTCCTTCGTGGCTCGCCCCATTCTCCCGAAGGACGCGTTTGGTTTCCCGACGGTCTCGAATTATAGGGTACGATTAATCCGGCATCTACTCGGGCTTTAAATTTGTAACAGTCTTTCACTAAATGTCCGGGTTTTTTACAATAATTACATGTAATATTTTGTCTCGTAGTATTCGAAAAATTCTGCGAAGGAGGTGCCGATCTTCGATCTTGGATGTTGTTCCTGGCGTAGTTATTATTTGACGGGTTAACGTTATTTCGATTGTTCCCGGTGTAATTGTTATTAGAAGGACGAGCGTTATTTCGGTTATTCTCGATGTAATTATTATTAGGGGGACGGACGTTGTTTCGGTTGTTATTACTTGAAAATGTCGGACGTTGGTATCGCATTCTGTCGTTTACTTGTTTTAGTTCCCGCGTTGCTTTTACGGCTTGGCGATACGCGTCTTCTAAAGATTGGTACTCGGATAACTTTACTCGTAAATATACTTCGTTCGGGAGTCCCTTAATGAAAGCCTCTCTGGTGTCCCAATCGATCGTATCTTGAACGTCTTGCGATATGGAACCGTATTGACATCTTTCTCCATCAATTATAGCCAATCTGAGATTTCTGACGCGGTCTATGTAATCTAGTATATTTTCTCCTGGTCGTTGGAATACCGTTCCCAACTCTCCCCTGTATTCGTTAACGGTTTTTCCTGGGCCGAACATATCTTTTAATTTATTCCCGAAATCGTTTAAAGTTACTACCTCATGGTCCTCTACGGCGAGAAACGCGTGTCCGCGAAGTTTATTCATTAGTAATTTTACTAACTGTGGCTCTTGATGCCTAGGAATCATATTTCGCGCTCGCTCGCATGATCTCAAAAACTGGAACACAGACGGTCTGTATCCGTCGAACACTGGTACTGATTCAATCGCGTCCTTTAATTTAATCGGCTGGTAATTATCAGTCAATCTTGTTTCTCGCGGTGTTATCGGTGATACGGGTATTTCGGTATCGTTCGTCTGTCTGCTTACGCGCACGTCTTCTTCTAATTTAATTAGTCTTGAGCTTATGTCGGTTAATACACGGAAATTTTCGTCCCATGCTTTCAATTTTTCCGTCAACGCCGAAAGCGTATCCTCGCTTAGCGACTCCCGGGCGGTCGACATTTTCCTACTTATTTTTTTTAGTTGATGTTCGTAAGAGCTTTAATCCTCTGCGGAGCGTATCCCACCGCTGCCACCAAAAATTTTAATCTATCTAACTGTGTTACGTATTTATTAGTTTTAAGTCAAGTTAAGATTAAAATTCTGTAAAATTTTTTTTTATTTATTTTTGATTTATTTGTGATTTAGAGTTTAGTCGGAAGGGAAATATTGAAATGATATTATTGTGTATGAAGTATTTATTTGGATTTCCGATTAATACGGTAGTTGCTGCCACCAGAAATAGTCTAAGGACTATTTCAAAAATTTTATTTATTTCAAACGTTACGGGTAGCGTCGACTAGAGTATAATGCTACTGGCAAAACCGATTCCGCTTTTTGGCTAACCTGCTATGTGCAGGGATACTAGCACGGGAGAGGATTAAAGCTGGATACAATATTTGAATGTCAAATTTTTCGTTGCTTGATATGAATTTATTTTTTTACGTTTTGCCTTCTTCTTCTCTTTTAATTTCGCTATAATAGTTTGTCGTTGGAACCAAAGCTCAGTTTATTTGCCACGATGGATTCTATCACCACGATTTTCTTGCCTTTGAGTTTGATTATCGAGGGTGATTCTAACGATCCTCTCTGTGTGGAACTTGTGTGATTTCGCAAGCCTTGCCCAAAGACGGGCAATATTTTGCCAACAATGGGAGGAGGAATGCGAAGATCGATAGGCGTTTTCGATTATTGAAAACACCGTTTGCACAAGTCAACACAGCGAACGATCCTTCGGTTAAATTTTTAAAGGAAATTGTTCTACTATTTCTCTCTCCTTTTGTATAATTGCATGCAATGATGGCAAGGAAATTGGTCAATAGAAATGCCGGTATCGCTCTTAATATTCGATCGACGTCAACGATGTATTTAATGGTCCTCTCTGTGCGGGACTTGTGTGATTTCGCAAGCCTTGCCCAAAGACGGGCAATATTTTGCCAACAATGGGAGGAGGAATGCGAAGATCAACGGGTGTTTCAGTAGCTGAAAACACCGTTTGCACAAGCCAACACAGCGAACACCCCCTTTTGTTTAAAGTTTAAAATAATGATTCTATCTTCAAACCGTTCACGGAAATAAAACGAGATTGATGATAGGTAATTCTCGAGTGCAACGAAATTATCAGAGAAGAAGGAAATATTTTTAAAATTTATTTTCTTACCTTGAGAAACCAGTGGCGTCGGGTGCCATCACTTCGTCTGCTCTGATGGTCGTTGGTGTTTTAATTTCTGGGTTTATTTCTCGAAACTCGGATATAATTTATTATCAAACTTTTACTTTATTTATTTGTTTCGATACACGGTTTACAAATTACTAACCGAATTAATACCGCAATTACAATGCGCTTTTGTTTAAGCGATGAAATGAAGACTTCAAAATATTTTATTTTTCCTAAGTCGCGACTTTCCTTTCTTGTCTAGACAACTAAAGACCGCCGAAACGCAAAGTGTTATACAAGATTTCTAAACGCACGATATAGCACGGTATAAGACGTTATAATGAACGTATTAATTATACTGCGTATTAATAATACAGAACGTATTAAAACGTATTAATGGATACTTTAATAAAAATGAACGTTATAAAAACGAGCGTATTAATGACCACGGAATAATAGTGAGCACGTAACAATAATGAACGTATTAATTATACTGCGCGCTGCTCTATGTGCTATGCTTATTTATAATGCCATCCCCACGAGGTGGTGGTTGTGGTGGTGGTCCACTGGGAGTACCCTTCCGTGGGAATCGGGATTTTGCAGTTTTGGCTTCCAGAGATCGTACGTGAGAGAATGTAAGTTTCATATTTCGACTTAGTTCCACTCGGTCCAGTGTTTCTGCTGAGCTAGCGTCTAGGAGACTTGAGACGTTCCATGCTGGTCTTGTCTTTTCCGAGAATCTTCCATGTTTGTACCGTGGGATTTATCTGTGTTTCTTCGGCACGTGCAAGGGCTGGCGGCTGCAGCATCATTATCATTTCGATGTTTGCTCGGGCAACACGCGCGATCCGCTGCTCTCCCACAACAAGGGCCTCCTCCTTCGAATTAGTTTGCGTAAGTTTGATTTAGATAGATATTTGTATATTATGGTTGTTTTCGTGATTTTGATCCTTTTTCCTTTTCTTGTTGTTTCTCTAGGCTTCGGTGATCGACGTTTAAACAATGTTTGCGGAGGCATTTCCATCAGGGGTTCCTATCCAGACTTCTATGGTGCGTACTTTGTCTTATTTTTAATCCGCTTGATTCGTTCTGTTTCGTTTTATTTAAACTATATTGTATTGTTTCAGCGCAAGCGAAAGAGGGATTCCGAAGAACCCATGGGCGATTTGGGAAGGCCCATCAAACGTATGCGGCGCTGTGATGAACCAGAGTGGTCGGAGAGAGTATTCGACATTGATGCCGAGGCCGTGGATTTCTCGTCGGAGTTGAGTTTTGACAATTTTGTTGCTGTTGATGAAAGTTTCTTCGATGCAGAGACCGTCGTGCTGGAGTGGGAGCCCCCTCTGGTTGAAGTCGTTGATACAGATCGTTGTGTAAAAGTTTATTTTCCAAACGAAATTCCTGGAGAGGTTTAGAAGGCACATCTTCGTCACCATGCTTCTGGGAGAAAGGGAATTTCCCCTGTTGTGCGTTATTGGTGTATGCGTGAGTTCAGCGAACTTTATCTTGGAGCTCCTTGCTTCGATTTTGATTTGGTGTAGGTGCTTCGTTGGTTCGTTGTTTGGTGATCGCGTGTTCCTTATTATTATATTTTGTTTTGATGCATTTTGTTTTTTTCTTCTCTTTTTTTTTTTGTGTGTGTTCAATATATATATATATATACTTTTTTTTAAACGTGATAGTGTAAGGTTATTTTATTTAGTTTTTTTTTGTTTGTTAAATATATGTGTATTTAATTTTATATTCCCCCCTTTTTTCTTTGTTAATTATATATATATATTTTTATATTTATATTTGACAATGTAGTTGCGCATAGAATTTATTAAAGAAAAACGTTAACGATGTGTTTTCATGATTTGTTCCTCACGCCTGATTTCCTATCACCGTAACGCGTGTTATTGTGTTAGTTGTTCCGAAGTATCGAAGTAATTTTCTATCGCTTGTTTTTCCGCAATTAGAACATTAATATCGTTATTATTACTTTAAAGTGACAATAGTATTGTTGGTGTGAATATATATATATAAATTTAGGTTGTGTGTCATTTTAATATGACTAATGTTTTGTAATTCATCAATAGTGTTTAACTTTATATTTCCCTTTTTTAATTAATTATATATATATATTCATATTTGACAATGTAGTTGCGCATAGAATTTATTAAAGAAAAATGTTAATAATGTGTTTTCATGATTTGTTTCTCGCGTCTGGTTTCCATTAATCCCTAATATCCCTATAACCATAACGCGTGTTCCGATGCGCGTGTAAATCTAACATGGCTGCTCATAAGTGAGGTTATAGTGGCGGGTCTTTAGTTTTGTTTAATATCGAAGTATTTTCTGTCGGTCGTGTTTCCTTATTTTACCGCAATTAGAACATTTGTTTATTAATAGTGTTATTCGTATTACTTTAAAGTGACAATAGTATTGTTCGTGTGAATATACATATATATATATTTATTTATTTATATTGTGTGTGATTTTAATATGATTAATGTTTTGTAATTCTTCGATAGCTTTATTTATTGTTTTGAGTAGTTTATTTTATAGAGTATTTGATAATATAAGACAAACTCATATACACACAATATATATATATGTATATGTATATATTTCTTCTGGCAGTGTAGTATTTATACCAGATGAAATGTTAATTGTTTATTAACTTCATTTAATAAGATAGAAGACACACACACGCACGTATATATGTATATAATTTTGGCAGTGTGATTTTCATTTCGATTCTTTAGCGATGTAATGTTGTGTATTTGAGGTTATGTGTCAATTATTTGATTTCATATATACATATATATATCTGGTATTGTGACAACATAGTATTGAAGGTTTTATTTCTAAATTATTGTGTGTTTAATGCGTTTTTACATATTAGTGTTTGATGGTAGAATTTCTGTATGCAAACCTTCAAGTCGTTGCGGTGTCAATTATTTTGAACGTTTGACCTATCGACAGGTTGTTACTTAGTCCCAAGTGTTGCGTTGTGTGTTCTATTTCTTTTGTAGATTATTAGTAGTAATTTAGTTTAGAATATAGGTTATTTATATATATTTTTATATATAGACATGCATGTTTCGTAATGTAGTTCTTATTTTATAACTCTTTACCGGAACGTAGGCTAGTTTTAAGTATGTATCTTAGATTACTGATTTGATTTAATAATATAGAATGCGCACACATATATATATTTCTGACAATGTAAGCTTTATTTTTTTAGTAATATAATATTGTATGTTTTATGTATTAGTTAGATTATTAGTTTTTGATTTCATATACACATATATTTCATAAGTTGATAATATTGTATTTGTTGCATAGTATTGGAGGTACTGTCTCTAATATTTACTAGATTATTACATGTTTGGCATATATGTTTATACTTATATGTAACTGTCCGAGTTGTTGCGGCGTTGATTGATTAAAATATATTTATATATACATATATTCCTAGTGTTTCAATCATTTCCCTTTCTGTAGTTATTCTTATTTCCTGGTTTATTTGTTTGGTTCGTGACTCGTTCAATCCATTAGTTGGTTCTATTTATTTTATTTTACGCTGGTTGAGTTTATATTATATTGAACCATAGGTTTTCAAATGGCAAGTCGGTTATTGGTAGGTTTATTTAGAGTTGTGTGTATATGTATTTCGTTTATTGGTTGGATCTGTTAGTCGCTCTCATTTTGTTAATCCTTCCTTTCGTTTCGTAGTGCCGTGTGTTCGTTTGTGCATCCAAATCCTTATTCGCGTGTTTTGTATAGAGTAGGTTTCTTGTTCTTCTTACGGCACGTGCGGAGCGCGGGACGTGACACTGTAATTTCCTTCCCGTTGGAGATATTTGGACGATTAAACGCCCATTCTGCTCCATTTTACATGCCACACGCCACGATCGACAGTTTCAGCGACAGACCTATCCCTAGCGCGCGCAAATCGCAATCATTCGTCTGATTTTGACGAAAATCGACTGTAATTTCCTTCCCGTTAGAGATATTTGGACGATTAAACGCTCTTTTTACTCCATTTTGCAAACGCAATGGACGACAATTTCAGCGACGAAACTACCCCGGTTCTCGCAAATTGCGGTCATTCGTCAAATATTGACGAAAATCGACTGTAATTTCCTTCCCGTTGGAGATATTTCGACGTTTAAACGCTCATTTAACTCTATTTTGCACGTCCAACGAAGTGCGCGGCACTTCCAGCGTCGAAACTGTCCCTGGCATAGGTGAAACCCGATTAGTCTTCTAATTTTGACGAAAATCGACTGTAATTTCCTTCCCGTTGGAGATATTTGGACGATTAAACGCCCATTCTGCTCCATGTTACATGCCAAACGCCACGAACGACAGTTTCAGCGACAAACCTATCCCTGGCGCGCGCAAATCGCCATCATTCGTCTAATTTTGACGAAAATCGACTGTGATTTCCTTCCCGTCAGAGATATTTGGAAGATTAAACGCTCATTGTACTCCATTTTACACGCCGAATGCAGTGCGCGGCGCTTTGAGCGTCGAAACTGTCCCTGGCATAGGTGAAACCCGATTAGTCTTCTAATTTTGACGAAAATCGACTGTAATTTCCTTCGCGTTGGAGATATTTGGACGATTAAACGCCCATTCTGCTCCAGTTTACATGCCAAACGCCACGAACGACAGTTTCAGCGACAAACCTATCCCTGGTGCGCGCAAATCGCCATCATTCGTCTAATTTTGACGAAAATCGACTGTGATTTCCTTCCCGTCAGAGATATTTGGACGATTAAACGCTCTTTTTACTCCATTTTGCGGGCCAAACGCAATAGACGACAATTTCAGCGACGAAACTACCCCGGTTCTCGCAAATTGCGATCATTCGTCTAATTTTGACGAAAATCGACTGTAATTTCCTTCCCGTTAGAGATATTTGGACGATTAATCGCTCTTTTTACTCCATTTTGCGGGCCAAACGCAATGGACGACAATTTCAGCGACGAAACTACCCCGGTTCTCGCAAATTGCGATCATTCGTCAAATATTGACGAAAATCGACTGTAATTTCTTTCCCGTTGGAGATATTTGGACGATTAAACGCCCTTTCTGCTCCATTTAGCATGCCAAACGCAACGAACGACATTGTCAGCGACAAACCTATCCCTGGCGCGCGCAAATCGCGATCATGCGTCTAATTTTGACGAAAATCGACTGTAATTTCCTTCCCGTTAGAGATATTTGGACGATTAAACGCTCTTTTTACTCCATTTTGCGGGCCAAACGCAATGGACGACAATTTCAGCGACGAAACTACCCCGGTCCTCACAAATTGCGATCATTCGTCAAATATTGACGAAAATCGACTGTAATTTCTTTCCCGTTGGAGATATTTGGACGATTAAACGCTCTTTTTACTCCATTTTGCATGCCAAACGCAACGAACGACATTGTCAGCGACAAACCTATCCCTGGCGCGGGCAAATCGCGATCATGCGTCTAATTTTGACGAAAATCGACTGTAATTTCCTTCCCGTTAGAGATATTTGGACGATTAAACGCTCTTTTTACTCCATTTTGCGGGCCAAACGCAATGGACGACAATTTCAGCGACGAAACTACCCCGGTCCTCGCAACTTGCGATCTTTCGTCAAATATTGACGAAAATCGACTGTAATTTCCTTCCCGTTGGAGATATTTGGACGCTTATACGCCCATTCTGCTCCATTTTACATGCCAAACGCAACGAACGACAGTTTCAGCGACGAAACTATCCCTGGCGCTCGCGAATCGCAATCATTCGTCTAAGTTGGACGAAAATTGACTGTAGTTTCCTTCCCGTTAGAGATATTTGGACGATTAAACGCTCTGTTGACTCCATTTTGCGGGCCAAACGTAACGAACGGCAATGTCAGCGACAAACCTACCCCTGGCGCGCGCAAATCGCGACCATTCGTCTAATTTTGACGAAAATCGACTGTAATTTCCTTCCCGTTGGAGATATTTGGACGCTTTGTTACGTATTTATTAGTTTTAAGTCAAGTTAAGATTA
The DNA here is from genome assembly GCA_029958995.1 of Bombus sonorus. Taxonomy (NCBI): domain Eukaryota; kingdom Metazoa; phylum Arthropoda; class Insecta; order Hymenoptera; family Apidae; genus Bombus; species Bombus sonorus. Next base: position 1,794,780 of record JARWAU010000024.1, on the reverse strand, counting down.
AAATTCTGTAAAAATTTTTTTTTTTTATTTATTTTTGATTTATTTGTGATTTAGAGTTTAGTCGGAAGGGAAATATTGAAATGATATTATTGTGTATGAAGTATTTATTTGGATTTCCGATTAATACGGTAGTTGCTGCCACCAGAAATAGTCTAAGGACTATTTCAAAATTTTTATTTTTTTCAAACGTTACGGGTAGCGTCGACTAGAGTATAATGCTACTGGCAAAACCGATTCCGCTTTTCGGCTAACCTGCTATGTGCAGGGATACTAGCACGGGAGAGGATTAAAGCTGGATACAATATTTGAATGTCAAATTTTTCGTTGCTTGATATGAATTTATTTTTTACGTCTGCCTTCTTCTTCTCTTTTAATTTCGCTATAATAGTTCGTCGTTGGAACCAAAGCTCAGTTTATTTGCCACGATGGATTCTATCACCACGATTTTCTTGCCTTTGGGTTTGATTATCGAGGGTGATTCTGTTACGTATTTATTAGTTTTAAGTCAAGTTAAGATTAAAATTCTGTAAAATTTTTTTTTTTTTTTTTTATTTATTTTTGATTTATTTGTGATTTAGAGTTTAGTCGGAAGGGAAATATTGAAATGATATTATTGTGTATGAAGTATTTATTTGGATTTCCGATTAATACGGTAGTTGCTGCCACCAGAAATAGTCTAAGGACTATTTCAAAAATTTTATTTATTTCAAACGTTACGGGTAGCGTCGACTAGAGTATAATGCTACTGGCAAAACCGATTCCGCTTTTTGGCTAACCTGCTATGTGCAGGGATACTAGCACGGGAGAGGATTAAAGCTGGATACAATATTTGAATGTCAAATTTTTCGTTGCTTGATATGAATTTATTTTTTTACGTTTTGCCTTCTTCTTCTCTTTTAATTTCGCTATAATAGTTTGTCGTTGGAACCAAAGCTCAGTTTATTTGCCACGATGGATTCTATCACCACGATTTTCTTGCCTTTGAGTTTGATTATCGAGGGTGATTCTAACGATCCTCTCTGTGTGGAACTTGTGTGATTTCGCAAGCCTTGCCCAAAGACGGGCAATATTTTGCCAACAATGGGAGGAGGAATGCGAAGATCGATAGGCGTTTTCGATTATTGAAAACACCGTTTGCACAAGTCAACACAGCGAACGATCCTTCGGTTAAATTTTTAAAGGAAATTGTTCTACTATTTCTCTCTCCTTTTGTATAATTGCATGCAATGATGGCAAGGAAATTGGTCAATAGAAATGCCGGTATCGCTCTTAATATTCGATCGACGTCAACGATGTATTTAATGGTCCTCTCTGTGCGGGACTTGTGTGATTTCGCAAGCCTTGCCCAAAGACGGGCAATATTTTGCCAACAATGGGAGGAGGAATGCGAAGATCAACGGGTGTTTCAGTAGCTGAAAACACCGTTTGCACAAGCCAACACAGCGAACACCCCCTTTTGTTTAAAGTTTAAAATAATGATTCTATCTTCAAACCGTTCACGGAAATAAAACGAGATTGATGATAGGTAATTCTCGAGTGCAACGAAATTATCAGAGAAGAAGGAAATATTTTTAAAATTTATTTTCTTACCTTGAGAAACCAGTGGCGTCGGGTGCCATCACTTCGTCTGCTCTGATGGTCGTTGGTGTTTTAATTTCTGGGTTTATTTCTCGAAACTCGGATATAATTTATTATCAAACTTTTACTTTATTTATTTGTTTCGATACACGGTTTACAAATTACTAACCGAATTAATACCGCAATTACAATGCGCTTTTGTTTAAGCGATGAAATGAAGACTTCAAAATATTTTATTTTTCCTAAGTCGCGACTTTCCTTTCTTGTCTAGACAACTAAAGACCGCCGAAACGCAAAGTGTTATACAAGATTTCTAAACGCACGATATAGCACGGTATAAGACGTTATAATGAACGTATTAATTATACTGCGTATTAATAATACAGAACGTATTAAAACGTATTAATGGATACTTTAATAAAAATGAACGTTATAAAAACGAGCGTATTAATGACCACGGAATAATAGTGAGCACGTAACAATAATGAACGTATTAATTATACTGCGCGCTGCTCTATGTGCTATGCTTATTTATAATGCCATCCCCACGAGGTGGTGGTTGTGGTGGTGGTCCACTGGGAGTACCCTTCCGTGGGAATCGGGATTTTGCAGTTTTGGCTTCCAGAGATCGTACGTGAGAGAATGTAAGTTTCATATTTCGACTTAGTTCCACTCGGTCCAGTGTTTCTGCTGAGCTAGCGTCTAGGAGACTTGAGACGTTCCATGCTGGTCTTGTCTTTTCCGAGAATCTTCCATGTTTGTACCGTGGGATTTATCTGTGTTTCTTCGGCACGTGCAAGGGCTGGCGGCTGCAGCATCATTATCATTTCGATGTTTGCTCGGGCAACACGCGCGATCCGCTGCTCTCCCACAACAAGGGCCTCCTCCTTCGAATTAGTTTGCGTAAGTTTGATTTAGATAGATATTTGTATATTATGGTTGTTTTCGTGATTTTGATCCTTTTTCCTTTTCTTGTTGTTTCTCTAGGCTTCGGTGATCGACGTTTAAACAATGTTTGCGGAGGCATTTCCATCAGGGGTTCCTATCCAGACTTCTATGGTGCGTACTTTGTCTTATTTTTAATCCGCTTGATTCGTTCTGTTTCGTTTTATTTAAACTATATTGTATTGTTTCAGCGCAAGCGAAAGAGGGATTCCGAAGAACCCATGGGCGATTTGGGAAGGCCCATCAAACGTATGCGGCGCTGTGATGAACCAGAGTGGTCGGAGAGAGTATTCGACATTGATGCCGAGGCCGTGGATTTCTCGTCGGAGTTGAGTTTTGACAATTTTGTTGCTGTTGATGAAAGTTTCTTCGATGCAGAGACCGTCGTGCTGGAGTGGGAGCCCCCTCTGGTTGAAGTCGTTGATACAGATCGTTGTGTAAAAGTTTATTTTCCAAACGAAATTCCTGGAGAGGTTTAGAAGGCACATCTTCGTCACCATGCTTCTGGGAGAAAGGGAATTTCCCCTGTTGTGCGTTATTGGTGTATGCGTGAGTTCAGCGAACTTTATCTTGGAGCTCCTTGCTTCGATTTTGATTTGGTGTAGGTGCTTCGTTGGTTCGTTGTTTGGTGATCGCGTGTTCCTTATTATTATATTTTGTTTTGATGCATTTTGTTTTTTTCTTCTCTTTTTTTTTTTGTGTGTGTTCAATATATATATATATATACTTTTTTTTAAACGTGATAGTGTAAGGTTATTTTATTTAGTTTTTTTTTGTTTGTTAAATATATGTGTATTTAATTTTATATTCCCCCCTTTTTTCTTTGTTAATTATATATATATATTTTTATATTTATATTTGACAATGTAGTTGCGCATAGAATTTATTAAAGAAAAACGTTAACGATGTGTTTTCATGATTTGTTCCTCACGCCTGATTTCCTATCACCGTAACGCGTGTTATTGTGTTAGTTGTTCCGAAGTATCGAAGTAATTTTCTATCGCTTGTTTTTCCGCAATTAGAACATTAATATCGTTATTATTACTTTAAAGTGACAATAGTATTGTTGGTGTGAATATATATATATAAATTTAGGTTGTGTGTCATTTTAATATGACTAATGTTTTGTAATTCATCAATAGTGTTTAACTTTATATTTCCCTTTTTTAATTAATTATATATATATATTCATATTTGACAATGTAGTTGCGCATAGAATTTATTAAAGAAAAATGTTAATAATGTGTTTTCATGATTTGTTTCTCGCGTCTGGTTTCCATTAATCCCTAATATCCCTATAACCATAACGCGTGTTCCGATGCGCGTGTAAATCTAACATGGCTGCTCATAAGTGAGGTTATAGTGGCGGGTCTTTAGTTTTGTTTAATATCGAAGTATTTTCTGTCGGTCGTGTTTCCTTATTTTACCGCAATTAGAACATTTGTTTATTAATAGTGTTATTCGTATTACTTTAAAGTGACAATAGTATTGTTCGTGTGAATATACATATATATATATTTATTTATTTATATTGTGTGTGATTTTAATATGATTAATGTTTTGTAATTCTTCGATAGCTTTATTTATTGTTTTGAGTAGTTTATTTTATAGAGTATTTGATAATATAAGACAAACTCATATACACACAATATATATATATGTATATGTATATATTTCTTCTGGCAGTGTAGTATTTATACCAGATGAAATGTTAATTGTTTATTAACTTCATTTAATAAGATAGAAGACACACACACGCACGTATATATGTATATAATTTTGGCAGTGTGATTTTCATTTCGATTCTTTAGCGATGTAATGTTGTGTATTTGAGGTTATGTGTCAATTATTTGATTTCATATATACATATATATATCTGGTATTGTGACAACATAGTATTGAAGGTTTTATTTCTAAATTATTGTGTGTTTAATGCGTTTTTACATATTAGTGTTTGATGGTAGAATTTCTGTATGCAAACCTTCAAGTCGTTGCGGTGTCAATTATTTTGAACGTTTGACCTATCGACAGGTTGTTACTTAGTCCCAAGTGTTGCGTTGTGTGTTCTATTTCTTTTGTAGATTATTAGTAGTAATTTAGTTTAGAATATAGGTTATTTATATATATTTTTATATATAGACATGCATGTTTCGTAATGTAGTTCTTATTTTATAACTCTTTACCGGAACGTAGGCTAGTTTTAAGTATGTATCTTAGATTACTGATTTGATTTAATAATATAGAATGCGCACACATATATATATTTCTGACAATGTAAGCTTTATTTTTTTAGTAATATAATATTGTATGTTTTATGTATTAGTTAGATTATTAGTTTTTGATTTCATATACACATATATTTCATAAGTTGATAATATTGTATTTGTTGCATAGTATTGGAGGTACTGTCTCTAATATTTACTAGATTATTACATGTTTGGCATATATGTTTATACTTATATGTAACTGTCCGAGTTGTTGCGGCGTTGATTGATTAAAATATATTTATATATACATATATTCCTAGTGTTTCAATCATTTCCCTTTCTGTAGTTATTCTTATTTCCTGGTTTATTTGTTTGGTTCGTGACTCGTTCAATCCATTAGTTGGTTCTATTTATTTTATTTTACGCTGGTTGAGTTTATATTATATTGAACCATAGGTTTTCAAATGGCAAGTCGGTTATTGGTAGGTTTATTTAGAGTTGTGTGTATATGTATTTCGTTTATTGGTTGGATCTGTTAGTCGCTCTCATTTTGTTAATCCTTCCTTTCGTTTCGTAGTGCCGTGTGTTCGTTTGTGCATCCAAATCCTTATTCGCGTGTTTTGTATAGAGTAGGTTTCTTGTTCTTCTTACGGCACGTGCGGAGCGCGGGACGTGACACTGTAATTTCCTTCCCGTTGGAGATATTTGGACGATTAAACGCCCATTCTGCTCCATTTTACATGCCACACGCCACGATCGACAGTTTCAGCGACAGACCTATCCCTAGCGCGCGCAAATCGCAATCATTCGTCTGATTTTGACGAAAATCGACTGTAATTTCCTTCCCGTTAGAGATATTTGGACGATTAAACGCTCTTTTTACTCCATTTTGCAAACGCAATGGACGACAATTTCAGCGACGAAACTACCCCGGTTCTCGCAAATTGCGGTCATTCGTCAAATATTGACGAAAATCGACTGTAATTTCCTTCCCGTTGGAGATATTTCGACGTTTAAACGCTCATTTAACTCTATTTTGCACGTCCAACGAAGTGCGCGGCACTTCCAGCGTCGAAACTGTCCCTGGCATAGGTGAAACCCGATTAGTCTTCTAATTTTGACGAAAATCGACTGTAATTTCCTTCCCGTTGGAGATATTTGGACGATTAAACGCCCATTCTGCTCCATGTTACATGCCAAACGCCACGAACGACAGTTTCAGCGACAAACCTATCCCTGGCGCGCGCAAATCGCCATCATTCGTCTAATTTTGACGAAAATCGACTGTGATTTCCTTCCCGTCAGAGATATTTGGAAGATTAAACGCTCATTGTACTCCATTTTACACGCCGAATGCAGTGCGCGGCGCTTTGAGCGTCGAAACTGTCCCTGGCATAGGTGAAACCCGATTAGTCTTCTAATTTTGACGAAAATCGACTGTAATTTCCTTCGCGTTGGAGATATTTGGACGATTAAACGCCCATTCTGCTCCAGTTTACATGCCAAACGCCACGAACGACAGTTTCAGCGACAAACCTATCCCTGGTGCGCGCAAATCGCCATCATTCGTCTAATTTTGACGAAAATCGACTGTGATTTCCTTCCCGTCAGAGATATTTGGACGATTAAACGCTCTTTTTACTCCATTTTGCGGGCCAAACGCAATAGACGACAATTTCAGCGACGAAACTACCCCGGTTCTCGCAAATTGCGATCATTCGTCTAATTTTGACGAAAATCGACTGTAATTTCCTTCCCGTTAGAGATATTTGGACGATTAATCGCTCTTTTTACTCCATTTTGCGGGCCAAACGCAATGGACGACAATTTCAGCGACGAAACTACCCCGGTTCTCGCAAATTGCGATCATTCGTCAAATATTGACGAAAATCGACTGTAATTTCTTTCCCGTTGGAGATATTTGGACGATTAAACGCCCTTTCTGCTCCATTTAGCATGCCAAACGCAACGAACGACATTGTCAGCGACAAACCTATCCCTGGCGCGCGCAAATCGCGATCATGCGTCTAATTTTGACGAAAATCGACTGTAATTTCCTTCCCGTTAGAGATATTTGGACGATTAAACGCTCTTTTTACTCCATTTTGCGGGCCAAACGCAATGGACGACAATTTCAGCGACGAAACTACCCCGGTCCTCACAAATTGCGATCATTCGTCAAATATTGACGAAAATCGACTGTAATTTCTTTCCCGTTGGAGATATTTGGACGATTAAACGCTCTTTTTACTCCATTTTGCATGCCAAACGCAACGAACGACATTGTCAGCGACAAACCTATCCCTGGCGCGGGCAAATCGCGATCATGCGTCTAATTTTGACGAAAATCGACTGTAATTTCCTTCCCGTTAGAGATATTTGGACGATTAAACGCTCTTTTTACTCCATTTTGCGGGCCAAACGCAATGGACGACAATTTCAGCGACGAAACTACCCCGGTCCTCGCAACTTGCGATCTTTCGTCAAATATTGACGAAAATCGACTGTAATTTCCTTCCCGTTGGAGATATTTGGACGCTTATACGCCCATTCTGCTCCATTTTACATGCCAAACGCAACGAACGACAGTTTCAGCGACGAAACTATCCCTGGCGCTCGCGAATCGCAATCATTCGTCTAAGTTGGACGAAAATTGACTGTAGTTTCCTTCCCGTTAGAGATATTTGGACGATTAAACGCTCTGTTGACTCCATTTTGCGGGCCAAACGTAACGAACGGCAATGTCAGCGACAAACCTACCCCTGGCGCGCGCAAATCGCGACCATTCGTCTAATTTTGACGAAAATCGACTGTAATTTCCTTCCCGTTGGAGATATTTGGACGCTTTGTTACGTATTTATTAGTTTTAAGTCAAGTTAAGATTAAAATTCTGTAAAAATTTTTTTTTTTTATTTATTTTTGATTTATTTGTGATTTAGAGTTTAGTCGGAAGGGAAATATTGAAATGATATTATTGTGTATGAAGTATTTATTTGGATTTCCGATTAATACGGTAGTTGCTGCCACCAGAAATAGTCTAAGGACTATTTCAAAATTTTTATTTTTTTCAAACGTTACGGGTAGCGTCGACTAGAGTATAATGCTACTGGCAAAACCGATTCCGCTTTTCGGCTAACCTGCTATGTGCAGGGATACTAGCACGGGAGAGGATTAAAGCTGGATACAATATTTGAATGTCAAATTTTTCGTTGCTTGATATGAATTTATTTTTTACGTCTGCCTTCTTCTTCTCTTTTAATTTCGCTATAATAGTTCGTCGTTGGAACCAAAGCTCAGTTTATTTGCCACGATGGATTCTATCACCACGATTTTCTTGCCTTTGGGTTTGATTATCGAGGGTGATTCTGTTACGTATTTATTAGTTTTAAGTCAAGTTAAGATTAAAATTCTGTAAAATTTTTTTTTTTTTTTTTTATTTATTTTTGATTTATTTGTGATTTAGAGTTTAGTCGGAAGGGAAATATTGAAATGATATTATTGTGTATGAAGTATTTATTTGGATTTCCGATTAATACGGTAGTTGCTGCCACCAGAAATAGTCTAAGGACTATTTCAAAAATTTTATTTATTTCAAACGTTACGGGTAGCGTCGACTAGAGTATAATGCTACTGGCAAAACCGATTCCGCTTTTTGGCTAACCTGCTATGTGCAGGGATACTAGCACGGGAGAGGATTAAAGCTGGATACAATATTTGAATGTCAAATTTTTCGTTGCTTGATATGAATTTATTTTTTTTACGTTTTGCCTTCTTCTTCTCTTTTAATTTCGCTATAATAGTTTGTCGTTGGAACCAAAGCTCAGTTTATTTGCCACGATGGATTCTATCACCACGATTTTCTTGCCTTTGAGTTTGATTATCGAGGGTGATTCTAACGATCCTCTCTGTGTGGAACTTGTGTGATTTCGCAAGCCTTGCCCAAAGACGGGCAATATTTTGCCAACAATGGGAGGAGGAATGCGAAGATCGATAGGCGTTTTCGATTATTGAAAACACCGTTTGCACAAGTCAACACAGCGAACGATCCTTCGGTTAAATTTTTAAAGGAAATTGTTCTACTATTTCTCTCTCCTTTTTGTATAATTGCATGCAATGATGGCAAGGAAATTGGTCAATAGAAATGCCGGTATCGCTCTTAATATTCGATCGACGTCAACGATGTATTTAATGGTCCTCTCTGTGCGGGACTTGTGTGATTTCGCAAGCCTTGCCCAAAGACGGGCAATATTTTGCCAACAATGGGAGGAGGAATGCGAAGATCAACGGGTGTTTCAGTAGCTGAAAACACCGTTTGCACAAGCCAACACAGCGAACACCCCCTTTTGTTTAAAGTTTAAAATAATGATTCTATCTTCAAACCGTTCACGGAAATAAAACGAGATTGATGATAGGTAATTCTCGAGTGCAACGAAATTATCAGAGAAGAAGGAAATATTTTTAAAATTTATTTTCTTACCTTGAGAAACCAGTGGCGTCGGGTGCCATCACTTCGTCTGCTCTGATGGTCGTTGGTGTTTTAATTTCTGGGTTTATTTCTCGAAACTCGGATATAATTTATTATCAAACTTTTACTTTATTTATTTGTTTCGATACACGGTTTACAAATTACTAACCGAATTAATACCGCAATTACAATGCGCTTTTGTTTAAGCGATGAAATGAAGACTTCAAAATATTTTATTTTTCCTAAGTCGCGACTTTCCTTTCTTGTCTAGACAACTAAAGACCGCCGAAACGCAAAGTGTTATACAAGATTTCTAAACGCACGATATAGCACGGTATAAGACGTTATAATGAACGTATTAATTATACTGCGTGTTAATAATACAGAACGTATTAAAACGTATTAATGGATACTTTAATAAAAATGAACGTTATAAAAACGAGCGTATTAATGACCACGGAATAATAGTGAGCACGTAACAATAATGAACGTATTAATTATACTGCGCGCTGCTCTATGTGCTATGCTTATTTATAATGCCATCCCCACGAGGTGGTGGTTGTGGTGGTGGTCCACTGGGAGTACCCTTCCGTGGGAATCGGGATTTTGCAGTTTTGGCTTCCAGAGATCGTACGTGAGAGAATGTAAGTTTCATATTTCGACTTAGTTCCACTCGGTCCAGTGTTTCTGCTGAGCTAGCGTCTAGGAGACTTGAGACGTTCCATGCTGGTCTTGTCTTTTCCGAGAATCTTCCATGTTTGTACCGTGGGATTTATCTGTGTTTCTTCGGCACGTGCAAGGGCTGGCGGCTGCAGCATCATTATCATTTCGATGTTTGCTCGGGCAACACGCGCGATCCGCTGCTCTCCCACAACAAGGGCCTCCTCCTTCGAATTAGTTTGCGTAAGTTTGATTTAGATAGATATTTGTATATTATGGTTGTTTTCGTGATTTTGATCCTTTTTCCTTTTCTTGTTGTTTCTCTAGGCTTCGGTGATCGACGTTTAAACAATGTTTGCGGAGGCATTTCCATCAGGGGTTCCTATCCAGACTTCTATGGTGCGTACTTTGTCTTATTTTTAATCCGCTTGATTCGTTCTGTTTCGTTTTATTTAAACTATATTGTATTGTTTCAGCGCAAGCGAAAGAGGGATTCCGAAGAACCCATGGGCGATTTGGGAAGGCCCATCAAACGTATGCGTGAGTTCAGCGAACTTTATCCTGGAGCTCCTTGCTTCGATTTTGATTTGGTGTAGGTGCTTCGTTGGTTCGTTGTTTGGTGATCGCGTGTTCCTTATTATTATATTTTGTTTTGATGCATTTTGTTTTTTTCTTCTCTCTTTTTTTTTGTGTGTGTTCAATATATATATATATACTTTTTTTTAAACGTGATAGTGTAAGGTTATTTTATTTAGTTTTTTTTGTTTGTTAAATATATGTGTATTTAATTTTATATTCCCCCCTTTTTTCTTTGTTAATTATATATATATATATTTTTATATTTATATTTGACAATGTAGTTGCGCATAGAATTTATTAAAGAAAAACGTTAACGATGTGTTTTCATGATTTGTTCCTCACGCCTGATTTCCATTAATCCCTAATATTCCTATCACCGTAACGCGTGTTATTGTGTTAGTTGTTCCGAAGTATCGAAGTAATTTTCTATCGCTTGTTTTTCCGCAATTAGAACATTAATATCGTTATTATTACTTTAAAGTGACAATAGTATTGTTGGTGTGAATATATATATATAAATTTAGGTTGTGTGTCATTTTAATATGACTAATGTTTTGTAATTCATCAATAGTGTTTAACTTTATATTTCCCTTTTTTAATTAATTATATATATATATTCATATTTGACAATGTAGTTGCGCATAGAATTTATTAAAGAAAAATGTTAATAATGTGTTTTCATGATTTGTTTCTCGCGTCTGGTTTCCATTAATCCCTAATATCCCTATAACCATAACGCGTGTTCCGATGCGCGTGTAAATCTAACATGGCTGCTCATAAGTGAGGTTATAGTGGCGGGTCTTTAGTTTTGTTTAATATCGAAGTATTTTCTGTCGGTCGTGTTTCCTTATTTTACCGCAATTAAAACATTTGTTTATTAATAGTGTTATTCGTATTACTTTAAAGTGACAATAGTATTGTTCGTGTGAATATACATATATATATATTTATTTATTTATATTGTGTGTGATTTTAATATGATTAATGTTTTGTAATTCTTCGATAGCTTTATTTATTGTTTTGAGTAGTTTATTTTATAGAGTGTTTGATAATATAAGACAAACTCATATACACACAATATATATATATATGTATATGTATATATTTCTTCTGGCAGTGTAGTATTTATACCAGATGAAATGTTAATTGTTTATTAACTTCATTTAATAAGATAGAACACACACACACGCACGTATATATGTATATAATTTTGGCAGTGTGATTTTCATTTCGATTCTTTAGCGATGTAATGTTGTGTATTTGAGGTTATGTGTCAATTATTTGATTTCATATATACATATATATATCTGGTATTGTGACAACATAGTATTGAAGGTTTTATTTCTAAATTATTGTGTGTTGAATGCGTTTTTACATATTAGTGTTTGATGGTAGAATTTCTGTATGCAAACCTTCAAGTCGTTGCGGTGTCAATTATTTTGAACGTTTGACCTATCGACAGGTTGTTACTTAGTCCCAAGTGTTGCGTTGTGTGTTCTATTTCTTTTGTAGATTATTAGTAGTAATTTAGTTTAGAATATAGGTTATTTATATATATTTTTATATATAGACATGCATGTTTCGTAATGTAGTTCTTATTTTATAACTCTTTACCGGAACGTAGGCTAGTTTTAAGTATGTATCTTAGATTACTGATTTGATTTAATAATATAGAATGCGCACACATATATATATTTCTGACAATGTAAGCTTTATTTTTTTAGTAATATAATATTGTATGTTTTATGTATTAGTTAGATTATTAGTTTTTGATTTCATATACACATATATTTCATAAGTTGATAATATTGTATTTGTTGCATAGTATTGGAGGTACTGTCTCTAATATTTACTAGATTATTACATGTTTGGCATATATGTTTATACTTATATGTAACTGTCCGAGTTGTTGCGGCGTTGATTGATTAAAATATATTTATATATACATATATTCCTAGTGTTTCAATCATTTCCCTTTCTGTAGTTATTCTTATTTCCTGGTTTATTTGTTTGGTTCGTGACTCGTTCAATCCATTAGTTGGTTCTATTTATTTTATTTTATGCTGGTTGAGTTTATATTATATTGAACCATAGGTTTTCAAATGGCAAGTCGGTTATTGGTAGGTTTATTTAGAGTTGTGTGTATATGTATTTCGTTTATTGGTTGGATCTGTTAGTCGCTCTCATTTTGTTAATCCTTCCTTTCGTTTCGTAGTGCCGTGTGTTCGTTTGTGCATCCAAATCCTTATTCGCGTGTTTTGTATAGAGTAGGTTTCTTGTTCTTCTTACGGCACGTGCGGAGCGCGGGACGTGACACCCCCGCCCTTGGAGTTCAAATTTCCAGAGGAAATTTGACTGATGGTGTCTCTGAGTTCGTTCAAGGCGGATGTAGATGTCGTTGGTTGTTGAGTGACCGCCGGTGTTATCGATATCCCTTGAGGTTGTGCTGTTTGATCATCGATATTTCGTCCTCTTTTGAGGTATAGTAGCAGGTGGGTGACTGAGCCGCATATTGCTCGTAATAGGGCGATTCCACATCCGTAAGTTTCACGCTACTGGTATCCGCGTATGGCAATATCTATTATCGCCTTGATTAATTTAAATATTACGAGGATTCCAAATATTGCTGCACTGACAGTTCCAAATTCCATGAAACCAGTCCATTAGCTTGATACTGTATTTTTCGCTATTGTGGTTAATGTGTTTTCGTCCATCATTCCCAGGATGTTTACTGTTCCAGGGACGATTGTTTTTCCTGTCGCTCCTCTGGCCAATGTGTTCAAGACTGCAGTTTTTTGCGATGGTACTGAATGACGATGGTACTGAATATCGCCACGTTTGGCGCACGTCCTGGCGGAGTTCCTGTGGTGGTTCCATGGGCTTTGGTACGAATTTGTGCCAGAGTCCGTCGATGTTGTAGAACGTAGGTAGTACTGCGCTACATTCTCTATGGTATCCGTGTTACGTTAGGGTGTGTGTTTTTGGCATTAGAAATGCGGTGCGATTCCCTTGCCAAACGGGTAGTTCCGAGTAGCATTCTGTTGTATGTCGTATCCTACCAGGCCATATGATATTTTAATGAGGGTAAGTACGATGACCAGGTGATTCATTTTCCTATTAACAATTTATTAAATCGTTTCTTACTCTCGAGTTTATTAGAAATAAGAATAACCTTTTATTAAAAAAGAAAATGTTATATTTATATATATATTTTTTTCTCTTTTTTTTTTTTTTTTATATTAAAACCCCTCTTTTTTCTATTTTAGGTTCTACGTATATGTTATCAGTGAAAATAAATATTATGAAAGCTACTTGGGTTATAATTATATACATATATGCATACGTATTGGTAAGTAATGAGATTTGTTTTATCCTTATAAATATATATGTATATATTATCAATAGAGTGGATATTACAAATATAGCTTGTTTCGAATATATATATGTGCGTGTAATGGTAAATATGACGGCTTATTTATGAGTCACTTGCATTATCAATGGAAGTGAGTGTTGTAAATATCGCCTACTTTACAACATGCGTGTGTATATATTGGTAAACATAAGTAAAAATTACATGTATAGTTATAAATGTTGTTTCTTTACAGGTGGATAGCATAAGTATTCGGTTTTGTGCGTAGCATACAAATACTTTATGGTTCTACGGTGCGAAATGCTATTCCTTCAACTAAAAAGTGTCTTTCAATGTGAGTCGGATTATTTTAAACGATCATGCATTGGATGCATGATATAGCGGGTTGTAGATCCGCTATGTTTATGTCGCACATACGACAGTGTTTTACACGTGTTCTTGCAGGTATTCCGCATAAGAAATGAGCGGACGGCTCGACACATAGGTCCTGGTCGTCTGGATCTAACTCGTCGAAACAGTCTTGACAAAAATAGCCGTTATCTAAACGGTGGGCGGAGCGTATCAACCGAACACAGAGGCAAGATTGAACATCCTCCGTCTCCTCCACATCGAATGCGGGAACGGGCCCATCTGGGTTCTCTATGCCCGAGTTGATGAACTCGTCGCCCGTTCTGTACATACATATAAAACAGTTAATATATATAAAAATTAAAAAAAAAAATTGTTTCGTTCGGACTTGTTTTTTTTTTTTTTTTTTTGTACGAATACTGTATCCCTGTATATAATATAATATATATAATGTGTTACGATTATGTTAGTTGTTATTTAATATATATATATTTTCCTTATCTCTCTTTGTCTTTCTTTCTCTTTTTTTTTTCTTTTTTTTTTTATTATTATTATTATTATTATTAGTACCTAACATTACTATTATGATGCTGTATTACATTGTGTTGGTTATTATTCGTATTGAGGTGTGTATGTATGGGGTGCGCGACGAATTTTTAACATGGCCGCTCACGTGTATCTTTGGTATGGCGTTGATTTAACGTTAACAGTGGTGTATTGTTGAAATAACCAATTAATTATTAATCATTATGATTTATTTAGTGGTGTTTTGTAATATTGTTTTGTGTTTCATGATATTGTGTGTGCAAATACAGTGTACTACTTTAATGTAATAGTCATGACTTGCATCTATATAAGTCTCGTTTAATTTAGTTAATGCTTTGTGTATTGTGTTACCAGTCACTTTCCTGTAACGTAACTTTATTTCTTTGTACTGAGTTCAGTCATGTCTTGTTGTTAACATTTAGTTAGTCTATCTTGATTAATTCCTAACCTATTTCTGTGTTTATCGACCTTTCATATTTTCCCTATTAATTTATTATTGCTTGTGCTTACTATATGTTATTATTTTATGTATGATATGTATTAGTTTCCTTATTAGTGATTAAAATTTATTTATTAGATTAACATTATCTGTGATTCTTCGGATTCTACTCTTTCGATGCTGCGACTCTTACCTGGATCATTCCCACAACATCATCCGATTCTTCGATATGCCTTGGATACTTACTACGGTTGCCTTCAATCGTCTTACATCTGTGGCCTTAAAGGTACTGTTTAATTTATTTAACTTAATACGTGTGCATTACAAAATCCGCTTCTACATGTTAGATACAATACTACGTAGATTGATACATAATGAAATATCCTTTTATTCCGGTTATATGTATTACTAACTCTGAATTAATCTATCATAATTATTTCCTAACCACTTTCTTTACTTATCAGCTATTTTATTTCTTCTTATTAATCTGCGAAATTCATGCATGTACACTTCCTTGTATGGTGATTGATTGTTCACGAGGTAAGTTGCACTTTCACTGTTTTAGTTGTTCGTTGAACTAACACGTTTTACATTCAAACAGTAATTGGAGCACTCGTAATAATCTTCTTTTGCTTTTTCAGGTTTTTGCTGTCTGCGTTATTCGACAAACAGTGTCACGCTTCTGCAGTTTTGTTATAATATTTAGTAATGTTGTATTTTGCATTAAGGCCATTGAAGTTAATTCGTTCGTTTATTTTCAGCTGGCTGTCGTACATGGTGTTCCGCAAACAGGGATCCATAACTTATTTTGCACGTAAACCTTCTTGTATGACGATTACTTGTTCATGAGGTAACTTTCACTTGCACTCTTTTAATTATTTATTGAATCAACACGTTTCATATTCAAACAGTAATTGGAGTACACATAATAAATTTTTCCATTTTCTTTTAGGTTTCCGCTATCTGTATTATTCGACGAACAGTGTCACATCTCCTTTTGATTTAACCACAATATAGTTATAACATTTAGTAACCTCATATTTTGCACTGAAACAATTGAAACTAATTTATTCACTTATTTTAGGTAACTGTCATGCACTACGTTCCACGAACAAGGAATCATAACCTATATTTGCACATACACTTTCTTGTTCACAAGGTAACTTTCACTTTCACTAGTTAATTATTCATTGAGTTAACACATTTTATATTTAAACGATAATTGAGGCACACTTAATAATTTTCCTTTTTTTCTTTTAGGTATCTTTTCGCTATCTGTATTATTCAACGAACAGCACTACAACATACACTACTGCACTACGTTGTCCACTGCAATCACTTCATTCATTGTTTATTTCGATTATGCGCTAGTTTTAACTTGTTTAAGTGCACTGTTCGCGGAATCCCTTTTACTTCAATCTTGACGTTTTGGTTCTGCAAGATTTCTAGCACCTTGTGTGGTCCAGTATATTGATCGGAAAACTTTCCTTTGCTAGGTTCCTTTAGTAGGTATACTAGATCTCCAATTTTGAAATTTTGAGGGTTAATTCGTCTGTCGTAATATTCTTTTGATCTTAGTTTGGATTTTATCAAATTTTCTCTTGCTGTTTGCTGCACGGTGTTGATTTTATCGAACAGGTCTCTGAGGTATTCCGCATAAGTTGGTTCCACGTTTTCTACGATTGGTATTTCGCCAGTGGGTTCTCTGGCCAAGTGTCCAAAGACTAATTCATGCGGAGAGAATTTCGTTCCTTCGTGTACAGAGGTGTTATAGGAAAACATGGCTAATTCCACCCATTCGTCCCAATTTCTGGAATTTTCGATATATAACTTGAGATATTCCATCAATACGTGGTGAGATCTTTCGATCGAACCGTTACTTTGTGGATGATATGCCGTCGTAGTATATTGTTTGATGCGGAATCTTTTTGCTACTTTCTTCATTAGTGAGGATGTAAAGTTCCTTCCTTGATCAGTGAGAATAGCTCTCGGTGACCCGAAACGACAAATAAATCGTTTTATAAAAGCGTCCGCTATCTCGGCTGAAGAGATTCCTCCTATTGGAATCCCGATTGAATATTTTGTTAATAGGTCTTGAATTGTTAATATGTATTCGTTTCCTTTTGCTGTCTTTGGTAGTGGACCGACGATATCCATACTAATTTTGTCGAAAGCCCTGCCCGGTGTATCAGTGAGTACCATTGGTTGCTTTGTCTTTATTCTAGTTAACTTTTTCAATTGGCATTCTTTACATGTTCTTACGTATTCCTGGATCTCCTTCTTCATATTTTCCCAATAATAACATTGTCGTATTCTTTGATACGTCTTCGTTACTCCTTTATGTCCTGCTACGGATGATTCGTGTTTTTCTCTTATTATGTTATTTCGTGCTTCCACAGGCGGGGTAATTACTTCCCCAGTGCAAATGGTGATGGTTAAGGTTTTTTCCATAAATATTTCTTTTAATTTTCTGATTGTATGTCGCCAGGGTATCTCTTCTAAATTTCCTTTGCTGATGCTAAAGGAAGTTAACTGTTTTTCATTTACTACATCTAGTAGAGATCTTAGCGAGTTTAATAAATTTTCTGGTGTTATTGGAATATTTCTATTTTCCTTTATCGGTAGGGATATGATGTATTTCCCAGAATCGTAATTCAATCTTGCTTTTTCTAACATTAAATCTTCATAACGAGGCAATTTTCCCGTCTCCTTCATTTCTAATGCTCCTTTATCTATCGCATTCCCATGTACATCTATAAATATTACTCTATGGTCTTTTACTCTCGTAATTGAGTCTCGGGTTTCTGAAATTCTTAATTCCGCGATTATCGTAGGTCTCGTGTCCTTTTCTCGTTGTTGAATTAATTCTGGATTTACAATGGAGGGCTCTTCTTCGCTCGTTGTATCCGTGTCTTCCTTTTCTCGATCGAGCTCGGCTAGTGCTTCGTCAAAATATTTTACGGGTGTTTCTTCTATGGTGAGATGTTTTCGAGTAGAAGGTTTTCCCTGTTTATCGTAATGCGATAATACGCGTGGCTTAGCCTCGAATATCGGAGAGTCCTCGGTCGAGGTATCCAATTGAAATCTTTTTACATGTGGATATCGATCTGGCGAATCTTCTTCTCGTTTCCTGATTGGCAAGCACATCTCTGGCGGATTTCGGGATAATGCATCTGCGTTCGCGTTCGCTCTACCTTCTTTATATTGGATATCAAATTCAAAGTCCGACAATTTCAATTTCCATTTCCAAATTCTCGAGGTGGGATCTTTAATGGAATTCATCCATACTAACGGTTTGTGATCAGTTATTATCGTAAACTTTCTACCATACAGGTATGGTCTGAAATGCATCGTACAGTAAACGATTGCCAGACACTCCTTTTCTATGGTAGAGTAGTTTTGTTCGGCGGAATTCAATAGTCTTGAGGCATATGCAATCGGTAAATCCTTTCCGATTTGCCCTTGACTCAGTACACCGCTTATTGCGTATCCTGATGCGTCTGTAGTAAGGTTAAAGGGTTCAGAAAAGTCTGGATACTGTAAAATGGGTTTTGTCATTAGCGCTGTCTTTAAATTATTGAATGCATTTTCTTGATTTTCTGTCCATTTAAAGGGAGTATCTTTCTTTAATAGTTGTGTCAATGGTTTCGCGACCTTGGAGAAATCGGGTATAAATTTCCTGTAGTATCCTGCTAGTCCCAGAAATTGTTTGATATTTTTCACCCTTTTCGGTCGTGGAAATTTTGATACGGCTTCGATTTTCTTTGGGTCGGGTTTTACGCCATCTTCACTAATTATGTGTCCTAAGTAATTCACCTCGTGTCGTAAAAATTCGCACTTATCAGGCTGTAATCGTAATTTAGCTTTCCTCAGTCTTTCCATTAACTTATTAAATTTAATTTCGTGTTCTTGGAGAGACCTCGAATAAATCACTATGTCATCCAGATAGACGAATAATTCTATTCCTTGCAGACCAGATAACACTGAGTTCATCAAACGTTGAAACGTTGCTGGGGCATTTTTTAATCCAAAGGGCATTCTTTTGAATTGAAAATGTCCGTATGGTGTCGAAAATGCAGTTTTGTGGGCATCTTCCTGTGACATACGGATCTGGTGAAAGCCTGATGCTAAGTCAAACGTGGAAAAATATTTTGCACTTCCTAATTGATCCAATATTTCTGTAATGTTGGGTAGTGGGAAAGCATCGCCGATCGTTTTATCGTTCAACTTTCTATAATCGATAACTAATCTCCAGCGTTTATTTCCTTGCGAATCAGGTTTTTTGGGTACAATCCAAAGCGGAGAGTTATATGGAGATACCGATGGTTCCACTACGTCCGTATCTAGTAATTCTTGAATTTGCCGATTTATCTCTTCTCGATGTACTGGTGGGTATCGATACTGTTTAGTATTAATTGGTATATCATCCGTTGTAATTATTCTATGTTCCAAAACTTCAGTTGCTTCCAATATATCTCCTGGAATATGAAACCTATCTTGATTATTACGAATCAACCTTTTAACATTTTCCGTTTCTTCTTTGTTCAAATGTTCGAGTCGTAGTAATTCAATTATTTTATCGTATCTACTTTCTTTCGATTTTAAAACTGTATTACACGCTGTCCTAGGAAGCGGGGATGGGTTTTCGAATTCCTTAATTACCATTGTCGGTGTTGTAAATTCGTAATTTCTTGAAGTAGTATTTATTACTCTTATGTAACCTTTTCCTTTATGATTCCTCACAACTGCATTACCAAAATAGATTCCTTTGATCGGCTCGATTCTGGGAATAAATCCCTCCTTTATTTCTGGATTTGCGATATTAATTGAACACGTCACTGAACTTCGCTTCGGTATAATTATTTTTTCTCTAGTATCGAAGGGTATATAAATATTTCCCCATTTGACATGCTTTTCCTCGTAATCTAAACGAGCTTTACAACCTGCAAAAAATTCGGATCCTAGGATTCCGTCTTGATCGATTAGCAATGAATCATCAACTACATGAAAATTAACCGGATGGCCCGCAACCTGTATTACCGTCTGCCCTAGGGAGACCAGGCTCGTTGCCGTAATTCCTCGCACTTCGATTGATTCCTTCTCGTCGATGATGGCTGAATCGGGTAAAGCAGGTTTTTTGATAATGTTAATTTCCGATCCAGAGTCTAATAATAAACTCGTCTTGGTTTTTAAATCTGGGGAGACTATTCGCGCAGTTGGAGTCGTTGGGGAATCATTAAATTTTACTGAAATAATTCGGAGAGGTCGTTGTCCGAATCTGAGTCCGACTCTTGGTGATTTTCCTTCGCCGGTTGCTTGCGCTTCACTCTTTCCTTTTTGTCTTGAGATTCCGGATTCTCTGTTTGTGACCTCGTTTGGTTGTGGGATGACTCCCCCACAGTATTTAGTGGTTGTTCGTTCGACCTTACGGTCGGCATTGCGTTCGTTCTGTCTCTCGTTACGGGTGGTGGAGTCGATCTCGCGGGGGCGGCTGCCCTTGTTCTGTTTGTTGCCGTCGGCGCCGGTCTCCTCGATGCCGCCTGTACTCTTGGGCGATTCGGCGTATCGTTCCTTCGTGGCTCGCCCCATTCTCCCGAAGGACGCGTTTGGTTTCCCGACGGTCTCGAATTATAGGGTACGATTAATCCGGCATCTACTCGGGCTTTAAATTTGTAACAGTCTTTCACTAAATGTCCGGGTTTTTTACAATAATTACATGTAATATTTTGTCTCGTAGTATTCGAAAAATTCTGCGAAGGAGGTGCCGATCTTCGATCTTGGATGTTGTTCCTGGCGTAGTTATTATTTGACGGGTTAACGTTATTTCGGTTGTTCCCGGTGTAATTGTTATTAGAAGGACGAGCGTTATTTCGGTTATTCTCGATGTAATTATTATTAGGGGGACGGACGTTGTTTCGGTTGTTATTACTTGAAAATGTCGGACGTTGGTATCGCATTCTGTCGTTTACTTGTTTTAGTTCCCGCGTTGCTTTTACGGCTTGGCGATACGCGTCTTCTAAAGATTGGTACTCGGATAACTTTACTCGTAAATATACTTCGTTCGGGAGTCCCTTAATGAAAGCCTCTCTGGTGTCCCAATCGATCGTATCTTGAACGTCTTGCGATATGGAACCGTATTGACATCTTTCTCCATCAATTATAGCCAATCTGAGATTTCTGACGCGGTCTATGTAATCTAGTATATTTTCTCCTGGTCGTTGGAATACCGTTCCCAACTCTCCCCTGTATTCGTTAACGGTTTTTCCTGGGCCGAACATATCTTTTAATTTATTCCCGAAATCGTTTAAAGTTACTACCTCATGGTCCTCTACGGCGAGAAACGCGTGTCCGCGAAGTTTATTCATTAGTAATTTTACTAACTGTGGCTCTTGATGCCTAGGAATCATATTTCGCGCTCGCTCGCATGATCTCAAAAACTGGAACACAGACGGTCTGTATCCGTCGAACACTGGTACTGATTCAATCGCGTCCTTTAATTTAATCGGCTGGTAATTATCAGTCAATCTTGTTTCTCGCGGTGTTATCGGTGATACGGGTATTTCGGTATCGTTCGTCTGTCTGCTTACGCGCACGTCTTCTTCTAATTTAATTAGTCTTGAGCTTATGTCGGTTAATACACGGAAATTTTCGTCCCATGCTTTCAATTTTTCCGTCAACGCCGAAAGCGTATCCTCGCTTAGCGACTCCCGGGCGGTCGACATTTTCCTACTTATTTTTTTTAGTTGATGTTCGTAAGAGCTTTAATCCTCTGCGGAGCGTATCCCACCGCTGCCACCAAAAATTTTAATCTATCTAACTGTGTTACGTATTTATTAGTTTTAAGTCAAGTTAAGATTAAAATTCTGTAAAATTTTTTTTTTTTTTTTTTATTTATTTTTGATTTATTTGTGATTTAGAGTTTAGTCGGAAGGGAAATATTGAAATGATATTATTGTGTATGAAGTATTTATTTGGATTTCCGATTAATACGGTAGTTGCTGCCACCAGAAATAGTCTAAGGACTATTTCAAAAATTTTATTTATTTCAAACGTTACGGGTAGCGTCGACTAGAGTATAATGCTACTGGCAAAACCGATTCCGCTTTTTGGCTAACCTGCTATGTGCAGGGATACTAGCACGGGAGAGGATTAAAGCTGGATACAATATTTGAATGTCAAATTTTTCGTTGCTTGATATGAATTTATTTTTTTTACGTTTTGCCTTCTTCTTCTCTTTTAATTTCGCTATAATAGTTTGTCGTTGGAACCAAAGCTCAGTTTATTTGCCACGATGGATTCTATCACCACGATTTTCTTGCCTTTGAGTTTGATTATCGAGGGTGATTCTAACGATCCTCTCTGTGTGGAACTTGTGTGATTTCGCAAGCCTTGCCCAAAGACGGGCAATATTTTGCCAACAATGGGAGGAGGAATGCGAAGATCGATAGGCGTTTTCGATTATTGAAAACACCGTTTGCACAAGTCAACACAGCGAACGATCCTTCGGTTAAATTTTTAAAGGAAATTGTTCTACTATTTCTCTCTCCTTTTTGTATAATTGCATGCAATGATGGCAAGGAAATTGGTCAATAGAAATGCCGGTATCGCTCTTAATATTCGATCGACGTCAACGATGTATTTAATGGTCCTCTCTGTGCGGGACTTGTGTGATTTCGCAAGCCTTGCCCAAAGACGGGCAATATTTTGCCAACAATGGGAGGAGGAATGCGAAGATCAACGGGTGTTTCAGTAGCTGAAAACACCGTTTGCACAAGCCAACACAGCGAACACCCCCTTTTGTTTAAAGTTTAAAATAATGATTCTATCTTCAAACCGTTCACGGAAATAAAACGAGATTGATGATAGGTAATTCTCGAGTGCAACGAAATTATCAGAGAAGAAGGAAATATTTTTAAAATTTATTTTCTTACCTTGAGAAACCAGTGGCGTCGGGTGCCATCACTTCGTCTGCTCTGATGGTCGTTGGTGTTTTAATTTCTGGGTTTATTTCTTGAAACTCGGATATAATTTATTATCAAACTTTTACTTTATTTATTTGTTTCGATACACGGTTTACAAATTACTAACCGAATTAATACCGCAATTACAATGCGCTTTTGTTTAAGCGATGAAATGAAGACTTCAAAATATTTTATTTTTCCTAAGTCGCGACTTTCCTTTCTTGTCTAGACAACTAAAGACCGCCGAAACGCAAAGTGTTATACAAGATTTCTAAACGCACGATATAGCACGGTATAAGACGTTATAATGAACGTATTAATTATACTGCGTATTAATAATACAGAACGTATTAAAACGTATTAATGGATACTTTAATAAAAATGAACGTTATAAAAACGAGCGTATTAATGACCACGGAATAATAGTGAGCACGTAACAATAATGAACGTATTAATTATACTGCGCGCTGCTCTATGTGCTATGCTTATTTATAATGCCATCCCCACGAGGTGGTGGTTGTGGTGGTGGTCCACTGGGAGTACCCTTCCGTGGGAATCGGGATTTTGCAGTTTTGGCTTCCAGAGATCGTACGTGAGAGAATGTAAGTTTCATATTTCGACTTAGTTCCACTCGGTCCAGTGTTTCTGCTGAGCTAGCGTCTAGGAGACTTGAGACGTTCCATGCTGGTCTTGTCTTTTCCGAGAATCTTCCATGTTTGTACCGTGGGATTTATCTGTGTTTCTTCGGCACGTGCAAGGGCTGGCGGCTGCAGCATCATTATCATTTCGATGTTTGCTCGGGCAACACGCGCGATCCGCTGCTCTCCCACAACAAGGGCCTCCTCCTTCGAATTAGTTTGCGTAAGTTTGATTTAGATAGATATTTGTATATTATGGTTGTTTTCGTGATTTTGATCCTTTTTCCTTTTCTTGTTGTTTCTCTAGGCTTCGGTGATCGACGTTTAAACAATGTTTGCGGAGGCATTTCCATCAGGGGTTCCTATCCAGACTTCTATGGTGCGTACTTTGTCTTATTTTTAATCCGCTTGATTCGTTCTGTTTCGTTTTATTTAAACTATATTGTATTGTTTCAGCGCAAGCGAAAGAGGGATTCCGAAGAACCCATGGGCGATTTGGGAAGGCCCATCAAACGTATGCGTGAGTTCAGCGAACTTTATCCTGGAGCTCCTTGCTTCGATTTTGATTTGGTGTAGGTGCTTCGTTGGTTCGTTGTTTGGTGATCGCGTGTTCCTTATTATTATATTTTGTTTTGATGCATTTTGTTTTTTTCTTCTCTCTTTTTTTTTGTGTGTGTTCAATATATATATATATACTTTTTTTTAAACGTGATAGTGTAAGGTTATTTTATTTAGTTTTTTTTGTTTGTTAAATATATGTGTATTTAATTTTATATTCCCCCCTTTTTTCTTTGTTAATTATATATATATATATTTTTATATTTATATTTGACAATGTAGTTGCGCATAGAATTTATTAAAGAAAAACGTTAACGATGTGTTTTCATGATTTGTTCCTCACGCCTGATTTCCATTAATCCCTAATATTCCTATCACCGTAACGCGTGTTATTGTGTTAGTTGTTCCGAAGTATCGAAGTAATTTTCTATCGCTTGTTTTTCCGCAATTAGAACATTAATATCGTTATTATTACTTTAAAGTGACAATAGTATTGTTGGTGTGAATATATATATATAAATTTAGGTTGTGTGTCATTTTAATATGACTAATGTTTTGTAATTCATCAATAGTGTTTAACTTTATATTTCCCTTTTTTAATTAATTATATATATATATTCATATTTGACAATGTAGTTGCGCATAGAATTTATTAAAGAAAAATGTTAATAATGTGTTTTCATGATTTGTTTCTCGCGTCTGGTTTCCATTAATCCCTAATATCCCTATAACCATAACGCGTGTTCCGATGCGCGTGTAAATCTAACATGGCTGCTCATAAGTGAGGTTATAGTGGCGGGTCTTTAGTTTTGTTTAATATCGAAGTATTTTCTGTCGGTCGTGTTTCCTTATTTTACCGCAATTAAAACATTTGTTTATTAATAGTGTTATTCGTATTACTTTAAAGTGACAATAGTATTGTTCGTGTGAATATACATATATATATATTTATTTATTTATATTGTGTGTGATTTTAATATGATTAATGTTTTGTAATTCTTCGATAGCTTTATTTATTGTTTTGAGTAGTTTATTTTATAGAGTGTTTGATAATATAAGACAAACTCATATACACACAATATATATATATATGTATATGTATATATTTCTTCTGGCAGTGTAGTATTTATACCAGATGAAATGTTAATTGTTTATTAACTTCATTTAATAAGATAGAACACACACACACGCACGTATATATGTATATAATTTTGGCAGTGTGATTTTCATTTCGATTCTTTAGCGATGTAATGTTGTGTATTTGAGGTTATGTGTCAATTATTTGATTTCATATATACATATATATATCTGGTATTGTGACAACATAGTATTGAAGGTTTTATTTCTAAATTATTGTGTGTTTAATGCGTTTTTACATATTAGTGTTTGATGGTAGAATTTCTGTATGCAAACCTTCAAGTCGTTGCGGTGTCAATTATTTTGAACGTTTGACCTATCGACAGGTTGTTACTTAGTCCCAAGTGTTGCGTTGTGTGTTCTATTTCTTTTGTAGATTATTAGTAGTAATTTAGTTTAGAATATAGGTTATTTATATATATTTTTATATATAGACATGCATGTTTCGTAATGTAGTTCTTATTTTATAACTCTTTACCGGAACGTAGGCTAGTTTTAAGTATGTATCTTAGATTACTGATTTGATTTAATAATATAGAATGCGCACACATATATATATTTCTGACAATGTAAGCTTTATTTTTTTAGTAATATAATATTGTATGTTTTATGTATTAGTTAGATTATTAGTTTTTGATTTCATATACACATATATTTCATAAGTTGATAATATTGTATTTGTTGCATAGTATTGGAGGTACTGTCTCTAATATTTACTAGATTATTACATGTTTGGCATATATGTTTATACTTATATGTAACTGTCCGAGTTGTTGCGGCGTTGATTGATTAAAATATATTTATATATACATATATTCCTAGTGTTTCAATCATTTCCCTTTCTGTAGTTATTCTTATTTCCTGGTTTATTTGTTTGGTTCGTGACTCGTTCAATCCATTAGTTGGTTCTATTTATTTTATTTTATGCTGGTTGAGTTTATATTATATTGAACCATAGGTTTTCAAATGGCAAGTCGGTTATTGGTAGGTTTATTTAGAGTTGTGTGTATATGTATTTCGTTTATTGGTTGGATCTGTTAGTCGCTCTCATTTTGTTAATCCTTCCTTTCGTTTCGTAGTGCCGTGTGTTCGTTTGTGCATCCAAATCCTTATTCGCGTGTTTTGTATAGAGTAGGTTTCTTGTTCTTCTTACGGCACGTGCGGAGCGCGGGACGTGACAATTCTAACGATCCTCTCTGTGTGGAACTTGTGTGATTTCGCAAGCCATGCCCAAAGACGGGCAATATTTTGCCAACAATGGGAGGAGGAATGCGAAGATCGATAGGCGTTTTCGATTATCGAAAACACCGTTTGCACAAGTCAACACAGCGAACGATCCTTCGGTTAAATTTTCAAAGGAAATTGTTCTACTATTTCTCTCTCTCTTTTTTTTATAATTGCATGCAATGATGGCAAGGAAATCGGTCAACAGAAATGCCGGTATCGCTCTTAATTTTCGATCGACGTCAACGATGTATTTAATGGTCATCTCTGTGCGGGACATGTGTGATTTCGCAAGCCTTGCCCAAAGACGGGCAATATTTTGCCAACAATGGGAGGAGGAATGCGAAGATCAACGGGTGTTTCAGTAGCTGAAAACACCGTTTGCACAAGCCAACACAGTGAACACCCCCTTTGTTTAAAGTTTAAAATAGTGATTCTACCTTCAAACCGTTCACGGAAATAAAACGAGATTGATGATAGGTAATTCTCGAGTGCAACGAAATTATCAGAGAAGAAGGAAATTTTTTTTTTTTAAATTTATTTTCTTACCTTGAGAAACCAGTGGCGTCGTGTGCCATCACTTCGTCTGCTCTGATGGTCGTCGGTGTTTTTATTTCTGGGTTTATTTCTCGAAACTCGGATATAATTTATTATCAAACTTTTACTTTATTTATTTATTTCGATACACGGTTTACAAATTACTAACCGAATTAATACCGCAATTACAATGCGCTTTTGTTTAAGCGATGAAATGAAGACTTCAAAAATATTTTATTCTTTCTAAGTCGCGACTTTCCTTTCTTGTCTGGACAACTAAAGACCGCCGAAACGCAAAGTGTTATACAAAATTTCTAAACGCACGATATAGCACGGTATAAAACGTTATAATGAACGTATTAATTATGAGCGTATTAATAATACAGAACGTATTGAAACGTATTAATGGACACTTTAATAAAAAATGAACGTTATAAAAACGAGCGTATTAATGACCACGGAATAATAATGAGCACGTAACAATAATGAGCGTATTAATTATACTGAGCGTAACAAAACGTATTAATAATAATGAGCGTATTAATTATACTGCGCTGCTCTATGTTGCTATGCTTATTTATAATGCCATCCCCACGAGGTGGTGGTGGTGGTGGTGGTCCACTGGGGGTACCCTTCCGTGGGAATCGGGATTTTGCAGTTTTGGGCTTCCAGCATCGTACGTGACAGAATGTAAGTTCCATATCTCGACTTAGTTCCCATCGGTCCAGTGTTTCTGCTGAGCTAGCGTCTAGGAGACTTGAGGCGTTCCATGCTGGTCTAGTCTCTTCGAGAATCTTCCACGCTTGTACCGTGGGACCTATCTGTGCTTCTTCGGCACGTGCAAGGGCAAACGTTCTATGCTGGTCTAGACTCTTCGAGAAGCTTCCACGTTTGTACCGTGGGAATTACCTGTGTTTCTTATTATTATATTTTTGTTTTGATGCATTTTTTTTTTGTGTTCAATATATATATATATACATACATTTTAAACGTGATATATTTTTTTTTATGTTTGTTAAATATATGTGTATTTATTTAATTTTGTATTTCCCCCTTTTTTTTTTAATTAATTATATATATATATATTTTACATTTATATTTGACAATGTTGTTGCGCATAGAATTTGTTAAAGAAAAGTGTTAATAATGTGTTTTCATGATTTGTTTCTCGCGCCTGATTTCCATTAATCCCTAATATCCCTATAATCATAACGCGTGTTCCGATGCGCGTGTAAATCTAACATGGCTGCTCATAAGTGAGGTTATAGTGGCGGGTCTTTAGTTTTGTTTGATATCGAAGTAATTTTCTATCGCTTGTCTTTCCGCATTTTACCGCAATTGGATCATTAATATCGTTATTATTATTACTTTAAAGTGACAATAGTATTGTTGGTGTGAATATATATCTATATATATTTATATTGTGTGTCATTTTAATATGACTAATGTTTTGCAATTCATCGATAGTGTTTAATTTTATATTTCCCCCTTCTTTTTTTAATTATATATATATTCATATTTGACAATGTAGTTGCGCATAGAATTTATTAAAGAAAAATGTTAATAATGTGTTTTCACGATTTGTTTCTCGCGCCTGGTTTCCATTAATCCCTAATATCCCTATAACCATAACGCGTGTTATTGCGCGTGTAAATCTAACATGGCTACTCATAAATGTCATTAGTGAGGTTATAGTGCCTGTTCTTTAGTTTTGTTTAATATCGAAGTATTTTCTGTCGGTCGTGTTTCCTTATTTTACCGCAATTAGAACATTTGTTTATTAATAGTGTTATTAGTATTACTTTAAAGTGACAATAGTATTGTTCGTGTGAATATACATATATATATATTTATTTATTTATATTGTGTGTGATTTTAATATGATTAATGTTTTGTAATTCTTCGATAGCTTTATTTGTTGTTTTGAGTAGTTTATTTTATAGAGTGTTTGATAATATAAGACAAACTCATATACACACATTATATATATGTATGTATATGTATATATTTCTTCTGGCAGTGTAGTATTTATACCAGATGAAATGTTAATTGTTTATTAACTTCATTTAATAAGATAGAACACACACACACGCACGTATATATGTATATAATTTGGCAGTGCGATTTTCATTTAGATTCTTTAGCGATGTAATATTGTGTATTTGAGGTTATGTGTCAATTATTTGATTTCATATATACATATATATATCTGGTATTGTGACAACATAGTATTGAAGGTTTTATTTCTAAATTATTGTGTGTTTAATGCGTTTTTACATATTAGTGTTTGATAGTAGAATTTCTGTATGCAAATCTTTAAGTCGTTGCGGTGTTAATTATTTTGAACGTTTGACCTATCGACAGGTTGTTACTTAGTCCCAAGTGTTGCGTTGTGTGTTCTATTTCTTTTGTAGATTATTAGTAGTAATTTAGTTCAGAATATAGGTTATTTATATATATTTTTATATATAGACATGCATGTTTCGTAATGTAGTTCTTATTTTATAACTCTTTACCGGAACGTAGGCTAGTTTTAAGTATGTATCTTAGATTACTGATTTGATTTAATAATATAGAATGCGCACACATATATATATTTCTGACAATGTAACCTTTATTTTTTTAATAATATAATATTGTATGTTTTATGTATTAGTTAGATTATTAGTTTTTGATTTCATATACACATATATTTCATAAGTTGATAATATTGTATTTGTTGCATAGTATAGGAGGTACTGTCTCTAATATTTACTAGATTATTACATGTTTGGCATATATGTTTATACTTATATGTAACTGTCCGAGTTGTTGCGGCGTTGATTGATTAAAATATATTTATATATATATACATATATTCTTAGTGTTTCAATCATTTCCCTTTCTGTAGTTATTCTTATTTCCTGGTTTATTTGTTTGGTTTGTGACTCGTTCAATCCATTAGTTGGTTCTATTTATTTTATTTTATACTGGTTGAGTTTATATTATATTGAACCATAGGCTTTCAAATGGCAAGTCGGTTATTGGTAGGTTTATTTTGAGTTGTGTGTATATGTATTCTGTTTATTGGTTGGATCTATTAGTCGCCCTCATTTTGTTAATCCTTCCTTTCGTTTCGTAGTGCCGTGTGTTCGTTTGTGCATCCAAATCCTTATTCGCGTGTTTTGTATAGAGTAGTTTTCTTGTTCTTGTTACGGCACGTGCGGAGCGCGGGACGTGACACCCCCGCCCTTGGAGTTCAAATTTCCAGAGGAAATTTGACTGATGGTGTCTCTGAGTTCGTTCAAGGCGGATGTAGATGTCGTTGGTTGTTGAGTGATCACCGGTGTTATCGATATCCCTTGACGTTGTACTGTTTGATCATCGATATTTCGTCCTCTTTTGAGGTATAGTAGCAGGTGGGTGACTGAGCCGCATATTGCTCCTAATAGGGCGATTCCACATCCGTAAGTTTCACGCTACTGGTATCCGCGTATGGCAATACCTATTATCGCCTTCATTAATTTAAATATTACGAGGATTCCAAATATTGCTGCACTGACAGTTCCAAATTCCATGAAACCAGTCCATTAGCTTGATACTGTATTTTTCGCTATTGTGGTTAATGTGTTTTCGTCCATCATTCCCAGGATGTTTACTGTTCCAGGGACGATTGTTTTTCCTGACGCTCCTCTGGCCAATGTGTGCAGTTTTTTGCGATCGTACTGAATGACGATGGTACTGAATATCGCCACGTTTGGCGCACGTCCTGGCGGAGTTCCTGTGGTGGTTCCATGGGCTTTGGTACGAATTTGTGCCAGAGTCCGTCGATGTTGTAGAACGTAGGTAGTACTGCGCTACATTCTCTATGGTATCCGTGTTACGTTAGGGTGTGTGTTTTTGGCATTAGAAATGCGGTGCGATTCCCTTGCCAAACGGGTATTTCCGAGTAGCATTCTGTTGTATGTCGTATCCTACCAGGCCATATGATATTTTAATGAGGGTAAGTACGATGACCAGGTGATTCATCTTCCTATTAACAATTTATTAAATCGTTTCTTACTCTCGAGTTTATTAGAAATAAGAATAACCTTTTATTAAAAAAGAAAATTTTATATTTATATATATTTTTTTTCTCTCTTCTTTTTTATTAAAACCCCCTTTTTTTTATTTTAGGTTTTACGTATATGTTATCAGTGAAAATAAATATTATGAAAGCTACTTGGGTTATAATTATATACATATATGCATACGTATTGGTAAGTAATGAGATTTGTTTTATCGTTATAAATATATATGTATATATTATCAATAGAATGGATATTACAAATATAGCTTGTTTCGAATATATATATGTGCGTGTAATGGTAAATATGACGGCTTATTTATGAGTCACTTGCATTATCAATGGAAGTGAGTGTTGTAAATATCGCCTACTTTACAACATGCGTGTGTATATATTGGTAGACATAAGTAAAAATCACATGTACAGTTATAAATGTTGTTTGTTCATAGGTGGATAGCATAAGTATTTGCGTAGCATACAAGCACTTCATGGTTCTACGGTGCGGAATGCTATTCCTTCAACTAAAAAGTGTCTTTCGAGGAGAGTCAGATTATTGTAAACAATCATGCATTGGATGCATGATATAGCGGGTTGTAGATCCGCTATGTTTATGTCGCACATACGACAGTGTTTTATACGTGTTCTTGCAGGTATTCCGCATAAGAAATGAGCGGGCGGCTCGTCACATAGGTCCTGATCGTCTGGATCTAACTCGTCGAAACAGTCTTGACAAAAATAGCCGTTATCTAAACGGTGGGCGGAGCGTATCAATCGAACACAGAGGCAAGATTGAGCATCCTCCGTCTCCTCCACATCGAATGCGTGAAAGGGCCCACCTGGGTTCTCTATGCCCGAGTTGAAGAACTCGCCGCCCTTTCTGTACATACATATAAAACAGTTAATTTATATAAAAAATTGTTTCGTTCGGACTTGTTCTTTTGTACGAATACTGTATATAATATAATATATATATAATATGTTATGATTATGTCAGTTGTTATTTAATATATATATATTTTCCTTATCTCTCTCTGTCTATTTTCTCTTTTTTTTTTCCCTTTTTTTTTATTATTATTATTATTATTATTATTAGTACCTAACATTACTATTATGATGCTGTATTACATTGTGTTGGTTATTATTCGTATTGAGGTGTGTATGTGTGGGGTGCGCGACGAATTTTTTAACATGGCCGCTCACGTGTATCTTTGGTATGGCGTTGATTTAACGTTAACAGTGGTGTGTTGTTGAAATAACCAATTAATTATTAATCATTATGACTTTATTTAGTGGTGTTTTGTAATATTGTTTTGTGTTTCATAATATTGTGTGTGCAAATACAGTGTACTACTTTAATG
Organism: Bombus sonorus; assembly: GCA_029958995.1. Lineage (NCBI taxonomy): Eukaryota > Metazoa > Arthropoda > Insecta > Hymenoptera > Apidae > Bombus > Bombus sonorus. The sequence continues at coordinate 1,762,185 of JARWAU010000024.1, read as the reverse complement.
TAATAGTCATGACTTGCATTTATATAAGTCTCGTTTAATTTAGTTAATGCTTTGTGTATTGTGTTACCAGTCACTTTCCTGTAACATAACTTTATTTCTTTGTACTGAGTTCAGTCATGTCTTCTTGTTAACATTTAGTTAGTCTATCTTGATTAATTTCTAACCTATTTCTGTGTTTATTGACCTTTCATATTTTCCCTATTAATTTATTATTGCTTGTGCTTACTATATGTTATTATTTTATGTATGATATGTATTAGTTTCCTTATTAGTGATTAAAATTTATTTATTAGATTAACATTGTCTGTGATTCTTCGGATTCTACTCTTTCGATGCTGCGACACTTACCTGGATCATTCCCACAACATCATCCGATTCTTCGATATGCCTTGGATACTTACTACGGTTGCCTTCAATCGTCTTACATCTGTGGCCTTAAAGGTACTGTTTAATTTATTTAATTTAATACGTGTGCATTACAAAATCCGCTTCTACATGTTAGATACAATACTACGTAGATTAATACATAATGAAATATCCTTTTATTCCGGTTATATATATTACTAACTCTGAATTAATCTATCATAATTATTTCCTAACCACTTTCTATACTTATCAGCTATTTTATTTCTTCTTATTAATCTGCGAAATTCATGCATGTACACTTCCTTGTATGGTGATTGATTGTTCACGAGGTAAGTTGCACTTTCACTGTTTTAGTTATTCGTTGAACTAACACGTTTTACATTCAAACAGTAATTGGAGCACTCGTAATAATCTTCTTTTGCTTTTTCAGGTTTTTGCTGTCTGCGTTATTCGACGAACAGTGTCACGCTTCTGCAGTTTTGTTACAACATTTAATAATGTTATATTTTGCATTAAGGCCTTTGAAGTTAATTCGTTCGTTTATTTTCAGTTGGCTGTCGTACATGGTGTTCCGCAAACAGGGATCCATAACCTATTTTGCACGTAAACCTTCTTGTATGACGATTACTTGTTCACAAGGTAACTTTCACTTGCACTCTTTTAATTATTTATTGAATCAACACGTTTCATATTCAAACAGTAATTGGAGTACACATAATAAATTTTTCCATTTTCCTTTTAGGTTTCCGCTATCTGTATTATTTGACGAACAGTGTCACACCTCCTTTTGATTTAACCACAATATAGTTATAACATTTAGTAACCTCGTATTTTGCACTGAAACAATTGAAACTAATTTATTCGCTTATTTTAGGTAACTGTCATGCACTTCGTTCCATGAACACGGAATCATAACCTATATTTGCACATACACTTTCTTGTTCACAAGGTAACTTCCACTTTCACTAGTTAATTATTCGTTGAGTTAACACGTTTTATATTTAAACGATAATTGAAGCACACATAATAATTTTCCATTTTTCTTTTAGGTTTTCGCTATCTGTATTATTCGACGAACAGTGTCACACTTCCTTTTGATTTAACCACAATATAGTTATAACATTTAGTAACCTTGTATTTTACACTGAGACAATTGAAACTAATTTATTCACTTATTTTAGGTAACTGTCATGCACTACGTTCCACGAACAAGGAATCATAACCTATATTTGCACATACACTTTCTTGTTCACAAGGTAACTTCCACTTTCACTTAGTTAATTATTCGTTGAGTTAACACATTTTATATTTAAACGATAATTGAGGCACACTTAATAATTTTCCTTTTTTCTTTTAGGTATCTTTTCGCTATCTGTATTATTCAACGAACAGCACTACAACATACACTACTGCACTACGTTGTCCACTGCAATCACTTCATTCATTGTTTATTTCGATTATGCGCTAGTTTTAACTTGTTTAAGTGCACTGTTCGCGGAATCCCTTTTACTTCAATCTTGACGTTTTGGTTCTGCAAGATTTCTAGCACCTTGTGTGGTCCAGTATATTGATCGGAAAACTTTCCTTTGCTAGGTTCCTTTAGTAGGTATACTAGATCTCCAATTTTGAAATTTTGAGGGTTAATTCGTCTGTCGTAATATTCTTTTGATCTTAGTTTGGATTTTATCAAATTTTCTCTTGCTGTTTGCTGCACGGTGTTGATTTTATCGAACAGGTCTCTGAGATATTCCGCATAAGTTGGTTCCACGTTTTCTTCGATTGGTATTTCGCCAGTGGGTTCTCTGGCCAAGTGTCCAAAGACTAATTCATGCGGAGAGAATTTCGTTCCTTCGTGTACAGAGGTGTTATAGGAAAACATGGCTAATTCCACCCATTCGTCCCAATTTCTGGAATTTTCGATATATAACTTGAGATATTCCATCAATACGTGGTGAGATCTTTCGATCGAACCGTTACTTTGTGGATGATATGCCGTCGTGGTATATTGTTTGATGCGGAATCTTTTTGCTACTTTCTTCATTAGTGAGGATGTAAAGTTTCTTCCTTGATCAGTGAGAATAGCTCTCGGTGACCCGAAACGACAAATAAATCGTTTTATAAAAGCGTCCGCTATCTCGGCTGAAGAGATTCCTCCTATGGGAACCCCGATTGAATATTTTGTTAATAGGTCTTGAATTGTTAATATGTATTCGTTTCCTTTTGCTGTCTTTGGTAATGGACCGACGATATCCATACTAATTTTGTCGAAAGCCCTGCCCGGTGTATCAGTGAGTACCATTGGTTGCTTTGTTTTTATTCTAGTTAACTTTTTCAATTGGCATTCTTTACATGTTCTTACGTATTCCTGGATCTCCTTCTTCATATTTTCCCAATAATAACATTGTCGTATTCTTTGATACGTCTTCGTTACTCCTTTATGTCCTGCTACGGATGATTCGTGTTTTTCTCTTATTATGTTATTTCGTGCTTCCACAGGCGGGGTAATTACTTCCCCAGTGCAAATGGTGATGGTTAAGGTTTTTTCCATAAATATTTCTTTTAATTTTCTGATTGTATGTCGCCAGGGTATCTCTTCCAAATTTCCTTTGCAGATGCTAAAGGATGTTAACTGTTTTTCATTTACTACATCTAGTAAAGATCTTAGCGAGTTTAATAAATTTTCTGGTGTTATTGGAATATTTCTATTTTCCTTTATCGGTAGGGATATGATGTATTTCCCGGAATCGTAATTCAATCTTGCTTTTTCTAACATTAAATCTTCATAACGAGGCAATTTTTCCGTCTCCTTCATTTCTAATGCTCCTTTATCTATCGCATTCCCGTATACATCTATAAATATTACTCTATGGTCATTTACTCTCGTAATTGAGTCTCGGGTTTCTGAAATTTTTAGTTCCGCGATTATCGTAGGTCTCGTGTCCTTTTCTAGTTGTTGAATTAATTCTGGATTTACAATGGAGGGCTCTTCTTCGCTCGTTGTATCCGTGTCTTCCTTTTCTCGATCGAGCTCGGCTAGTGCTTCGTCAAAATATTTTACGGGTGTTTCTTCTATGGTGATATGCTTTCGATTAGAAGGTTTTCCCTGTTTATCGTAATGCGATAATACGCGTGGCTTAGCCTCGAATATCGGAGAGTCCTCGGTCGAGGTATCCAGTTGAAATCTTTTTACATGTGGATATCGATCTGGCGAATCTTCTTCTCGTTTCCTGATTGGCAAGCACATCTCTGGCGGATTTCGGGATAATGCATCTGCGTTCGCGTTCGCTCTACCTTCTTTATATTGGATATCAAATTCAAAGTCCGACAATTTCAATTTCCATTTCCAAATTCTCGAGGTGGGATCTTTAATGGAATTCATCCATACTAACGGTTTGTGATCAGTTATTATCGTAAACTTTCTACCATACAGGTATGGTCTGAAATGCATCGTACAGTAAACGATTGCCAGACACTCCTTTTCTATGGTAGAGTAGTTTTGTTCGGCGGAATTCAATAGTCTTGAGGCATATGCAATCGGTAAATCCTTCCCGATTGGCCCTTGACTCAGTACACCGCTTATTGCGTATCCTGATGCGTCTGTAGTAAGGTTAAAGGGTTCAGAAAAGTCTGGATACTGTAAAATGGGTTTTGTCATTAGCGCTGTCTTTAAATTATTGAATGCATTTTCTTGATTTTCTGTCCATTTAAAGGGAGTATCTTTCTTTAATAGTTGTGTCAATGGTTTCGCGACCTTGGAGAAATCGGGTATAAATTTTCTGTAGTATCCTGCTAGTCCCAGAAATTGTTTGATATTTTTCACCCTTTTCGGTCGTGGAAATTTTGATACGGCTTCGATTTTCTTTGGGTCGGGTTTTACGCCATCTTCACTAATTATGTGTCCTAAGTAATTCACCTCGTGTCGTAAAAATTCGCACTTATCAGACTGTAATCGTAATTTAGCTTTCCTCAGTCTTTCCATTAACTTATTAAATTTAATTTCGTGTTCTTGGAGAGATCTCGAATAAATCACTATGTCATCCAGATAGACGAATAATTCTATTCCTTGCAGACCAGATAACACTGAGTTCATCAAACGTTGAAACGTTGCTGGGGCATTTTTTAATCCAAAGGGCATTCTTTTGAATTGAAAATGTCCGTATGGTGTCGAAAATGCAGTTTTGTGGGCATCTTCCTGTGACATACGGATCTGGTGAAAGCCTGATGCTAAGTCAAACGTGGAAAAATATTTTGCACTTCCTAATTGATCCAATATTTCTGTAATGTTGGGTAGTGGGAAAGCATCGCCGATCGTTTTATCGTTCAACTTTCTATAATCGATAACTAATCTCCAGCGTTTATTTCCTTGCGAATCAGGTTTTTTGGGTACAATCCAAAGCGGAGAGTTATATGGAGATACCGATGGTTCCACTACGTCCGTATCTAGTAATTCTTGAATTTGCCGATTTATCTCTTCTCGATGTACTGGTGGGTATCGATACTGTTTAGTATTAATTGGTATATCATCCGTTGTAATTATTCTATGTTCCAAAACTTCAGTTGCTTCCAATATATCTCCTGGAATATGAAACCTATCTTGATTATTACGAATCAACCTTTTAACATTTTCCGTTTCTTCTTTGTTCAAATGTTCGAGTCGTAGTAATTCAATTATTTTATCGTATCTACTTTCTTTCGATTTTAAAACTGTATTACACGCTGTCCTAGGAAGCGGGGATGGGTTTTCGAATTCCTTAATTACCATTGTCGGTGTTGTAAATTCGTAATTTCTTGAAGTAGTATTTATTACTCTTATGTAACCTTTTCCTTTATGATTCCTCACAACTGCATTACCAAAATAGATTCCTTTGATCGGCTCGATTCTGGGAATAAATCCCTCTTTTATCTCTGGATTTGTGATATTAATTGAACACGTTACTGAACTTCGCTTCGGTATAATTATTTTTTCTCTAGTATCGAAGGGTATATAAATATTTCCCCATTTGACATGCTTTTCCTCGTAATCTAAACGAGCTTTACAACCTGCAAAAAATTCGGATCCTAGGATTCCGTCTTGATCGATTAGCAATGAATCATCAACTACATGCAAATTAACCGGATGGCCCGCAACCTGTATTACTGTCTGCCCTAGGGAGACCAGGCTCGTTGCCGTAATTCCTCGCACTTCGATTGATTCTTTCTCGTTGATGATGGCTGAATCGGGTAAAGCAGGTTTTTTGATAATGTTAATTTCCGATCCAGAGTCTAATAATAAACTCGTCTTGGTTTTTAAATCTGGGGAGACTATTCGCGCAGTTGGAGTTGTTGGGGAATCATTAAATTTTACTGAAATAATTCGGAGAGGTCGTTGTCCGAATCTGAGTCCGACTCTTGGTGATTTTCCTTCGCCGGTTGCTTGCGCTTCACTCTTTCCTTTTTGTCTTGAGATTCCGGATTCTCCGTTTGTGGCCTCGTTTGGTTGTGGGATGACTCCCCCACAGTATTTAGTGGTTGTTCGTTCGACCTTACGGTCGGCATTGCGTTCGCTCTGTCTCTCGTTACGGGTGGTGGAGTCGATCTCGCGGGGGCGGCTGCCCTTGTTCTGTTTGTTGCCGTCGGCGCCGGTCTCCTCGTTGCCGCCTGTACTCTTGGGCGATTCGGCGTATCGTTCCTTCGTGGCTCGCCCCATTCTCCCGAAGGACGTGTTTGGTTTCCCGACGGTCTCGAATTATAGGGTACGATTAATCCGGCATCTACTCGGGCTTTAAATTTGTAACAGTCTTTCACTAAATGTCCGGGTTTTTTACAATAATTACATGTGATATATTGTCTCGTAGTATTCGAAAAATTCTGCGAAGGAGGTGCCGATCTTCGATCTTGGATGTTGTTCCTGGCGTAGTTATTATTTGACGGGTTAACGTTATTTCGGTTGTTCCCGGTGTAATTGTTATTAGAAGGACGAGCGTTATTTCGGTTATTCTCGATGTAATTATTATTAGGGGGACGAACGTTGTTTCGGTTGTTATTACTTGAGAATGTCGGACGTTGGTATCGCATTCTGTCGTTTACTTGTTTTAGTTCCCGCGTTGCTTTTACGGCTTGGCGATACGCGTCTTCTAAAGATTGGTACTCGGATAACTTTACTCGTAAATATACTTCGTTCGGGAGTCCCTTAACGAAAGCCTCTCTGGTGTCCCAATCGATCGTATCTTGAACGTCTTGCGATATGGAACCGTATTGACATCTTTCTCCATCAATTATAGCCAATCTGAGATTTCTGACGCGGTCTATGTAATCTAGTATATTTTCTCCTGGTCGTTGGAATACCGTTCCCAACTCTCCCCTGTATTCGTTAACGGTTTTTCCTGGGCCGAACATATCTTTTAATTTATTCCCGAAATCGTTTAAAGTCACTACCTCATGGTCCTCTACGGCGAGAAACGCGTGTCCGCGAAGTTTATTCATTAGTAATTTTACTAACTGTGGCTCTTGATGCCTAGGAATCATATTTCGCGCTCGCTCGCATGATCTCAAAAATTGGAACACAGACGGTCTGTATCCGTCGAACACTGGTACTGATTCAATCGCGTCCTTTAATTTAATCGGCTGGTAATTATCAGTCAATCTTGTTTCTCGCGGTGTTATCGGTGATACGGGTATTTCGGTCTCGTTCGTCTGTCTGCTTACGCGCACGTCTTCTTCTAATTTAATTAGTCTTGAGCTTATGTCGGCCAATACACGGAAATTTTCGTCCCACGCTTTCAATTTTTCCGTCAACGCCAAAAGCGTATCTTCGCTTAGCGAATCCCGGGCGGTCGACATTTTCCTACTTATTTTTTAGTTGATATTCGTAAGAGCTTTAATCCTCTGCGGAGCGTATCCCACCGCTGCCACCAAAAATTTAATCTATCTAACTGTGTTACGTATTTATTAGTTTTAAGTCAAGTTAAGATTAAAATTCTGTAAAAATTTTTTTTTTTTATTTATTTTTGATTTATTTGTGATTTAGAGTTTAGTCGGAAGGGAAATATTGAAATGATATTATTGTGTATGAAGTATTTATTTGGATTTCCGATTAATACGGTAGTTGCTGCCACCAGAAATAGTCTAAGGACTATTTCAAAATTTTTATTTTTTTCAAACGTTACGGGTAGCGTCGACTAGAGTATAATGCTACTGGCAAAACCGATTCCGCTTTTCGGCTAACCTGCTATGTGCAGGGATACTAGCACGGGAGAGGATTAAAGCTGGATACAATATTTGAATGTCAAATTTTTCGTTGCTTGATATGAATTTATTTTTTACGTTTGCCTTCTTCTTCTCTTTTAATTTCGCTATAATAGTTCGTCGTTGGAACCAAAGCTCAGTTTATTTGCCACGATGGATTCTATCACCACGATTTTCTTGCCTTTGGGTTTGATTATCGAGGGTGATTCTAACGATCCTCTCTGTGTGGAACTTGTGTGATTTCGCAAGCCTTGCCCAAAGACGGGCAATATTTTGCCAACAATGGGAGGAGGAATGCGAAGATCGATAGGCGTTTTCGATTATCGAAAACACCGTTTGCACAAGTCAACACAGCGAACGATCCTTCGGTTAAATTTTCAAAGGAAATTGTTCTACTATTTCTCTCTCTCTTTTTTTTATAATTGCATGCAATGATGGCAAGGAAATCGGTCAACAGAAATGCCGGTATCGCTCTTAATTTTCGATCGACGTCAACGATGTATTTAATGGTCCTCTCTGTGCGGGACTTGTGTGATTTCGCAAGCCTTGCCCAAAGACGGGCAATATTTTGCCAACAATGGGAGGAGGAATGCGAAGATCAACGGGTGTTTCAGTAGCTGAAAACACCGTTTGCACAAGCCAACACAGTGAACACCCCCTTTGTTTAAAGTTTAAAATAGTGATTCTACCTTCAAACCGTTCACGGAAATAAAACGAGATTGATGATAGGTAATTCTCGAGTGCAACGAAATTATCAGAGAAGAAGGAAATTTTTTTTTTTTAAATTTATTTTCTTACCTTGAGAAACCAGTGGCGTCGTGTGCCATCACTTCGTCTGCTCTGATGGTCGTCGGTGTTTTTATTTCTGGGTTTATTTCTCGAAACTCGGATATAATTTATTATCAAACTTTTACTTTATTTATTTATTTCGATACACGGTTTACAAATTACTAACCGAACTAATACCGCAATTACAATGCGCTTTTGTTTAAGCGATGAAATGAAGACTTCAAAAATATTTTATTTTTTTTCTAAGTCGCGACTTTCCTTTCTTGTCTGGACAACTAAAGACCGCCGAAACGCAAAGTGTTATACAAAATTTCTAAACGCACGATATAGCACGGTATAAAACGTTATAATGAACGTATTAATTATGAGCGTATTAATAATACAGAACGTATTAAAACGTATTAATGGACACTTTAATAAAAAATGAACGTTATAAAAACGAGCGTATTAATGACCACGGAATAATAATGAGCACGTAACAATAATGAGCGTATTAATTATACTGAGCGTAACAAAACGTATTAATAATAATGAGCGTATTAATTATACTGCGCTGCTCTATGTTGCTATGCTTATTTATAATGCCATCCCCACGAGGTGGTGGTGGTGGTGGTGGTCCACTGGGGGTACCCTTCCGTGGGAATCGGGATTTTGCAGTTTTGGGCTTCCAGCATCGTACGTGACAGAATGTAAGTTCCATATCTCGACTTAGTTCCCATCGGTCCAGTGTTTCTGCTGAGCTAGCGTCTAGGAGACTTGAGGCGTTCCATGCTGGTCTAGTCTCTTCGAGAATCTTCCACGCTTGTACCGTGGGACCTATCTGTGCTTCTTCGGCACGTGCAAGGGCAAACGTTCTATGCTGGTCTAGACTCTTCGAGAAGCTTCCACGTTTGTACCGTGGGAATTACCTGTGTTTCTTCTTATTATATTTTTGTTTTGATGCATTTTTTTTTTTTGTGTTCAATATATATATATATATACATACATTTTAAACGTGATATATATTTTTTTTATGTTTGTTAAATATATGTGTATTTATTTAATTTTGTATTTCCCCCTTTTTTTTTAATTAATTATATATATATATTTTACATTTATATTTGACAATGTTGTTGCGCATAGAATTTATTAAAGAAAAGTGTTAATAATGTGTTTTCATGATTTGTTTTTCGCGCTTGATTTCCATTAATCCCTAATGTTCCTATCACCATAACGCGTGTTATTGTGTTAGTTGTTCCGAAGTATCGAAGTAATTTTCTATCGCTTGTTTTTCCGCATTCTACCGCAATTAGAACATTAATATCGTTATTATTATTACTTTAAAGTGACAATAGTATTGTTGGTGTGAATATATATATATATATATATATTTATATTGTGTGTCATTTTAATATGACTAATGTTTTGTAATTCATCGATAGTGTTTAATTTTATATTTCCCCTTTTTTTTTATTAATTATAAATATATATATATATTCATATTTGACAATGTTGTTGCACATAGAATTTATTAAAGAAAAGTGTTAATAATGTGTTTTCATGATTTGTTTCTCGCGCCTGATTTCCATTAATCCCTAATATCCCTATAATCATAACGCGTGTTCCGATGCGCGTGTAAATCTAACATGGCTGCTCATAAGTGAGGTTATAGTGGCGGGTCTTTAGTTTTGTTTGATATCGAAGTAATTTTCTATCGCTTGTCTTTCCGCATTTTACCGCAATTGGATCATTAATATCGTTATTATTATTACTTTAAAGTGACAATAGTATTGTTGGTGTGAATATATATCTATATATATTTATATTGTGTGTCATTTTAATATGACTAATGTTTTGCAATTCATCGATAGTGTTTAATTTTATATTTCCCCCTTCTTTTTTTAATTATATATATATTCATATTTGACAATGTAGTTGCGCATAGAATTTATTAAAGAAAAATGTTAATAATGTGTTTTCACGATTTGTTTCTCGCGCCTGGTTTCCATTAATCCCTAATATCCCTATAACCATAACGCGTGTTATTGCGCGTGTAAATCTAACATGGCTACTCATAAATGTCATTAGTGAGGTTATAGTGCCTGTTCTTTAGTTTTGTTTAATATCGAAGTATTTTCTGTCGGTCGTGTTTCCTTATTTTACCGCAATTAGAACATTTGTTTATTAATAGTGTTATTAGTATTACTTTAAAGTGACAATAGTATTGTTCGTGTGAATATACATATATATATATTTATTTATTTATATTGTGTGTGATTTTAATATGATTAATGTTTTGTAATTCTTCGATAGCTTTATTTGTTGTTTTGAGTAGTTTATTTTATAGAGTGTTTGATAATATAAGACAAACTCATATACACACATTATATATATATATGTATATGTATATATTTCTTCTGGCAGTGTAGTATTTATACCAGATGAAATGTTAATTGTTTATTAACTACATTTAATAAGATAGAACACACACACACGCACGTATATATGTATATAATTTGGCAGTGCGATTTTCATTTAGATTCTTTAGCGATGTAATATTGTGTATTTGAGGTTATGTGTCAATTATTTGATTTCATATATACATATATATATCTGGTATTGTGACAACATAGTATTGAAGGTTTTATTTCTAAATTATTGTGTGTTTAATGCGTTTTTACATATTAGTGTTTGATAGTAGAATTTCTGTATGCAAATCTTTAAGTCGTTGCGGTGTTAATTATTTTGAACGTTTGACCTATCGACAGGTTGTTACTTAGTCCCAAGTGTTGCGTTGTGTGTTCTATTTCTTTTGTAGATTATTAGTAGTAATTTAGTTCAGAATATAGGTTATTTATATATATATTTTTATATATATATAGACATGCATGTTTCGTAATGTAGTTCTTATTTTTTAACTCTTTACCGGAACGTAGGCTAGTTTTAAGTATGTATCTTAGATTACTGATTTGATTTAATAATATAGAATGCGCACACATATATATATTTCTGACAATGTAACCTTTATTTCTTTAATAATATAATATTGTATGTTTTATGTATTCGTTAGACTATTAGTTTTTGATTTCATATACACATATATTTCATAAGTTGATAATATTGTATTTGTTGCATAGTATTGGAGGTAATATTGTCTCTAATATTTACTAGATTATTACATGTTTGGCATATATGTTTATACTTATATGTAACTGTCCGAGTTGTTGCGGCGTTGATTGATTAAAATATATTTATATATATATACATATATTCTTAGTATTTCAATCATTTCCCTTTCTGTAGTTATTCTTATTTCCTGGTTTATTTGTTTGGTTTGTGACTCGTTCAATCCATTAGTTGGTTCTATTTATTTTATTTTATACTGGTTGAGTTTATATTATATTGAACCATAGGCTTTCAAATGGCAAGTCGGTTATTGGTAGGTTTATTTTGAGTTGTGTGTATATGTATTTTGTTTATTGGTTGGATCTATTAGTCGCCCTCATTTTGTTAATCCTTCCTTTCGTTTCGTAGTGCCGTGTGTTCGTTTTTGCATCCAAATCCTTATTCGCGTGTTTTGTATAGAGTAGTTTTCTTGTTCTTCTTATGGCACGTGCGGAGCGCGGGACGTGACAGCTTATACGCCCATTCTGCTCCATTTTACATGCCAAACGCCACGAACCACAGTTTCAGCGACAAACCTATCCCTGGCGCGCGCAAATCGCAATCATTCGTCTAATTTTGACGAAAATCGACTGTAATTTCCTTCCCGTTAGAGATATTTGGACGATTAAACGCTCTTTTTACTCCATTTTGCGGGCCAAACGCAATGGACGACAATTTCAGCGACGAAACTACCCCGGTTCTCGAAAATTGCAATCATTCGTCAAATATTGACGAAAATCGACTGTAATTTCTTTCCCGTTGGAGATATTTGGACGATTAAACGCCCTTTCTGCTCCATTGTGCATGCCAAACGCAACGAACGACATTGTCAGCGACAAACATATCCCTGACGCGCGCAAATCGCGATCATGCGTCTAATTTTGACGAAAATCGACTGTAATTTCCTTCCCGTTAGAGATATTTGGAAGATTAAACGCTCATTTTACTCCATTTTACACGCCGAATGCAGTGCGCGGCGCTTGCAGGGTCGAAACTATCCCTGGCGCAGGTAAGACGCGATCATTCTTCTAATTTTGAAGAAAATTGACTGTAATTACCATCCCATTGTAGATATTTGGACGATTAAACGCGCACTTTAAGCCATTTTACGGGCCAAACGCAATGTAGCACGCTTTCAGCGTCGAAATTATCCCTGGCGCAGGTAAAACGCGATCATTCGTCAAATATTGACGAAAATCGACTGTAATTTCTTTCCCGTTGGAGATATTTGGACGATTAAACGCCCTTTCTGCTCCATTTTGCATGCCAAACGCAACGAACGACATTGTCAGCGACAAACCTATCCCTGGCGCGCTCAAATCGCGATCATGCGTCTAATTTTGACGAAAATCGACTGTAATTTCCTTCCCGTTAGAGATATTTGGACGATTAAACGCTCTGTTGACTCCATTTTGCGGGCCAAACGCAACGAACGACAATGTCAGCGACAAACCTATCCCTGGTGCGCGCAAATCGCGACCATTCGTCTAATTTTGACGAAAATCGACTGTAATTTCCTTCCCGATGGAGATATTTGGACGCTTATACGCCCATTCTGCTCCATTTTACATGCCAAACGCCACGAACCACAGTTTCAGCGGCAAACCTATCCCTGGCGCGCGCAAATCGCAATCATTCGTCAAATATTGACGAAAATCGACTGTAATTTCCTTCCCGTTGGAGATATTTGGACGATTAAACGCCCATTCTGCTCCAGTTTACATGCCAAACGCAACGAGCGACAGTTTCAGCGACGAAACTATCCCTGGCGCTCGCGAATCGCAATCATTCGTCTAAGTTCGACGAAAATTGACTGTAGTTTCCTTCCCGTTAGAGATATTTGGACGATTAAACGCTCTGTTGACTCCATTTTGCGGGCCAAGCGCAATGGACGACAATTTCAGCGACGAAACTACCCCGGTTCTCGCAAATTGCGATCATTCGTCAAATATTGACGAAAATCGACTGTTGTCACGTCCCGCGCTCCGCACGTGCCGTAAGAAGAACAAGAAAACTACTCTATACAAAACACGCGAATAAGGATTTGGATGCAAAAACGAACACACGGCACTACGAAACGAAAGGAAGGATTAACAAAATGAGGGCGACTAATAGATCCAACCAATAAACAAAATACATATACACACAACTCAAAATAAACCTACCAATAACCGACTTGCCATTTGAAAGCCTATGGTTCAATATAATATAAACTCAACCAGTATAAAATAAAATAAATAGAACCAACTAATGGATTGAACGAGTCACAAACCAAACAAATAAACCAGGAAATAAGAATAACTACAGAAAGGGAAATGATTGAAACACTAAGAATATATGTATATATATATAAATATATTTTAATCAATCAACGCCGCAACAACTCGGACAGTTACATATAAGTATAAACATATATGCCAAACATGTAATAATCTAGTAAATATTAGAGACAGTACCTCCAATACTATGCAACAAATACAATATTATCAACTTATGAAATATATGTGTATATGAAATCAAAAACTAATAATCTAACTAATACATAAAACATACAATATTATATTATTAAAAAAATAAAGGTTACGTTGTCAGAAATATATATATGTGTACGCATTCTATATTATTAAATCAAATCAGTAATCTAAGATACATACTTAAAACTAGCCTACGTTCCGGTAAAGAGTTATAAAATAAGAACTACATTACGAAACATGCATGTCTATATATAAAAATATATATAAATAACCTATATTCTAAACTAAATTACTACTAATAATCTACAAAAGAAATAGAACACACAACGCAACACTTGGGACCAAGTAACAACCTGTCGATAGGTCAAACGTTCAAAATAATTGACACCGCAACGACTTGAAGGTTTGCATACAGAAATTCTACCATCAAACACTAATATGTAAAAACGCATTAAACACACAATAATTTAGAAATAAAACCTTCAATACTATGTTGTCACAATACCAGATATATATATGTATATATGAAATCAAATAATTGACACATAACCTCAAATACACAATATTACATCGCTAAAGAATCTAAATGAAAATCGCACTGCCAAATTATATACATATATACGTGCGTGTGTGTGTGTTCTATCTTATTAAATGAAGTTAATAAACAATTAACATTTCATCTGGTATAAATACTACACTGCCAGAAGAAATATATACATATACATATATATATATATATTGTGTGTATATGAGTTTGTCTTATATTATCAAACACTCTATAAAATAAACTACTCAAAACAATAAATAAAGCTATCGAAGAATTACAAAACATTAATCATATTAAAATCACACACAATAAAAATAAATAAATATATATATATGTATATTCACACGAACAATACTATTGTCACTTTAAAGTAATACTAATAACACTATTAATAAACAAATGTTCTAATTGCGGTAAAATAAGGAAACACGAACGACAGAAAATACTTCGATATTAAACAAAACTAAAGAACCGGCACTATAACCTCACTAATGACATTTATGAGTAGCCATGTTAGATTTACACGCGCAATAACACGCGTTATGGTTATAGGGATATTAGGGATTAATGGAAACCAGGCGCGAGAAACAATCGTGAAAACACATTATTAACATTTTTCTTTAATAAATTCTATGCGCAACAACATTGTCAAATATGAATATATATATATATATATATATATAATTAATTAAAAAAGGGAAAAATAAAGTTAAACACTATCGAAGAATTACAAAACATTAGTCATATTAAAATGACACACAATATAAATATATATATATATATTCACACCAACAATACTATTGTCACTTTAAAGTAATCATAATAACGATATTAATGTTCCAATTGCGGTAAAATGCGGAAAGACAAGCGATAGAAAATTACTTCGATATCAAACAAAACTAAAGACCCGCCACTATAACCTCACTTATGAGCAGCCATGTTAGATTTACACGCGCATCGGAACACGCGTTATGGTTATAGGGATATCAGGGATTAATGGAAACCAGGCGCGAGAAACAAATCATGAAAACACATTATTAACACTTTTCTTTAATAAATTCTATGCGCAACAACATTGTCAAATTTGAATATATATATATTTAATTAAAAAAGGGAAATATAAAGTTAAACACTATTGATGAATTACAAAACATTAGTCATATTAAAATGACACACAATATAAATATATATATATATATATTCACACCAACAATACTATTGTCACTTTAAAGTAATAATAATAACGATATTAATGTTCTAATTGCGGTAGAATGCGGAAAAACAAGCGATAGAAAATTACTTCGATATTTCGGAACAACTAACACAATAACACGCGTTATGGTGATAGGAACATTAGGGATTAATGGAAATCAAGCGCGAAAAACAAATCATGAAAACACATTGTTAACATTTTCTTTAATAAATTCTATGCGCAACTACATTGTCAAATATAAATGTAAAATATATATATATATAATTAATTAAAAAAAGGGGGGAAATACAAAATTAAATAAATACACATATATTTAACAAACATAAAAAAAAAAAATATATCACGTTTAAAATGTATATATATATATATATATATATTGAACACAAAAAAAAAATGCATCAAAACAAAAATATAATAATAAGAAACACAGGTAATTCCCACGGTACAAACGTGGAAGATTCTCGAAGAGACTAGACCAGCATGGAACGCCTCAAATCTCCTAGACGCTAGCTCAGCAGAAACACTGGACCGATGGGAACTAAGTCGAGATATGGAACTTACATTCTGTCACGTACGATTCTGGAAGCCCAAAACTGCAAAATCCCGATTCCCACGGAAGGGTACCCCCAGTGGACCACCACCACCACCACCACCTCGTGGGGATGGCATTATAAATAAGCATAGCACATAGAGCAGCGCGCAGTATAATTAATACGCGCAGTATAATTAATACGCTCATTATTGTTACGTGCTCACTATTATTCCGTGGTCATTAATACGCTCGTTTTTATAACGTTCATTTTTATTAAAGTATCCATTAATACGTTTTAATACGTTCTGTATTATTAATACGCTCATAATTAATACGTTCATTATAACGTCTTATACCGTGCTATATCGTGCGTTTAGAAATTTTGTACAACACTTTGCGTTTCGGCGGTCTTTAGTTGTCCAGACAAGAAAGGAAAGTCGCGACTTAGAAAAAATAAAATATTTTTGAAGTCTTCATTTCATCGCTTAAACAAAAGCGCATTGTAATTGCGGTATTAATTCGGTTAGTAATTTGTAAACCGTGTATCGAAATAAATAAATAAAGTAAAAGTTTGATAATAAATTATATCCGAGTTTCGAGAAATAAACCCAGAAATTAAAACACCGACGACCATCAGAGCAGACGAAGTGATGGCACACGACGCCACTGGTTTCTCAAGGTAAGAAAATAAATTTAAAAAAAAAAATTTCCTTCTTCTCTGATAATTTCGTTGCACTCGAGAATTACCTATCATCAATCTCGTTTTATTTCCGTGAACGGTTTGAAGGTAGAATCACTATTTTAAACTTTAAACAAAGGGGGTGTTCACTGTGTTGGCTTGTGCAAACGGTGTTTTCAGCTACTGAAACACCCGTTGATCTTCGCATTCCTCCTCCCATTGTTGGCAAAATATTGCCCGTCTTTGGGCAAGGCTTGCGAAATCACACAAGTCCCGCACAGAGAGGACCATTAAATACATCGTTGACGTCGATCGAAAATTAAGAGCGATACCGGCATCTCTGTTGACCGATTTCCTTGCCATCATTGCATGCAATTATAAAAAAAAGAGAGAGAGAAATAGTAGAACAATTTCCTTTGAAAATTTAACCGAAGGATCGTTCGCTGTGTTGACTTGTGCAAACGGTGTTTTCGATAATCGAAAACGCCTATCGATCTTCGCATTCCTCCTCCCATTGTTGGCAAAATATTGCCCGTCTTTGGGCAAGGCTTGCGAAATCACACAAGTTCCACACAGAGAGGATCGTTAGAATCACCCTCGATAATTAAACCCAAAGGCAAGAAAATCGTGGTGATAGAATCCATCGTGGCAAATAAACTGAGCTTTGGTTCCAACGACGAACTATTATAGCGAAATTAAAAGAGAAGAAGAAGGCAAACGTAAAAAATAAATTCATATCAAGCAACGAAAAATTTGACATTCAAATATTGTATCCAGCTTTAATCCTCTCCCGTGCTAGTATCCCTGCACATAGCAGGTTAGCCGATAAGCGGAATCGGTTTTGCCAGTAGCATTATACTCTAGTCGACGCTACCCGTAACGTTTGAAAAAAATAAAAATTTTGAAATAGTCCTTAGACTATTTCTGGTGGCAGCAACTACCGTATTAATCGGAAATCCAAATAAATACTTCATACACAATAATATCATTTCAATATTTCCCTTCCGACTAAACTCTAAATCACAAATAAATCAAAAATAAATAAAAAAAAAATTTTTACAGAATTTTAATCTTAACTTGACTTAAAACTAATAAATACGTAACACCAGCATAGAACGTTTGCCCTTGCACGTGCCGAAGAAGCACAGATAGGTCCCACGGTACAAGCGTGGAAGATTCTCGAAGAGACTAGACCAGCATGGAACGCCTCAAATCTCCTAGACGCTAGCTCAGCAGAAACACTGGACCGATGGGAACTAAGTCGAGAAATGGAACTTACATTCTGTCACGTACGATTCTGGAAGCCCAAAACTGCAAAATCCCGATTCCCACGGAAGGGTACCCCCAGTGGACCACCACCACCACCACCACCTCGTGGGGATGGCATTATAAATAAGCATAGCACATAGAGCAGCGCGCAGTATTATTAATACGTTTTATTACGCTCATTATTGTTACGTGCTCATTATTATTCCGTGGTCATTAATACGCTCGTTTTTATAACGTTCATTTTTTATTAAAGTGTCCATTAATACGTTTTAATACGTTCAGTATTATTAATACGCTCATAATTAATACGTTCATTATAACGTTTTATACCGTGCTATATCGTGCGTTTAGAAATTTTGTATAACACTTTGCGTTTCGGCGGTCTTTAGTTGTCCAGACAAGAAGGGAAAGTTGCGACTTAGAAAAATAAAATATTTTTGAAGTCTTCATTTCATCACTTAAACAAAAGCGCATTGTAATTGCGGTATTAATTCGGTTAGTAATTTGTAAACCGTGTATCGAAATAAATAAATAAAGTAAAAGTTTGATAATAAATTATATCCGAGTTTCGAGAAATAAACCCAGAAATTAAAACACCAACGACCATCAGAGCAGACGAAGTGATGGCACCCGACGCCACTGGTTTCTCAAGGTAAGAAAATAAATTTTAAAAATATTTCCTTCTTCTCTGATAATTTCGTTGCACTCGAGAATTACCTATCATCAATCTCGTTTTATTTCCGTGAACGGCTTGAAGGTAGAATCACTATTTTAAACTTTAAACAAAGGGGGTGTTCACTGTGTTGGCTTGTGCAAACGGTGTTTTCAGCTACTGAAACACCCGTTGATCTTCGCATTCCTCCTCCCATTGTTGGCAAAATATTGGCCGTCTTTGGGCAAGGCTTGCGAAATCACACAAGTCCCGCACAGAGAGGACCATTAAATACATCGTTGACGTCGATCGAAAATTAAGAGCGATACCGGCATTTCTGTTGACCGATTTCCTTGCCATCATTGCATGCAATTATAAAAAAAAGAGAGAGAGAAATAGTAGAACAATTTCCTTTGAAAATTTAACCGAAGGATCGTTCGCTGTGTTGACTTGTGCAAACGGTGATTTCGATAATCGAAAACGCCTATCGATCTTCGCATTCCTCCTCCCATTGTTGGCAAAATATTGCCCGTCTTTGGGCAAGGCTTGCGAAATCACACAAGTTCCACACAGAGAGGATCGTTAGAATCACCCTCGATAATCAAACCCAAAGGCAAGAAAATCGTGGTGATAGAATCCATCGTGGCAAATAAACTGAGCTTTGGTTCCAACGACGAACTATTATAGCGAAATTAAAAGAGAAGAAGAAGGCAAACGTAAAAAATAAATTCATATCAAGCAACGAAAAATTTGACATTCAAATATTGTATCCAGCTTTAATCCTCTCCCGTGCTAGTATCCCTGCACATAGCAGGTTAGCCGAAAAGCGGAATCGGTTTTGCCAGTAGCATTATACTCTAGTCGACGCTACCCGTAACGTTTGAAAAAAATAAAAATTTTGAAATAGTCCTTAGACTATTTCTGGTGGCAGCAACTACCGTATTAATCGGAAATCCAAATAAATACTTCATACACAATAATATCATTTCAATATTTCCCTTCCGACTAAACTCTAAATCACAAATAAATCAAAAATAAATAAAAAAAAAAAATTTTTACAGAATTTTAATCTTAACTTGACTTAAAACTAATAAATACGTAACACAGTTAGATAGATTAAATTTTTGGTGGCAGCGGTGGGATACGCTCCGCAGAGGATTAAAGCTCTTACGAATATCAACTAAAAAATAAGTAGGAAAATGTCGACCGCCCGGGATTCGCTAAGCGAAGATACGCTTTTGGCGTTGACGGAAAAATTGAAAGCGTGGGACGAAAATTTCCGTGTATTGACCGACATAAGCTCAAGACTAATTAAATTAGAAGAAGACGTGCGCGTAAGCAGACAGACGAACGAGACCGAAATACCCGTATCACCGATAACACCGCGAGAAACAAGATTGACTGATAATTACCAGCCGATTAAATTAAAGGACGCGATTGAATCAGTACCAGTGTTCGACGGATACAGACCGTCTGTGTTCCAATTTTTGAGATCATGCGAGCGAGCGCGAAATATGATTCCTAGGCATCAAGAGCCACAGTTAGTAAAATTACTAATGAATAAACTTCGCGGACACGCGTTTCTCGCCGTAGAGGACCATGAGGTAGTGACTTTAAACGATTTCGGGAATAAATTAAAAGATATGTTCGGCCCAGGAAAAACCGTTAACGAATACAGGGGAGAGTTGGGAACGGTATTCCAACGACCAGGAGAAAATATACTAGATTACATAGACCGCGTCAGAAATCTCAGATTGGCTATAATTGATGGAGAAAGATGTCAATACGGTTCCATATCGCAAGACGTTCAAGATACGATCGATTGGGACACCAGAGAGGCTTTCGTTAAGGGACTCCCGAACGAAGTATATTTACGAGTAAAGTTATCCGAGTACCAATCTTTAGAAGACGCGTATCGCCAAGCCGTAAAAGCAACGCGGGAACTAAAACAAGTAAACGACAGAATGCGATACCAACGTCCGACATTCTCAAGTA
The DNA here is from genome assembly GCA_029958995.1 of Bombus sonorus. Taxonomy (NCBI): domain Eukaryota; kingdom Metazoa; phylum Arthropoda; class Insecta; order Hymenoptera; family Apidae; genus Bombus; species Bombus sonorus. The sequence goes on along the minus strand of JARWAU010000024.1, from coordinate 1,741,301 downwards.
ATAACAACCGAAACAACGTTCGTCCCCCTAATAATAATTACATCGAGAATAACCGAAATAACGCTCGTCCTTCTAATAACAATTACACCGGGAACAACCGAAATAACGTTAACCCGTCAAATAATAACTACGCCAGGAACAACATCCAAGATCGAAGATCGGCACCTCCTTCGCAGAATTTTTCGAATACTACGAGACAATATATCACATGTAATTATTGTAAAAAACCCGGACATTTAGTGAAAGACTGTTACAAATTTAAAGCCCGAGTAGATGCCGGATTAATCGTACCCTATAATTCGAGACCGTCGGGAAACCAAACACGTCCTTCGGGAGAATGGGGCGAGCCACGAAGGAACGATACGCCGAATCGCCCAAGAGTACAGGCGGCAACGAGGAGACCGGCGCCGACGGCAACAAACAGAACAAGGGCAGCCGCCCCCGCGAGATCGACTCCACCACCCGTAACGAGAGACAGAGCGAACGCAATGCCGACCGTAAGGTCGAACGAACAACCACTAAATACTGTGGGGGAGTCATCCCACAACCAAACGAGGCCACAAACGGAGAATCCGGAATCTCAAGACAAAAAGGAAAGAGTGAAGCGCAAGCAACCGGCGAAGGAAAATCACCAAGAGTCGGACTCAGATTCGGACAACGACCTCTCCGAATTATTTCAGTAAAATTTAATGATTCCCCAACAACTCCAACTGCGCGAATAGTCTCCCCAGATTTAAAAACCAAGACGAGTTTATTATTAGACTCTGGATCGGAAATTAACATTATCAAAAAACCTGCTTTACCCGATTCAGCCATCATCAACGAGAAAGAATCAATCGAAGTGCGAGGAATTACGGCAACGAGCCTGGTCTCCCTAGGGCAGACAGTAATACAGGTTGCGGGCCATCCGGTTAATTTGCATGTAGTTGATGATTCATTGCTAATCGATCAAGACGGAATCCTAGGATCCGAATTTTTTGCAGGTTGTAAAGCTCGTTTAGATTACGAGGAAAAGCATGTCAAATGGGGAAATATTTATATACCCTTCGATACTAGAGAAAAAATAATTATACCGAAGCGAAGTTCAGTAACGTGTTCAATTAATATCACAAATCCAGAGATAAAAGAGGGATTTATTCCCAGAATCGAGCCGATCAAAGGAATCTATTTTGGTAATGCAGTTGTGAGGAATCATAAAGGAAAAGGTTACATAAGAGTAATAAATACTACTTCAAGAAATTACGAATTTACAACACCGACAATGGTAATTAAGGAATTCGAAAACCCATCCCCGCTTCCTAGGACAGCGTGTAATACAGTTTTAAAATCGAAAGAAAGTAGATACGATAAAATAATTGAATTACTACGACTCGAACATTTGAACAAAGAAGAAACGGAAAATGTTAAAAGGTTGATTCGTAATAATCAAGATAGGTTTCATATTCCAGGAGATATATTGGAAGCAACACAAGTTTTGGAACATAGAATAATTACAACGGATGATATACCAATTAATACTAAACAGTATCGATACCCACCAGTACATCGAGAAGAGATAAATCGGCAAATTCAAGAATTACTAGATACGGAAGTAGTGGAACCATCGGTATCTCCATATAACTCTCCGCTTTGGATTGTACCCAAAAAACCTGATTCGCAAGGAAATAAACGCTGGAGATTAGTTATCGATTATAGAAAGTTGAACGATAAAACGATCGGCGATGCTTTCCCACTACCCAACATTACAGAAATATTGGATCAATTAGGAAGTGCAAAATATTTTTCCACGTTTGACTTAGCATCAGGCTTTCACCAGATCCGTATGTGACAGGAAGATGCCCACAAAACTGCATTTTCGACACCATACGGACATTTTCAATTCAAAAGAATGCCCTTTGGATTAAAAAATGCCCCAGCAACGTTTCAACGTTTGATGAACTCAGTGTTATCTGGTCTGCAAGGAATAGAATTATTCGTCTATCTGGATGACATAGTGATTTATTCGAGGTCTCTCCAAGAACACGAAATTAAATTTAATAAGTTAATGGAAAGACTGAGGAAAGCTAAATTACGATTACAGCCTGATAAGTGCGAATTTTTACGACACGAGGTGAATTACTTAGGACACATAATTAGTGAAGATGGCGTAAAACCCGACCCAAAGAAAATCGAAGCCGTATCAAAATTTCCACGACCGAAAAGGGTGAAAAATATCAAACAATTTCTGGGACTAGCAGGATACTACAGAAAATTTATACCCGATTTCTCCAAGGTCGCGAAACCATTGACACAACTATTAAAGAAAGATACTCCCTTTAAATGGACAGAAAATCAAGAAAATGCATTCAATAATTTAAAGACAGCGCTAATGACAAAACCCATTTCACAGTATCCAGACTTTTCTGAACCCTTTAACCTTACTACAGACGCATCAGGATACGCAATAAGCGGTGTACTGAGTCAAGGGCCAATCGGAAAGGATTTACCGATTGCATATGCCTCAAGACTATTGAATTCCGCCGAACAAAACTACTCTACCATAGAAAAGGAGTGTCTGGCAATCGTTTACTGTACGATGCATTTCAGACCATACCTGTATGGTAGAAAGTTTACGATAATAACTGATCACAAACCGTTAGTATGGATGAATTCCATTAAAGATCCCACCTCGAGAATTTGGAAATGGAAATTGAAATTGTCGGACTTTGAATTTGATATCCAATATAAAGAAGGTAGAGCGAACGCGAACGCAGATGCATTATCCCGAAATCCGCCAGAGATGTGCTTGCCAATCAGGAAACGAGAAGAAGATTCGCCAGATCGATATCCACATGTAAAAAGATTTCAATTGGATACCTCGACCGAGGACTCTCCGATATTCGAGGCTAAGCCACGCGTATTATCGCATTACGATAAACAGGGAAAACCTTCTACTCGAAAGCATCTCACCATAGAAGAAACACCCGTAAAATATTTTGACGAAGCACTAGCCGAGCTCGATCGAGAAAAGGAAGACACGGATACAACGAGCGAAGAAGAGCCCTCCATTGTAAATCCAGAATTAATTCAACAACTAGAAAAGGACACGAGACCTACGATAATCGCGGAACTAAAAATTTCAGAAACCCGAGACTCAATTACGAGAGTAAATGACCATAGAGTAATATTTATAGATGTACATGGGAATGCGATAGATAAAGGAGCATTAGAAATGAAGGAGACGGAAAAATTGCCTCGTTATGAAGATTTAATGTTAGAAAAAGCAAGATTGAATTACGATTCCGGGAAATACATCATATCCCTACCGATAAAGGAAAATAGAAATATTCCAATAACACCAGAAAATTTATTAAACTCGCTAAGATCTCTACTAGATGTAGTAAATGAAAAACAGTTAACATCCTTTAGCATCTGCAAAGGAAATTTGGAAGAGATACCCTGGCGACATACAATCAGAAAATTAAAAGAAATATTTATGGAAAAAACCTTAACCATCACCATTTGCACTGGGGAAGTAATTACCCCGCCTGTGGAAGCACGAAATAACATAATAAGAGAAAAACACGAATCATCCGTAGCAGGACATAAAGGAGTAACGAAGACGTATCAAAGAATACGACAATGTTATTATTGGGAAAATATGAAGAAGGAGATCCAGGAATACGTAAGAACATGTAAAGAATGCCAATTGAAAAAGTTAACTAGAATAAAAACAAAGCAACCAATGGTACTCACTGATACACCGGGCAGGGCTTTCGACAAAATTAGTATGGATATCGTCGGTCCATTACCAAAGACAGCAAAAGGAAACGAATACATATTAACAATTCAAGACCTATTAACAAAATATTCAATCGGGATTCCAATAGGAGGAATCTCTTCAGCCGAGATAGCGGACGCTTTTATAAAACGATTTATTTGTCGTTTCGGGTCACCGAGAGCTATTCTCACTGATCAAGGAAGGAACTTTACATCCTCACTAATGAAGAAAGTAGCAAAAAGATTCCGCATCAAACAATATACCACGACGGCATATCATCCACAAAGTAACGGTTCGATCGAAAGATCTCACCACGTATTGATGGAATATCTCAAGTTATATATCGAAAATTCCAGAAATTGGGACGAATGGGTGGAATTAGCCATGTTTTCCTATAACACCTCTGTATACGAAGGAACGAAATTCTCTCCGCATGAATTAGTCTTTGGACACTTGGCTAGAGAACCCACTGGCGAAATACCAATCGTAGAAAACGCGGAACCAACTTATGCGGAATATCTCAGAGACCTGTACGATAAAATCAACACCGTGCAGCAAACAGCAAGAGAAAATTTGATAACATCCAAACTAAGATCAAAAGAATATTACGACAGACGAATTAACCCTCAAAATTTCAAAATTGGAGATCTAGTATACCTACTAAAGGAACCTAGCAAAGGAAAGTTTTCCGATCAATATACTGGACCACACAAGGTGCTAGAAATCTTGCAGAACCAAAACGTCAAGATTGAAGTAAAAGGGATTCCGCGAACAGTGCACTTAAACAAGTTAAAACTAGCGCATAATCGAAATAAACAATGAACGAAGTGATTGCAGTGGACAACGTAGTGCAGTAGTGTATGTTGTAGTGCTGTTCGTTAAATAATACAGATAGCGAAAAGATACCTAAAAGAAAAAAGGAAAATTATTAAGTGTGCCTCAATTATCGTTTAAATATAAAATGTGTTAACTCAACGAATAATTAACTAAGTGAAAGTGGAAGTTACCTTGTGAACAAGAAAGTGTATGTGCAAATATAGGTTATGATTCCTTGTTCGTGGAACGTAGTGCATGACAGTTACCTAAAATAAGTGAATAAATTAGTTTCAATTGTTTCAGTGTAAAATACAAGGTTACTAAATGTTATAACTATATTGTGGTTAAATCAAAAGGAAGTGTGACACTGTTCGTCGAATAATACAGATAGCGAAAACCTAAAAGAAAAATGGAAAATTATTATGTGTGCTTTAATTATCGTTTAAATATAAAATGTGTTAACTCAACGAATAATTAACTAGTGAAAGTGGAAGTTACCTTGTGAACAAGAAAGTGTATGTGCAAATATAGGTTATGATTCCTTGTTCGTGGAACGTAGTGCATGACAGTTACCTAAAATAAGCGAATAAATTAGTTTCAATTGTTTCACTGCAAAATAGGAGGTTACTAAATGTTATAACTATATTGTGGTTAAATCAAAAGGAGATGTGACACTGTTCGTCGAATAATACAGATAGCGGAAACCTAAAAGAAAAAGGAAAAATTTATTATGTGTACTCCAATTACTGTTTGAATATGAAACGTGTTGATTCAATAAATAATTAAAAGAGTGCAAGTGAAAGTTACCTCGTGAACAAGTAATCGTCATACAAGAAGATTTACGTGGAAAATAGGTTATGGATCCCTGTTTGCGGAACACCATGTACGACAGCCAGCTGAAAATAAACGAACGAATTAACTTCAATGGCCTTAATGCAAAATACAACATTACTAAATATTATAACAAAACTGCAGAAGCGTGACACTGTTCGTCGAATAACGCAGACAGCAAAAACCTGAAAAAGCAAAAGAAGATTATTACGAGTGCTCCAATTACTGTTTGAATGTAAAACGTGTTAGTTCAACGAATAACTAAAACTGTGAAAGTGCAACTTACCTCGTGAACAATCAATCACCATACAAGGAAGTGTACATGCATGAATTTCGCAGATTAATAAGATGAAATAATATAGCTGATAAGTATAGAAAGTGGTTAGGAAATAATTATGATAGATTAATTCAGAGTTAGTAATACATATAACCGGAATAAAAGGATATTTCATTATGTATTAATCTACGTAGTATTGTATCTAACATGTAGAAGCGGATTTTGTAATGCACACGTATTAAATTAAATAAATTAAACAGTACCTTTAAGGCCACAGATGTAAGACGATTGAAGGCAACCTTAGTAAGTATCCAAGGCATATCGAAGAATCGGATGATGTTGTGGGAATGATCCAGGTAAGTGTCGCAGCATCGAAAGAGTAGAATCCGAAGAATCACAGACAATGTTAATCTAATAAATAAATTTTAATCACTAATAAGGAAACTAATACATATCATACATAAAATAATAACATATAGTAAGCACAAGCAATAATAAATTAATAGGGAAAATATGAAAGGTCAATAAACACAGAAATAGGTTAGAAATTAATCAAGATAGACTAACTAAATGTTAACAAGAAGACATGACTGAACAAAGAAATAAAGTTATGTTACAGGAAAGTGACTGGTAACACAATACACAAAGCATTAACTAAATTAAACGAGACTTATATAAATGCAAGTCATGACTATTACATTAAAGTAGTACACTGTATTTGCACACACAATATCATGAAACACAAAACAATATTACAAAACACCACTAAATAAAATCATAATGATTAATAATTAATTAGCTATTTCAACAACACACTACTGTTAACATTAAACCAACACCATACCAAAGATACACGCGAGCGGCCATGTTGAAAAATTTGTCGCGCATCCCACACATACACGCCTTAATACGAATAATAACCAATACAATGTAATACAGCATCATAATAGTAATGTTAGGTACTAATAATAATAATAATAATAATAATAAAAAAATGAGAGAGAGAGAAAGACAGAGAGAGATAAGGAAAATATATATATATTAAATAACAACTAACATAATCGTAACACATTATATATATTATATTATATACAGGGATACAGTATTCGTACAAAAAAAACAAGTCCGAACGAAACAATTTTTTTTAATTTTTATATATATTAACTGTTTTATATGTATGTACAGAACGGGCGACGAGTTCATCAACTCGGGCATAGAGAACCCAGATGGGCCCGTTCCCGCATTCGATGTGGAGGAGACGGAGGATGTTCAATCTTGCCTCTGTGTTCGGTTGATACGCTCCGTCCACCGTTTAGATAACGGCTATCTTTGTCAAGACTGTTTCGACAAGTTAGATCCAGACGACCTGGACCTATGGACGAGCCGCCCACTCATTTCCTATGCGGAATACCTGCAAGAACACCTACAAAATACTGTCGTATGTACGATATAAACATAGCGGATTTACAACCCGCTATATCATGCATCCCATGCATGATCGTTTAAAATAATCCGACTCACATTGAAAGACACTTTTTAGTTGAAGGAATAGCATTTCGCACCGTAGAACCATAAAGTATTTGTATGCTACCCACAAAACCGAATACTTATGCTATCCACCTGTAAAGAAACAACATTTATAACTATACATGTAATTTTTACTTATGTTTACCAATATATACACACGCATGTTGTAAAGTAGGCGATATTTACAACACTCACTTCCATTGATAATGCAAGTGACTCATAAATAAGCCGTCATATTTACCATTACACGCACATATATATATTCGAAACAAGCTATATTTGTAATATCCATTCTATTGATAATATATACATATATATTTATAACGATAAAACAAATCTCATTACTTACCAATACGTATGCATATATGTATATAATTATAACCCAAGTAGCTTTCATAATATTTATTTTCACTGATAACATATACGTAAAACCTAAAATAAAAAAAAAAAGGGGGGTTTTAATAAAAAAAAAAGAGAGAAAAAAATATATATAAATATAAAATTTTCTTTTTTAATAAAAGGTTATTCTTATTTCTAATAAACTCGAGAGTTAATAGGAAGATGAATCACCTGGTCATCGTACTTACCCTCATTAAAATATCATATGGCCTGGTAGGATACGACATACAACAGAATGCTACTCGGAACTACCCGTTTGGCAAGGGAATCGCACCGCATTTCTAATGCCAAAAACACACACCCTAACGTAACACGGATACCATAGAGAATGTAGCGCAGTACTACCTACGTTCTACAACATCGACGGACTCTGGCACAAATTCGTACCAAAGCCCATGGAAGCAATCGCACCACAGGAACTCCGCCCGGACGTGCGCCAAACGTGGCGATATTCAGTACCATCGTCATTGGCCACGAGCGGAATATAGACTCAAAAAGACCTGGACGCATTACGGGACCACGTCATGTTCCCCGCAGAAAAAACAGCAGTCTTGAACACATTGGCCAGAGGAGCGACAGGAAAAACGATCGTGCCTGGAACAGTAAACATCCTGGGAATGATGGACGAAAACACACTAACCACAATAGCGAAAAATACAGTATCAAGCTTATGGACTGGTTTCATGGAATTTGGAACTGTCAGTGCAGCAATATTTGGAATACTCGTAATATTTAAATTAATCAAGACGATAATAGATATAGTCATACACGGATATCAATTACGTGAAACTTACGGATGTGGAATCGCCCTATTAGGAGCAATATGCGGCTCAGTCACCCACCTGCTACTATACCTCAAAAGAGGACGAAATATCGATGATCAAACAGCACAACCTCAAGGGATATCGATAACACCGGTGGTCACTCAACAACCAACGACATCTACATCCGCCTTGAACGAACTCAGAGACACCATCAGTCAAATTTCCTCTGGAAATTTGAACTCCAAGGGCGGGGGTGTCACGTCCCGCGCTCCGCACGTGCCGTAAGAAGAAAAAGAAAACTACTCTATACAAAACACGCGAATATGGATTTGGATGCACAAACGAACACACGGCACTACGAAACGAAAGGAAGGATTAACAAAATGAGGGCGACTAATAGATCCAACCAATAAACAAAATACATATACACACAACTCAAAATAAACCTACCAATAACCGACTTGCCATTTGAAAGCCTATGGTTCAATATAATATAAACTCAACCAGTATAAAATAAAATAAATAGACCAACTAATGGATTGAACGAGTCACGAACCAAACAAATAAACCAGGAAATAAGAATAACTACAGAAAGGGAAATGATTGAAACACTAGAATATATGTATATATAAATATATTTTAATCAATCAACGCCGCAACAACTCGGACAGTTACATATAAGTATAAACATATATGCCAAACATGTAATAATCTAGTAAATATTAGAGACAGTACCTCCAATACTATGCAACAAATACAATATTATCAACTTATGAAATATATGTGTATATGAAATCAAAAACTAATAGTCTAACGAATACATAAAACATACAATATTATATTATTAAAGAAATAAAGGTTACATTGTCAGAAATATATATATGTGTGCGCATTCTATATTATTAAATCAAATCAGTAATCTAAGATACATACTTAAAACTAGCCTACGTTCCGGTAAAGAGTTATAAAATAAGAACTACATTACGAAAAACATGCATGTCTATATATAAAATTATATATAAATAACCTATATTCTAAACTAAATTACTACTAATAATCTACAAAAGAAATAGAACACACAACGCAACACTTGGGACTAAGTAACAACCTGTCGATAGGTCAAACGTTCAAATAATTGACACCGCAACGACTTGAAGGTTTGCATACAGAAATTCTACCATCAAACACTAATATGTAAAAACGCATTAAACACACAATAATTTAGATATAAAACCTTCAATACTATGTTGTCACAATACCAGATATATATATGTATATATGAAATCAAATAATTGACACATAACCTCAAATACACAACATTACATCGCTAAAGAATCGAAATGAAAATCACACTGCCAAAATTATATACATATATACGTGCGTGTGTGTGTGTTCTATCTTATTAAATGAAGTTAATAAACAATTAACATTTCATCTGGTATAAATACTACACTGCCAGAAGAAATATATACATATACATATATATATATATTGTGTGTATATGAGTTTGTCTTATATTATCAAACACTCTATAAAATAAACTACTCAAAACAATAAATAAAGCTATCGAAGAATTACAAAACATTAATCATATTAAAATCACACACAATATAAATAAATAAATATATATATATGTATATTCACACGAACAATACTATTGTCACTTTAAAGTAATACTAATAACACTATTAATAAACAAATGTTCTAATTGCGGTAAAATAAGGAAACACGACCGGCAGAAAATACTTCGATATTAAACAAAACTAAAGAACCGGCACTATAACCTCACTAATGACATTTATGAATAGCCATGTTAGATTTACACGCGCAATAACACGCGTTATGGTTATAGGGATATTAGGGATTAATGGAAACCAGGCGCAAAACGAGAAACAATCGTGAAAACACATTATTAACATTTTTCTTTAATAAATTCTATGCGCAACAACATTGTCAAATATGAATATATATATATATAATTAATTAAAAAAGGGAAATATAAAGTTAAACACTATCGAAGAATTACAAAACATTAGTCATATTAAAATGACACACAATATAAATATATATATATATATTCACACCAACAATACTATTGTCACTTTAAAGTAATCATAATAACGATATTAATGTTCCAATTGCGGTAGAATGCGGAAAGACAAGGGATAGAAAACTACTTCGATATCAAACAAAACTAAAGACCCGCCACTATAACCTCACTTATGAGCAGCCATGTTAGATTTACACGCGCATCGGAACACGCGTTATGGTTATAGGGATATTAGGGATTAATGGAAACCAGGCGCGAGAAACAAATCATGAAAACACATTATTAACACTTTTCTTTAATAAATTCTATGCGCAACATCATTGACAAATATGAATATATATATATATATTTAATTAATTAAAAAAGGGAAATATAAAGTTAAACACTATTGATGAATTACAAAACATTAGTCATATTAAAATGACACACAACCTAAATTTATATATATATATATTCACACCAACAATACTATTGTCACTTTAAAGTAATAATAACGATATTAATGTTTTAATTGCGGAAAAACAAGCGATAGAAAATTACTCCGATACTTCGGAACAACTAACACAATAACACGCGTTACGGTGATAGGAATATTAGGGATTAATGGAAATCAGGGGTGAGGAACAAATCATGAAAACACATCGTTAACATTTTTCTTTAATTCTATGCGCAACTACATTGTCAAATATAAATATAAAAATATATATATATATATAATTAACAAAGGAAAAAGGGGGGAATATAAAATTAAATACACATATATTTAACAAACAAAAAGAACTAAATAAAATAACCTTACACTACCACGTTTAAAAAAAAAAATATATATATATATATATATATTGAACACACACAAAAAAAAGAGAAGAAAAAAAAAAACAAAATGCATCAAAACAAAATATAATAATAAGGAACACGCGATCACCAAACAACGAACCAACGAAGCACCTACACCAAATCAAAATCGAAACAAGGAGCTCCAGGATAAAGTTCGCTGAACTCACGCATACACCAATAACGCACAACAGGGGAAATTCCCTTTCTCCCAGAAGCATGGTGACGAAGATGTGCCTCCAAAACCTCTTCAGGAATTTCGTTTGGAAAATAAACTTTTACACAACGATCTGTATCAACGACTTCAACCAGAGGGGGCTCCCACTCCAACACGACGGTCTCTGCATCGAAGAAACTTTCATCAACAGCAACAAAATTGTCAAAACTCAACTCCGACGGGAAACCCACGGCCTCGGCATCAATGTCGAATATTCTCTCCGACCACTGTGGTTCATCACAGCGCCGCATACGTTTGATGGGCCTTCCCGAATCGCCCATGGGTTCTTCGGAATCCCTCTTTCGCTTGCGCTGAAACAACACAATATAGTTTAAATAAAACGAAACAGAACGAATCAAGCGGATTAAAAATAAGACAAAGTACGCACCATAGAAGTCTGGATAGGAACCCCTGATGGAAATGCCTCCGCAAACATTGTTTAAACGTCGATCACCGAAGCCTAGAGAAACAACAAGAAAAGGAAAAAGGATTAAAATCACGAAAACAACCATAATATGCAAATATCTATCTAAATCAAACTTACGCAAACTAACTCGAAGGAGGAGGCCCTTGTTGTGTGAGAGCAGCGGATCGCGCGTGTTGCCCGAGCAAACATCAAAATCATAATGATACTGCAGTCGCCAGCCCTTGCACGCGCCGAAGAGACACAGGTAGTTCCCACGGTACAAACGTGGAAGGTTCTCGAAGAGTCTAGACCAGCATAGAACGTTTGCCCTTGCACGTGCCGAAGAAGCACAGATAGGTCCCACGGTACAAGCGTGGAAGATTCTCGAAGAGACTAGACCAGCATGGAACGCCTCAAATCTCCTAGACGCTAGCTCAGCAGAAACACTGGACCGATGGGAACTAAGTCGAGATATGGAACTTACATTCTGTCACGTACGATTCTGGAAGCCCAAAACTGCAAAATCCCGATTCCCACGGAAGGGTACCCCCAGTGGACCACCACCACCACCACCACCTCGTGGGGATGGCATTATAAATAAGCATAGCACATAGAGCAGCGGCAGTATAATTAATACGCTCATTATTATTAATACGTTTTGTTACGCTCAGTATAATTAATACGCTCATTATTGTTACGTGCTCATTATTATTCCGTGGTCATTAATACGCTCGTTTTTATAACGTTCATTTTTTATTAAAGTGTCCATTAATACGTTTTAATACGTTCTGTATTATTAATACGCTCATAATTAATTCGTTCATTATAACGTTTTATACCGTGCTATATCGTGCGTTTAGAAATTTTGTATAACACTTTGCGTTTCGGCGGTCTTTAGTTGTCCAGACAAGAAAGGAAAGTCGCGACTTAGAAAAAATAAAATATTTTTGAAGTCTTCATTTCATCGCTTAAACAAAAGCGCATTGTAATTGCGGTATTAATTCGGTTAGTAATTTGTAAACCGTGTATCGAAATAAATAAATAAAGTAAAAGTTTGATAATAAATTATATCCGAGTTTCGAGAAATAAACCCAGAAATAAAAACACCGACGACCATCAGAGCAGACGAAGTGATGGCACACGACGCCACTGGTTTCTCAAGGTAAGAAAATAAATTTAAAAAAAAAAAATTTCCTTCTTCTCTGATAATTTCGTTGCACTCGAGAATTACCTATCATCAATCTCGTTTTATTTCCGTGAACGGTTTGAAGGTAGAATCACTATTTTAAACTTTAAACAAAGGGGGTGTTCACTGTGTTGGCTTGTGCAAACGGTGTTTTCAGCTACTGAAACACCCGTTGATCTTCGCATTCCTCCTCCCATTGTTGGCAAAATATTGCCCGTCTTTGGGCAAGGCTTGCGAAATCACACAAGTCCCGCACAGAGATGACCATTAAATACATCGTTGACGTCGATCGAAAATTAAGAGCGATACCGGCATTTCTGTTGACCGATTTCCTTGCCATCATTGCATGCAATTATAAAAAAAAGAGAGAGAGAAATAGTAGAACAATTTCCTTTGACAATTTAACCGAAGGATCGTTCGCTGTGTTGACTTGTGCAAACGGTGATTTCGATAATCGAAAACGCCTATCGATCTTCGCATTCCTCCTCCCATTGTTGGCAAAATATTGCCCGTCTTTGGGCAAGGCTTGCGAAATCACACAAGTTCCACACAGAGAGGATCGTTAGAATCACCCTCGATAATCAAACCCAAAGGCAAGAAAATCGTGGTGATAGAATCCATCGTGGCAAATAAACTGAGCTTTGGTTCCAACGACGAACTATTATAGCGAAATTAAAAGAGAAGAAGAAGGCAAACGTAAAAAATAAATTCATATCAAGCAACGAAAAATTTGACATTCAAATATTGTATCCAGCTTTAATCCTCTCCCGTGCTAGTATCCCTGCACATAGCAGGTTAGCCGAAAAGCGGAATCGGTTTTGCCAGTAGCATTATACTCTAGTCGACGCTACCCGTAACGTTTGAAAAAAATAAAAATTTTGAAATAGTCCTTAGACTATTTCTGGTGGCAGCAACTACCGTATTAATCGGAAATCCAAATAAATACTTCATACACAATAATATCATTTCAATATTTCCCTTCCGACTAAACTCTAAATCACAAATAAATCAAAAATAAATAAAAAAAAAAAAAATTTTTACAGAATTTTAATCTTAACTTGACTTAACACTAATAAATACGTAACATTACATGCCAAACGCCACGATCCACAGTTTCAGCGACAAACCTATCCCTGGCGCGCGCAAATCGCAATCATTCGTCTAATTTTGACGAAAATCGACTGTAATTTCCTTCCCGTTAGAGATATTTGGACGATTAAACGCTCTGTTGACTCCATTTTGCGGGCCAAGCGCAATGGACGACAATTTCAGCGACGAAACTACCCCGGTTCTCGCAAATTGCGATCATTCGTCAAATATTGACGAAAATCGACTGTAATTTCTTTCCCGTTGGAGATAGTTGGACGATTAAACGCCCTTTCTGCTCCATTTTGCATGCCAAACGCAACGAACAACATTGTCAGCGACAAACCTATCCCTGGCGCGCGCAAATCGCGATCATGCGTCTAATTTTGACGAAAATCGACTGTAATTTCCTTCCCGTTAGAGATATTTGGACGACTAAACGCTCTTTTTACTCCATTTTGCGGGCCAAACGCAAAGGACGACAATTTCAGCGACGAAACTACCCCGGTTCTCGCAAATTGCGATCATTCTTCAAATATTGACGAAAATCGACTGTAATTTCCTTCCCGTTGGAGATATTTGGACGATTAAACGCCCATACTGCTCCATTTTACATGCCAAACGCCACGAACGACAGTTTTAGCGACAGACCTATCCCTAGCGCGCGCAAATCGCAATCATTCGTCTAATTTTGACGAAAATCGACTGTAATTTCCTTCCCGTTAGAGATATTTGGACGATTAAACGCTCATTTTACTCCATTGTACACGCCGAATGCAGTGCGCGGCGCTTTCAGCGTCGAAACTATCCCTGGCGCAGGTAAGACGCGATCATTCTTCTAATTTTGAAGAAAATTGACTGTAATTACCTTCCCGGTGGAGATACTTGGACGATTAAACGCGCACTTTACGCCATATTACGGGCCAAACGCAATGTAGCACGCTTTCAGCGTCGAAATTATCCCTCGCGCAGGTAAAACGCGATCATTCTTCAAATTTTGACGTGAGTTGACAGGAATTTCCTTCCCGTTGGAGATATTTGGACGATTAAACGCCCATTCTGCTCCATTTTACATGCCAAACGCAACGAACGACAGTTTCAGCGACAAAACTATCCCTGGCGCTCGCGAATCGCAATCATTCGTCTAAGTTGGACGAAAATCGACTGTAATTTCCTTCCCGTTAGAGATCATTGGACGATTAAACGCTCATTTTACTCCATTTTACACGCCGAATGCAGTGCGCAGCGCTTTCAGTGTCGAAACTATCCCTGGCGCAGGTAAGACGCGATCATTCTTCTAATTTTGAAGACAATTGACTGTAATTACCTTCCCGTTGGAGATATTTGGACGATTAAACGCGCACTTTACGCCATTTTACGGGCCAAACGCAATGTCGCACGCTTTCAGCGTCGAAATTATCCCTGGCGCAGGTAAAACGCGATCATTCTTCAAATATTGACGTGAGTTGACAGGAATTTCCTTCCCGTTGGAGATATTTCGACGTTTAAACGCTCATTTAACTCTATTTTGCACGTCCAACGAAGTGCGCGACACTTGCAGCGTCGAAACTGTCCCTGGCATAGGTGAAACCCGTTTAGTCTTCTAATTTTGACGAAAATCGACAGTAATTTCCTTCCCGTTGGAGATATTGGGACGATTAAACGCCCATTCTGCTCCATTCTACATGCCAAACGCCAAGAACGACAGTTTCAGCGACAAACCTATCCCTGGCGCGCGCAAATCGCAATAATTCGTCTAATTTTGACGAAAATCGACTGTAATTTCCTTCCCGTTAGAGATATTTGGACGATTAAACGCTCTTTTTACTCCAGTTTGCGGGCCAAACGCAATGGACGACAATTTCAGCGACGAAACTACCCCGGTTCTCGCAAATTGCGATCATTCGTCAAATATTGACGAAAATCGACTGTAATTTCTTTCCCGTTGGAGATATTTGGACGATTAAACGCCCTTTCTGCTCCATTGTGCATGCCAAACGCAACGAACGACATTGTCAGCGACGAAACTATCCCTGGCGCTCGCGAATCGCAATCATTCGTTTAAGTTGGACGAAAATTGACTGTAGTTTCCTTCCCGTTAGAGATATTTGGACGATTAAACGCTCTGTTGACTCCATTTTGCGGGCCAAGCGCAATGGACGACAATTTCAGCGACGAAACTACCCCGGTTCTCGCAAATTGCGATCATTCGTCAAATATGGACGAAAATCGACTGTAATTTCCTTCCCGTTGGAGATATTTGGACGCTTAAACGCCCATTCTGCTCCATTTTACATGCCAAACGCCACGAACGACAGTTTCAGCGACAAACCTATCCCTGGCGCGCGCAAATCGCGATCATGCGTCTAATTTTGACGAAAATCGACTGTAATTTCCTTCCCGTTAGAGATATTTGGACGATTAAACGCTCTTTTTACTCCATTTTGCGGGCCAAACGCAAAGGACGACAATTTCAGCGACGAAACTACCCCGGTCCTCGCAAATTGCGATCATTCGTCAAATATTGACGAAAATCAACTGTAATTTCCTTCCCGTTGGAGATATTTGGACGATTAAACGCCCATTCTGCTCCATTTTACATGCCAAACGCAACGAACGACAGTTTCAGCGACGAAACTATCCCTGGCGCTCGCGAATCGCAATCATTCGTCTAAGTTGGACGAAAATTGACTGTAGTTTCCTTCCCGTTAGAGATATTTGGACGATTAAACGCGCACTTTACGCCATATTACGGGCCAAACGCAATGTAGCACGCTTTCAGCGTCGAAATTATCCCTCGCGCAGGTAAAACGCGATCATTCTTCAAATTTTGACGTGAGTTGACAGGAATTTCCTTCCCGTTGGAGATATTTGGACGATTAAACGCCCATTCTGCTCCATTTTACATGCCAAACGCAACGAACGACAGTTTCAGCGACAAAACTATCCCTGGCGCTCGCGAATCGCAATCATTCGTCTAAGTTGGACGAAAATCGACTGTAATTTCCTTCCCGTTAGAGATCATTGGACGATTAAACGCTCATTTTACTCCATTTTACACGCCGAATGCAGTGCGCAGCGCTTTCAGTGTCGAAACTATCCCTGGCGCAGGTAAGACGCGATCATTCTTCTAATTTTGAAGACAATTGACTGTAATTACCTTCCCGTTGGAGATATTTGGACGATTAAACGCGCACTTTACGCCATTTTACGGGCCAAACGCAATGTCGCACGCTTTCAGCGTCGAAATTATCCCTGGCGCAGGTAAAACGCGATCATTCTTCAAATATTGACGTGAGTTGACAGGAATTTCCTTCCCGTTGGAGATATTTCGACGTTTAAACGCTCATTTAACTCTATTTTGCACGTCCAACGAAGTGCGCGACACTTGCAGCGTCGAAACTGTCCCTGGCATAGGTGAAACCCGTTTAGTCTTCTAATTTTGACGAAAATCGACAGTAATTTCCTTCCCGTTGGAGATATTGGGACGATTAAACGCCCATTCTGCTCCATTCTACATGCCAAACGCCAAGAACGACAGTTTCAGCGACAAACCTATCCCTGGCGCGCGCAAATCGCAATAATTCGTCTAATTTTGACGAAAATCGACTGTAATTTCCTTCCCGTTAGAGATATTTGGACGATTAAACGCTCTTTTTACTCCAGTTTGCGGGCCAAACGCAATGGACGACAATTTCAGCGACGAAACTACCCCGGTTCTCGCAAATTGCGATCATTCGTCAAATATTGACGAAAATCGACTGTAATTTCTTTCCCGTTGGAGATATTTGGACGATTAAACGCCCATTCTGCTCCATTGTGCATGCCAAACGCAACGAACGACATTGTCAGCGACGAAACTATCCCTGGCGCTCGCGAATCGCAATCATTCGTTTAAGTTGGACGAAAATTGACTGTAGTTTCCTTCCCGTTAGAGATATTTGGACGATTAAACGCTCTGTTGACTCCATTTTGCGGGCCAAGCGCAATGGACGACAATTTCAGCGACGAAACTACCCCGGTTCTCGCAAATTGCGATCATTCGTCAAATATGGACGAAAATCGACTGTAATTTCCTTCCCGTTGGAGATATTTGGACGCTTAAACGCCCATTCTGCTCCATTTTACATGCCAAACGCCACGAACGACAGTTTCAGCGACAAACCTATCCCTGGCGCGCGCAAATCGCGATCATGCGTCTAATTTTGACGAAAATCGACTGTAATTTCCTTCCCGTTAGAGATATTTGGACGATTAAACGCTCTTTTTACTCCATTTTGCGGGCCAAACGCAAAGGACGACAATTTCAGCGACGAAACTACCCCGGTCCTCGCAAATTGCGATCATTCGTCAAATATTGACGAAAATCAACTGTAATTTCCTTCCCGTTGGAGATATTTGGACGATTAAACGCCCATTCTGCTCCATTTTACATGCCAAACGCAACGAACGACAGTTTCAGCGACGAAACTATCCCTGGCGCTCGCGAATCGCAATCATTCGTCTAAGTTGGACGAAAATTGACTGTAGTTTCCTTCCCGTTAGAGATATTTGGACGATTAAACGCTCTGTTGACTCCATTTTGCGGGCCAAACGCAACGAACGACAATGTCAGCGACAAACCTATCCCTGGCGCGCGCAAATCGCGACCATTCGTCTAATTTTGACGAAAATCGACTGTAATTTCCTTCCCGTTGGAGATATTTGGACGCTTATACGCCCATTCTGCTCCATTTTGCGGGCCAAACGCAAAGGACGACAATTTCAGCGACGAAACTACCCCGGTCCTCGCAAATTGCGATCATTCGTCAAATATTGACGAAAATCAACTGTAATTTCCTTCCCGTTGGAGATATTTGGACGATTAAACGCCCATTCTGCTCCGTTTTACATGCCAAACGCAACGAACGACAGTTTCAGCGACGAAACTATCCCTGGCGCTCGCGAATCGCAATCATTCGTCTAATTTTGACGAAAATCGACTGTAATTTCCTTCCCGTTAGAGATATTTGGACGATTAAACGCTCTGTTGACTCCATTTTGCGGGCCAAGCGCAATGGACGACAGTTTCAGCGACGAAACTATCCCTGGCGCTCGCGAATCGCAATCATTCGTCTAAGTTGGACGAAAATTGACTGTAGTTTCCTTCCCGTTAGAGATATTTGGACGATTAAACGCTCTGTTGACTCCATTTTGCGGGCCAAACGCAACGAACGACAATGTCAGCGACAAACCTATCCCTGGCGCGCGCAAATCGCGACCATTCGTCTAATTTTGACGAAAATCGACTGTAATTTCCTTCCCGTTGGAGATATTTGGACGCTTATACGCCCATTCTGCACCATTTTGCGGGCCAAACGCAAAGGACGACAATTTCAGCGACGAAACTACCCCGGTCCTCGCAAATTGCGATCATTCGTCAAATATTGACGAAAATCAACTGTAATTTCCTTCCCGTTGGAGATATTTGGACGATTAAACGCCCATTCTGCTCCATTTTACATGCCAAACGCAACGAACGACAGTTTCAGCGACGAAACTATCCCTGGCGCTCGCGAATCGCAATCATTCGTCTAAGTTGGACGAAAATTGACTGTAGTTTCCTTCCCGTTAGAGATATTTGGACGATTAAACGCTCTGTTGACTCCATTTTGCGGGCCAAACGCAACGAACGACAATGTCAGCGACAAACCTATCCCTGGCGCGCGCAAATCGCGACCATTCGTCTAATTTTGACGAAAATCGACTGTAATTTCCTTCCCGTTGGAGATATTTGGACGCTTATACGCCCATTCTGCTCCATTTTGCGGGCCAAACGCAAAGGACGACAATTTCAGCGACGAAACTACCCCGGTCCTCGCAAATTGCGATCATTCGTCAAATATTGACGAAAATCAACTGTAATTTCCTTCCCGTTGGAGATATTTGGACGATTAAACGCCCATTCTGCTCCATTTTACATGCCAAACGCAACGAACGACAGTTTCAGCGACGAAACTATCCCTGGCGCTCGCGAATCGCAATCATTCGTCTAAGTTGGACGAAAATTGACTGTAGTTTCCTTCCCGTTAGAGATATTTGGACGATTAAACGCTCTGTTGACTCCATTTTGCGGGCCAAACGCAACGAACGACAATGTCAGCGACAAACCTATCCCTGGCGTGCGCAAATCGCGACCATTCGTCTAATTTTGACGAAAATCGACTGTAATTTCCTTCCCGTTGGAGATATTTGGACGCTTATACGCCCATTCTGCTCCATTTTGCGGGCCAAACGCAAAGGACGACAATTTCAGCGACGAAACTACCCCGGTCCTCGCAAATTGCGATCATTCGTCAAATATTGACGAAAATCAACTGTAATTTCCTTCCCGTTGGAGATATTTGGACGATTAAACGCCCATTCTGCTCCATTTTACATGCCAAACGCAACGAACGACAGTTTCAGCGACGAAACTATCCCTGGCGCTCGCGAATCGCAATCATTCGTCTAATTTTGACGAAAATCGACTGTAATTTCCTTCCCGTTAGAGATATTTGGACGATTAAACGCTCTGTTGACTCCATTTTGCGGGCCAAGCGCAATGGACGACAGTTTCAGCGACGAAACTATCCCTGGCGCTCGCGAATCGCAATCATTCGTCTAAGTTGGACGAAAATTGACTGTAGTTTCCTTCCCGTTAGAGATATTTGGACGATTAAACGCTCTGTTGACTCCATTTTGCGGGCCAAACGCAACGAACGACAATGTCAGCGACAAACCTATCCCTGGCGCGCGCAAATCGCGACCATTCGTCTAATTTTGACGAAAATCGACTGTAATTTCCTTCCCGTTGGAGATATTTGGACGCTTATACGCCCATTCTGCTCCATTTTGCGGGCCAAACGCAAAGGACGACAATTTCAGCGACGAAACTACCCCGGTCCTCGCAAATTGCGATCATTCGTCAAATATTGACGAAAATCAACTGTAATTTCCTTCCCGTTGGAGATATTTGGACGATTAAACGCCCATTCTGCTCCATTTTACATGCCAAACGCAACGAACGACAGTTTCAGCGACGAAACTATCCCTGGCGCTCGCGAATCGCAATCATTCGTCTAAGTTGGACGAAAATTGACTGTAGTTTCCTTCCCGTTAGAGATATTTGGACGATTAAACGCTCTGTTGACTCCATTTTGCGGGCCAAACGCAACGAACGACAATGTCAGCGACAAACCTATCCCTGGCGTGCGCAAATCGCGACCATTCGTCTAATTTTGACGAAAATCGACTGTAATTTCCTTCCCGTTGGAGATATTTGGACGCTTATACGCCCATTCTGCTCCATTTTGCGGGCCAAACGCAAAGGACGACAATTTCAGCGACGAAACTACCCCGGTCCTCGCAAATTGCGATCATTCGTCAAATATTGACGAAAATCAACTGTAATTTCCTTCCCGTTGGAGATATTTGGACGATTAAACGCCCATTCTGCTCCATTTTACATGCCAAACGCAACGAACGACAGTTTCAGCGACGAAACTATCCCTGGCGCTCGCGAATCGCAATCATTCGTCTAATTTTGACGAAAATTGACTGTAGTTTCCTTCCCGTTAGAGATATTTGGACGATTAAACGCTCTGTTGACTCCATTTTGCGGGCCAAACGCAACGAACGACAATGTCAGCGACAAACCTATCCCTGGCGCGCGCAAATCGCGACCATTCGTCTAATTTTGACGAAAATCGACTGTAATTTCCTTCCCGTTGGAGATATTTGGACGCTTATACGCCCATTCTGCTCCATTTTGCGGGCCAAACGCAAAGGACGACAATTTCAGCGACGAAACTACCCCGGTCCTCGCAAATTGCGATCATTCGTCAAATATTGACGAAAATCAACTGTAATTTCCTTCCCGTTGGAGATATTTGGACGATTAAACGCCCATTCTGCTCCATTTTACATGCCAAACGCAACGAACGACAGTTTCAGCGACGAAACTATCCCTGGCGCTCGCGAATCGCAATCATTCGTCTAATTTTGACGAAAATCGACTGTAATTTCCTTCCCGTTAGAGATATTTGGACGATTAAACGCTCTGTTGACTCCATTTTGCGGGCCAAGCGCAATGGACGACAGTTTCAGCGACGAAACTATCCCTGGCGCTCGCGAATCGCAATCATTCGTCTAAGTTGGACGAAAATTGACTGTAGTTTCCTTCCCGTTAGAGATATTTGGACGATTAAACGCTCTGTTGACTCCATTTTGCGGGCCAAACGCAACGAACGACAATGTCAGCGACAAACCTATCCCTGGCGCGCGCAAATCGCGACCATTCGTCTAATTTTGACGAAAATCGACTGTAATTTCCTTCCCGTTGGAGATATTTGGACGCTTATACGCCCATTCTGCTCCATTTTGCGGGCCAAACGCACAGGACGACAATTTCAGCGACGAAACTACCCCGGTCCTCGCAAATTGCGATCATTCGTCAAATATTGACGAAAATCAACTGTAATTTCCTTCCCGTTGGAGATATTTGGACGATTAAACGCCCATTCTGCTCCATTTTACATGCCAAACGCAACGAACGACAGTTTCAGCGACGAAACTATCCCTGGCGCTCGCGAATCGCAATCATTCGTCTAATTTTGACGAAAATCGACTGTAATTTCCTTCCCGTTAGAGATATTTGGACGATTAAACGCTCTGTTGACTCCATTTTGCGGGCCAAGCGCAATGGACGACAATTTCAGCGACGAAACTACCCCGGTTCTCGCAAATTGCGATCATTCGTCAAATATTGACGAAAATCGACTGTAATTTCTTTCCCGTTGGAGATAGTTGGACGATTAAACGCCCTTTCTGCTCCATTTTGCATGCCAAACGCAACGAACGACATTGTCAGCGACAAACCTATCCCTGGCGCGCGCAAATCGCGATCATGCGTCTAATTTTGACGAAAATCGACTGTAATTTCCTTCCCGTTGGAGATATTTGGACGCTTATACGCCCATTCTGCTCCATTTTGCGGGCCAAACGCAAAGGACGACAATTTCAGCGACGAAACTACCCCGGTCCTCGCAAATTGCGATCATTCGTCAAATATTGACGAAAATCAACTGTAATTTCCTTCCCGTTGGAGATATTTGGACGATTAAACGCCCATTCTGCTCCATTTTACATGCCAAACGCAACGAACGACAGTTTCAGCGACAAAACTATCCCTGGCGCTCGCGAATCGCAATCATTCGTCTAAGTTGGACGAAAATCGACTGTAATTTCCTTCCCGTTAGAGATCATTGGACGATTAAACGCTCATTTTACTCCATTTTACACGCCGAATGCAGTGCGCAGCGCTTTCAGTGTCGAAACTATCCCTGGCGCAGGTAAGACGCGATCATTCTTCTAATTTTGAAGAAAATTGACTGTAATTACCTTCCCGGTGGAGAAACTTGGACGATTAAACGCGCACTTTACGCCATATTACGGGCCAAACGCAATGTAGCACGCTTTCAGCGTCGAAATTATCCCTGGCGCAGGTAAAACGCGATCATTCTTCAAATTTTGACGTGAGTTGACAGGAATTTCCTTCCCGTTGGAGATATTTGGACGATCAAACGCCCATTCTGCTCCATTTTACATGCCAAACGCAACGAACGACAGTTTCAGCGACAAACCTATCCCTGGCGCTCGCGAATCGCAATCATTCGTCTAATTTTGACGAAAATCGACTGTAATTTCCTTCCCGTTGGAGATATTTGGACGATTAAACGCCCATTCTGCTCCATTTTACATGCCAAACGCAACGAACGACAGTTTCAGCGACGAAACTATCCCTGGCGCTCGCGAATCGCAATCATTCGTCTAATTTTGACGAAAATCGACTGTAATTTCCTTCCCGTTAGAGATATTTGGACGATTAAACGCTCTGTTGACTCCATTTTGCGGGCCAAGCGCAATGGACGACAATTTCAGCGACGAAACTACCCCGGTTCTCGCAAATTGCGATCATTCGTCAAATATTGACGAAAATCGACTGTAATTTCTTTCCCGTTGGAGATATTTGGACGATTAAACGCCCTTTCTGCTCCATTTTGCATGCCAAACGCAACGAACGACATTGTCAGCGACAAACCTATCCCTGGCGCGCGCAAATCGCGATCATGCGTCTAATTTTGACGAAAATCGACTCTAATTTCCTTCCCGTTAGAGATATTTGGACGATTAAACGCTCTTTTTACTCCATTTTGCGGGCCAAACGCAAAGGACGACAATTTCAGCGACGAAACTACCCCGGTCCTCGCAAATTGCGATCATTCGTCAAATATTGACGAAAATCAACTGTAATTTCCTTCCCGTTGGAGATATTTGGACGATTAAACGCCCATTCTGCTCCATTTTACATGCCAAACGCAACGAACGACAGTTTCAGCGACGAAACTATCCCTGGCGCTCGCGAATCGCAATCATTCGTCTAAGTTGGACGAAAATTGACTGTAGTTTCCTTCCCGTTAGAGATATTTGGACGATTAAACGCTCTGTTGACTCCATTTTGCGGGCCAAACGCAACGAACGACAATGTCAGCGACAAACCTATCCCTGGCGCGCGCAAATCGCGACCATTCGTCTAATTTTGACGAAAATCGACTGTAATTTCCTTCCCGTTGGAGATATTTGGACGCTTATACGCCCATTCTGCTCCATTTTGCGGGCCAAACGCAAAGGACGACAATTTCAGCGACGAAACTACCCCGGTCCTCGCAAATTGCGATCATTCGTCAAATATTGACGAAAATCAACTGTAATTTCCTTCCCGTTGGAGATATTTGGACGATTAAACGCCCATTCTGCTCCATTTTACATGCCAAACGCAACGAACGACAGTTTCAGCGACGAAACTATCCCTGGCGCTCGCGATTCGCAATCATTCGTCTAAGTTGGACGAAAATTGACTGTAGTTTCCTTCCCGTTAGAGATATTTGGACGATTAAACGCTCTGTTGTCTCCATTTTGCGGGCCAAACGCAACGAACGACAATGTCAGCGACAAACCTATCCCTGGCGCGCGCAAATCGCGACCATTCGTCTAATTTTGACGAAAATCGACTGTAATTTCCTTCCCGTTGGAGATATTTGGACGCTTATACGCCCATTCTGCTCCATTTTGCGGGCCAAACGCAAAGGACGACAATTTCAGCGACGAAACTACCCCGGTCCTCGCAAATTGCGATCATTCGTCAAATATTGACGAAAATCAAGTGTAATTTCCTTCCCGTTGGAGATATTTGGACGATTAAACGCCCATTCTGCTCCATTTTACATGCCAAACGCAACGAACGACAGTTTCAGCGACGAAACTATCCCTGGCGCTCGCGAATCGCAATCATTCGTCTAAGTTGGACGAACATTGACTGTAGTTTCCTTCCCGTTAGAGATATTTGGACGATTAAACGCTCTGTTGACTCCATTTTGCGGGCCAAGCGCAACGAACGACAATGTCAGCGACAAACCTATCCCTGGCGCGCGCAAATCGCGACCATTCGTCTAATTTTGACGAAAATCGACTGTAATTTCCTTCCCGTTGGAGATATTTGGACGCTTATACGCCCATTCTGCTCCATTTTGCGGGCCAAACGCAAAGGACGACAATTTCAGCGACGAAACTACCCCGGTCCTCGCAAATTGCGATCATTCGTCAAATATTGACGAAAATCAACTGTAATTTCCTTCCCGTTGGAGATATTTGGACGATTAAACGCCCATTCTGCTCCATTTTACATGCCAAACGCAACGAACGACAGTTTCAGCGACGAAACTATCCCTGGCGCTCGCGAATCGCAATCATTCGTCTAATTTTGACGAAAATCGACTGTCATTTCCTTCCCGTTAGAGATATTTGGACGATTAAACGCTCTGTTGACTCCATTTTGCGGGCCAAGCGCAATGGACGACAATTTCAGCGACGAAACTACCCCGGTTCTCGCAAATTGCGATCATTCGTCAAATATTGACGAAAATCGACTGTAATTTCTTTCCCGTTGGAGATATTTGGACGATTAAACGCCCTTTCTGCTCCATTTTGCATGCCAAACGCAACGCACGACATTGTCAGCGACAAACCTATCCCTGGCGCGCGCAAGTCGCGATCATGCGTCTAATTTGGACGAAAATCGACTGTAATTTCCTTCCCGTTAGAGATATTTGGACGACTAAACGCTCTTTTTACTCCATTTTGCGGGCCAAACGCAAAGGACGACAATTTCAGCGACGAAACTACCCCGGTCCTCGCAAATTGCGATATTTCGTCAAATATTGACGAAAATCAACTGTAATTTCCTTCCCGTTGGAGATATTTGGACGATTAAGCGCCCATTCTGCTCCATTTTACATGCCAAACGCCACGAACGACAGTTTCAGCGACAAACCTATCCCTGGCGCGCGAATCGCAATCATTCGTCTAATTTTGACGAAAATCGACTGTAATTTCCTTCACGTTAGAGATATTTGGACGATTAAACGCCCTGTTGACTCCGTTTTGCGGGCCAAGCGCAATGGACGACAATTTCAGCGACGAAACTACCCCGGTTCTCGCAAATTGCGATCATTCTTCAAATATTGACGAAAATCGACTGTAATTTCCTTCCCGTTGGAGATATTTGGACGATTAAACGCCCATACTGCTCCATTTTACATGCCAAACGCCACGAACGACAGTTTTAGCGACAGACCTATCCCTAGCGCGCGCAAATCGCAATCATTCGTCTAATTTTGACGAAAATCGATTGTAATTTCCTTCCCGTTAGAGATATTTGGACGATTAAACGCTCATTTTACTCCATTGTACACGCCGAATGCAGTGCGCGGCGCTTTCAGCGTCGAAACTATCCCTGGCGCAGGTAAGACGCGATCATTCTTCTAATTTTGAAGAAAATTGACTGTAATTACCTTCCCGGTGGAGAAACTTGGACGATTAAACGCGCACTTTACGCCATATTACGGGCCAAACGCAATGTAGCACGCTTTCAGCGTCGAAATTATCCCTGGCGCAGGTAAAACGCGATCATTCTTCAAATTTTGACGTGAGTTGACAGGAATTTCCTTCCCGTTGGAGATATTTGGACGATTAAACGCCCATTCTGCTCCATTTTACATGCCAAACGCAACGAACGACAGTTTCAGCGACAAACCTATCCCTGGCGCTCGCGAATCGCAATCATTCGTCTAAGTTGGACGAAAATCGACTGTAATTTCCTTCCCGTTAGAGATCATTGGACGATTAAACGCTCATTTTACTCCATTTTACACGCCGAATGCAGTGCGCAGCGCTTTCAGTGTCGAAACTATCCCTGGCGCAGGTAAGACGCGATCATTCTTCTAATTTTGAAGACAATTGACTGTAATTACCTTCCCGTTGGAGATATTTGGACGATTAAACGCGCACTTTACGCCATTTTACGGGCCAAACGCAATGTCGCACGCTTTCAGCGTCGAAATTATCCCTGGCGCAGGTAAAACGCGATCATTCTTCAAATTTTGACGTGAGTTGACAGGAATTTCCTTCCCGTTGGAGATATTTCGACGTTTAAACGCTCATTTAACTCTATTTTGCACGTCCAACGAAGTGCGCGACACTTGCAGCGTCGAAACTGTCCCTGGCATAGGTGAAACCCGTTTAGTCTTCTAATTTTGACGAAAATCGACAGTAATTTCCTTCCCGTTGGAGATATTGGGACGATTAACCGCCCATTCTGCTCCATTCTACATGCCGAACGCCAAGAACGACAGTTTCAGCGACAAACCTATCCCTGGCGCGCGCACATCGCAATAATTCGTCTAATTTTGACGAAAATCGACTGTAATTTCCTTCCCGTTAGAGATATTTGGACGATTAAACGCTCTTTTTACTCCAGTTTGCGGGCCAAACGCAATGGACGACAATTTCAGCGACGAAACTACCCCGGTTCTCGCAAATTGCGATCATTCGTCAAATATTGACGAAAATCGACTGTAATTTCTTTCCCGTTGGAGATATTTGGACGATTAAACGCCCTTTCTGCTCCATTGTGCATGCCAAACGCAACGAACGACATTGTCAGCGACGAAACTATCCCTGGCGCTCGCGAATCGCAATCATTCGTTTAAGTTGGACGAAAATTGACTGTAGTTTCCTTCCCGTTAGAGATATTTGGACGATTAAACGCTCTGTTGACTCCATTTTGCGGGCCAAGCGCAATGGACGACAATTTCAGCGACGAAACCACCCCGGTTCTCGCAAATTGCGATCATTCGTCAAATATGGACGAAAATCGACTGTAATTTCCTTCCCGTTGTAGATATTTGGACGCTTAAACGCCCATTCTGCTCCATTTTACATGCCAAACGCCACGAACGACAGTTTCAGCGACAAACCTAACCCTGGCGCGCGCAAGTCGCGATCATGCGTCTAATTTTGACGAAAATCGACTGTAATTTCCTTCCCGTTAGAGATATTTGGACGATTAAACGCTCTTTTTACTCCATTTTGCGGGCCAAACGCAAAGGACGACAATTTCAGCGACGAAACTACCCCGGTCCTCGCAAATTGCGATCATTCGTCAAATATTGACGAAAATCAACTGTAATTTCCTTCCCGTTGGAGATATTTGGGCGATTAAACGCCCATTCTGCTCCATTTTACATGCCAAACGCAACGAACGACAGTTTCAGCGACGAAACTATCCCTGGCGCTCGCGAATCGCAATCATTCGTCTAAGTTGGACGAAAATTGACTTTAGTTTCCTTCCCGTTAGAGATATTTGGACGATTAAACGCTCTGTTGACTCCATTTTGCGGGCCAAACGCAACGAACGACAATGTCAGCGACAAACCTATCCCTGGCGCGCGCAAATCGCGACCATTCGTCTAATTTTGACGAAAATCGACTGTAATTTCCTTCCCGTTGGAGATATTTGGACGCTTATACGCCCATTCTGCTCCATTTTGCGGGCCAAACGCAAAGGACGACAATTTCAGCGACGAAACTACCCCGGTCCTAGCAAATTGCGATCATTCGTCAAATATTGACGAAAATCAACTGTAATTTCCTTCCCGTTGGAGATATTTGGACGATTAAACGCCCATTCTGCTCCATTTTACATGCCAAACGCAACGAACGACAGTTTCAGCGACGAAACTATCCCTGGCGCTCGCGAATCGCAATCATTCGTCTAATTTTGACGAAAATTGACTGTAGTTTCCTTCCCGTTAGAGATATTTGGACGATTAAACGCTCTGTTGACTCCATTTTGCGGGCCAAACGCAACGAACGACAATGTCAGCGACAAACCTATCCCTGGCGCGCGCAAATCGCGACCATTCGTCTAATTTTGACGAAAATCGACTGTAATTTCCTTCCCGTTGGAGATATTTGGACGCTTATACGCCCATTCTGCAACATTTTGCGGGCCAAACGCAAAGGACGACAATTTCAGAGACGAAACTACCCCGGTCCTCGCAAATTGCGATCATTCGTCAAATATGGACGAAAATCGACTGTAATTTCCTTCCCGTTGGAGATATTTGGACGCTTAAACGCCCATTCTGCTCCATTTTACATGCCAAACGCCACGAACGACAGTTTCAGCGACACACCTATCCCTGGCGCGCGCAAATCGCGATCATGCGTCTAATTTTGACGAAAATCGACTGTAATTTCCTTCCCGTTAGAGATATTTGGACGATTAAACGCTCTTTTTACTCCATTTTGCGGGCCAAACGCAAAGGACGACAATTTCAGCGACGAAACTACCCCGGTCCTCGCAAATTGCGATCATTCGTCAAATATTGACGAAAATCAACTGTAATTTCCTTCCCGTTGGAGATATTTGGGCGACTAAACGCCCATTCTGCTCCATTTTACATGCCAAACGCAACGAACGACAGTCTCAGCGACGAAACTATCCCTGGCGCTCGCGAATCGCAATCATTCGTCTAAGTTGGACGAAAATTGACTTTAGTTTCCTTCCCGTTAGAGATATTTGGACGATTAAACGCTCTGTTGACTCCATTTTGCGGGCCAAACGCAACGAACGACAATGTCAGCGTTTAAGAGCGTTTAATCGTCCAAATATCTCTGACGGGAAGGAAATTACAGTCGATTTTCGTCAAAATTAGACGAATGATTGCGATTTGCGCGCGCTAGGGATAGGTCTGTCGCTGAAACTGTCGTTCGTGGCGTTTGGCATGTAAAATGGAGCAGAATGGGCGTTTAATCGTCCAAATATCTCCAACGGGAAGGAAATTACAGTCGATTTTCGTCAAAATTAGACGAATGATCGCGATTTGCGCGCGCCAGGGATAGGTTTGTCGCTGAAACTGTCATTCGTGGCGTTTGGCATGTAAAATGGAGCAGAATGGGCGTTTAATCGTCCAAATATCCCCAACGGGAAGGAAATTACAGTCGATTTTCGTCAATATTTGACGAAAGATCGTAATTTGCGAGAACCGGGGTAGTTTCGTCGCTGAAATTGTCGTCCATTGCGTTTGGCCCGCAAAATGGAGTGTCACGTCCCGCGCTCAGCACGTGCCGTAAGAAGAACAAGAAAACTACTCTATACAAAACACGCGAATAAGGATTTGGATGCACAAACGAACACACGGCACTACGAAACGAAAGGAAGGATTAACAAAATGAGGGCGACTAATAGATCCAACCAATAAACAAAATACATATACACACAACTCAAAATAAACCTACCAACAACCGACTTGCCATTTGAAAGCCTATGGTTCAATATAATATAAACTCAACCAGTATAAAATAAAATAAATAGAACCAACTAATGGATTGAACGAGTCACAAACCAAACAAATAAACCAGGAAATAAGAATAACTACAGAAAGGGAAATGATTGAAACACTAAGAATATATGTATATATATATATAAATATATTTTAATCAATCAACGCCGCAACAACTCGGACAGTTACATATAAGTATAAACATATATGCCAAACATGTAATAATCTAGTAAATATTAGAGACAGTACCTCCAATACTATGCAACAAATACAATATTATCAACTTATGAAATATATGTGTATATGAAATCAACAACTAATAATCTAACTAATACATAAAACATACAATATTATATTATTAAAAAAAAATAAAGGTTACATTGTCAGAAATATATATATGTGTGCGCATTCTATATTATTAAATCAAATCAGTAATCTAAGATACATACTTAAAACTAGCCTACGTTCCGGTAAAGAGTTATAAAATAAGAACTACATTACGAAACATGCATGTCTATATATAAAAATATATATAAATAACCTATATTCTAAACTAAATTACTACTAATAATCTACAAAAGAAATAGAACACACAACGCAACACTTGGGACTAAGTATCAACCTGTCGATAGGTCAAACGTTCAAAATAATCGACACCGCAACGACTTGAAGGTTTGCATACAGAAATTCTACCATCAAACACTAATATGTAAAAACGCATTAAACACACAATAATTTAGAAATAAAACCTTCAATACTATGTTGTCACAATACCAGATATATATATGTATATATGAAATCAAATAATTGACACATAACCTCAAATACACAACATTACATCGCTAAAGAATCGAAATGAAAATCACACTGCCAAAATTATATACATATATACGTGCGTGTGTGTGTTCTATCTTATTAAATGAAGTTAATAAACAATTAACATTTCATCTGGTATAAATACTACACTGCCAGAAGAAATATATACATATACATATATATATATATATTGTGTGTATATGAGTTTGTCTTATATTATCAAACACTCTATAAAATAAACTACTCAAAACAATAAATAAAGCTATCGAAGAATTACAAAACATTAATCATATTAAAATCACACACAATATAAATAAATAAATATATATATATATATATGTATATTCACACGAACAATACTATTGTCACTTTAAAGTAATACTAATAACACTATTAATAAACAAATGTTCTAATTGCGGTAAAATAAGGAAACACGACCGACAGAAAATACTTCGATATTAAACAAAACTAAAGAACCGGCACTATAACCTCACTAATGACATTTATGAGTAGCCATGTTAGATTTACACGCGCAATAACACGCGTTATGGTTATGGGGATATTAGGGATTAATGGAAACCAGGCGCGAGAAACAATCGTGAAAACACATTATTAACATTTTTCTTTAATAAATTCTATGCGCAACAACATTGTCAAATATGAATATATATATATATATAATTAATTAAAAAAGGGAAAAATAAAGTTAAACACTATCGAAGAATTACAAAACATTAGTCATATTAAAATGACACACAATATAAATATATATATATATATTCACACCAACAATACTATTGTCACTTTAAAGTAATCATAATAACGATATTAATGTTCCAATTGCGGTAAAATGCGGAAAGACAAGCGATTACTTCGATATCAAACAAAACTAAAGACCCGCCACTATAACCTCACTTATGAGCAGCCATGTTAGATTTACACGCGCATCGGAACACGCGTTATGGTTATAGGGATATTAGGGATTAATGGAAACCAGGCGCGAGAAACAAATCATGAAAACACATTAGTAACACTTCTCTTTAATAAATTCTATGCGCAACAACATTGTCAAATATGAATATATATATATTTAATTAAAAAAGGGAAATATAAAGTTAAACACTATTGATGAATTACAAAACATTAGTCATATTAAAATGACACACAACCTAAATTTATATATATATATATTCACACCAACAATACTATTGTCACTTTAAAGTAATAATAACGATATTAATGTTCTAATTGCGGAAAAACAAGCGATAGAAAATTACTTCGATACTTCGGAACAACTAACACAATAACACGCGTTACGGTGATAGGATTATTAGGGATTAATGGAAATCAGGCGTGAGGAACAAATCATGAAAACACATCGTTAACATTTTTCTTTAATTCTATGCGCAACTACATTGTCAAATATAAATATAAAAATATATATATATATATAATTAACAAAGAAAAAGGGGGGAATATAAAATTAAATACACATATATTTAACAAACAAAAAGAACTAAATAAAATAACCTTACACTATCACGTTTAAAAATAAAAGTATATATATATATATTGAACACACACAAAAACAGAGAAGAAAAAAACAAAATGCATCAAAACAAAATATAATAATAAGGAACACGCGATCACCAAACAACGAACCAACGAAGCACCTACACCAAATCAAAATCGAAGCAAGGAGCTCCAGGATAAAGTTCGCTGAACTCACGCATACACCAATAACGCACAACAGGGGAAATTCCCTTTCTCCCAGAAGCATGGTGACGAAGATGTGCCTCCAAAACCTCTTCAGGAATTTCGTTTGGAAAATAAACTTTTACACAACGATCTGTATCAACGACTTCAACCAGGGGGGGCTCCCTCTCCAACACGACGGTCTCTGCATCGAAGAAACTTTCATCAACAGCAACAAAATTGTCAAAACTCAACTCCGACGGGAAACCACGGCCTCGGCATCAATGTCGAATATTCTCTCCGACCACTCTGGTTCATCACAGCGCCGCATACGTTTGATGGGCCTTCCCGAATCGCCCATGGGTTCTTCGGAATCCCTCTTTCGCTTGCGCTGAAACAACACAATATAGTTTAAATAAAACGAAACAGAACGAATCAAGCGGATTAAAAATAAGACAAAGTACGCACCATAGAAGTCTGGATAGGAACCCCTGATGGAAATGCCTCCGCAAACATTGTTTAAACGTCGATCACCGAAGCCTAGAGAAACAACAAGAAAAGGAAAAAGGATCAAAATCACGAAAACAACCATAATATACAAATATCTGTCTAAATCAAACTTACGCAAACTAACTCGAAGGAGGAGGCCCTTGTTGTGGGAGAGCAGCGGATCGCGCGTGTTGCCCGAGCAAACATCAAAATCATAATGATGCTGCAGTCGCCAGCCCTTGCACGCGCCGAAGAGACACAGGTAGTTCCCACGGTACAAACGTGGAAGGTTCTCGAAGAGTCTAGACCAGCATAGAACGTTTGCCCTTGCACGTGCCGAAGAGACACAGGTAGTTCCCACGGTACAAACGTGGAAGCTTCTCGAAGAGTCTAGACCAGCATAGAACGTTTGCCCTTGCACGTGCCGAAGAAGCACAGATAGGTCCCACGGTACAAGCGTGGAAGATTCTCGAAGAGACTAGACCAGCATGGAACGCCTCAAATCTCCTAGACGCTAGCTCAGCAGAAACACTGGACCGATGGGAACTAAGTCGAGATATGGAACTTACATTCTGTCACGTACGATTCTGGAAGCCCAAAACTGCAAAATCCCGATTCCCACGGAAGGGTACCCCCAGTGGACCACCACCACCACCACCACGTGGGGATGGCATTATAAATAAGGATAGCACATAGAGCAGCGCGCAGTATAATTAATACGCTCATTATTATTAATACGTTTTGTTACGCTCAGTATAATTAATACGCTCATTATTGTTACGTGCTCATTATTACTCCGTGGTCATTAATACGCTCGTTTTTATAACGTTCATTTTTTATTAAAGTGTCCATTAATACGTTTTAATACGTTCTGTATTATTAATACGCTCATAATTAATACGTTCATTATAACGTTTTATACCGTGCTATATCGTGCGTTTAGAAATTTTGTATAACACTTTGCGTTTCGGCGGTCTTTAGTTGTCCAGACAAGAAAGGAAAGTCGCGACTTAGAAAAAATAAAATATTTTTGAAGTCTTCATTTCATCGCTTAAACAAAAGCGCATTGTAATTGCGGTATTAATTCGGTTAGTAATTTGTAAACCGTGTATCGAAATAAATAAATAAAGTAAAAGTTTGATAATAAATTATATCCGAGTTTCGAGAAATAAACCCAGAAATAAAAACACCGACGACCATCAGAGCAGACGAAGTGA
This sequence comes from Bombus sonorus, assembly GCA_029958995.1. Lineage (NCBI taxonomy): Eukaryota > Metazoa > Arthropoda > Insecta > Hymenoptera > Apidae > Bombus > Bombus sonorus. The sequence continues at coordinate 1,706,168 of JARWAU010000024.1, read as the reverse complement.
TGGCACCCGACGCCACTGGTTTCTCAAGGTAAGAAAATAAATTTTAAAAATATTTCCTTCTTCTCTGATAATTTCGTTGCACTCGAGAATTACCTATCATCAATCTCGTTTTATTTCCGTGAACGGTTTGAAGGTAGAATCACTATTTTAAACTTTAAACAAAGGGGGTGTTCACTGTGTTGGCTTGTGCAAACGGTGTTTTCAGCTACTGAAACACCCGTTGATCTTCGCATTCCTCCTCCCATTGTTGGCAAAATATTGGCCGTCTTTGGGCAAGGCTTGCGAAATCACACAAGTCCCGCACAGAGAGGACCATTAAATACATCGTTGACGTCGATCGAAAATTAAGAGCGATACCGGCATTTCTGTTGACCGATTTCCTTGCCATCATTGCATGCAATTATAAAAAAAAGAGAGAGAGAAATAGTAGAACAATTTCCTTTGAAAATTTAACCGAAGGATCGTTCGCTGTGTTGACTTGTGCAAACGGTGTTTTCGATAATCGAAAACGCCTATCGATCTTCGCATTCCTCCTCCCATTGTTGGCAAAATATTGCCCGTCTTTGGGCAAGGCTTGCGAAATCACACAAGTTCCACACAGAGAGGATCGTTAGAATCACCCTCGATAATCAAACCCAAAGGCAAGAAAATCGTGGTGATAGAATCCATCGTGGCAAATAAACTGAGCTTTGGTTCCAACGACGAACTATTATAGCGAAATTAAAAGAGAAGAAGAAGGCAAACGTAAAAAATAAATTCATATCAAGCAACGAAAAATTTGACATTCAAATATTGTATCCAGCTTTAATCCTCTCCCGTGCTAGTATCCCTGCACATAGCAGGTTAGCCGAAAAGCGGAATCGGTTTTGCCAGTAGCATTATACTCTAGTCGACGCTACCCGTAACGTTTGAAAAAAATAAAAATTTTGAAATAGTCCTTAGACTATTTCTGGTGGCAGCAACTACCGTATTAATCGGAAATCCAAATAAATACTTCATACACAATAATATCATTTCAATATTTCCCTTCCGACTAAACTCTAAATCTCAAATAAATCAAAAATAAATTAAAAAAAAAAAAATTTTTACAGAATTTTAATCTTAACTTGACTTAAAACTAATAAATACGTAACACCATCATTGCATGCAATTATAAAAAAAAGAGAGAGAGAAATAGTAGAACAATTTCCTTTGAAAATTTAACCGAAGGATCGTTCGCTGTGTTGACTTGTGCAAACGGTGTTTTCGATAATCGAAAACGCCTATCGATCTTCGCATTCTTCCTCCCATTGTTGGCAAAATATTGCCCGTCTTTGGGCAAGGCTTGCGAAATCACACAAGTTCCACACAGAGAGGATCGTTAGAATCACCCTCGATAATCAAACCCAAAGGCAAGAAAATCGTGGTGATAGAATCCATCGTGGCAAATAAACTGAGCTTTGGTTCCAACGACGAACTATTATAGCGAAATTAAAAGAGAAGAAGAAGGCAAACGTAAAAAATAAATTCATATCAAGCAACGAAAAATTTGACATTCAAATATTGTATCCAGCTTTAATCCTCTCCCGTGCTAGTATCCCTGCACATAGCAGGTTAGCCGAAAAGCGGAATCGGTTTTGCCAGTAGCATTATACTCTAGTCGACGCTACCCGTAACGTTTGAAAAAAATAAAAATTTTGAAATAGTCCTTAGACTATTTCTGGTGGCAGCAACTACCGTATTAATCGGAAATCCAAATAAATACTTCATACACACTAATATCATTTCAATATTTCCCTTCCGACTAAACTCTAAATCACAAATAAATCAAAAATAAATTAAAAAAAAAAAAATTTTTACAGAATTTTAATCTTAACTTGACTTAAAACTAATAAATACGTAACACCATCATTGCATGCAATTATAAAAAAAAGAGAGAGAGAAATAGTAGAACAATTTCCTTTGAAAATTTAACCGAAGGATCGTTCGCTGTGTTGACTTGTGCAAACGGTGTTTTCGATAATCGAAAACGCCTATCGATCTTCGCATTCTTCCTCCCATTGTTGGCAAAATATTGCCCGTCTTTGGGCAAGGCTTGCGAAATCACACAAGTTCCACACAGAGAGGATCGTTAGAATCACCCTCGATAATCAAACCCAAAGGCAAGAAAATCGTGGTGATAGAATCCATCGTGGCAAATAAACTGAGCTTTGGTTCCAACGACAAACTATTATAGCGAAATTAAAAGAGAAGAAGGCAAAACGTAAAAAATAAATTCATATCAAGCAACGAAAAATTTGACATTCAAATATTGTATCCAGCTTTAATCCTCTCCCGTGCTAGTATCCCTGCACATAGCAGGTTAGCCGAAAAGCGGAATCGGTTTTGCCAGTAGCATTATACTCTAGTCGACGCTACCCGTAACGTTTGAAATAAATAAAATTTTTGAAATAGTCCTTAGACTATTTCTGGTGGCAGCAACTACCGTATTAATCGGAAATCCAAATAAATATTTCATACACAATAGTATCATTTCAATAGTTCCCTTCCGACTAAACTCTAAATAAAAATAAAAAAAATCACAAATAAATCAAAAATAAATAAAAAAAAAAAAATTTTTTTACAGAATTTTAATCTTAACTTGACCTAAAACTAATAAATACGTAACAGAATAATCGGGTTTTACCTATGTCAGGGACAGTTTCGACGCTGGAAGCGTGCTACATTGCGTTTGGCCCGTAAAATGGCGTAAAGTGCGCGTTTAATCGTCCAAATATCTCCAACGGGAAGGTAATTACAGTCAATTTTCTTCAAAAGTAGAAGAATGATCGCGTTTTACCTGCGCCAGGGATACTTTCGACGCTGAAAGCGTGCTACATTGCGTTTGGCCCGTAAAATGGCGTAAAGTGCGCGTTTAATCGTCCAAATATCTCCACCGGGAAGGTAATTACAGTCAATTTTCTTCAAAATTAGAAGAATGATCGCGTCTTACCTGCGCCAGGGATAGTTTCGACGCTGAAAGCGCCGCGCACTGCATTCGGCGTGTAAAATGGAGTAAAATGAGCGTTTAATCTTCCAAATATCTCTAACGGGAAGGAAATTACAGTCGATTTTCGTCAAAATTAGACGAATGATTGCGATTTGCGCGCGCTAGGGATAGGTTTGTCGCTGAAACGGTCGTTCGTGGCGTTTGGCATGTAAAATGGAGCAGAATGGGCGTTTAATCGTCCAAATATCTCCAACGGGACGGAAATTACAGTCGATTGTCGTCAAAATTAGACGAATGATTGCGATTTGCGCGCGCCAGGGATCGGTTTGTCGCTGAAACTGTCGTTCGTGGCGTTTGGCATGTAAAATGGAGCGGAATGGGCGTTCAATCGTCCAAATATCTCCAACGGGAAGGAAATTACAGTCGATTTTCGTCAATATTTGACGAAAGATCGCAATTTGCGAGAACCGGGGTAGTTTCGTCGCTGAAATTGTCGTCCATTGCGTTTGGCCCGCCAAATGGAGTAAAAAGAGCGTTTAATCGTCCAAATATCTCTAACGGGAAGGAAATTACAGTCGATTTTCGTCAAAATTAGACGAATGATTGCGATTTGCGCGCGCTAGGGATAGGTCTGTCGCTGAAACTGTCGTTCGTGGCGTTTGGCATGTAAAATGGAGCAGAATGGGCGTTTAATCGTCCAAATATCTCCAACGGGAAGGAAATTACAGTCGATTTTCGTCAAAATTAGACGAATGATCGCGATTTGCGCGCGCCAGGGATAGGTTTGTCGCTGAAACTGTCGTTCGTGGCGTTTGGCATGTAAAATGGAGCAGAATGGACGTTTAGGCGTCCAAATATCTCCAACGGGAAGGAAATTACAGTCGATTTTCGTCAAAATTAGAAGAATAATCGGGTTTTACCTATGCCAGGGACAGTTTCGACGCTGGAAGCGTGCTACATTGCGTTTGGCCCGTAATATGGCGTAAAGTGCGCGTTTAATCGTCCAAATATCTCCAACGGGAAGGTAATTACAGTCAATTTTCTTCAAAATTAGAAGAATGATCGCGTCTTACCTGCGCCAGGGATAGTTTCGACGCTGAAAGCGCCGCGCACTGCATTCGGCGTGTAAAATGGAGTAAAATGAGCGTTTAATCTTCCAAATATCTCTTACGGGAAGGAAACTACAGTCAATTTTCGTCCAACTTAGACGAATGATTGCGATTCGCGAGCGCCAGGGATAGTTTTGTCGCTGAAACTGTCGTTCGTTGCGTTTGGCATGTAAAATGGAGCAGAATGGGCGTTTAATCGTCCAAATATCTCCAACGGGAAGGAAATTACTGTCGATTTTCGTCAAAATTAGACGAATGATCGCGACTTGCGCGCGCCAGGGATAGGTTTGTCGCTGAAACTGTCGTTCGTGGCGTTTGGCATGTAAAATGGAGCACAATGGGCGTTTAATCGTCCAAATATCTCCAACGGGAAGGAAATTAGAGTCGATTTTCGTCAATATTTGACGAATGATCGCAATTTGCGAGAAGCGGGGTAGTTTCGTCGCTGAAATGGTCGTCCATTGCGTTTGGCCCGCAAAATGGAGTCAACAGAGCGTTTAATCGTCCAAATATCTCCAACGGGAAGGTAATTACAGTCAATTGTCTTCAAAATTAGAAGAATGATCGCGTCTTACCTGCGCCAGGGATAGTTTCGACACTGAAAGCGCTGCGCACTGCATTCGGCGTGTAAAACGGAGTAAAATGAGCGTTTAATCGTCCAATGATCTCTAACGGGAAGGAAATTACAGTCGATTTTCGTCCAACTTAGACGAATGATTGCGATTCGCGAGCGCCAGGGATAGTTTTGTCGCTGAAACTGTCGTTCGTTGCGTTTGGCATGTAAAATGGAGCAGAATGGGCGTTTAATCGTCCAAATATCTCCAACGGGAAGGAAATTCCTGTCAACTCACGTCAAAATTTGAAGAATGATCGCGTTTTACCTGCGCCAAGGATAATGTCGACGCTGAAAGCGTGCTACATTGCGTTTGGCCCGTAATATGGCGTAAAGTGCGCGTTTAATCGTCCAAATATCTCCACCGGGAAGGTAATTACAGTCAATTTTCTTCAAAATTAGAAGAATGATCGCGTCTTACCTGCGCCAGGGATAGTTTCGACGCTGAAAGCGCCGCGCACTGCATTCGGCGTGTACAATGGAGTAAAATGAGCGTTTAATCGTCCAAATATCTCTAACGGGAAGGAAATTACAGTCGATTTTCGTCAAAATTAGACGAATGATTGCGATTTGCGCGCGCTAGGGATAGGTCTGTCGCTAAAACTGTCGTTCGTGGCGTTTGGCATGTAAAATGGAGCAGTATGGGCGTTTAATCGTCCAAATATCTCCAACGGGAAGGAAATTACAGTCGATTTTCGTCAATATTTGAAGAATGATCGCAATTTGCGAGAACCGGGGTAGTTTCGTCGCTGAAATTGTCGTCCATTGCGCTTGGCCCGCAAAATGGAGTCAACAGGGCGTTTAATCGTCCCAATATCTCTAACGTGAAGGAAATTACAGTCGATTTTCGTCAAAATTAGACGAATGATTGCGATTTGCGCGCGCCAGGGATAGGTTTGTCGCTGAAACTGTCGTTCGTGGCGTTTGGCATGTAAAATGGAGCAGAATGGGCGCTTAATCGTCCAAATATCTCCAACGGGAAGGAAATTACAGTTGATTTCCGTCAATATTTGACGAAAGATCGCAATTTGCGAGGATCGGGGTAGTTTCGTCGCTGAAATTGTCGTCCTTTGCGTTTGGCCCGCAAAATGGAGTAAAAAGAGCGTTTAGTCGTCCAAATATCTCTAACGGGAAGGAAATTACAGTCGATTTTCGTCAAAATTAGACGCATGATCGCGATTTGCGCGCGCCAGGGATAGGTTTGTCGCTGAAACTGTCGTTCGTGGCGTTTGGCATGTAAAATGGAACAGAATGGGCGTTTAAGCGTCCAAATATCTCCAACGGGAAGGAAATTACAGTCGATTTTCGTCCATATTTGACGAATGATCGCAATTTGCGAGAACCGGGGTAGTTTCGTCGCTGAAATTGTCGTCCATTGCGCTTGGCCCGCAAAATAGAGTCAACAGAGCGTTTAATCGTCCAAATATCTCTAACGGGAAGGAAACTACAGCCAATTTTCGTCCAACTTATACGAATGATTGCGATTCGCGAGCGCCAGGGATAGTTTCGTCGCTGACAATGTCGTTCGTTGCGTTTGGCATGCACAATGGAGCAGAAAGGGCGTTTAATCGTCCAAATATCTCCAACGGGAAAGAAATTACAGTCGATTTTCGTCAATATTTGACGAATGATCGCAATTTGCGAGAACCGGGGTAGTTTCGTCGCTGAAATTGTCGTCCATTGCGTTTGGCCCGCAAACTGGAGTAAAAAGAGCGTTTAATCGTCCAAATATCTCTAACGGGAAGGAAATTACAGTCGATTTTCGTCAAAATTAGACGAATTATTGCGATTTGCGCGCGCCAGGGATAGGTTTGTCGCTGAAACTGTCGTTCTTGGCGTTTGGCATGTAGAATAGAGCAGAATGGGCGTTTAATCGTCCCAATATCTCCAACGGGAAGGAAATTACTGTCGATTTTCGTCAAAATTAGAAGACTAAACGGGTTTCACCTATGCCAGGGACAGTTTCGACGCTGCAAGTGTCGCGCACTTCGTTGGACGTGCAAAATAGAGTTAAATGAGCGTTTAAACGTCGAAATATCTCCAACGGGAAGGAAATCCCTGTCAACTCACGTCAAAATTTGAAGAATGATCGCGTTTTACCTGCGCCAGGGATAATTTCGACGCTGAAAGCGTGCTACATTGCGTTTGGCCCGTAATATGGCGTAAAGTGCGCGTTTAATCGTCCAAGTATCTCCACCGGGAAGGTAATTACAGTCAATTGTCTTCAAAATTAGAAGAATGATCGCGTCTTACCTGCGCCAGGGATAGTTTCGACGCTGAAAGCGCCGCGCACTGCATTCGGCGTGTAAAATGGAGTAAAATGAGCGTTTAATCTTCCAAATATCTCTTACGGGAAGGAAACTACAGTCAATTTTCGTCCAACTTAGACGAATGATTGCGATTCGCGAGCGCCAGGGATAGTTTTGTCGCTGAAACTGTCGTTCGTTGCGTTTGGCATGTAAAATGGAGCAGAATGGGCGTTTAATCGTCCAAATATCTCCAACGGGAAGGAAATTACTGTCGATTTTCGTCAAAATTAGACGAATGATCGCGACTTGCGCGCGCCAGGGATAGGTTTGTCGCTGAAACTGTCGTTCGTGGCGTTTGGCATGTAAAATGGAGCACAATGGGCGTTTAATCGTCCAAATATCTCCAACGGGAAGGAAATTAGAGTCGATTTTCGTCAATATTTGACGAATGATCGCAATTTGCGAGAAGCGGGGTAGTTTCGTCGCTGAAATGGTCGTCCATTGCGTTTGGCCCGCAAAATGGAGTCAACAGAGCGTTTAATCGTCCAAATATCTCCAACGGGAAGGTAATTACAGTCAATTGTCTTCAAAATTAGAAGAATGATCGCGTCTTACCTGCGCCAGGGATAGTTTCGACACTGAAAGCGCTGCGCACTGCATTCGGCGTGTAAAACGGAGTAAAATGAGCGTTTAATCGTCCAATGATCTCTAACGGGAAGGAAATTACAGTCGATTTTCGTCCAACTTAGACGAATGATTGCGATTCGCGAGCGCCAGGGATAGTTTTGTCGCTGAAACTGTCGTTCGTTGCGTTTGGCATGTAAAATGGAGCAGAATGGGCGTTTAATCGTCCAAATATCTCCAACGGGAAGGAAATTCCTGTCAACTCACGTCAAAATTTGAAGAATGATCGCGTTTTACCTGCGCCAAGGATAATGTCGACGCTGAAAGCGTGCTACATTGCGTTTGGCCCGTAATATGGCGTAAAGTGCGCGTTTAATCGTCCAAATATCTCCACCGGGAAGGTAATTACAGTCAATTTTCTTCAAAATTAGAAGAATGATCGCGTCTTACCTGCGCCAGGGATAGTTTCGACGCTGAAAGCGCCGCGCACTGCATTCGGCGTGTACAATGGAGTAAAATGAGCGTTTAATCGTCCAAATATCTCTAACGGGAAGGAAATTACAGTCGATTTTCGTCAAAATTAGACGAATGATTGCGATTTGCGCGCGCTAGGGATAGGTCTGTCGCTAAAACTGTCGTTCGTGGCGTTTGGCATGTAAAATGGAGCAGTATGGGCGTTTAATCGTCCAAATATCTCCAACGGGAAGGAAATTACAGTCGATTTTCGTCAATATTTGAAGAATGATCGCAATTTGCGAGAACCGGGGTAGTTTCGTCGCTGAAATTGTCGTCCATTGCGCTTGGCCCGCAAAATGGAGTCAACAGGGCGTTTAATCGTCCCAATATCTCTAACGTGAAGGAAATTACAGTCGATTTTCGTCAAAATTAGACGAATGATTGCGATTTGCGCGCGCCAGGGATAGGTTTGTCGCTGAAACTGTCGTTCGTGGCGTTTGGCATGTAAAATGGAGCAGAATGGGCGCTTAATCGTCCAAATATCTCCAACGGGAAGGAAATTACAGTTGATTTCCGTCAATATTTGACGAAAGATCGCAATTTGCGAGGATCGGGGTAGTTTCGTCGCTGAAATTGTCGTCCTTTGCGTTTGGCCCGCAAAATGGAGTAAAAAGAGCGTTTAGTCGTCCAAATATCTCTAACGGGAAGGAAATTACAGTCGATTTTCGTCAAAATTAGACGCATGATCGCGATTTGCGCGCGCCAGGGATAGGTTTGTCGCTGAAACTGTCGTTCGTGGCGTTTGGCATGTAAAATGGAACAGAATGGGCGTTTAAGCGTCCAAATATCTCCAACGGGAAGGAAATTACAGTCGATTTTCGTCCATATTTGACGAATGATCGCAATTTGCGAGAACCGGGGTAGTTTCGTCGCTGAAATTGTCGTCCATTGCGCTTGGCCCGCAAAATAGAGTCAACAGAGCGTTTAATCGTCCAAATATCTCTAACGGGAAGGAAACTACAGCCAATTTTCGTCCAACTTATACGAATGATTGCGATTCGCGAGCGCCAGGGATAGTTTCGTCGCTGACAATGTCGTTCGTTGCGTTTGGCATGCACAATGGAGCAGAAAGGGCGTTTAATCGTCCAAATATCTCCAACGGGAAAGAAATTACAGTCGATTTTCGTCAATATTTGACGAATGATCGCAATTTGCGAGAACCGGGGTAGTTTCGTCGCTGAAATTGTCGTCCATTGCGTTTGGCCCGCAAACTGGAGTAAAAAGAGCGTTTAATCGTCCAAATATCTCTAACGGGAAGGAAATTACAGTCGATTTTCGTCAAAATTAGACGAATTATTGCGATTTGCGCGCGCCAGGGATAGGTTTGTCGCTGAAACTGTCGTTCTTGGCGTTTGGCATGTAGAATAGAGCAGAATGGGCGTTTAATCGTCCCAATATCTCCAACGGGAAGGAAATTACTGTCGATTTTCGTCAAAATTAGAAGACTAAACGGGTTTCACCTATGCCAGGGACAGTTTCGACGCTGCAAGTGTCGCGCACTTCGTTGGACGTGCAAAATAGAGTTAAATGAGCGTTTAAACGTCGAAATATCTCCAACGGGAAGGAAATCCCTGTCAACTCACGTCAAAATTTGAAGAATGATCGCGTTTTACCTGCGCCAGGGATAATTTCGACGCTGAAAGCGTGCTACATTGCGTTTGGCCCGTAATATGGCGTAAAGTGCGCGTTTAATCGTCCAAGTATCTCCACCGGGAAGGTAATTACAGTCAATTTTCTTCAAAATTAGAAGAATGATCGCGTCTTACCTGCGCCAGGGATAGTTTCTACGCTGAAAGCGCCGCGCACTGCATTCGGCGTGTACAATGGAGTAAAATGAGCGTTTAATCGTCCAAATATCTCTAACGGGAAGGAAATTACAGTCGATTTTCGTCAAAATTAGACGAATGATTGCGATTTGCGCGCGCTAGGGATAGGTCTGTCGCTAAAACTGTCGTTCGTGGCGTTTGGCATGTAAAATGGAGCAGAATGGGCGCTTAATCGTCCAAATATCTCCAACGGGAAGGAAATTACAGTTGATTTTCGTCAATATTTGACGAAAGATCGCAATTTGCGAGGACCGGGGTAGTTTCGACGCTGAAATTGTCGTCCTTTGCGTTTGGCCCGCAACATGGTGTAAAAAGAGCGTTTAGTCGTCCAAATATCTCTAACGGGAAGGAAATTACAGTCGATTTTCGTCAAAATTAGACGCATGATCGCGATTTCCGCGCGCCAGGGATAGGTTTGTCGCTGACAATGTCGTTCGTTGCGTTTGGCATGCAAAATGGAGCAGAAAGGGCGTTTAATCGTCCAAATATCTCCAACGGGAAAGAAATTACAGTCGATTTTCGTCAATATTTGACGAATGATCGCAATTTGCGAGAACCGGGGTAGTGTCGTCGCTGAAATTGTCGTCCATTGCGCTTGGCCCGCAAAATGGAGTCAACAGAGCGTTTAATCGTCCAAATATCTCTAACGGGAAGGAAATTACAGTCGATTTTCGTCAAAATTAGACGAATGATTGCGATTTGCGCGCGCCAGGGATAGGTTTGTCGCTGAAACTGTGGTTCGTGGCGTTTGGCATGTAAAATGGAGCAGAATGGGCGTATAAGCGTCCAAATATCTCCAACGGGAAGGAAATTACAGTCGATTTTCGTCAAAATTAGACGAATGGTCGCGATATGCGCGCGCCAGGGATAGGTTTGTCGCTGACATTGTCGTTCGTTGCGTTTGGCCCGCAAAATGGAGTCAACAGAGCGTTTAATCGTCCAAATATCTCTAACGGGAAGGAAACTACAGTCAATTTTCGTCCAACTTAGACGAATGATTGCGATTCGCGAGCGCCAGGGATAGTTTCGTCGCTGAAACTGTCGTTCGTTGCGTTTGGCATGTAAAATGGAGCAGAATGGGCGTTTAATCGTCCAAATATCTCCAACGGGAAGGAAATTACAGTTGATTTTCGTCAATATTTGACGAATGATCGCAATTTGCGAGGACCGGGGTAGTTTCGTCGCTGAAATTGTCGTCCTTTGCGTTTGGCCCGCAAAATGGAGTAAAGAGAGCGTTTAATCGTCCAAATATCTCTAACGGGAAGGAAATTACAGTCGATTTTCGTCAAAATTAGACGAATGATTGCGATTTGCGCGCGCCAGGGATAGGTTTGTCGCTGAAACTGTCGTTCGTGGCGTTTGGCATGTAAAATGGAGCAGAATGGGCGTTTAAGCGTCCAAATATCTCCAACGGGAAGGAAATTACAGTCGATTTTCGTCAATATTTGACGAATGATCGCAATTTGCGAGAACCGGGGTAGTTTCGTCGCTGAAATTGTCGTCCATTGCGCTTGGCCCGCAAAATGGAGTCAACAGAGCGTTTAATCGTCCAAATATCTCTAACGGGAAGGAAACTACAGTCAATTTTCGTCCAACTTAGACGAATGATTGCGATTCGCGAGCGCCAGGGATAGTTTCGTCGCTGACAATGTCGTTCGTTGCGTTTGGCATGCACAATGGAGCAGAAAGGGCGTTTAATCGTCCAAATATCTCCAACGGGAAAGAAATTACGGTCGATTTTCGTCAATATTTGACGAATGATCGCAATTTGCGAGAACCGGGGTAGTGTCGTCGCTGAAATTGTCGTCCATTGCGCTTGGCCCGCAAAATGGAGTCAACAGAGCGTTTAATCGTCCAAATATCTCTAACGGGAAGGAAATTACAGTCGATTTTCGTCAAAATTAGACGAATGATTGCGATTTGCGCGCGCCAGGGATAGGTTTGTCGCTGAAACTGTGGTTCGTGGCGTTTGGCATGTAAAATGGAGCAGAATGGGAGTATAAGCGTCCAAATATCTCCAACGGGAAGGAAATTACAGTCGATTTTCGTCAAAATTAGACGAATGGTCGCGATATGCGCGCGCCAGGGATAGGTTTGTCGCTGACATTGTCGTTCGTTGCGTTTGGCCCGCAAAATGGAGTCAACAGAGCGTTTAATCGTCCAAATATCTCTAACGGGAAGGAAACTACAGTCAATTTTCGTCCAACTTAGACGAATGATTGCGATTCGCGAGCGCCAGGGATAGTTTCGTCGCTGAAACTGTCGTTCGTTGCGTTTGGCATGTAAAATGGAGCAGAATGGGCGTTTAATCGTCCAAATATCTCCAACGGGAAGGAAATTACAGTTGATTTTCGTCAATATTTGACGAATGATCGCAATTTGCGAGGACCGGGGTAGTTTCGTCGCTGAAATTGTCGTCCTTTGCGTTTGGCCCGCAAAATGGAGTAAAGAGAGCGTTTAATCGTCCAAATATCTCTAACGGGAAGGAAATTACAGTCGATTTTCGTCAAAATTAGACGAATGATTGCGATTTGCGCGCGCCAGGGATAGGTTTGTCGCTGAAACTGTCGTTCGTGGCGTTTGGCATGTAAAATGGAGCAGAATGGGCGTTTAAGCGTCCAAATATCTCCAACGGGAAGGAAATTACAGTCGATTTTCGTCAATATTTGACGAATGATCGCAATTTGCGAGAACCGGGGTAGTTTCGTCACTGAAATTGTCGTCCATTGCGCTTGGCCCGCAAAATGGAGTCAACAGAGCGTTTAATCGTCCAAATATCTCTAACGGGAAGGAAACTACAGTCAATTTTCGTCCAACTTAGACGAATGATTGCGATTCGCGAGCGCCAGGGATAGTTTCGTCGCTGACAATGTCGTTCGTTGCGTTTGGCATGCACAATGGAGCAGAAAGGGCGTTTAATCGTCCAAATATCTCCAACGGGAAAGAAATTACGGTCGATTTTCGTCAATATTTGACGAATGATCGCAATTTGCGAGAACCGGGGTAGTTTCGTCGCTGAAATTGTCGTCCATTGCGTTTGGCCCGCAAACTGGAGTAAAAAGAGCGTTTAATCGTCCAAATATCTCTAACGGGAAGGAAATTACAGTCGATTTTCGTCAAAATTAGACGAATTATTGCGATTTGCGCGCGCCAGGGATAGGTTTGTCGCTGAAACTGTCGTTCGTGGCGTTTGGCATGTAAAATGGAGCAGAATGGGCGTTTAAGCGTCCAAATATCTCCAGCGGGAAGGAAATTACAGTGTTACGTATTTATTAGTTTTAGGTCAAGTTAAGATTAAAATTCTGTAAAAAATTTTTTTTTATTTATTTTTGATTTATTTGTGATTTATTTTTGATTTATTTGTTGATTTAGAGTTTAGTCGGAAGGGAAATATTGAAATGATACTATTGTGTATGAAATATTTATTTGGATTTCCGATTAATACGGTAGTTGCTGCCACCAGAAATAGTCTAAGGACTATTTCAAAATTTTTATTTATTTCAAACGTTACGGGTAGCGTCGACTAGAGTATAATGCTACTGGCAAACCGATTCCGCTTTTCGGCTAACCTGCTATGTGCAGGGATACTAGCACGGGAGAGGATTAAAGCTGGATACAATATTTGAATGTCAAATTTTTCGTTGCTTGATATGAATTTATTTTTTACGTTTTGCCTTCTTCTTCTCTTTTAATTTCGCTATAATAGTTTGTCGTTGGAACCAAAGCTCAGTTTATTTGCCACGATGGATTCTATCGCCACGATTTTCTTGCCTTTGGGTTTGATTGTCGAGGGTGATTCTAACGATCCTCTCTGTGTGGAACTTGTGTGATTTCGCAAGCCTTGCCCAAAGACGGGCAATATTTTGCCAACAATGGGAGGAGGAATGCGAAGATCGATAGGCGTTTTCGATTATCGAAAACACCGTTTGCACAAGTCAACACAGCGAACGATCCTTCGGTTAAATTTTCAAAGGAAATTGTTCTACTATTTCTCTCTCTCTTTTTTTTATAATTGCATGCAATGATGGCAAGGAAATCGGTCAACAGAAATGCCGGTATCGCTCTTAATTTTCGATCGACGTCAACGATGTATTTAATGGTCCTCTCTGTGCGGGACTTGTGTGATTTCGCAAGCCTTGCCCAAAGACGGCCAATATTTTGCCAACAATGGGAGGAGGAATGCGAAGATCAACGGGTGTTTCAGTAGCTGAAAACACCGTTTGCACAAGCCAACACAGTGAACACCCCCTTTGTTTAAAGTTTAAAATAGTGATTCTACCTTCAAACCGTTCACGGAAATAAAACGAGATTGATGATAGGTAATTCTCGAGTGCAACGAAATTATCAGAGAAGAAGGAAATATTTTTAAAATTTATTTTCTTACCTTGAGAAACCAGTGGCGTCGGGTGCCATCACTTCGTCTGCTCTGATGGTCGTTGGTGTTTTAATTTCTGGGTTTATTTCTCGAAACTCGGATATAATTTATTATCAAACTTTTACTTTATTTATTTATTTCGATACACGGTTTACAAATTACTAACCGAACTAATACCGCAATTACAATGCGCTTTTGTTTAAGCGATGAAATGAAGACTTCAAAAATATTTTATTTTTTTTCTAAGTCGCGACTTTCCTTTCTTGTCTGGACAACTAAAGACCGCCGAAACGCAAAGTGTTATACAAAATTTCTAAACGCACGATATAGCACGGTATAAAACGTTATAATGAACGTATTAATTATGAGCGTATTAATAATACTGAACGTATTAAAACGTATTAATGGACACTTTAATAAAAAATGAACGTTATAAAAACGAGCGTATTAATGACCACGGAATAATAGTGAGCACGTAACAATAATGAGCGTATTAATTATACTGCGCGTATTAATTATACTGCGCGCTGCTCTATGTGCTATGCTTATTTATAATGCCATCCCCACGAGGTGGTGGTGGTGGTGGTGGTCCACTGGGGGTACCCTTCCGTGGGAATCGGGATTTTGCAGTTTTGGGCTTCCAGAATCGTACGTGACAGAATGTAAGTTCCATATCTCGACTTAGTTCCCATCGGTCCAGTGTTTCTGCTGAGCTAGCGTCTAGGAGATTTGAGGCGTTCCATGCTGGTCTAGTCTCTTCGAGAATCTTCCACGTTTGTACCGTGGGAATTACCTGTGTTTCTTATTATTATATTTTTGTTTTGATGCATTTTTTTTTTTTGTGTTCAATATATATATATATATATATACATTTTAAACGTGATATATTTTTTTTTTTTTTATGTTTGTTAAATATATGTGTATTTATTTAATTTTGTATTTCCCCCTTTTTTTTTAATTAATTATATATATATATATATTTTACATTTATATTTGACAATGTAGTTGCGCATAGAATTTATTAAAGAAAATGTTAACAATGTGTTTTCATGATTTGTTTTTCGCGCTTGATTTCCATTAATCCCTAATGTTCCTATCACCATAACGCGTGTTATTGTGTTAGTTGTTCCGAAATATCGAAGTAATTTTCTATCGCTTGTTTTTCCGCATTCTACCGCAATTAGAACATTAATATCGTTATTATTATTACTTGAAAGTGACAATAGTATTGTTGGTGTGAATATATATATATATATATTTATATTGTGTCATTTTAATATGACTAATGTTTTGTAATTCATCAATAGTGTTTAACTTTATATTTCCCTTTTTTAATGAAATATATATATATTCATATTTGACAATGTTGTTGCGCATAGAATTTATTAAAGAAAAGTGTTAATAATGTGTTTTCATGATTTGTTTCTCGCGCCTGGTTTCCATTAATCCCTGATATCCCTATAACCATAACGCGTGTTCCGATGCGCGTGTAAATCTAACATGGCTGCTCATAAGTGAGGTTATAGTGGCGGGTCTTTAGTTTTGTTTGATATCGAAGTAATTTTCTATCGCTTGTCTTTCCGCATTTTACCGCAATTGGAACATTAATATCGTTATTATGATTACTTTAAAGTGACAATAGTATTGTTGGTGTGAATATATATATATATATTTATATTGTGTGTCATTTTAATATGACTAATGTTTTGTAATTCTTCGATAGTGTTTAACTTTATTTTTCCCTTTTTTAATTAATTATATATATATATATATATTCATATTTGACAATGTTGTTGCGCATAGAATTTATTAAAGAAAAATGTTAATAATGTGTTTTCACGATTGTTTCTCGCGCCTGGTTTCCATTAATCCCTAATATCCCTATAACCATAACGCGTGTTATTGCGCGTGTAAATATAACATGGCTACTCATAAATGTCATTAGTGAGGTTATAGTGCCGGTTCTTTAGTTTTGTTTAATATCGAAGTATTTTCTGTCGTTCGTGTTTCCTTATTTTACCGCAATTAGAACATTTGTTTATTAATAGTGTTATTAGTATTACTTTAAAGTGACAATAGTATTGTTCGTGTGAATATACATATATATATATATTTATTTATTTTTATTGTGTGTGATTTTAATATGATTAATGTTTTGTAATTCTTCGATAGCTTTATTTATTGTTTTGAGTAGTTTATTTTATAGAGTGTTTGATAATATAAGACAAACTCATATACACACAATATATATATATATGTATATGTATATATTTCTTCTGGCAGTGTAGTATTTATACCAGATGAAATGTTAATGGTTTATTAACTTCATTTAATAAGATAGAACACACACACACGCACGTATATATGTATATAATTTTGGCAGTGTGATTTTCATTTCGATTCTTTAGCGATGTAATGTTGTGTATTTGAGGTTATGTGTCAATTATTTGATTTCATATATACATATATATATCTGGTATTGTGACAACATAGTATTGAAGGTTTTATTTCTAAATTATTGTGTGTTTAATGCGTTTTTACATATTAGTGTTTGATGGTAGAATTTCTGTATGCAAACCTTCAAGTCGTTGCGGTGTCAATTATTTTGAACGTTTGACCTATCGACAGGTTGTTACTTAGTCCCAAGTGTTGCGTTGTGTGTTCTATTTCTTTTGTAGATTATTAGTAGTAATTTAGTTTAGAATATAGGTTATTTATATATATTTTTACATATAGACATGCATGTTTCGTAATGTAGTTCTTATTTTATAACTCTTTACCGGAACGTAGGCTAGTTTTAAGTATGTATCTTAGATTACTGATTTGATTTAATAATATAGAATGCGCACACATATATATATTTCTGACAATGTAACCTTTATTTTTTTAATAATATAATATTGTATGTTTTATGTATTAGTTAGATTATTAGTTTTTGATTTCATATACACATATATTTCATAAGTTGATAATATTGTATTTGTTGCATAGTATTGGAGGTACTGTCTCTAATATTTACTAGATTATTACATGTTTGGCATATATGTTTATACTTATATGTAACTGTCCGAGTTGTTGCGGCGTTGATTGATTAAAATATATTTATATATATATACATATATTCTTAGTGTTTCAATCATTTCCCTTTCTGTAGTTATTCTTATTTCCTGGTTTATTTGTTTGGTTTGTGACTCGTTCAATCCATTAGTTGGTTCTATTTATTTTATTTTATACTGGTTGAGTTTATATTATATTGAACCATAGGCTTTCAAATGGCAAGTCGGTTATTGGTAGGTTTATTTTGAGTTGTGTGTATATGTATTTTGTTTATTGGTTGGATCTATTAGTCGCCCTCATTTTGTTAATCCTTCCTTCCGTTTCGTAGTGCCGTGTGTTCGTTTGTGCATCCAAATCCTTATTCGCGTGTTTTGTATAGAGTAGTTTTCTTGTTCTTCTTATGGCACGTGCGGAGCGCGGGACGTGACAATGGCAAGGAAATCGGTCAACAGAAATGCCGGTATCGCTCTTAATTTTCGATCGACGTCAACGATGTATTTAATGGTCCTCTCTGTGCGGGACTTGTGTGATTTCGCAAGCCTTGCCCAAAGACGGGCAATATTTTGCCAACAATGGGAGGAGGAATGCGAAGATCAACGGGTGTTTCAGTAGCTGAAAACACCGTTTGCACAAGCCAACACAGCGAACACCCCCTTTGTTTAAAGTTTAAAATAGTGATTCTACCTTCAAACCGTTCACAGAAATAAAACGAGATTGATGATAGGTAATTCTCGAGTGCAACGAAATTGTCAGAGAAGAAGGAAATTTTTTTTTAAAATTAATTTTCTTACCTTGAGAAACCAGTGGCGTCGGGTGCCATCACTTCGTCTGCTCTGATGGTCGTCGGTGTTTTTATTTCTGGGTTTATTTCTCGAAACTCGGATATAATTTATTATCAAACTTTTACTTTATTTATTTATTTCGATACACGGTTTACAAATTACTAACCGAATTAATACCGCAATTACAATGCGCTTTTGTTTAAGCGATGAAATGAAGACTTCAAAAATATTTTATTTTTTCTAAGTCGCGACTTTCCTTTCTTGTCTGGACAACTAAAGACCGCCGAAACGCAAAGTGTTATACAAAATTTCTAAACGCACGATATAGCACGGTATAAAACGTTATAATGAACGAATTAATTATGAGCGTATTAATAATACTGAACGTATTAAAACGTATGAATGGACAGTTTGATAAAAAATGAACGTTATAAAAACGAGCGTATTAATGACCACGGAATAATAATGAGCACGTAACAATAATGAGCGTAATAAAACGTATTAATAATACTGAGCGTTGCTCTATGTTGCTATGCTTATTTATAATGCCATCCCCACGAGTTGGTGGTGGTGGTGGTGGTCCACTGGGGGTACCCTTCCGTGGGAATCGGGATTTTGCAGTTTTGGGCTTCCAGAATCGTACGTGACAGAATGTAAGTTCCATATCTCGACTTAGTTCCCATCGGTCCAGTGTTTCTGCTGAGCTAGCGTCTAGGAGATTTGAGGCGTTCCATGCTGGTCTAGTCTCTTCGAGAATCTTCCACGCTTGTACCGTGGGACCTATCTGTGCTTCTTCGGCACGTGCAAGGGCAAACGTTCTATGCTGGTGTAGACTCTTCGAGAAGCTTCCACGTTTGTACCGTGGGAACTACCTGTGTCTCTTCGGCACGTGCAAGGGCAAACGTTCTATGCTGGTCTAGACTCTTCGAGAACCTTCCACGTTTGTACCGTGGGAACTACCTGTGTCTCTTCGGCGCGTGCAAGGGCTGGCGACTGCAGCATCATTATGATTTTGATGTTTGCTCGGGCAACACGCGCGATCCGCTGCTCTCCCACAACAAGGGCCTCCTCCTTCGAGTTAGTTTGCGTAAGTTTGATTTAGATAGATATTTGTATATTATGGTTGTTTTCGTGATTTTGATCCTTTTTCCTTTTCTTGTTGTTTCTCTAGGCTTCGGTGATCGACGTTTAAACAATGTTTGCGGAGGCATTTCCATCAGGGGTTCCTATCCAGACTTCTATGGTGCGTACTTTGTCTTATTTTTAATCCGCTTGATTCGTTCTGTTTCGTTTTATTTAAACTATATTGTGTTGTTTCAGCGCAAGCGAAAGAGGGATTCCGAAGAACCCATGGGCGATTCGGGAAGGCCCATCAAACGTATGCGGCGCTGTGATGAACCAGAGTGGTCGGAGAGAATATTCGACATTGATGCCGAGGCCGTGGTTTCCCGTCGGAGTTGAGTTTTGACAATTTTGTTGCTGTTGATGAAAGTTTCTTCGATGCAGAGACCGTCGTGTTGGAGTGGGAGCCCCCCCTGGTTGAAGTCGTTGATACAGATCGTTGTGTAAAAGTTTATTTTCCAAACGAAATTCCTGAAGACGTTTTGGAGGCACATCTTCGTCACCATGCTTCTGGGAGAAAGGGAATTTCCCCTGTTGTGCGTTATTGGTATATGCGTGAGTTCAGCGAAATTTATCCTGGAGCTCCTTGTTTCGATTTTGATTTGGTGTAGGTGCTTCGTTGGTTCGTTGTTTGGTGATCGCGTGTTCCTTATTATTATATTTTGTTTTGATGCATTTTGTTTTTTTTTTTCTTCTCTTTTTTTGTGTGTGTTCAATATATATATATATATATACTTTTTTTTTAAACGTGATAGTGTAAGGTTATTTTATTTAGTTCTTTTTGTTTGTTAAATATATGTGTATTTAATTTTATATTCCCCCCTTTTTTCTTTGTTAATTATATATATATATATATTTTTATATTTATATTTGACAATGTAGTTGCGCATAGAATTAAAGAACAATGTTAACGATGTGTTTTCATGATTTGTTCCTCACCCCTGATTTCCATTAATCCCTAATATTCCTATCACCGTAACGCGTGTTATTGTGTTAGTTGTTCCGAAGTATCGAAGTAATTTTCTATCGCTTGTTTTTCCGCAAGTAGAACATTAATATCGTTGTTATTACTTTAAAGTGACAATAGTATTGTTGGTGTGAATATATATATATATATAAATTTAGGTTGTGTGTCATTTTAATATGACTAATGTTTTGTAATTCATCAATAGTGTTTAACTTTATATTTCCCTTTTTTAATTAATTATATATATATATATTCATATTTGACAATGTTGTTGCGCATAGAATTTATTAAAGAAAAGTGTTAATAATGTGTTTTCATGATTTGTTTCTCGCGCCTGGTTTCCATTAATCCCTAATATCCCTATAACCATAACGCGTGTTATTGCGCGTGTAAATCTAACATGGCTACTCATAAATGTCATTAGTGAGGTTATAGTGCCGGTTCTTTAGTTTTGTTTAATATCGAAGTATTTTCTGTCGGTCGTGTTTCCTTATTTTACCGCAATTAGAACATTTGTTTATTAATAGTGTTATTAGTATTTCTTTAAAGTGACAATAGTATTGTTCGTGTGAATATACATATATATATTTATTTATTTATATTGTGTGTGATTTTAATATGATTAATGTTTTGTAATTCTTCGATAGCTTTATTTATTGTTTTGAGTAGTTTATTTTATAGAGTATTTGATAATATAAGACAAACTCATATACACACAATATATATATATGTATATGTATATATTTCTTCTGGCAGTGTAGTATTTATACCAGATGAAATGTTAATTGTTTATTAACTTCATTTAATAAGATAGAACACACACACACGCACGTATATATGTATATAATTTTGGCAGTGTGATTTTCATTTCGATTCTTTAGCGATGTAATGTTGTGTATTTGAGGTTATGTGTCAATTATTTGATTTCATATATACATATATATATCTGGTATTGTGACAACATAGTATTGAAGGTTTTATTTCTAAATTATTGTGTGTTTAATGCGTTTTTACATATTAGTGTTTGATGGTAGAATTTCTGTATGCAAACCTTCAAGTCGTTGCGGTGTCAATTATTTGAACGTTTGACCTATCGACAGGTTGTTACTTAGTCCCAAGTGTTGCGTTGTGTGTTCTATTTCTTTTGTAGATTATTAGTAACATTTTTCTTTAATAAATTCTATGCGCAACCATTGTCAAATATAAATGTAAAATATATATATATATATAATTAATTAAAAAAAAAGGGGAAATACAAAATTAAATAAATACACATATATTTAACAAACAAAAAAAAAATATATATATCACGTTTAAAATGTATATATATATATATATATATATATATTGAACACAAAAAAAAAAAAAAAAAATTGCATCAAAACAAAAATATAATAATAAGAAACACAGGTAATTCCCACGGTACAAACGTGGAAGCTTCTCGAAGAGTCTAGACCAGCATAGAACGTTTGGCCTTGCACGTGCCGAAGAAGCACAGATAGGTCCCACGGTACAAGCGTGGAAGATTCTCGAAGAGACTAGACCAGCATGGAACGCCTCAAATCTCCTAGACGCTAGCTCAGCAGAAACACTGGACCGATGGGAACTAAGTCGAGATATGGAACTTACATTCTGTCACGTACGATTCTGGAAGCCCAAAACTGCAAAATCCCGATTCCCACGGAAGGGTACCCCCAGTGGGCCACCACCACCACCACCACCTCGTGGGGATGGCATTATAAATAAGCATAGCACATAGAGCAGCGCGCAGTATAATTAATACGCGCAGTATAATTAATACGCTCATTATTGTTACGTGCTCACTATTATTCCGTGGTCATTAATACGCTCGTTTTTATAACGTTCATTTTTATTAAAGTATCCATTAATACGTTTTAATACGTTCTGTATTATTAATACGCTCATAATTAATACGTTCATTATAACGTCTTATACCGTGCTATATCGTGCGTTTAGAAATTTTGTATAACACTTTGCGTTTCGGCGGTCTTTAGTTGTCCAGACAAGAAAGGAAAGTCGCGACTTAGAAAAAAAAATAAAATATTATTGAAGTCTTCATTTCATCGCTTAAACAAAAGCGCATTGTAATTGCGGTATTAGTTCGGTTAGTAATTTGTAAACCGTGTATCGAAATAAATAAATAAAGTAAAAGTTTGATAATAAATTATATCCGAGTTTCGAGAAATAAACCCAGAAATTAAAACACCAGCGACCATCAGAGCAGACGAAGTGATGGCACCCGACGCCACTGGTTTCTCAAGGTAAGAAAATAAATTTTAAAAATATTTCCTTCTTCTCTGATAATTTCGTTGCACTCGAGAATTACCTATCATCAATCTCGTTTTATTTCCGTGAACGGTTTGAAGATAGAATCATTATTTTAAGCTTTAAACAAAAGGGGGTGTTCGCTGTGTTGGCTTGTGCAAACGGTGTTTTCAGCTACTGAAACACCCGTTGATTTTCGCATTCCTCCTCCCATTGTTGGCAAAATATTGCCCGTCTTTGGGCAAGGCTTGCGAAATCACACAAGTCCCGCACAGAGAGGACCATTAAATACATCGTTGACGTCGATCGAAAATTAAGAGCGATACCGGCATTTCTGTTGACCGATTTCCTTGCCATCATTGCATGCAATTAAAAAAAAAGAGAGAGAGAAATAGTAGAACAATTTCCTTTGAAAATTTAACCGAAGGATCGTTCGCTGTGTTGACTTGTGCAAACGGTGTTTTCGATAATCGAAAACGCCTATCGATCTTCGCATTCCTGCTCCCATTGTTGGCAAAATATTGCCCGTCTTTGGGCAAGGCTTGCGAAATCACACAAGTTCCACACAGAGAGGATCGTTAGAATCACCCTCGATAATCAAACCCAATGGCAAGAAAATCGTGGTGATAGAATCCATCGTGGCAAATAAACTGAGCTTTGGTTCCAACGACAAACTATTATAGCGAAATTAAAAGAGAAGAAGAAGGCAAAACGTAAAAAATAAATTCATATCAAGCAACGAAAAATTTGACATTCAAATATTGTATCCAGCCTTAATCCTCTCCCGTGCTAGTATCCCTGCACATAGCAGGTTAGCCGAAAAGCGGAATCGGTTTTGCCAGTAGCATTATACTCTAGTCGACGCTACCCGTAACGTTTGAAATAAATAAAATTTTTGAAATAGTCCTTAGACTATTTCTGGTGGCAGCAACTACCGTATTAATCGGAAATCCAAATAAATATTTCATACACAATAGTATCATTTCAATAGTTCCCTTCCGACTAAACTCTAAATAAAAAAAAAAAAATCACAAATAAATAAAAAAAAAAAAAAAAAAATTTTTTACAGAATTTTAATCTTAACTTGACCTAAAACTAATAAATACGTAACACTGTAATTTCCTTCCCGTTAGAGATATTTGGACGATTAAACGCTCTTTTTACTCCATTTTGCGGGCCAAACGCAATGGACGACAATTTCAGCGACGAAACTACCCCGGTTCTCGCAAATTGCGATCTTTCGTCAAATATTGACGAAAATCGACTGTAATTTCCTTCCCGTTGGAGATATTTGGACGATTAAACGCGCACTTTACGCCATTTTACGGGCCAAACGCAATGTAGCACGCTTTCAGCGTCGAAAGTATCCCTGGCGCAGGTAAAACGCGATCATTCTTCAAATTTTGACGAAAATCGACTGTAATTTCCTTCCCGTTGGAGATATTTGGACGATTAAACGCCCATTCTGCTCCATTTTACATGCCAAACGCCACGAACGACAGTTTCAGCGACAAACCTATCCCTGGCTCGCGCAAATCGCGATCATTCGTCTAATTTTGACGAAAATCGACTGTAATTTCCTTCCCGTTGGAGATATTTGGACGATTAAACGCCCATTCTGCTCCAGTTTACATGCCAAACGCCACGAACGACAGTTTCAGCGACAAACCTATCCCTGGCGCGCGCAAATCGCGATCATTCGTCTAATTTTGACGAAAATCGACTGTAATTTCCTTCCCGTTGGAGATATTTGGACGATTAAACGCCCATTCTGCTCCATTTTACATGCCAAACGCCACGAACGACAGTTTCAGCGACAGACCTATCCCTAGCGCGCGCAAATCGCAATCATTCGTCTAATTTTGACGAAAATCGACAGTAATTTCCTTCCCGTAAGAGATATTTGGAAGATGAAACGCTCATTTTACTGCATTTTCACGCCGAATGCAGTGCGCGGCGCTTTCAGCGTCGAAACTATCCCTGGCGCAGGTAAGACGCGATCATTCTTCTAATTTTGAAGAAAATTGACTGTAATTACCTTCCCGTTGGAGATATTTGGACGATTAAACGCCCATTCTGCTCCAGTTTACATGCCAAACGCCACGAACGACAGTTTCAGCGACAAACCTATCCCTGGCGCGCGCAAATCGCGATCATTCGTCTAATTTTGACGAAAATCGACTGTAATTTCCTTCCCGTTGGAGATATTTGGACGATTAAACGCCCATTCTGCTCCAGTTTACATGCCAAACGCCACGAACGACAGTTTCAGCGACAAACCTATCCCCGGTTCTCGCAAATTGCGATCTTTCGTCAAATATTGACTAAAATCGACTGTAATTTCCTTCCCGTTGGAGATATTTGGACGATTAAACGCCCATTCTGCTCCATTTTACATGCCCAACGCCACGAACGACAGTTTCAGCGACAGACCTATCCCTAGCGCGCGCAAATCGCAATCATTCGTCTAATTTTGACGAAAATCGACAGTAATTTCCTTCCCGTTAGAGATATTAGGACGATTAAACGCTCTTTTTACTCCATTTTGCGGGCCAAACGCAATGGACGACAATTTCAGCGACGAAACTACCCCGGTTCTCGCAAATTGCGATCTTTCGTCAAATATTGACTAAAATCGACTGTAATTTCCTTCCCGTTGGAGATATTTGGACGATTAAACGCCCATTCTGCTCCATTTTACATGCCCAACGCCACGAACGACAGTTTCAGCGACAAACCGATCCCTGGCGCGCGCAAATCGCAATCATTCGTCTAATTTTGACGACAATCGACTGTAATTTCCTTCCCGTTGGAGATATTTGGACGATTAAACGCCCATTCTGCTCCATTTTACATGCCAAACGCCACGAACGACAGTTTCAGCGACAAACCTATCCCTAGCACGCGCAAATCGCAATCATTCGTCTAATTTTGACGAAAATCGACTGTAATTTCCTTCCCGTTAGAGATATTTGGAAGATTAAACGCTCATTTTACTCCATTTTACACGCCGCATGCAGTGCGCGGCGCTTTCAGCGTCGAAACTATCCCTGGCGCAGGTAAGATGCGATCATTCTTCTAATTTTGAAGAAAATTGACTGTAATTACCTTCCCGTTGGAGATATTTGGACGATTAAACGCGCACTTTACGCCATTTTACGGGCCAAACGCAATGTAGCACGCTTTCAGCGTCGAAAGTATCCCTGGCGCAGGTAAAACGCGATCATTCTTCAAATTTTGACGAAAATCGACTGTAATTTCCTTCCCGTTGGAGATATTTGGACGATTAAACGCCCATTCTGCTCCATTTTACATGCCCAACGCCACGAACGACAGTTTCAGCGACAAACCGATCCCTGGCGCGCGCAAATCGCAATCATTCGTCTAATTTTGACGAAAATCGACTGTAATTTCCTTCCCGTTAGAGATATTTGGACGATTAAACGCTCTTTTTACTTCATTTTGCGGGCCAAACGCAATGGACGACAATTTCAGCGACGAAACTACCCCGGTTCTCGCAAATTGCGATCTTTCGTCAAATATTGACGAAAATCGACTGTAATTTCCTTCCCGTTGGAGATATTTGGACGATTAAACGCCCATTCTGCTCCATTTTACATGCGAAACGCAACGAACGACAGTTTCAGCGACAAAACTATCCCTGGCGGTCGCGAATCGCAATCATTCGTCTAAGTTGGACGAAAATTGACTGTAGTTTCCTTCCCGTAAGAGATATTTGGAAGATTAAAAGCCCATTCTGCTCCATTTTACATGCCAAACGCCACGAACGACAGTTTCAGCGACAAGCCTATCCCTAGCGCGCGCAAATCGCAAACATTCGTCTAATTTTGACGAAAATCGACTGTAATTTCCTTCCCGTTAGAGATATTTGGAAGATTAAACGCTCATTTTACTCCATTTTACACGCCGAATGCTGTGCTCGGCGCTTTCAGCGTCGAAACTATCCCTGGCGCAGGTAAGACGCGATCATTCTTCTAATTTTGAAGCAAATTGACTGTAATTACCTTCCCGTTGGAGATATTTGGACGATTAAACGCGCACTTTACGCCATTTTACGGGCCAAACGCAATGTAGCACGCTTCCAGCGTCGCAACTGTCCCTGGCATAGATAAAACCCGATTATTCTTCTAATTTTGACGAAAATCGACTGTAATTTCCTTCCCGTTGGAGATATTTGGACGATTATACGCCTATTCCGCTCCATTTTACATGCCAAACGCAACGAACGACAGTTTCAGCGGCAAAACTATCCCTGGCGCTCGCGAATCGCAATCATTCGTCTAAGTTGGACGAAAATTGACTATAGTTTCCTTCCCGTAAGAGATATTTGGAAGATTAAACGCTCATTTTACTCCATTTTACACGCCGAATGCAGTGCGCGGCGCTTTCAGCGTCGAAACTATCCCTGGCGCAGGTCAGATGCGATCATTCTTCTAATTTTGAAGAAAATTGACTGTAATTACCTTCCCGTTGGAGATATTTGGACGATTAAACGCCCATTCTGCTCCATTTTACATGCCCAACGCCACGAACGACAGTTTCAGCGACAAACCGATCCCTGGCGCGCGCAAATCGCAATCATTCGTCTAATTTTGACGAAAATCGACTGTAATTTCCTTCCTGTTGGAGATATTTGGACGATTAAACGCCCATTCTGCTCCATTTTACATGCCAAACGCCACGAACGACAGTTTCAGCGACAAACCTATCCCTAGCGCGCGCAAATCGCAATCATTCGTCTAATTTTGACGAAAATCGACTGTAATTTCCTTCCCGTTAGAGATATTTGGAAGATTAAACGCTCATTTTACTCCATTTTACACGCCGCATGCAGTGCGCGGCGCTTTCAGCGTCGAAACTATCCCTGGCGCAGGTAAGATGCGATCATTCTTCTAATTTTGAAGAAAATTGACTGTAATTACCTTCCCGTTGGAGATATTTGGACGATTAAACGCGCACTTTACGCCATTTTACGGGCCAAACGCAATGTAGCACGCATTCAGCGTCGAAAGTATCCCTGGCGCAGGTAAAACGCGATCATTCGTCAAATTTTGACGAAAATCGACTGTAATTTCCTTCCCGTTGGAGATATTTGGACGATTAAACGCCCATTCTGCTCCAGTTTACATGCCAAACGCCACGAACGACAGTTTCAGCGACAAACCTATCCCTGGCGCGCGCAAATCGCGATCATTCGTCTAATTTTGACGAAAATCGACTGTAATTTCCTTCCCGTTGGAGATATTTGGACGATTAAACGCCCATTCTGCTCCAGTCTACATGCCAAACGCCACGAACGACAGTTTCAGCGACAAACCTATCCCTGGGGCGCGCAAATCGCGATCATTCGTCTAATTTTGACGAAAATCGACTGTAATTTCCTTCCCGTTGGAGATATTTGGACGATTAAACGCTCTTTTTACTCCATTTTGCGGGCCAAACGCAATGGACGACAATTTCAGCGACGAAACTACCCCGGTTCTCGCAAATTGCGATCTTTCGTCAAATATTGACGAAAATCGACTGTAATTTCCTTCCCGTTGGAGATATTTGGACGATTAAACGCCCATTCTGCTCCATTTTACATGCCAAACGCCACGAACGACAGTTTCAGCGACAAACCGATCCCTGGCGCGCGCAAATCGCAATCATTCGTCTAATTTTGACGAAAATCGACTGTAATTTCCTTCCCGTTGGAGATATTTGGACGATTAAACGCCCATTCTGCTCCATTTTACATGCCAAACGCCACGAACGACAGTTTCAGCGACAAACCGATCCCTGGCGCGCGCAAATCGCAATCATTCGTCTAATTTTGACGAAAATCGACTGTAATTTCCTTCCCGTTGGAGATATTTGGACGATTAAACGCCCATTCTGCTCCATTTTACATGCCAAACGCCACGAACGACAGTTTCAGCGACAAACCGATCCCTGGCGCGCGCAAATCGCAATCATTCGTCTAATTTTGACGAAAATCGACTGTAATTTCCTTCCCGTAAGAGATATTTGGAAGATGAAACGCTCATTTTACTGCATTTTCACGCCGAATGCAGTGCGCGGCGCTTTCAGCGTCGACACTATCCCTGGCGCAGGTAAGACGCGATCATTCTTCTAATTTTGAAGAAAATTGACTGTAATTACCTTCCCGTTGGAGATATTTGGACGATTAAACGCCCATTCTGCTCCATTTTACATGCCAAACGCCACGAACGACAGTTTCAGCGACAGACCTATCCCTAGCGCGCGCAAATCGCAATCATTCGTCTAATTTTGACGAAAATCGACTGTAATTTCCTTCCCGTTGGAGATATTTGGACGATTAAACGCTCTTTTTACTCCATTTTGCGGGCCAAACGCAATGGACGACAATTTCAGCGACGAAACTACCCCGGTTCTCGCAAATTGCGATCTTTCGTCAAATATTGACGAAAATCGACTGTAATTTCCTTCCCGTTGGAGATATTTGGACGATTAAACGCCCATTCTGCTCCATTTTACATGCCAAACGCCACGAACGACAGTTTCAGCGACAAACCGATCCCTGGCGCGCGCAAATCGCAATCATTCGTCTAATTTTGACGAAAATCGACTGTAATTTCCTTCCCGTTGGAGATATTTGGACGATTAAACGCCCATTCTGCTCCATTTTACATGCCAAACGCCACGAACGACAGTTTCAGCGACAGACCTATCCCTAGCGCGCGCAAATCGCAATCATTCGTCTAATTTTGACGAAAATCGACTGTAATTTCCTTCCCGTTAGAGATATTTGGACGATTAAACGCTCTTTTTACTTCATTTTGCGGGCCAAACGCAATGGACGACAATTTCAGCGACGAAACTACCCCGGTTCTCGCAAATTGCGATCTTTCGTCAAATATTGACGAAAATCGACTGTAATTTCCTTCCCGTTGGAGATATTTGGACGATTAAACGCCCATTCTGCTCCATTTTACATGCCAAACGCAACGAACGACAGTTTCAGCGAGAAAACTATCCCTGGCGCTCGCGAATCGCAATCATTCGTCTAAGTTGGACGAAAATTGACTGTAGTTTCCTTCCCGTAAGAGATATTTGGAAGATTAAACGCCCATTCTGCTCCATTTTACATGCCAAACGCCACGAACGACAGTTTCAGCGACAAGCCTATCCCTAGCGCGCGCAAATCGCAATCATTCGTCTAATTTTGACGAAAATCGACTGTAATTTCCTTCCCGTTAGAGATATTTGGAAGATTAAACGCTCATTTTACTCCATTTTACACGCCGCATGCAGTGCGCGGCGCTTTCAGCGTCGAAACTATCCCTGGCACAGGTAAGATGCGATCATTCTTCTAATTTTGAAGAAAATTTACTGTAATTACCTTCCCGTTGGAGATATTTGGACGATTAAACGCGCACTTTACGCCATTTTACGGGCCAAACGCAATGTAGCACGCTTTCAGCGTCGAAAGTATCCCTGGCGCAGGTAAAACGCGATCATGCTTCAAATTTTGACGAAAATCGACTGTAATTTCCTTCCCGTTGGAGATATTTGGACGATTAAACGCCCATTCTGCTCCAGTTTACATGCCAAACGCCACGAACGACAGTTTCAGCGACAAACCTATCCCTGGCGCGCGCAAATCGCGATCATTCGTCTAATTTTGACGAAAATCGACTGTAATTTCCTTCCCGTTGGAGATATTTGGACGATTAAACGCCCATTCTGCTCCAGTCTACATGCCAAACGCCACGAACGACAGTTTCAGCGACAAACCTATCCCTGGCGCGCGCAAATCGCGATCATTCGTCTAATTTTGACGAAAATCGACTGTAATTTCCTTCCCGTTGGAGATATTTGGACGATTAAACGCTCTTTTTTCTCCATTTTGCGGGCCAAACGCAATGGACGACAATTTCAGCGACGAAACTACCCCGGTTCTCGCAAATTGCAATCTTTCGTCAAATATTGACGAAAATCGACTGTAATTTCCTTCCCGTTGGAGATATGTGGACGATTAAACGCCCATTCTGCTCCATTTTACATGCCAAACGCCACGAACGACAGTTTCAGCGACAAACCGATCCCTGGCGCGCGCAAATCGCAATCATTCGTCTAATTTTGACGAAAATCGACTGTAATTTCCTTCCCGTTGGAGATATTTGGACGATTAAACGCCCATTCTGCTCCAGTCTACATGCCAAACGCCACGAACGACAGTTTCAGCGACAAAACTATCCCTGGCGCTCGCGAATCGCAATCATTCGTATAAGTTGGACGAAAATTGACAGTAGTTTCCTTCCCGTAAGAGATATTTGGAAGATGAAACGCTCATTTTACTGCATTTTCACGCCGAATGCAGTGCGCGGCGCTTTCAGCGTCGAAACTATCCCTGGCGCAGGTAAGACGCGATCATTCTTCTAATTTTGAAGAAAATTGACTGTAATTACCTTCCCGTTGGAGATATTTGGACGATTAAACGCCCATTCTGCTCCATTTCACATGCCAAACGCCACGAACGACAGTTTCAGCGACAGACCTATCCCTAGCGCGCGCAAATCGCAATCATTCGTCTAATTTTGACGAAAATCGACTGTAATTTCCTTCCCGTTAGAGATATTTGGACGATTAAACGATCTTTTTACTTCATTTTGCGGGCCAAACGCAATGGACGACAATTTCAGCGACGAAACTACCCCGGTTCTCGCAAATTGCGATCTTTCGTCAAATATTGACGAAAATCGACTGTAATTTCCTTCCCGTTGGAGATATTTGGACGATTAAACGCCCATTCTGCTCCATTTTACATGCCAAACGCAACGAACGACAGTTTCAGCGACAAAACTATCCCTGGCGCTCGCGAATCGCAATCATTCGTCTAAGTTGGACGAAAATTGACTGTAGTTTCCTTCCCGTAAGAGATATTTGGAAGATTAAACGCCCATTCTGCTCCATTTTACATGCCAAACGCCACGAACGACAGTTTCAGCGACAAGCCTATCCCTAGCGCGCGCAAATCGCAAACATTCGTCTAATTTTGACGAAAATCGACTGTAATTTCCTTCCCGTTAGAGATATTTGGAAGATTAAACGCTCATTTTACTCCATTTTACACGCCGAATGCTGTGCGCGGCGCTTTCAGCGTCGAAACTATCCCTGGCGCAGGTAAGACGCGATCATTCTTCTAATTTTGAAGCAAATTGACTGTAATTACCTTCCCGTTGGAGATATTTGGACGATTAAACGCGCACTTTACGCCATTTTACGGGCCAAACGCAATGTAGCACGCTTCCAGCGTCGCAACTGTCCCTGGCATAGATAAAACCCGATTATTCTTCTAATTTTGACGAAAATCGACTGTAATTTCCTTCCCGTTGGAGATATTTGGACGATTAAACGCCCATTCTGCTCCATTTTACATGCCAAACGCCACGAACGACAGTTTCAGCGACAAACCGATCCCTGGCGCGCGCAAATCGCAATCATTCGTCTAATTTTGACGAAAATCGACTGTAATTTCCTTCCCGTTGGAGATATTTGGACGATTAAACGCCCATTCTGCTCCATTTTACATGCCAAACGCCACGAACGACAGTTTCAGCGACAGACCTATCCCTAGCGCGCGCAAATCGCAATCATTCGTCTAATTTTGACGAAAATCGACTGTAATTTCCTTCCCGTTAGAGATATTTGGAAGATTAAACGCTCATTTTACTCCATTTTACACGCCGAATGCTGTGCGCGGCGCTTTCAGCGTCGAAACTATCCCTGGCGCAGGTAAGACGCGATCATTCTTCTAATTTTGAAGCAAATTGACTGTAATTACCTTCCCGTTGGAGATATTTGGACGATTAAACGCGCACTTTACGCCATTTTACGGGCCAAACGCAATGTAGCACGCTTCCAGCGTCGCAACTGTCCCTGGCATAGATAAAACCCGATTATTCTTCTAATTTTGACGAAAATCGACTGTAATTTCCTTCCCGTTGGAGATATTTGGACGATTAAACGCCCATTCTGCTCCATTTTACATGCCAAACGCCACGAACGACAGTTTCAGCGACAAACCGATCCCTGGCGCGCGCAAATCGCAATCATTCGTCTAATTTTGACGAAAATCGACTGTAATTTCCTTCCCGTTGGAGATATTTGGACGATTAAACGCCCATTCTGCTCCATTTTACATGCCAAACGCCACGAACGACAGTTTCAGCGACAGACCTATCCCTAGCGCGCGCAAATCGCAATCATTCGTCTAATTTTGACGAAAATCGACTGTAATTTCCTTCCCGTTAGAGATATTTGGACGATTAAACGCTCTTTTTACTTCATTTTGCGGGCCAAACGCAATGGACGACAATTTCAGCGACGAAACTACCCCGGTTCTCGCAAATTGCGATCTTTCGTCAAATATTGACGAAAATCGACTGTAATTTCCTTCCCGTTGGAGATATTTGGACGATTAAACGCCCATTCTGCTCCATTTTACATGCCAAACGCAACGAACGACAGTTTCAGCGAGAAAACTATCCCTGGCGCTCGCGAATCGCAATCATTCGTCTAAGTTGGACGAAAATTGACTGTAGTTTCCTTCCCGTAAGAGATATTTGGAAGATTAAACGCCCATTCTGCTCCATTTTACATGCCAAACGCCACGAACGACAGTTTCAGCGACAAGCCTATCCCTAGCGCGCGCAAATCGCAATCATTCGTCTAATTTTGACGAAAATCGACTGTAATTTCCTTCCCGTTAGAGATATTTGGAAGATTAAACGCTCATTTTACTCCATTTTACACGCCGCATGCAGTGCGCGGCGCTTTCAGCGTCGAAACTATCCCTGGCACAGGTAAGATGCGATCATTCTTCTAATTTTGAAGAAAATTTACTGTAATTACCTTCCCGTTGGAGATATTTGGACGATTAAACGCGCACTTTACGCCATTTTACGGGCCAAACGCAATGTAGCACGCTTTCAGCGTCGAAAGTATCCCTGGCGCAGGTAAAACGCGATCATGCTTCAAATTTTGACGAAAATCGACTGTAATTTCCTTCCCGTTGGAGATATTTGGACGATTAAACGCCCATTCTGCTCCAGTTTACATGCCAAACGCCACGAACGACAGTTTCAGCGACAAACCTATCCCTGGCGCGCGCAAATCGCGTTCATTCGTCTAATTTTGACGAAAATCGACTGTAATTTCCTTCCCGTTGGAGATATTTGGACGATTAAACGCCCATTCTGCTCCAGTCTACATGCCAAACGCCACGAACGACAGTTTCAGCGACAAACCTATCCCTGGCGCGCGCAAATCGCGATCATTCGTCTAATTTTGACGAAAATCGACTGTAATTTCCTTCCCGTTGGAGATATTTGGACGATTAAACGCTCTTTTTTCTCCATTTTGCGGGCCAAACGCAATGGACGACAATTTCAGCGACGAAACTACCCCGGTTCTCGCAAATTGCAATCTTTCGTCAAATATTGACGAAAATCGACTGTAATTTCCTTCCCGTTGGAGATATGTGGACGATTAAACGCCCATTCTGCTCCATTTTACATGCCAAACGCCACGAACGACAGTTTCAGCGACAAACCGATCCCTGGCGCGCGCAAATCGCAATCATTCGTCTAATTTTGACGAAAATCGACTGTAATTTCCTTCCCGTTGGAGATATTTGGACGATTAAACGCCCATTCTGCTCCAGTCTACATGCCAAACGCCACGAACGACAGTTTCAGCGACAAAACTATCCCTGGCGCTCGCGAATCGCAATCATTCGTCTAAGTTGGACGAAAATTGACAGTAGTTTCCTTCCCGTAAGAGATATTTGGAAGATGAAACGCTCATTTTACTGCATTTTCACGCCGAATGCAGTGCGCGGCGCTTTCAGCGTCGAAACTATCCCTGGCGCAGGTAAGACGCGATCATTCTTCTAATTTTGAAGA
Source organism: Bombus sonorus (assembly GCA_029958995.1). Taxonomy (NCBI): domain Eukaryota; kingdom Metazoa; phylum Arthropoda; class Insecta; order Hymenoptera; family Apidae; genus Bombus; species Bombus sonorus. Next base: position 1,671,720 of record JARWAU010000024.1, on the reverse strand, counting down.
AAATTGACTGTAATTACCTTCCCGTTGGAGATATTTGGACGATTAAACGCCCATTCTGCTCCATTTCACATGCCAAACGCCACGAACGACAGTTTCAGCGACAGACCTATCCCTAGCGCGCGCAAATCGCAATCATTCGTCTAATTTTGACGAAAATCGACTGTAATTTCCTTCCCGTTAGAGATATTTGGACGATTAAACGATCTTTTTACTTCTGTTACGTATTTATTAGTTTTAAGTCAAGTTAAGATTAAAATTCTGTAAAATTTTTTTTTTTTTTTTATTTATTTTTGATTTATTTGTGATTTAGAGTTTAGTCGGAAGGGAAATATTGAAATGATATTATTGTGTATGAAGTATTTATTTGGATTTCCGATTAATACGGTAGTTGCTGCCACCAGAAATAGTCTAAGGACTATTTCAAAAATTTTATTTATTTCAAACGTTACGGGTAGCGTCGACTAGAGTATAATGCTACTGGCAAAACCGATTCCGCTTTTTGGCTAACCTGCTATGTGCAGGGATACTAGCACGGGAGAGGATTAAAGCTGGATACAATATTTGAATGTCAAATTTTTCGTTGCTTGATATGAATTTATTTTTTTTACGTTTTGCCTTCTTCTTCTCTTTTAATTTCGCTATAATAGTTTGTCGTTGGAACCAAAGCTCAGTTTATTTGCCACGATGGATTCTATCACCACGATTTTCTTGCCTTTGAGTTTGATTATCGAGGGTGATTCTAACGATCCTCTCTGTGTGGAACTTGTGTGATTTCGCAAGCCTTGCCCAAAGACGGGCAATATTTTGCCAACAATGGGAGGAGGAATGCGAAGATCGATAGGCGTTTTCGATTATTGAAAACACCGTTTGCACAAGTCAACACAGCGAACGATCCTTCGGTTAAATTTTTAAAGGAAATTGTTCTACTATTTCTCTCTCCTTTTTGTATAATTGCATGCAATGATGGCAAGGAAATTGGTCAATAGAAATGCCGGTATCGCTCTTAATATTCGATCGACGTCAACGATGTATTTAATGGTCCTCTCTGTGCGGGACTTGTGTGATTTCGCAAGCCTTGCCCAAAGACGGGCAATATTTTGCCAACAATGGGAGGAGGAATGCGAAGATCAACGGGTGTTTCAGTAGCTGAAAACACCGTTTGCACAAGCCAACACAGCGAACACCCCCTTTTGTTTAAAGTTTAAAATAATGATTCTATCTTCAAACCGTTCACGGAAATAAAACGAGATTGATGATAGGTAATTCTCGAGTGCAACGAAATTATCAGAGAAGAAGGAAATATTTTTAAAATTTATTTTCTTACCTTGAGAAACCAGTGGCGTCGGGTGCCATCACTTCGTCTGCTCTGATGGTCGTTGGTGTTTTAATTTCTGGGTTTATTTCTCGAAACTCGGATATAATTTATTATCAAACTTTTACTTTATTTATTTGTTTCGATACACGGTTTACAAATTACTAACCGAATTAATACCGCAATTACAATGCGCTTTTGTTTAAGCGATGAAATGAAGACTTCAAAATATTTTATTTTTCCTAAGTCGCGACTTTCCTTTCTTGTCTAGACAACTAAAGACCGCCGAAACGCAAAGTGTTATACAAGATTTCTAAACGCACGATATAGCACGGTATAAGACGTTATAATGAACGTATTAATTATACTGCGCGCTGCTCTATGTGCTATGCTTATTTATAATGCCATCCCCACGAGGTGGTGGTTGTGGTGGTGGTCCACTGGGAGTACCCTTCCGTGGGAATCGGGATTTTGCAGTTTTGGCTTCCAGAGATCGTACGTGAGAGAATGTAAGTTTCATATTTCGACTTAGTTCCACTCGGTCCAGTGTTTCTGCTGAGCTAGCGTCTAGGAGACTTGAGACGTTCCATGCTGGTCTTGTCTTTTCCGAGAATCTTCCATGTTTGTACCGTGGGATTTATCTGTGTTTCTTCGGCACGTGCAAGGGCTGGCGGCTGCAGCATCATTATCATTTCGATGTTTGCTCGGGCAACACGCGCGATCCGCTGCTCTCCCACAACAAGGGCCTCCTCCTTCGAATTAGTTTGCGTAAGTTTGATTTAGATAGATATTTGTATATTATGGTTGTTTTCGTGATTTTGATCCTTTTTCCTTTTCTTGTTGTTTCTCTAGGCTTCGGTGATCGACGTTTAAACAATGTTTGCGGAGGCATTTCCATCAGGGGTTCCTATCCAGACTTCTATGGTGCGTACTTTGTCTTATTTTTAATCCGCTTGATTCGTTCTGTTTCGTTTTATTTAAACTATATTGTATTGTTTCAGCGCAAGCGAAAGAGGGATTCCGAAGAACCCATGGGCGATTTGGGAAGGCCCATCAAACGTATGCGTGAGTTCAGCGAACTTTATCCTGGAGCTCCTTGCTTCGATTTTGATTTGGTGTAGGTGCTTCGTTGGTTCGTTGTTTGGTGATCGCGTGTTCCTTATTATTATATTTTGTTTTGATGCATTTTGTTTTTTTCTTCTCTCTTTTTTTTTGTGTGTGTTCAATATATATATATATATACTTTTTTTAAACGTGATAGTGTAAGGTTATTTTATTTAGTTCTTTTTGTTTGTTAAATATATGTGTATTTAATTTTATATTCCCCCCCTTTTTTCTTTGTTAATTATATATATATATATTTTTATATTTATATTTGACAATGTAGTTGCGCATAGAATTTATTAAAGAAAAACGTTAACGATGTGTTTTCATGATTTGTTCCTCACGCCTGATTTCCATTAATCCCTAATATTCCTATCACCGTAACGCGTGTTATTGTGTTAGTTGTTCCGAAGTATCGAAGTAATTTTCTATCGCTTGTTTTTCCGCAATTAGAACATTAATATCGTTATTATTACTTTAAAGTGACAATAGTATTGTTGGTGTGAATATATATATATATAAATTTAGGTTGTGTGTCATTTTAATATGACTAATGTTTTGTAATTCATCAATAGTGTTTAACTTTATATTTCCCTTTTTTAATTAATTATATATATATATTCATATTTGACAATGTAGTTGCGCATAGAATTTATTAAAGAAAAATGTTAATAATGTGTTTTCATGATTTGTTTCTCGCGTCTGGTTTCCATTAATCCCTAATATCCCTATAACCATAACGCGTGTTCCGATGCGCGTGTAAATCTAACATGGCTGCTCATAAGTGAGGTTATAGTGGCGGGTCTTTAGTTTTGTTTAATATCGAAGTATTTTCTGTCGGTCGTGTTTCCTTATTTTACCGCAATTAGAACATTTGTTTATTAATAGTGTTATTCGTATTACTTTAAAGTGACAATAGTATTGTTCGTGTGAATATACATATATATATATTTATTTATTTATATTGTGTGTGATTTTAATATGATTAATGTTTTGTAATTCTTCGATAGCTTTATTTATTGTTTTGAGTAGTTTATTTTATAGAGTATTTGATAATATAAGACAAACTCATATACACACAATATATATATATGTATATGTATATATTTCTTCTGGCAGTGTAGTATTTATACCAGATGAAATGTTAATTGTTTATTAACTTCATTTAATAAGATAGAACACACACACACGCACGTATATATGTATATAATTTTGGCAGTGTGATTTTCATTTCGATTCTTTAGCGATGTAATGTTGTGTATTTGAGGTTATGTGTCAATTATTTGATTTCATATATACATATATATATCTGGTATTGTGACAACATAGTATTGAAGGTTTTATTTCTAAATTATTGTGTGTTTAATACGTTTTTACATATTAGTGTTTGATGGTAGAATTTCTGTATGCAAACCTTCAAGTCGTTGCGGTGTCAATTATTTTGAACGTTTGACCTATCGACAGGTTGTTACTTAGACCCAAGTGTTGCGTTGTGTGTTCTATTTCTTTTGTAGATTATTAGTAGTAATTTAGTTTAGAATATAGGTTATTTATATATATTTTTATATATAGACATGCATGTTTCGTAATGTAGTTCTTATTTTATAACTCTTTACCGGAACGTAGGCTAGTTTTAAGTATGTATCTTAGATTACTGATTTGATTTAATAATATAGAATGCGCACACATATATATATTTCTGACAATGTAAGCTTTATTTTTTTAGTAATATAATATTGTATGTTTTATGTATTAGTTAGATTATTAGTTTTTGATTTCATATACACATATATTTCATAAGTTGATAATATTGTATTTGTTGCATAGTATTGGAGGTACTGTCTCTAATATTTACTAGATTATTACATGTTTGGCATATATGTTTATACTTATATGTAACTGTCCGAGTTGTTGCGGCGTTGATTGATTAAAATATATTTATATATACATATATTCCTAGTGTTTCAATCATTTCCCTTTCTGTAGTTATTCTTATTTCCTGGTTTATTTGTTTGGTTCGTGACTCGTTCAATCCATTAGTTGGTTCTATTTATTTTATTTTATGCTGGTTGAGTTTATATTATATTGAACCATAGGTTTTCAAATGGCAAGTCGGTTATTGGTAGGTTTATTTAGAGTTGTGTGTATATGTATTTCGTTTATTGGTTGGATCTGTTAGTCGCTCTCATTTTGTTAATCCTTCCTTTCGTTTCGTAGTGCCGTGTGTTCGTTTGTGCATCCAAATCCTTATTCGCGTGTTTTGTATAGAGTAGGTTTCTTGTTCTTCTTACGGCACGTGCGGAGCGCGGGACGTGACACCCCCGCCCTTGGAGTTCAAATTTCCAGAGGAAATTTGACTGATGGTGTCTCTGAGTTCGTTCAAGGCGGATGTAGATGTCGTTGGTTGTTGAGTGACCGCCGGTGTTATCGATATCCCTTGAGGTTGTGCTGTTTGATCATCGATATTTCGTCCCATGCTTTCAATTTTTCCGTCAACGCCGAAAGCGTATCCTCGCTTAGCGACTCCCGGGCGGTCGACATTTTCCTACTTATTTTTTTTAGTTGATGTTCGTAAGAGCTTTAATCCTCTGCGGAGCGTATCCCACCGCTGCCACCAAAAATTTTAATCTATCTAACTGTGTTACGTATTTATTAGTTTTAAGTCAAGTTAAGATTAAAATTCTGTAAAATTTTTTTTTTTTTTTATTTATTTTTGATTTATTTGTGATTTAGAGTTTAGTCGGAAGGGAAATATTGAAATGATATTATTGTGTATGAAGTATTTATTTGGATTTCCGATTAATACGGTAGTTGCTGCCACCAGAAATAGTCTAAGGACTATTTCAAAAATTTTATTTATTTCAAACGTTACGGGTAGCGTCGACTAGAGTATAATGCTACTGGCAAAACCGATTCCGCTTTTTGGCTAACCTGCTATGTGCAGGGATACTAGCACGGGAGAGGATTAAAGCTGGATACAATATTTGAATGTCAAATTTTTCGTTGCTTGATATGAATTTATTTTTTTTACGTTTTGCCTTCTTCTTCTCTTTTAATTTCGCTATAATAGTTTGTCGTTGGAACCAAAGCTCAGTTTATTTGCCACGATGGATTCTATCACCACGATTTTCTTGCCTTTGAGTTTGATTATCGAGGGTGATTCTAACGATCCTCTCTGTGTGGAACTTGTGTGATTTCGCAAGCCTTGCCCAAAGACGGGCAATATTTTGCCAACAATGGGAGGAGGAATGCGAAGATCGATAGGCGTTTTCGATTATTGAAAACACCGTTTGCACAAGTCAACACAGCGAACGATCCTTCGGTTAAATTTTTAAAGGAAATTGTTCTACTATTTCTCTCTCCTTTTTGTATAATTGCATGCAATGATGGCAAGGAAATTGGTCAATAGAAATGCCGGTATCGCTCTTAATATTCGATCGACGTCAACGATGTATTTAATGGTCCTCTCTGTGCGGGACTTGTGTGATTTCGCAAGCCTTGCCCAAAGACGGGCAATATTTTGCCAACAATGGGAGGAGGAATGCGAAGATCAACGGGTGTTTCAGTAGCTGAAAACACCGTTTGCACAAGCCAACACAGCGAACACCCCCTTTTGTTTAAAGTTTAAAATAATGATTCTATCTTCAAACCGTTCACGGAAATAAAACGAGATTGATGATAGGTAATTCTCGAGTGCAACGAAATTATCAGAGAAGAAGGAAATATTTTTAAAATTTATTTTCTTACCTTGAGAAACCAGTGGCGTCGGGTGCCATCACTTCGTCTGCTCTGATGGTCGTTGGTGTTTTAATTTCTGGGTTTATTTCTCGAAACTCGGATATAATTTATTATCAAACTTTTACTTTATTTATTTGTTTCGATACACGGTTTACAAATTACTAACCGAATTAATACCGCAATTACAATGCGCTTTTGTTTAAGCGATGAAATGAAGACTTCAAAATATTTTATTTTTCCTAAGTCGCGACTTTCCTTTCTTGTCTAGACAACTAAAGACCGCCGAAACGCAAAGTGTTATACAAGATTTCTAAACGCACGATATAGCACGGTATAAGACGTTATAATGAACGTATTAATTATACTGCGCGCTGCTCTATGTGCTATGCTTATTTATAATGCCATCCCCACGAGGTGGTGGTTGTGGTGGTGGTCCACTGGGAGTACCCTTCCGTGGGAATCGGGATTTTGCAGTTTTGGCTTCCAGAGATCGTACGTGAGAGAATGTAAGTTTCATATTTCGACTTAGTTCCACTCGGTCCAGTGTTTCTGCTGAGCTAGCGTCTAGGAGACTTGAGACGTTCCATGCTGGTCTTGTCTTTTCCGAGAATCTTCCATGTTTGTACCGTGGGATTTATCTGTGTTTCTTCGGCACGTGCAAGGGCTGGCGGCTGCAGCATCATTATCATTTCGATGTTTGCTCGGGCAACACGCGCGATCCGCTGCTCTCCCACAACAAGGGCCTCCTCCTTCGAATTAGTTTGCGTAAGTTTGATTTAGATAGATATTTGTATATTATGGTTGTTTTCGTGATTTTGATCCTTTTTCCTTTTCTTGTTGTTTCTCTAGGCTTCGGTGATCGACGTTTAAACAATGTTTGCGGAGGCATTTCCATCAGGGGTTCCTATCCAGACTTCTATGGTGCGTACTTTGTCTTATTTTTAATCCGCTTGATTCGTTCTGTTTCGTTTTATTTAAACTATATTGTATTGTTTCAGCGCAAGCGAAAGAGGGATTCCGAAGAACCCATGGGCGATTTGGGAAGGCCCATCAAACGTATGCGTGAGTTCAGCGAACTTTATCCTGGAGCTCCTTGCTTCGATTTTGATTTGGTGTAGGTGCTTCGTTGGTTCGTTGTTTGGTGATCGCGTGTTCCTTATTATTATATTTTGTTTTGATGCATTTTGTTTTTTTCTTCTCTCTTTTTTTTTGTGTGTGTTCAATATATATATATATATACTTTTTTTAAACGTGATAGTGTAAGGTTATTTTATTTAGTTCTTTTTGTTTGTTAAATATATGTGTATTTAATTTTATATTCCCCCCCTTTTTTCTTTGTTAATTATATATATATATATTTTTATATTTATATTTGACAATGTAGTTGCGCATAGAATTTATTAAAGAAAAACGTTAACGATGTGTTTTCATGATTTGTTCCTCACGCCTGATTTCCATTAATCCCTAATATTCCTATCACCGTAACGCGTGTTATTGTGTTAGTTGTTCCGAAGTATCGAAGTAATTTTCTATCGCTTGTTTTTCCGCAATTAGAACATTAATATCGTTATTATTACTTTAAAGTGACAATAGTATTGTTGGTGTGAATATATATATATATAAATTTAGGTTGTGTGTCATTTTAATATGACTAATGTTTTGTAATTCATCAATAGTGTTTAACTTTATATTTCCCTTTTTTAATTAATTATATATATATATTCATATTTGACAATGTAGTTGCGCATAGAATTTATTAAAGAAAAATGTTAATAATGTGTTTTCATGATTTGTTTCTCGCGTCTGGTTTCCATTAATCCCTAATATCCCTATAACCATAACGCGTGTTCCGATGCGCGTGTAAATCTAACATGGCTGCTCATAAGTGAGGTTATAGTGGCGGGTCTTTAGTTTTGTTTAATATCGAAGTATTTTCTGTCGGTCGTGTTTCCTTATTTTACCGCAATTAGAACATTTGTTTATTAATAGTGTTATTCGTATTACTTTAAAGTGACAATAGTATTGTTCGTGTGAATATACATATATATATATTTATTTATTTATATTGTGTGTGATTTTAATATGATTAATGTTTTGTAATTCTTCGATAGCTTTATTTATTGTTTTGAGTAGTTTATTTTATAGAGTATTTGATAATATAAGACAAACTCATATACACACAATATATATATATGTATATGTATATATTTCTTCTGGCAGTGTAGTATTTATACCAGATGAAATGTTAATTGTTTATTAACTTCATTTAATAAGATAGAACACACACACACGCACGTATATATGTATATAATTTTGGCAGTGTGATTTTCATTTCGATTCTTTAGCGATGTAATGTTGTGTATTTGAGGTTATGTGTCAATTATTTGATTTCATATATACATATATATATCTGGTATTGTGACAACATAGTATTGAAGGTTTTATTTCTAAATTATTGTGTGTTTAATACGTTTTTACATATTAGTGTTTGATGGTAGAATTTCTGTATGCAAACCTTCAAGTCGTTGCGGTGTCAATTATTTTGAACGTTTGACCTATCGACAGGTTGTTACTTAGACCCAAGTGTTGCGTTGTGTGTTCTATTTCTTTTGTAGATTATTAGTAGTAATTTAGTTTAGAATATAGGTTATTTATATATATTTTTATATATAGACATGCATGTTTCGTAATGTAGTTCTTATTTTATAACTCTTTACCGGAACGTAGGCTAGTTTTAAGTATGTATCTTAGATTACTGATTTGATTTAATAATATAGAATGCGCACACATATATATATTTCTGACAATGTAAGCTTTATTTTTTTAGTAATATAATATTGTATGTTTTATGTATTAGTTAGATTATTAGTTTTTGATTTCATATACACATATATTTCATAAGTTGATAATATTGTATTTGTTGCATAGTATTGGAGGTACTGTCTCTAATATTTACTAGATTATTACATGTTTGGCATATATGTTTATACTTATATGTAACTGTCCGAGTTGTTGCGGCGTTGATTGATTAAAATATATTTATATATACATATATTCCTAGTGTTTCAATCATTTCCCTTTCTGTAGTTATTCTTATTTCCTGGTTTATTTGTTTGGTTCGTGACTCGTTCAATCCATTAGTTGGTTCTATTTATTTTATTTTATGCTGGTTGAGTTTATATTATATTGAACCATAGGTTTTCAAATGGCAAGTCGGTTATTGGTAGGTTTATTTAGAGTTGTGTGTATATGTATTTCGTTTATTGGTTGGATCTGTTAGTCGCTCTCATTTTGTTAATCCTTCCTTTCGTTTCGTAGTGCCGTGTGTTCGTTTGTGCATCCAAATCCTTATTCGCGTGTTTTGTATAGAGTAGGTTTCTTGTTCTTCTTACGGCACGTGCGGAGCGCGGGACGTGACACTTCATTTTGCGGGCCAAACGCAATGGACGACAATTTCAGCGACGAAACTACCCCGGTTCTCGCAAATTGCGATCTTTCGTCAAATATTGACGAAAATCGACTGTAATTTCCTTCCCGTTGGAGATATTTGGACGATTAAACGCCCATTCTGCTCCATTTTACATGCCAAACGCAACGAACGACAGTTTCAGCGACAAAACTATCCCTGGCGCTCGCGAATCGCAATCATTCGTCTAAGTTGGACGAAAATTGACTGTAGTTTCCTTCCCGTAAGAGATATTTGGAAGATTAAACGCCCATTCTGCTCCATTTTACATGCCAAACGCCACGAACGACAGTTTCAGCGACAAGCCTATCCCTAGCGCGCGCAAATCGCAAACATTCGTCTAATTTTGACGAAAATCGACTGTAATTTCCTTCCCGTTAGAGATATTTGGAAGATTAAACGCTCATTTTACTCCATTTTACACGCCGAATGCTGTGCGCGGCGCTTTCAGCGTCGAAACTATCCCTGGCGCAGGTAAGACGCGATCATTCTTCTAATTTTGAAGCAAATTGACTGTAATTACCTTCCCGTTGGAGATATTTGGACGATTAAACGCGCACTTTACGCCATTTTACGGGCCAAACGCAATGTAGCACGCTTCCAGCGTCGCAACTGTCCCTGGCATAGATAAAACCCGATTATTCTTCTAATTTTGACGAAAATCGACTGTAATTTCCTTCCCGTTGGAGATATTTGGACGATTATACGCCTATTCCGCTCCATTTTACATGCCAAACGCAACGAACGACAGTTTCAGCGGCAAAACTATCCCTGGCGCTCGCGAATCGCAATCATTCGTCTAAGTTGGACGAAAATTGACTATAGTTTCCTTCCCGTAAGAGATATTTGGAAGATTAAACGCTCATTTTACTCCATTTTACACGCCGAATGCAGTGCGCGGCGCTTTCAGCGTCGAAACTATCCCTGGCGCAGGTAAGATGCGATCATTCTTCTAATTTTGAAGAAAATTGACTGTAATTACCTTCCCGTTGGAGATATTTGGACGATTAAACGCGCACTTTACGCCATTTTACGGGCCAAACGCAATGTAGCACGCTTTCAGCGTCGAAAGTATCCCTGGCGCAGGTAAAACGCGATCATTCTTCAAATTTTGACGAAAATCGACTGTAATTTCCTTCCCGTTGGAGATATTTGGACGATTAAACGCCCATTCTGCTCCAGTTTACATGCCAAACGCCACGAACGACAGTTTCAGCGACAAACCTATCCCTGGCGCGCGCAAATCGCGATCATTCGTCTAATTTTGACGAAAATCGACTGTAATTTCCTTCCCGTTGGAGATATTTGGACGATTAAACGCCCATTCTGCTCCAGTCTACATGCCAAACGCCACGCACGACAGTTTCAGCGACAAACCTATCCCTGGCGCGCGCAAATCGCGATCATTCGTCTAATTTTGACGAAAATCGACTGTAATTTCCTTCCCGTTGGAGATATTTGGACGATTAAACGCTCTTTTTACTCCATTTTGCGGGCCAAACGCAATGGACGACAATTTCAGCGACGAAACTACCCCGGTTCTCGCAAATTGCGATCTTTCGTCAAATATTGACGAAAATCGACTGTAATTTCCTTCCCGTTGGAGATATTTGGACGATTAAACGCCCATTCTGCTCCATTTTACATGCCAAACGCCACGAACGACAGTTTCAGCGACAAACCGATCCCTGGCGCGCGCAAATCGCAATCATTCGTCTAATTTTGACGAAAATCGACTGTAAGTTCCTTCCCGTTGGAGATATTTGGACGATTAAACGCCCATTCTGCTCCATTTTACATGCCAAACGCCACGAACGACAGTTTCAGCGACAAAACTATCCCTGGCGCTCGCGAATCGCAATCATTCGTCTAAGTTGGACGAAAATTGACAGTAGTTTCCTTCCCGTAAGAGATATTTGGAAGATGAAACGCTCATTTTACTGCATTTTCACGCCGAATGCAGTGCGCGGCGCTTTCAGCGTCGAAACTATCCCTGGCGCAGGTAAGACGCGATCATTCTTCTAATTTTGAAGAAAATTGACTGTAATTACCTTCCCGTTGGAGATATTTGGACGATTAAACGCCCATTCTGCTCCATTTTACATGCCAAACGCCACGAACGACAGTTTCAGCGACAGACCTATCCCTAGCGCGCGCAAATCGCAATCATTCGTCTAATTTTGACGAAAATCGACTGTAATTTCCTTCCCGTTAGAGATATTTGGACGATTAAACGCTCTTTTTACTTCATTTTGCGGGCCAAACGCAATGGACGACAATCTCAGCGACGAAACTACCCCGGTTCTCGCAAATTGCGATCTTTCGTCAAATATTGACGAAAATCGACTGTAATTTCCTTCCCGTTGGAGATATTTGGACGATTATACGCCTATTCCGCTCCATTTTACATGCCAAACGCAACGAACGACAGTTTCAGCGGCAAAACTATCCCTGGCGCTCGCGAATCGCAATCATTCGTCTAAGTTGGACGAAAATTGACTGTAGTTTCCTTCCCGTAAGAGATATTTGGAAGATTAAACGCTCATTTTACTCCATTTTACACGCCGAATGCAGTGCGCGGCGCTTTCAGCGTCGAAACTATCCCTGGCGCAGGTAAGACGCGATCATTCTTCTAATTTTGAAGAAAATTGACTGTAATTACCTTCCCGTTGCAGATATTTGGACGATTAAACGCGCACTTTACGCCATTTTACGGGCCAAACGCAATGTAGCACGCTTCCAGCGTCGAAACTGTCCCTGGCATAGGTAAAACCCGATTATTCTTCTAATTTTGAAGAAAATCGACTGTAATTTCCTTCCCGTTGGAGATATTTGGACGATTAAACGCCCATTCTGCTCCAGTTTACATGCCAAACGCCACGAACGACAGTTTCAGCGACAAACCTATCCCTGGCGCGCGCAAATCGCGATCATTCGTCTAATTTTGACGAAAATCGACTGTAATTTCCTTCCCGTTGGAGATATTTGGACGATTAAACGCCCATTCTGCTCCATTTTACATGCCAAACGCCGCGAACGACAGTTTCAGCGACAGACCTATCCCTAGCGCGCGCAAATCGCAATCATTCGTCTAATTTTGACGAAAATCGACTGTAATTTCCTTCCCGTTAGAGATATTTGGACGATTAAACGCCCATTCTGCTCCATTTTACATGCCAAACGCCACGAACGACAGTTTCAGCGACAAACGTATCCCTGGCGCGCGCAAATCGCGATCATTCGTCTAATTTTGACGAAAATCGACTGTAATTTCCTTCCCGTTGGAGATCTTTGGACGATTAAACGCCCATTCTGCTCCAGTTTACATGCCAAACGCCACGAACGACAGTTTCAGCGACAAACCTATCCCTGGCGCGCGCAAATCGCGATCATTCGTCTAATTTTGACGAAAATCGACTGTAATTTCCTTCCCGTTGGAGATATTTGGACGATTAAACGCCCATTCTGCTCCATTTTACATGCCAAACGCCGCGAACGACAGTTTCAGCGACAGACCTATCCCTAGCGCGCGCAAATCGCAATCATTCGTCTAATTTTGACGAAAATCGACTGTAATTTCCTTCCCGTTAGAGATATTTGGACGATTAAACGCCCATTCTGCTCCATTTTACATGCCAAACGCCACGAACGACAGTTTCAGCGACAAACCTATCCCTGGCGCGCGCAAATCGCGATCATTCGTCTAATTTTGACGAAAATCGACTGTAATTTCCTTCCCGTTGGAGATATTTGGACGATTAAACGCCCATTCTGCTCCAGTTTACATGCCAAACGCCACGAACGACAGTTTCACGACAAACCTATCCCTGGCGCGCGCAAATCGCGATCATTCGTCTAATTTTGACGAAAATCGACTGTAATTTCCTTCCCGTTGGAGATATTTGGACGATTAAACGCCCATTCTGCTCCATTTTACATGCCAAACGCAACGAACGACAGTTTCAGCGACAAAACTATCCCTGGCGCTCGCGAGTCGCAATCATTCGTCTAAGTTGGACGAAAATTGACAGTAGTTTCCTTGCCGTAAGAGATATTTGGAAGATGAAACGCTCATTTTACTGCATTTTCACGCCGAATGCAGTGCGCGGCGCTTTCAGCGTCGAAACTATCCCTGGCGCAGGTAAGACGCGATCATTCTTCTAATTTTGAAGAAAATTGACTGTAATTACCTTCCCGTTGGAGATATTTGGACGATTAAACGCTCATTTTACTCCATTTTACACGCCGAATGCAGTGCGCGGCGCTTTCAGCGTCGAAACTATCCCTGGCGCAGGTAAGACGCGATCATTCTTCTAATTTTGAAGCAAATTGACTGTAATTACCTTCCCGTTGGAGATATTTGGACGATTAAACGCGCACTTTACGCCATTTTACGGGCCAAACGCAATGTAGCACGCTTCCAGCGTCGAAACTGTCCCTGGCATAGGTAAAACCCGATTATTCTTCTAATTTTGACGAAAATCGACTGTAATTTCCTTCCCGTTGGAGATATTTGGACGATTAAACGCCCATTCTGCTCCAGTTTACATGCTAAACGCCACGAACGACAGTTTCAGCGACAAACCTATCCCTGGCGCGCGCAAATCGCGATCATTCGTCTAATTTTGGCGAAAATCGACTGTAATTTCCTTCCCGTTGGAGATATTTGGACGATTAAACGCCCATTCTGCTCCATTTTACATGCCAAACGCCGCGAACGACAGTTTCAGCGACCGACCTATCCCTTGCGCGCGCAAATCGCAATCAGTCGTCTAATTTTGACGAAAATCGACTGTAATTTCCTTCCCGTTAGAGATATTTGGACGATTAAACGCCCATTCTGCTCCATTTTACATGCTAAACGCCACGAACGACAGTTTCAGCGACAAACCTATCCCTGGCGCGCGCAAATCGCGATCATTCGTCTAATTTTGACGAAAATCGACTGTAATTTCCTTCCCGTTGGAGATGTTTGGACGATTAAACGCCCATTCTGCTCCAGTTTACATGCCAAACGCCACGAACGACAGTTTCAGCGACAAACCTATCCCTGGCGCGCGCAAATCGCGATCATTCGTCTAATTTTGACGAAAATCGACTGTAATTTCCTTCCCGTTGGAGATATTTGGACGATTAAACGCCCATTCTGCTCCATTTTACATGCCAAACGCCGCGAACGACAGTTTCAGCGACAGACCTATCCCTAGCGCGCGCAAATCGCAATCATTCGTCTAATTTTGACGAAAATCGACTGTAATTTCCTTCCCGTTAGAGATATTTGGACGATTAAACGCTCTTTTTACTCCATTTTGCGGGCCAAACGCAATGGACGACAATTTCAGCGACGAAACTACCCCGGTTCTCGCAAATTGCGATCTTTCGTCAAATATTGACGAAAATCGACTGTAATTTCCTTCCCGTTGGAGATATTTGGACGATTAAACGCCCATTCTGCTCCAGTTTACATGCCAAACGCCACGAACGACAGTTTCAGCGACAAACCTATCCCTGGCGCGCGCAAATCGCGATCATTCGTCTAATTTTGACGAAAATCGACTGTAATTTCCTTCCCGTTGGAGATATTTGGACGATTAAACGCCCATTCTGCTCCATTTTACATGCCAAACGCCACGAACGACAGTTTCAGCGACAAACCTATCCCTGGCGCGCGCAAATCGCGATCATTCGTCTAATTTTGACGAAAATCGACTGTAATTTCCTTCCCGTTGGAGATATTTGGACGATTAAACGCCCATTCTGCTCCATTTTACATGCCAAACGCCGCGAACGACAGTTTCAGCGACAGACCTATCCCTAGCGCGCGCAAATCGCAATCATTCGTCTAATTTTGACGAAAATCGACTGTAATTTCCTTCCCGTTGGAGATATTTGGACGATTAAACGCCCATTCTGCTCCATTTTACATGCCAAACGCCACGAACGACAGTTTCAGCGACAAACCTATCCCTGGCGCGCGCAAATCGCGATCATTCGTCTAATTTTGACGAAAATCGACTGTAATTTCCTTCCCGTTAGAGATATTTGGACGATTAAACGCTCTTTTTACTCCATTTTGCGGGCCAAACGCAATGGACGACAATTTCAGCGACGAAACTACCCCGGTTCTCGCAAATTGCGATCTTTCGTCAAATATTGACGAAAATCGACTGTAATTTCCTTCCCGTTGGAGATATTTGGACGATTAAACGCCCATTCTGCTCCAGTTTACATGCCAAACGCCACGAACGACAGTTTCAGCGACAAACCTATCCCTGGCGCGCGCAAATCGCGATCATTCGTCTAATTTTGACGAAAATCGACTGTAATTTCCTTCCCGTTGGAGATATTTGGACGATTAAACGCCCATTCTGCTCCATTTTACATGCCAAACGCCACGAACGACAGTTTCAGCGACAAACCTATCCCTGGCGCGCGCAAATCGCGATCATTCGTCTAATTTTGACGAAAATCGACTGTAATTTCCTTCCCGTTGGAGATATTTGGACGATTAAACGCCCATTCTGCTCCATTTTACATGCCAAACGCCGCGAACGACAGTTTCAGCGACAGACCTATCCCTAGCGCGCGCAAATCGCAATCATTCGTCTAATTTTGACGAAAATCGACTGTAGTTTCCTTCCCGTTGGAGATATTTGGACGATTAAACGCCCATTCTGCTCCATTTTACATGCCAAACGCCACGAACGACAGTTTCAGCGACAAACCTATCCCTGGCGCGCGCAAATCGCGATCATTCGTCTAATTTTGACGAAAATCGACTGTAATTTCCTTCCCGTTGGAGATCTTTGGACGATTAAACGCCCATTCTGCTCCAGTTTACATGCCAAACGCCACGAACGACAGTTTCAGCGACAAACCTATCCCTGGCGCGCGCAAATCGCGATCATTCGTCTAATTTTGACGAAAATCGACTGTAATTTCCTTCCCGTTGGAGATATTTGGACGATTAAACGCCCATTCTGCTCCATTTTACATGCCAAACGCCGCGAACGACAGTTTCAGCGACAGACCTATCCCTAGCGCGCGCAAATCGCAATCATTCGTCTAATTTTGACGAAAATCGACTGTAATTTCCTTCCCGTTAGAGATATTTGGACGATTAAACGCCCATTCTGCTCCATTTTACATGCCAAACGCCACGAACGACAGTTTCAGCGACAAACCTATCCCTGGCGCGCGCAAATCGCGATCATTCGTCTAATTTTGACGAAAATCGACTGTAATTTCCTTCCCGTTGGAGATATTTGGACGATTAAACGCCCATTCTGCTCCAGTTTACATGCCAAACGCCACGAACGACAGTTTCACGACAAACCTATCCCTGGCGCGCGCAAATCGCGATCATTCGTCTAATTTTGACGAAAATCGACTGTAATTTCCTTCCCGTTGGAGATATTTGGACGATTAAACGCCCATTCTGCTCCATTTTACATGCCAAACGCAACGAACGACAGTTTCAGCGACAAAACTATCCCTGGCGCTCGCGAGTCGCAATCATTCGTCTAAGTTGGACGAAAATTGACAGTAGTTTCCTTGCCGTAAGAGATATTTGGAAGATGAAACGCTCATTTTACTGCATTTTCACGCCGAATGCAGTGCGCGGCGCTTTCAGCGTCGAAACTATCCCTGGCGCAGGTAAGACGCGATCATTCTTCTAATTTTGAAGAAAATTGACTGTAATTACCTTCCCGTTGGAGATATTTGGACGATTAAACGCTCATTTTACTCCATTTTACACGCCGAATGCAGTGCGCGGCGCTTTCAGCGTCGAAACTATCCCTGGCGCAGGTAAGACGCGATCATTCTTCTAATTTTGAAGCAAATTGACTGTAATTACCTTCCCGTTGGAGATATTTGGACGATTAAACGCGCACTTTACGCCATTTTACGGGCCAAACGCAATGTAGCACGCTTCCAGCGTCGAAACTGTCCCTGGCATAGGTAAAACCCGATTATTCTTCTAATTTTGACGAAAATCGACTGTAATTTCCTTCCCGTTGGAGATATTTGGACGATTAAACGCCCATTCTGCTCCAGTTTACATGCTAAACGCCACGAACGACAGTTTCAGCGACAAACCTATCCCTGGCGCGCGCAAATCGCGATCATTCGTCTAATTTTGGCGAAAATCGACTGTAATTTCCTTCCCGTTGGAGATATTTGGACGATTAAACGCCCATTCTGCTCCATTTTACATGCCAAACGCCGCGAACGACAGTTTCAGCGACCGACCTATCCCTTGCGCGCGCAAATCGCAATCAGTCGTCTAATTTTGACGAAAATCGACTGTAATTTCCTTCCCGTTAGAGATATTTGGACGATTAAACGCCCATTCTGCTCCATTTTACATGCTAAACGCCACGAACGACAGTTTCAGCGACAAACCTATCCCTGGCGCGCGCAAATCGCGATCATTCGTCTAATTTTGACGAAAATCGACTGTAATTTCCTTCCCGTTGGAGATGTTTGGACGATTAAACGCCCATTCTGCTCCAGTTTACATGCCAAACGCCACGAACGACAGTTTCAGCGACAAACCTATCCCTGGCGCGCGCAAATCGCGATCATTCGTCTAATTTTGACGAAAATCGACTGTAATTTCCTTCCCGTTGGAGATATTTGGACGATTAAACGCCCATTCTGCTCCATTTTACATGCCAAACGCCGCGAACGACAGTTTCAGCGACAGACCTATCCCTAGCGCGCGCAAATCGCAATCATTCGTCTAATTTTGACGAAAATCGACTGTAATTTCCTTCCCGTTAGAGATATTTGGACGATTAAACGCTCTTTTTACTCCATTTTGCGGGCCAAACGCAATGGACGACAATTTCAGCGACGAAACTACCCCGGTTCTCGCAAATTGCGATCTTTCGTCAAATATTGACGAAAATCGACTGTAATTTCCTTCCCGTTGGAGATATTTGGACGATTAAACGCCCATTCTGCTCCAGTTTACATGCCAAACGCCACGAACGACAGTTTCAGCGACAAACCTATCCCTGGCGCGCGCAAATCGCGATCATTCGTCTAATTTTGACGAAAATCGACTGTAATTTCCTTCCCGTTGGAGATATTTGGACGATTAAACGCCCATTCTGCTCCATTTTACATGCCAAACGCCACGAACGACAGTTTCAGCGACAAACCTATCCCTGGCGCGCGCAAATCGCGATCATTCGTCTAATTTTGACGAAAATCGACTGTAATTTCCTTCCCGTTGGAGATATTTGGACGATTAAACGCCCATTCTGCTCCATTTTACATGCCAAACGCCGCGAACGACAGTTTCAGCGACAGACCTATCCCTAGCGCGCGCAAATCGCAATCATTCGTCTAATTTTGACGAAAATCGACTGTAATTTCCTTCCCGTTAGAGATATTTGGACGATTAAACGCTCTTTTTACTCCATTTTGCGGGCCAAACGCAATGGACGACAATTTCAGCGACGAAACTACCCCGGTTCTCGCAAATTGCGATCTTTCGTCAAATATTGACGAAAATCGACTGTAATTTCCTTCCCGTTGGAGATATTTGGACGATTAAACGCCCATTCTGCTCCAGTTTACATGCCAAACGCCACGAACGACAGTTTCAGCGACAAACCTATACCTGGCGCGCGCAAATCGCAATCATTCGTCTAATTTTGACGAAAATCGACTGTAATTTCCTTCCCGTTGGAGATATTTGGACGATTAAACGCCCATTCTGCTCCAGTTTACATGCCAAACGCCACGAACGACAGTTTCACGACAAACCTATCCCTGGCGCGCGCAAATCGCGATCATTCGTCTAATTTTGACGAAAATCGACTGTAATTTCCTTCCCGTTGGAGATATTTGGACGATTAAACGCCCATTCTGCTCCATTTTACATGCCAAACGCAACGAACGACAGTTTCAGCGACAAAACTATCCCTGGCGCTCGCGAGTCGCAATCATTCGTCTAAGTTGGACGAAAATTGACAGTAGTTTCCTTGCCGTAAGAGATATTTGGAAGATGAAACGCTCATTTTACTGCATTTTCACGCCGAATGCAGTGCGCGGCGCTTTCAGCGTCGAAACTATCCCTGGCGCAGGTAAGACGCGATCATTCTTCTAATTTTGAAGAAAATTGACTGTAATTACCTTCCCGTTGGAGATATTTGGACGATTAAACGCTCATTTTACTCCATTTTACACGCCGAATGCAGTGCGCGGCGCTTTCAGCGTCGAAACTATCCCTGGCGCAGGTAAGACGCGATCATTCTTCTAATTTTGAAGCAAATTGACTGTAATTACCTTCCCGTTGGAGATATTTGGACGATTAAACGCGCACTTTACGCCATTTTACGGGCCAAACGCAATGTAGCACGCTTCCAGCGTCGAAACTGTCCCTGGCATAGGTAAAACCCGATTATTCTTCTAATTTTGACGAAAATCGACTGTAATTTCCTTCCCGTTGGAGATATTTGGACGATTAAACGCCCATTCTGCTCCAGTTTACATGCTAAACGCCACGAACGACAGTTTCAGCGACAAACCTATCCCTGGCGCGCGCAAATCGCGATCATTCGTCTAATTTTGGCGAAAATCGACTGTAATTTCCTTCCCGTTGGAGATATTTGGACGATTAAACGCCCATTCTGCTCCATTTTACATGCCAAACGCCGCGAACGACAGTTTCAGCGACCGACCTATCCCTTGCGCGCGCAAATCGCAATCAGTCGTCTAATTTTGACGAAAATCGACTGTAATTTCCTTCCCGTTAGAGATATTTGGACGATTAAACGCCCATTCTGCTCCATTTTACATGCTAAACGCCACGAACGACAGTTTCAGCGACAAACCTATCCCTGGCGCGCGCAAATCGCGATCATTCGTCTAATTTTGACGAAAATCGACTGTAATTTCCTTCCCGTTGGAGATGTTTGGACGATTAGACGCCCATTCTGCTCCAGTTTACATGCCAAACGCCACGAACGACAGTTTCAGCGACAAACCTATCCCTGGCGCGCGCAAATCGCGATCATTCGTCTAATTTTGACGAAAATCGACTGTAATTTCCTTCCCGTTGGAGATATTTGGACGATTAAACGCCCATTCTGCTCCATTTTACATGCCAAACGCCGCGAACGACAGTTTCAGCGACAGACCTATCCCTAGCGCGCGCAAATCGCAATCATTCGTCTAATTTTGACGAAAATCGACTGTAATTTCCTTCCCGTTAGAGATATTTGGACGATTAAACGCTCTTTTTACTCCATTTTGCGGGCCAAACGCAATGGACGACAATTTCAGCGACGAAACTACCCCGGTTCTCGCAAATTGCGATCTTTCGTCAAATATTGACGAAAATCGACTGTAATTTCCTTCCCGTTGGAGATATTTGGACGATTAAACGCCCATTCTGCTCCAGTTTACATGCCAAACGCCACGAACGACAGTTTCAGCGACAAACCTATCCCTGGCGCGCGCAAATCGCGATCATTCGTCTAATTTTGACGAAAATCGACTGTAATTTCCTTCCCGTTGGAGATATTTGGACGATTAAACGCCCATTCTGCTCCATTTTACATGCCAAACGCCACGAACGACAGTTTCAGCGACAAACCTATCCCTGGCGCGCGCAAATCGCGATCATTCGTCTAATTTTGACGAAAATCGACTGTAATTTCCTTCCCGTTGGAGATATTTGGACGATTAAACGCCCATTCTGCTCCATTTTACATGCCAAACGCCGCGAACGACAGTTTCAGCGACAGACCTATCCCTAGCGCGCGCAAATCGCAATCATTCGTCTAATTTTGACGAAAATCGACTGTAATTTCCTTCCCGTTAGAGATATTTGGACGATTAAACGCTCTTTTTACTCCATTTTGCGGGCCAAACGCAATGGACGACAATTTCAGCGACGAAACTACCCCGGTTCTCGCAAATTGCGATCTTTCGTCAAATATTGACGAAAATCGACTGTAATTTCCTTCCCGTTGGAGATATTTGGACGATTAAACGCCCATTCTGCTCCAGTTTACATGCCAAACGCCACGAACGACAGTTTCAGCGACAAACCTATACCTGGCGCGCGCAAATCGCAATCATTCGTCTAATTTTGACGAAAATCGACTGTAACTTCCTTCCCGTTGGAGATATTTGGACGATTAAACGCCCATTCTGCTCCATTTTACATGCCAAACGCCACGAACGACAGTTTCAGCGACAAACCTATCCCTGGCGCGCGCAAATCGCGATCATTCGTCTAATTTTGACGAAAATCGACTGTAATTTCCTTCCCGTTAGAGATATTTGGAAGATTAAACGCTCATTTTACACCATTTTACACGCCGCATGCAGTGCGCGGCGCTTTCAGCGTCGAAACTATCCCTGGCGCAGGTAAAACGCTATCATTCTTCAAATTTTGACGAAAATCGACTGTAATTTCCTTCCCGTTGGAGATATTTGGACGATTAAACGCCCATTCTGCTCCAGTTTACATGCCAAACGCCACGAACGACAGTTTCAGCGACAAACCTATCCCTGGCGCGCGCAAATCGCGATCATTCGTCTAATTTTGACGAAAATCGACTGTAATTTCCTTCCCGTTGGAGATATTTGGACGATTAAACGCCCATTCTTCTCCAGTTTACATGCCAAACGCCACGAACGACAGTTTCAGCGGCAAACCTATCCCTGGCGCGCGCAAATCGCGATCATTCGTCTAATTTTGACGAAAATCGACTGTAATTTCCTTCCCGTTGGAGATATTTGGACGATTAAACGCCCATTCTGCTCCATTTTACATGCCAAACGCCACGAACGACAGTTTCAGCGACAGACCTATCCCTAGCGCGCGCAAATCGCAATCATTCGTCTAATTTTGACGAAAATCGACTGTAATTTCCTTCCCGTTAGAGATATGTGGACGATTAAACGCTCTTTTTACTCCATTTTGCGGGCCAAACGCAATGGACGACAATTTCAGCGACGTAACTACCCCGGTTCTCGCAAATTGCGATCTTTCGTCAAATATTGACGAAAATCGACTGTAATTTCCTTCCCGTTGGAGATATTTGGACGATTAAACGCCCATTCTGCTCCAGTTTACATGCCAAACGCCACGAACGACAGTTTCAGCGACAAACCTATACCTGGCGCGCGCAAATCGCGATCATTCGTCTAATTTTGACGAAAATCGACTGTAATTTCCTTCCCGTTGGAGATATTTGGACGATTAAACGCCCATTCTGCTCCATTTTACATGCCAAACGCCACGAACGACAGTTTCAGCGACAAACCTATCCCTGGCGCGCGCAAATCGCGATCATTCGTCTAATTTTGACGAAAATCGACTGTAATTTCCTTCCCGTTAGAGATATTTGGAAGATTAAACGCTCATTTTACTCCATTTTACACGCCGCAGGCAGTGCGCGGCGCTTTCAGCGTCGAAACTATCCCTGGCGCAGGTAAAACGCTATCATTCTTCAAATTTTGACGAAAATCGACTGTAATTTCCTTCCCGTTGGAGATATTTGGACGATTAAACGCCCATTCTGCTCCAGTTTACATGCCAAACGCCACGAACGACAGTTTCAGCGACAAACCTATCCCTGGCGCGCGCAAATCGCGATCATTCGTCTAATTTTGACGAAAATCGACTGTAATTTCCTTCCCGTTGGAGATATTTGGACGATTAAACGCCCATTCTTCTCCAGTTTACATGCCAAACGCCACGAACGACAGTTTCAGCGGCAAACCTATCCCTGGCGCGCGCAAATCGCGATCATTCGTCTAATTTTGACGAAAATCGACTGTAATTTCCTTCCCGTTGGAGATATTTGGACGATTAAACGCCCATTCTGCTCCATTTTACATGCCAAACGCCACGAACGACAGTTTCAGCGACAGACCTATCCCTAGCGCGCGCAAATCGCAATCATTCGTCTAATTTTGACGAAAATCGACTGTAATTTCCTTCCCGTTAGAGATATTTGGACGATTAAACGCTCTTTTTACTCCATTTTGCGGGCCAAACGCAATGGACGACAATTTCAGCGACGAAACTACCCCGGTTCTCGCAAATTGCGATCTTTCGTCAAATATTGACGAAAATCGACTGTAATTTCCTTCCCGTTGGAGATATTTGGACGATTAAACGCCCATTCTGCTCCATTTTACATGCCAAACGCCACGATCGACAGTTTCAGCGACAAACCGATCCCTGGCGCGCGCAAATCGCAATCATTCGTCTAATTTTGACGAAAATCGACTGTAATTTCCTTCCCGTTGGAGATATTTGGACGATTAATCGCCCATTCTGCTCCATTTTACATGCCAAACGCCACGAACGACAGTTTCAGCGACAAAACTATCCCTGGCGCTCGCGAATCGCAATCATTCGTCTAAGTTGGACGAAAATTGACAGTAGTTTCCTTCCCGTAAGAGATATTTGGAAGATGAAACGCTCATTTTACTGCATTTTAAAGCTGATTAAAGCTGCATGATTAAAGCTGGATACAATATTTGAATGTCAAATTTTTCGTTGCTTGATATGAATTTATTTTTTACGTTTTGCCTTCTTCTCTTTTAATTTCGCTATAATAGTTTGTCGTTGGAACCAAAGCTCAGTTTATTTGCCACGATGGATTCTATCACCACGATTTTCTTGCCTTTGGGTTTGATTATCGAGGGTGATTCTAACGATCCTCTCTGTGTGGAACTTGTGTGATTTCGCAAGCCTTGCCCAAAGACGGGCAATATTTTGCCAACAATGGGAGGAGGAATGCGAAGATCGATAGGCGTTTTCGATTATTGAAAACACCGTTTGCACAAGTCAACACAGCGAACGATCCTTCGGTTAAATTTTTAAAGGAAATTGTTCTACTATTTCTCTCTCCTTTTTGTATAATTGCATGCAATGATGGCAAGGAAATTGGTCAATAGAAATGCCGGTATCGCTCTTAATATTCGATCGACGTCAACGATGTATTTAATGGTCCTCTCTGTGCGGGACTTGTGTGATTTCGCAAGCCTTGCCCAAAGACGGGCAATATTTTGCCAACAATGGGAGGAGGAATGCGAAGATCAACGGGTGTTTCAGTAGCTGAAAACACCGTTTGCACAAGCCAACACAGTGAACACCCCCTTTGTTTAAAGTTTAAAATAGTGATTCTACCTTCAAACCGTTCACGGAAATAAAACGAGATTGATGATAGGTAATTCTCGAGTGCAACGAAATTATCAGAGAAGAAGGAAATATTTTTAAAATTTATTTTCTTACCTTGAGAAACCAGTGGCGTCGGGTGCCATCACTTCGTCTGCTCTGATGGTCGTTGGTGTTTTAATTTCTGGGTTTATTTCTCGAAACTCGGATATAATTTATTATCAAACTTTTACTTTATTTATTTATTTCGATACACGGTTTACAAATTACTAACCGAACTAATACCGCAATTACAATGCGCTTTTGTTTAAGCGATGAAATGAAGACTTCAAAAATATTTTATTTTTTTTTCTAACTCGCGACTTTCGTTTCTTGTCTGGACAACTAAGGACCGCCGAAACGCAAAGTGTGATACAAAATTTCTAAACGCACGATATAGCACGGTATAAGACGTTATAATGAACGTATTAATTATGAGCGTATTAATAATACAGAACGTATTAAAACGTATTAATGGATACTTTAATAAAAATGAACGTTATAAAAACGAGCGTGTTAATGACCACGGAATAATAATGAGCACGTAACAATAATGAGCGTAATAAAACGTATTAATAATACTGAGCACGTAACAATACGTATAAAAAATGAACGTAATAAAACGTATTAATGATACTTTAATAAAAATGAACGTTATAAAAACGAGCGTATTAATGACCACGGAATAATAGTGAGCACGTAACAATAATGAGCGTATTAATTATACTGCTGCTCTATGTTGCTATGCTTATTTATAATGCCATCCCCACGAGGTGGTGGTGGTGGTGGTGGTCCACTGGGGGTACCCTTCCGTGGGAATCGGGATTTTGCAGTTTTGGGCTTCCAGAATCGTACGTGACAGAATGTAAGTTCCATATCTCGACTTAGTTCCCATCGGTCCAGTGTTTCTGCTGAGCTAGCGTCTAGGAGACTTGAGGCGTTCCATGCTGGTCTAGTCTCTTCGAGAATCTTCCACGCTTGTACCGTGGGACCTATCTGTGCTTCTTCGGCACGTGCAAGGGCAAACGTTCTATGCTGGTCTAGACTCTTCGAGAAGCTTCCACGTTTGTACCGTGGGAATTACCTGTGTTTCTTATTATTATATTTTTGTTTTGATGCATTTTTTTTTTTTGTGTTCAATATATATACATATATATATATATATATACATTTTAAACGTGATATATTTTTTTTTTTATGTTTGTTAAATATATGTGTATTTATTTAATTTTGTATTTCCCCCTTTTTTTTTTAATTAATTATATTGTCACGTCCCGCGCTCCGCACGTGCCGTAAGAAGAACAAGAAACCTACTCTATACAAAACACGCGAATAAGGATTTGGATGCACAAACGAACACACGGCACTACGAAACGAAAGGAAGGATTAACAAAATGAGAGCGACTAACAGATCCAACCAATAAACGAAATACATATACACACAACTCTAAATAAACCTACCAATAACCGACTTGCCATTTGAAAACCTATGGTTCAATATAATATAAACTCAACCAGCATAAAATAAAATAAATAGAACCAACTAATGGATTGAACGAGTCACGAA
Source organism: Bombus sonorus (assembly GCA_029958995.1). Lineage (NCBI taxonomy): Eukaryota > Metazoa > Arthropoda > Insecta > Hymenoptera > Apidae > Bombus > Bombus sonorus. Next base: position 1,645,334 of record JARWAU010000024.1, on the reverse strand, counting down.
CCAAACAAATAAACCAGGAAATAAGAATAACTACAGAAAGGGAAATGATTGAAACACTAGGAATATATGTATATATAAATATATTTTAATCAATCAACGCCGCAACAACTCGGACAGTTACATATAAGTATAAACATATATGCCAAACATGTAATAATCTAGTAAATATTAGAGACAGTACCTCCAATACTATGCAACAAATACAATATTATCAACTTATGAAATATATGTGTATATGAAATCAAAAACTAATAATCTAACTAATACATAAAACATACAATATTATATTACTAAAAAAATAAAGCTTACATTGTCAGAAATATATATATGTGTGCGCATTCTATATTATTAAATCAAATCAGTAATCTAAGATACATACTTAAAACTAGCCTACGTTCCGGTAAAGAGTTATAAAATAAGAACTACATTACGAAACATGCATGTCTATATATAAAAATATATATAAATAACCTATATTCTAAACTAAATTACTACTAATAATCTACAAAAGAAATAGAACACACAACGCAACACTTGGGACTAAGTAACAACCTGTCGATAGGTCAAACGTTCAAAATAATTGACACCGCAACGACTTGAAGGTTTGCATACAGAAATTCTACCATCAAACACTAATATGTAAAAACGCATTAAACACACAATAATTTAGAAATAAAACCTTCAATACTATGTTGTCACAATACCAGATATATATATGTATATATGAAATCAAATAATTGACACATAACCTCAAATACACAACATTACATCGCTAAAGAATCGAAATGAAAATCACACTGCCAAAATTATATACATATATACGTGCGTGTGTGTGTGTTCTATCTTATTAAATGAAGTTAATAAACAATTAACATTTCATCTGGTATAAATACTACACTGCCAGAAGAAATATATACATATACATATATATATATTGTGTGTATATGAGTTTGTCTTATATTATCAAATACTCTATAAAATAAACTACTCAAAACAATAAATAAAGCTATCGAAGAATTACAAAACATTAATCATATTAAAATCACACACAATATAAATAAATAAATATATATATATGTATATTCACACGAACAATACTATTGTCACTTTAAAGTAATACGAATAACACTATTAATAAACAAATGTTCTAATTGCGGTAAAATAAGGAAACACGACCGACAGAAAATACTTCGATATTAAACAAAACTAAAGACCCGCCACTATAACCTCACTTATGAGCAGCCATGTTAGATTTACACGCGCATCGGAACACGCGTTATGGTTATAGGGATATTAGGGATTAATGGAAACCAGACGCGAGAAACAAATCATGAAAACACATTATTAACATTTTTCTTTAATAAATTCTATGCGCAACTACATTGTCAAATATGAATATATATATATAATTAATAAAAAAAGGGAAATATAAAGTTAAACACTATTGATGAATTACAAAACATTAGTCATATTAAAATGACACACAACCTAAATTTATATATATATATTCACACCAACAATACTATTGTCACTTTAAAGTAATAATAACGATATTAATGTTCTAATTGCGGAAAAACAAGCGATAGAAAATTACTTCGATACTTCGGAACAACTAACACAATAACACGCGTTACGGTGATAGGAATATTAGGGATTAATGGAAATCAGGCGTGAGGAACAAATCATGAAAACACATCGTTAACGTTTTTCTTTAATAAATTCTATGCGCAACTACATTGTCAAATATAAATATAAAAATATATATATATATATATAATTAACAAAGAAAAAAGGGGGGAATATAAAATTAAATACACATATATTTAACAAACAAAAAAAAACTAAATAAAATAACCTTACACTATCACGTTTAAAAAAAAAAGTATATATATATATATATTGAACACACACAAAAAAAAAAAGAGAAGAAAAAAACAAAATGCATCAAAACAAAATATAATAATAAGGAACACGCGATCACCAAACAACGAACCAACGAAGCACCTACACCAAATCAAAATCGAAGCAAGGAGCTCCAAGATAAAGTTCGCTGAACTCACGCATACACCAATAACGCACAACAGGGGAAATTCCCTTTCTCCCAGAAGCATGGTGACGAAGATGTGCCTTCTAAACCTCTCCAGGAATTTCGTTTGGAAAATAAACTTTTACACAACGATCTGTATCAACGACTTCAACCAGAGGGGGCTCCCACTCCAGCACGACGGTCTCTGCATCAAAGAAACTTTCATCAACAGCAACAAAATTGTCAAAACTCAACTCCGACGAGAAATCCACGGCCTCGGCATCAATGTCGAATACTCTCTCCGACCACTCTGGTTCATCACAGCGCCGCATACGTTTGATGGGCCTTCCCAAATCGCCCATGGGTTCTTCGGAATCCCTCTTTCGCTTGCGCTGAAACAATACAATATAGTTTAAATAAAACGAAACAGAACGAATCAAGCGGATTAAAAATAAGACAAAGTACGCACCATAGAAGTCTGGATAGGAACCCCTGATGGAAATGCCTCCGCAAACATTGTTTAAACGTCGATCACCGAAGCCTAGAGAAACAACAAGAAAAGGAAAAAGGATCAAAATCACGAAAACAACCATAATATACAAATATCTATCTAAATCAAACTTACGCAAACTAATTCGAAGGAGGAGGCCCTTGTTGTGGGAGAGCAGCGGATCGCGCGTGTTGCCCGAGCAAACATCGAAATGATAATGATGCTGCAGCCGCCAGCCCTTGCACGTGCCGAAGAAACACAGATAAATCCCACGGTACAAACATGGAAGATTCTCGGAAAAGACAAGACCAGCATGGAACGTCTCAAGTCTCCTAGACGCTAGCTCAGCAGAAACACTGGACCGAGTGGAACTAAGTCGAAATATGAAACTTACATTCTCTCACGTACGATCTCTGGAAGCCAAAACTGCAAAATCCCGATTCCCACGGAAGGGTACTCCCAGTGGACCACCACCACAACCACCACCTCGTGGGGATGGCATTATAAATAAGCATAGCACATAGAGCAGCGCGAAGTATAATTAATACGTTCATTATAACGTCTTATACCGTGCTATATCGTGCGTTTAGAAATCTTGTATAACACTTTGCGTTTCGGCGGTCTTTAGTTGTCTAGACAAGAAAGGAAAGTCGCGACTTAGGAAAAATAAAATATTTTGAAGTCTTCATTTCATCGCTTAAACAAAAGCGCATTGTAATTGCGGTATTAATTCGGTTAGTAATTTGTAAACCGTGTATCGAAACAAATAAATAAAGTAAAAGTTTGATAATAAATTATATCCGAGTTTCGAGAAATAAACCCAGAAATTAAAACACCAACGACCATCAGAGCAGACGAAGTGATGGCACCCGACGCCACTGGTTTCTCAAGGTAAGAAAATAAATTTTAAAAATATTTCCTTCTTCTCTGATAATTTCGTTGCACTCGAGAATTACCTATCATCAATCTCGTTTTATTTCCGTGAACGGTTTGAAGATAGAATCATTATTTTAAACTTTAAACAAAAGGGGGTGTTCGCTGTGTTGGCTTGTGCAAACGGTGTTTTCAGCTACTGAAACACCCGTTGATCTTCGCATTCCTCCTCCCATTGTTGGCAAAATATTGCCCGTCTTTGGGCAAGGCTTGCGAAATCACACAAGTCCCGCACAGAGAGGACCATTAAATACATCGTTGACGTCGATCGAATATTAAGAGCGATACCGGCATTTCTATTGACCAATTTCCTTGCCATCATTGCATGCAATTATACAAAAAGGAGAGAGAAATAGTAGAACAATTTCCTTTAAAAATTTAACCGAAGGATCGTTCGCTGTGTTGACTTGTGCAAACGGTGTTTTCAATAATCGAAAACGCCTATCGATCTTCGCATTCCTCCTCCCATTGTTGGCAAAATATTGCCCGTCTTTGGGCAAGGCTTGCGAAATCACACAAGTTCCACACAGAGAGGATCGTTAGAATCACCCTCGATAATCAAACTCAAAGGCAAGAAAATCGTGGTGATAGAATCCATCGTGGCAAATAAACTGAGCTTTGGTTCCAACGACAAACTATTATAGCGAAATTAAAAGAGAAGAAGAAGGCAAAACGTAAAAAAAATAAATTCATATCAAGCAACGAAAAATTTGACATTCAAATATTGTATCCAGCTTTAATCCTCTCCCGTGCTAGTATCCCTGCACATAGCAGGTTAGCCAAAAAGCGGAATCGGTTTTGCCAGTAGCATTATACTCTAGTCGACGCTACCCGTAACGTTTGAAATAAATAAAATTTTTGAAATAGTCCTTAGACTATTTCTGGTGGCAGCAACTACCGTATTAATCGGAAATCCAAATCAATACTTCATACACAATAATATCATTTCAATATTTCCCTTCCGACTAAACTCTAAATCACAAATAAATCAAAAATAAATAAAAAAAAAAAAAAAAAAAAATTTTACAGAATTTTAATCTTAACTTGACTTAAAACTAATAAATACGTAACAATATATATATATATTTTACATTTATATTTGACAATGTAGTTGCGCATAGAATTTATTAAAGAAAATGTTAACAATGTGTTTTCATGATTTGTTTTTCGCGCTTGATTTCCATTAATCCCTAATGTTCCTATCACCATAACGCGTGTTATTGTGTTAGTTGTTCCGAAGTATCGAAGTAATTTTCTATCGCTTGTTTTTCCGCATTCTACCGCAATTAGAACATTAATATCGTTATTATTATTACTTCAAAGTGACAATAGTATTGTTGGTGTGAATATATATATATATATATTTATATTGTGTGTCATTTTAATATGACTAATGTTTTGTAATTCATCGATAGTGTTTAATTTTATATTTCCCCCTTTTTTTTTTATTAATTATATATATATATTCATATTTGACAATGTTGTTGCGCATAGAATTTATTAAAGAAAAGTGTTAATAATGTGTTTTCATGATTTGTTTCTCGCGCCTGATTTCCATTAATCCCTAATATCCCTATAACCATAACGCGTGTTATTGCGCGTGTAAATCTAACATGGCTACTCATAAATGTCATTAGTGAGGTTATAGTGCCGGTTCTTTAGTTTTGTTTAATATCGAAGTATTTTCTGTCGGTCGTGTTTCCTTATTTTACCGCAATTAGAACATTTGTTTATTAATAGTGTTATTAGTATTACTTTAAAGTGACAATAGTATTGTTCGTGTGAATATACATATATATATATATATATTTATTTATTTATATTGTGTGTGATTTTAATATGATTAATGTTTTGTAATTCTTCGATAGCTTTATTTATTGTTTTGAGTAGTTTATTTTATAGAGTGTTTGATAATATAAGACAAACTCATATACACACAATATATATATATATATGTATATGTATATATTTCTTCTGGCAGTGTAGTATTTATACCAGATGAAATGTTAATTGTTTATTAACTTCATTTAATAAGATAGAACACACACACGCACGTATATATGTATATAATTTTGGCAGTGTGATTTTCATTTCGATTCTTTAGCGATGTAATGTTGTGTATTTGAGGATATGTGTCAATTATTTGATTTCATATATACATATATATATCTGGTATTGTGACAACATAGTATTGAAGGTTTTATTTCTAAATTATTGTGTGTTTAATGCGTTTTTACATATTAGTGTTTGATGGTAGAATTTCTGTATGCAAACCTTCAAGTCGTTGCGGTGTCGATTATTTTGAACGTTTGACCTATCGACAGGTTGTTACTTAGTCCCAAGTGTTGCGTTGTGTGTTCTATTTCTTTTGTAGATTATTAGTAGTAATTTAGTTTAGAATATAGGTTATTTATATATATTTTTATATATAGACATGCATGTTTCGTAATGTAGTTCTTATTTTATAACTCTTTACCGGAACGTAGGCTAGTTTTAAGTATGTATCTTAGATTACTGATTTGATTTAATAATATAGAATGCGCACACATATATATATTTCTGACAATGTAACCTTTATTTTTTTTTAATAATATAATATTGTATGTTTTATGTATTAGTTAGATTATTAGTTGTTGATTTCATATACACATATATTTCATAAGTTGATAATATTGTATTTGTTGCATAGTATTGGAGGTACTGTCTCTAATATTTACTAGATTATTACATGTTTGGCATATATGTTTATACTTATATGTAACTGTCCGAGTTGTTGCGGCGTTGATTGATTAAAATATATTTATATATATATATACATATATTCTTAGTGTTTCAATCATTTCCCTTTCTGTAGTTATTCTTATTTCCTGGTTTATTTGTTTGGTTTGTGACTCGTTCAATCCATTAGTTGGTTCTATTTATTTTATTTTATACTGGTTGAGTTTATATTATATTGAACCATAGGCTTTCAAATGGCAAGTCGGTTGTTGGTAGGTTTATTTTGAGTTGTGTGTATATGTATTTTGTTTATTGGTTGGATCTATTAGTCGCCCTCATTTTGTTAATCCTTCCTTTCGTTTCGTAGTGCCGTGTGTTCGTTTGTGCATCCAAATCCTTATTCGCGTGTTTTGTATAGAGTAGTTTTCTTGTTCTTCTTACGGCACGTGCTGAGCGCGGGACGTGACACTCCATTTTGCGGGCCAAACGCAATGGACGACAATTTCAGCGACGAAACTACCCCGGTTCTCGCAAATTACGATCTTTCGTCAAATATTGACGAAAATCGACTGTAATTTCCTTCCCGTTGGGGATATTTGGACGATTAAACGCCCATTCTGCTCCATTTTACGTGCCAAACGCCACGAACGACAGTTTCAGCTGTTACGTATTTATTAGTTTTAAGTCAAGTTAAGATTAAAATTCTGTAAAATTTTTTTTTTTTTTTTTTTTTATTTATTTTTGATTTATTTGTGATTTAGAGTTTAGTCGGAAGGGAAATATTGAAATGATATTATTGTGTATGAAGTATTGATTTGGATTTCCGATTAATACGGTAGTTGCTGCCACCAGAAATAGTCTAAGGACTATTTCAAAAATTTTATTTATTTCAAACGTTACGGGTAGCGTCGACTAGAGTATAATGCTACTGGCAAAACCGATTCCGCTTTTTGGCTAACCTGCTATGTGCAGGGATACTAGCACGGGAGAGGATTAAAGCTGGATACAATATTTGAATGTCAAATTTTTCGTTGCTTGATATGAATTTATTTTTTTTACGTTTTGCCTTCTTCTTCTCTTTTAATTTCGCTATAATAGTTTGTCGTTGGAACCAAAGCTCAGTTTATTTGCCACGATGGATTCTATCACCACGATTTTCTTGCCTTTGAGTTTGATTATCGAGGGTGATTCTAACGATCCTCTCTGTGTGGAACTTGTGTGATTTCGCAAGCCTTGCCCAAAGACGGGCAATATTTTGCCAACAATGGGAGGAGGAATGCGAAGATCGATAGGCGTTTTCGATTATTGAAAACACCGTTTGCACAAGTCAACACAGCGAACGATCCTTCGGTTAAATTTTTAAAGGAAATTGTTCTACTATTTCTCTCTCCTTTTTGTATAATTGCATGCAATGATGGCAAGGAAATTGGTCAATAGAAATGCCGGTATCGCTCTTAATATTCGATCGACGTCAACGATGTATTTAATGGTCCTCTCTGTGCGGGACTTGTGTGATTTCGCAAGCCTTGCCCAAAGACGGGCAATATTTTGCCAACAATGGGAGGAGGAATGCGAAGATCAACGGGTGTTTCAGTAGCTGAAAACACCGTTTGCACAAGCCAACACAGCGAACACCCCCTTTTGTTTAAAGTTTAAAATAATGATTCTATCTTCAAACCGTTCACGGAAATAAAACGAGATTGATGATAGGTAATTCTCGAGTGCAACGAAATTATCAGAGAAGAAGGAAATATTTTTAAAATTTATTTTCTTACCTTGAGAAACCAGTGGCGTCGGGTGCCATCACTTCGTCTGCTCTGATGGTCGTTGGTGTTTTAATTTCTGGGTTTATTTCTCGAAACTCGGATATAATTTATTATCAAACTTTTACTTTATTTATTTGTTTCGATACACGGTTTACAAATTACTAACCGAATTAATACCGCAATTACAATGCGCTTTTGTTTAAGCGATGAAATGAAGACTTCAAAATATTTTATTTTTCCTAAGTCGCGACTTTCCTTTCTTGTCTAGACAACTAAAGACCGCCGAAACGCAAAGTGTTATACAAGATTTCTAAACGCACGATATAGCACGGTATAAGACGTTATAATGAACGTATTAATTATACTGCGCGCTGCTCTATGTGCTATGCTTATTTATAATGCCATCCCCACGAGGTGGTGGTTGTGGTGGTGGTCCACTGGGAGTACCCTTCCGTGGGAATCGGGATTTTGCAGTTTTGGCTTCCAGAGATCGTACGTGAGAGAATGTAAGTTTCATATTTCGACTTAGTTCCACTCGGTCCAGTGTTTCTGCTGAGCTAGCGTCTAGGAGACTTGAGACGTTCCATGCTGGTCTTGTCTTTTCCGAGAATCTTCCATGTTTGTACCGTGGGATTTATCTGTGTTTCTTCGGCACGTGCAAGGGCTGGCGGCTGCAGCATCATTATCATTTCGATGTTTGCTCGGGCAACACGCGCGATCCGCTGCTCTCCCACAACAAGGGCCTCCTCCTTCGAATTAGTTTGCGTAAGTTTGATTTAGATAGATATTTGTATATTATGGTTGTTTTCGTGATTTTGATCCTTTTTCCTTTTCTTGTTGTTTCTCTAGGCTTCGGTGATCGACGTTTAAACAATGTTTGCGGAGGCATTTCCATCAGGGGTTCCTATCCAGACTTCTATGGTGCGTACTTTGTCTTATTTTTAATCCGCTTGATTCGTTCTGTTTCGTTTTATTTAAACTATATTGTATTGTTTCAGCGCAAGCGAAAGAGGGATTCCGAAGAACCCATGGGCGATTTGGGAAGGCCCATCAAACGTATGCGTGAGTTCAGCGAACTTTATCCTGGAGCTCCTTGCTTCGATTTTGATTTGGTGTAGGTGCTTCGTTGGTTCGTTGTTTGGTGATCGCGTGTTCCTTATTATTATATTTTGTTTTGATGCATTTTGTTTTTTTCTTCTCTCTTTTTTTTTGTGTGTGTTCAATATATATATATATATACTTTTTTTAAACGTGATAGTGTAAGGTTATTTTATTTAGTTCTTTTTGTTTGTTAAATATATGTGTATTTAATTTTATATTCCCCCCTTTTTTCTTTGTTAATTATATATATATATTTTTATATTTATATTTGACAATGTAGTTGCGCATAGAATTTATTAAAGAAAAACGTTAACGATGTGTTTTCATGATTTGTTCCTCACGCCTGATTTCCATTAATCCCTAATATTCCTATCACCGTAACGCGTGTTATTGTGTTAGTTGTTCCGAAGTATCGAAGTAATTTTCTATCGCTTGTTTTTCCGCAATTAGAACATTAATATCGTTATTATTACTTTAAAGTGACAATAGTATTGTTGGTGTGAATATATATATATATAAATTTAGGTTGTGTGTCATTTTAATATGACTAATGTTTTGTAATTCATCAATAGTGTTTAACTTTATATTTCCCTTTTTTAATTAATTATATATATATATTCATATTTGACAATGTAGTTGCGCATAGAATTTATTAAAGAAAAATGTTAATAATGTGTTTTCATGATTTGTTTCTCGCGTCTGGTTTCCATTAATCCCTAATATCCCTATAACCATAACGCGTGTTCCGATGCGCGTGTAAATCTAACATGGCTGCTCATAAGTGAGGTTATAGTGGCGGGTCTTTAGTTTTGTTTAATATCGAAGTATTTTCTGTCGGTCGTGTTTCCTTATTTTACCGCAATTAGAACATTTGTTTATTAATAGTGTTATTCGTATTACTTTAAAGTGACAATAGTATTGTTCGTGTGAATATACATATATATATTTATTTATTTATATTGTGTGTGATTTTAATATGATTAATGTTTTGTAATTCTTCGATAGCTTTATTTATTGTTTTGAGTAGTTTATTTTATAGAGTATTTGATAATATAAGACAAACTCATATACACACAATATATATATATGTATATGTATATATTTCTTCTGGCAGTGTAGTATTTATACCAGATGAAATGTTAATTGTTTATTAACTTCATTTAATAAGATAGAACACACACACACGCACGTATATATGTATATAATTTTGGCAGTGTGATTTTCATTTCGATTCTTTAGCGATGTAATGTTGTGTATTTGAGGTTATGTGTCAATTATTTGATTTCATATATACATATATATATCTGGTATTGTGACAACATAGTATTGAAGGTTTTATTTCTAAATTATTGTGTGTTTAATACGTTTTTACATATTAGTGTTTGATGGTAGAATTTCTGTATGCAAACCTTCAAGTCGTTGCGGTGTCAATTATTTTGAACGTTTGACCTATCGACAGGTTGTTACTTAGACCCAAGTGTTGCGTTGTGTGTTCTATTTCTTTTGTAGATTATTAGTAGTAATTTAGTTTAGAATATAGGTTATTTATATATATTTTTATATATAGACATGCATGTTTCGTAATGTAGTTCTTATTTTATAACTCTTTACCGGAACGTAGGCTAGTTTTAAGTATGTATCTTAGATTACTGATTTGATTTAATAATATAGAATGCGCACACATATATATATTTCTGACAATGTAAGCTTTATTTTTTTTAGTAATATAATATTGTATGTTTTATGTATTAGTTAGATTATTAGTTTTTGATTTCATATACACATATATTTCATAAGTTGATAATATTGTATTTGTTGCATAGTATTGGAGGTACTGTCTCTAATATTTACTAGATTATTACATGTTTGGCATATATGTTTATACTTATATGTAACTGTCCGAGTTGTTGCGGCGTTGATTGATTAAAATATATTTATATATACATATATTCCTAGTGTTTCAATCATTTCCCTTTCTGTAGTTATTCTTATTTCCTGGTTTATTTGTTTGGTTTGTGACTCGTTCAATCCATTAGTTGGTTCTATTTATTTTATTTTATACTGGTTGAGTTTATATTATATTGAACCATAGGCTTTCAAATGGCAAGTCGGTTATTGGTAGGTTTATTTTGAGTTGTGTGTATATGTATTTTGTTTATTGGTTGGATCTATTAGTCGCCCTCATTTTGTTAATCCTTCCTTTCGTTTCGTAGTGCCGTGTGTTCGTTTGTGCATCCAAATCCTTATTCGCGTGTTTTGTATAGAGTAGGTTTCTTGTTCTTCTTACGGCACGTGCGGAGCGCGGGACGTGACACCCCCGCCCTTGGAGTTCAAATTTCCAGAGGAAATTTGACTGATGGTGTCTCTGAGTTCGTTCAAGGCGGATGTAGATGTCGTTGGTTGTTGAGTGACCGCCGGTGTTATCGATATCCCTTGAGGTTGTGCTGTTTGATCATCGATATTTCGTCCTCTTTTGAGGTATAGTAGCAGGTGGGTGACTGAGCCGCATATTGCTCCTAATAGGGCGATTCCACATCCGTAAGTTTCACGTAATTGATATCCGTGTATGACTATATCTATTATCGTCTTGATTAATTTAAATATTACGAGTATTCCAAATATTGCTGCACTGACAGTTCCAAATTCCATGAAACCAGTCCATAAGCTTGATACTGTATTTTTCGCTATTGTGGTTAGTGTGTTTTCGTCCATCATTCCCAGGATGTTTACTGTTCCAGGCACGATCGTTTTTCCTGTCGCTCCTCTGGCCAATGTGTTCAAGACTGCTGTTTTTTCTGCGGGGAACATGACGTGGTCCTGTAGTGCGTCCAGGTCTTTTTGAGTATATATTCCGCTCGTGGCCAATGACGATGGTACTGAATATCGCCACGTTTGGCGCACGTCCGGGCGGAGTTCCTGTGGTGCGATTGCTTCCATGGGCTTTGGTACGAATTTGTGCCAGAGTCCATCGATGTTGTATAACGTAGGCAGTACTGCGCTGCATTCTCTATGGTTTCCGTGTTGTGTTAGGATGTGTGTTTTTGGCATTAGAAATGCGGTGCGATTGCCTTGCCAAACGGGTAGTTCCGAGTAGCATTCTGTTGTATGTCGTATCTTTACTTGCACCGGAATGCATTTGACTATATGGACTGCTTCTCCTGCGATCAGAGCCATGTGTCCTGGGGTTTTGGTTACGGTGTATGCAAATTCGTCGGGCAGTAAGGTTGCTAGGCTTAAAGCATTTTCTATTAGTTTCTTTTGTGTGGTGCATCTTTGTGTCAATATATCGTGGTATAACGTTGTCATTTGTCGTTTAATGTGTTTCTCCACGTATATGAATTTTGAGTTGACATATGCAAATATGTCCAGATTTTCAACTGCTGTCTTGCTTTTGGAAATGAACGTGTTTCCTCTTGTTGTTTCTAACAGGAACAATTTGGGGTGTTCGGTGGATAATAGGGTATATCCACACAGTGGCTGTTCTCCAGTTTTGGTCAGTGCAAATGTTACTTCTTGCGTTGTTAGTGCATAACTGGTTGTGCTAGTTCCTTGTTGGTTCTTATTTCTTGGATCTTTGTAGCAATTCCTTCGTATAGTACATCGTACTGATCAAATTTGCATGGTGAGGGCGGTTGTGGTTGCCAATAAGTGTATCCGTCCTCAGCGTCTAGACAGTTTCCTTCACTAAAAGTACATATCGTTCCTGATTTCAGTAGAATTTTGTTTGCTTCGATCCGTACTGGCACAACTGCTGATCTTAAACTTATCCTTACTGTGGCTTGTACGACGACTTTTTCCCAGCTCCCGTATGGGTCTACATACTGTGTTCCCTGACAGCTGCCGTCGTCTGTTAACTTGCCGGCTAGGACAATCGACCTTGTTTCTGTTGCGTTGTCCTTTAGACCTACGATAAGGTTTTGTGGTCCGAATGAAAACGTACCGTCTTGGTGCATCCTTGCACATTGTTGGGCAGTCGTTTCGTGGAGATATTCGGCAAATCCGTTATGCACTGCCGACGTGTGGGAGTGCATGCCACAGTAATATATAATTCGAGTTATTTGCACCTTGCATTGCCTTACACTGGTAAATTCAAATTCTGAGAGTTGCAGTAGTTGAATATAGATATCTTGAGTTTCTGTTATCGCAGGCTGTAGGCTGCAGTCCCCAATGGAATTTAGAGAGATGGTGGTGACGTTGAGATGGTTGCCATTGCAGTCGTATCCTACCAGGCCATATGTTATTTTGATGAGGGTAAGTACGATGACCAGGTGATTCATCTTCCTATTAACAATTTGTTAAATTGTTTCTTACTCTCGAGTTTATTTGAAATAAGAATAACTTTTTGTTTTATTTTAGGTTTTACATATAAGTTATCAGTGAAAATTATGAAAGCTACTTGGGTTATAATTATATACATATATGCATACGTATTGGTAAGTAATGAGATATGTTTTATTGTTATAAATATATATGTATATATCATCATAGATATTACAAATATGGCTTGTTTTCGAATATATATATATGTGCGTGTAATGGTAAATATGGCGGCTTATTTATGAGTCATTTGCATTATCAATGGAAGTGAGTGTGTAAATATCGCCTACTTTACAACATGCGTGTATATATATTGGTAGACATAAGTAAAAATCACATGTACAGTTATAAATGTTGTTTGTTCATAGGTGGATAGCATAAGTATTTGCGTAGCATACAAGCACTTCATGGTTCTACGGTGCGGAATGCTATTCCTTCAACTAAAAAGTGTCTTTCGAGGAGAGTCAGATTATTGTAAACAATCATGCATTGGATGCATGATATAGCGGGTTGTAGATCCGCTATGTTTATGTCGCACATACGACAGTGTTTTACACGTGTTCTTGCAGGTATTCCGCATAAGAAATGAGCGGACGGCTCGACACATAGGTCCTGGTCGTCTGGATCTAACTCGTCGAAACAGTCTTGACAAAAATAGCCGTTATCTAAACGGTGGGCGGAGCGTATCAACCGAACACAGAGGCAAGATTGAACATCCTCCGTCTCCTCCACATCGAATGCGGGAACGGGCCCATCTGGGTTCTCTATGCCCGAGTTGATGAACTCGTCGCCCGTTCTGTACATACATATAAAACAGTTAATATATATAAAAATTAAAAAAAAAAATTGTTTCGTTCGGACTTGTTTTTTTTTTTTTTTTTTTTGTACGAATACTGTATCCCTGTATATAATATAATATATATAATGTGTTACGATTATGTTAGTTGTTATTTAATATATATATATTTTCCTTATCTCTCTTTGTCTTTCTTTCTCTTTTTTTTTTCTTTTTTTTTTTATTATTATTATTATTATTATTAGTACCTAACATTACTATTATGATGCTGTATTACATTGTGTTGGTTATTATTCGTATTGAGGTGTGTATGTATGGGGTGCGCGACGAATTTTTAACATGGCCGCTCACGTGTATCTTTGGTATGGCGTTGATTTAACGTTAACAGTGGTGTATTGTTGAAATAACCAATTAATTATTAATCATTATGATTTATTTAGTGGTGTTTTGTAATATTGTTTTGTGTTTCATGATATTGTGTGTGCAAATACAGTGTACTACTTTAATGTAATAGTCATGACTTGCATCTATATAAGTCTCGTTTAATTTAGTTAATGCTTTGTGTATTGTGTTACCAGTCACTTTCCTGTAACGTAACTTTATTTCTTTGTACTGAGTTCAGTCATGTCTTGTTGTTAACATTTAGTTAGTCTATCTTGATTAATTCCTAACCTATTTCTGTGTTTATCGACCTTTCATATTTTCCCTATTAATTTATTATTGCTTGTGCTTACTATATGTTATTATTTTATGTATGATATGTATTAGTTTCCTTATTAGTGATTAAAATTTATTTATTAGATTAACATTATCTGTGATTCTTCGGATTCTACTCTTTCGATGCTGCGACTCTTACCTGGATCATTCCCACAACATCATCCGATTCTTCGATATGCCTTGGATACTTACTACGGTTGCCTTCAATCGTCTTACATCTGTGGCCTTAAAGGTACTGTTTAATTTATTTAACTTAATACGTGTGCATTACAAAATCCGCTTCTACATGTTAGATACAATACTACGTAGATTGATACATAATGAAATATCCTTTTATTCCGGTTATATGTATTACTAACTCTGAATTAATCTATCATAATTATTTCCTAACCACTTTCTTTACTTATCAGCTATTTTATTTCTTCTTATTAATCTGCGAAATTCATGCATGTACACTTCCTTGTATGGTGATTGATTGTTCACGAGGTAAGTTGCACTTTCACTGTTTTAGTTGTTCGTTGAACTAACACGTTTTACATTCAAACAGTAATTGGAGCACTCGTAATAATCTTCTTTTGCTTTTTCAGGTTTTTGCTGTCTGCGTTATTCGACAAACAGTGTCACGCTTCTGCAGTTTTGTTATAATATTTAGTAATGTTGTATTTTGCATTAAGGCCATTGAAGTTAATTCGTTCGTTTATTTTCAGCTGGCTGTCGTACATGGTGTTCCGCAAACAGGGATCCATAACTTATTTTGCACGTAAACCTTCTTGTATGACGATTACTTGTTCATGAGGTAACTTTCACTTGCACTCTTTTAATTATTTATTGAATCAACACGTTTCATATTCAAACAGTAATTGGAGTACACATAATAAATTTTTCCATTTTCTTTTAGGTTTCCGCTATCTGTATTATTCGACGAACAGTGTCACATCTCCTTTTGATTTAACCACAATATAGTTATAACATTTAGTAACCTCATATTTTGCACTGAAACAATTGAAACTAATTTATTCACTTATTTTAGGTAACTGTCATGCACTACGTTCCACGAACAAGGAATCATAACCTATATTTGCACATACACTTTCTTGTTCACAAGGTAACTTTCACTTTCACTAGTTAATTATTCATTGAGTTAACACATTTTATATTTAAACGATAATTGAGGCACACTTAATAATTTTCCTTTTTTTCTTTTAGGTATCTTTTCGCTATCTGTATTATTCAACGAACAGCACTACAACATACACTACTGCACTACGTTGTCCACTGCAATCACTTCATTCATTGTTTATTTCGATTATGCGCTAGTTTTAACTTGTTTAAGTGCACTGTTCGCGGAATCCCTTTTACTTCAATCTTGACGTTTTGGTTCTGCAAGATTTCTAGCACCTTGTGTGGTCCAGTATATTGATCGGAAAACTTTCCTTTGCTAGGTTCCTTTAGTAGGTATACTAGATCTCCAATTTTGAAATTTTGAGGGTTAATTCGTCTGTCGTAATATTCTTTTGATCTTAGTTTGGATTTTATCAAATTTTCTCTTGCTGTTTGCTGCACGGTGTTGATTTTATCGAACAGGTCTCTGAGATATTCCGCATAAGTTGGTTCCACGTTTTCTACGATTGGTATTTCGCCAGTGGGTTCTCTGGCCAAGTGTCCAAAGACTAATTCATGCGGAGAGAATTTCGTTCCTTCGTGTACAGAGGTGTTATAGGAAAACATGGCTAATTCCACCCATTCGTCCCAATTTCTGGAATTTTCGATATATAACTTGAGATATTCCATCAATACGTGGTGAGATCTTTCGATCGAACCGTTACTTTGTGGATGATATGCCGTCGTAGTATATTGTTTGATGCGGAATCTTTTTGCTACTTTCTTCATTAGTGAGGATGTAAAGTTCCTTCCTTGATCAGTGAGAATAGCTCTCGGTGACCCGAAACGACAAATAAATCGTTTTATAAAAGCGTCCGCTATCTCGGCTGAAGAGATTCCTCCTATTGGAATCCCGATTGAATATTTTGTTAATAGGTCTTGAATTGTTAATATGTATTCGTTTCCTTTTGCTGTCTTTGGTAGTGGACCGACGATATCCATACTAATTTTGTCGAAAGCCCTGCCCGGTGTATCAGTGAGTACCATTGGTTGCTTTGTCTTTATTCTAGTTAACTTTTTCAATTGGCATTCTTTACATGTTCTTACGTATTCCTGGATCTCCTTCTTCATATTTTCCCAATAATAACATTGTCGTATTCTTTGATACGTCTTCGTTACTCCTTTATGTCCTGCTACGGATGATTCGTGTTTTTCTCTTATTATGTTATTTCGTGCTTCCACAGGCGGGGTAATTACTTCCCCAGTGCAAATGGTGATGGTTAAGGTTTTTTCCATAAATATTTCTTTTAATTTTCTGATTGTATGTCGCCAGGGTATCTCTTCTAAATTTCCTTTGCTGATGCTAAAGGAAGTTAACTGTTTTTCATTTACTACATCTAGTAGAGATCTTAGCGAGTTTAATAAATTTTCTGGTGTTATTGGAATATTTCTATTTTCCTTTATCGGTAGGGATATGATGTATTTCCCAGAATCGTAATTCAATCTTGCTTTTTCTAACATTAAATCTTCATAACGAGGCAATTTTCCCGTCTCCTTCATTTCTAATGCTCCTTTATCTATCGCATTCCCATGTACATCTATAAATATTACTCTATGGTCTTTTACTCTCGTAATTGAGTCTCGGGTTTCTGAAATTCTTAATTCCGCGATTATCGTAGGTCTCGTGTCCTTTTCTCGTTGTTGAATTAATTCTGGATTTACAATGGAGGGCTCTTCTTCGCTCGTTGTATCCGTGTCTTCCTTTTCTCGATCGAGCTCGGCTAGTGCTTCGTCAAAATATTTTACGGGTGTTTCTTCTATGGTGAGATGTTTTCGAGTAGAAGGTTTTCCCTGTTTATCGTAATGCGATAATACGCGTGGCTTAGCCTCGAATATCGGAGAGTCCTCGGTCGAGGTATCCAATTGAAATCTTTTTACATGTGGATATCGATCTGGCGAATCTTCTTCTCGTTTCCTGATTGGCAAGCACATCTCTGGCGGATTTCGGGATAATGCATCTGCGTTCGCGTTCGCTCTACCTTCTTTATATTGGATATCAAATTCAAAGTCCGACAATTTCAATTTCCATTTCCAAATTCTCGAGGTGGGATCTTTAATGGAATTCATCCATACTAACGGTTTGTGATCAGTTATTATCGTAAACTTTCTACCATACAGGTATGGTCTGAAATGCATCGTACAGTAAACGATTGCCAGACACTCCTTTTCTATGGTAGAGTAGTTTTGTTCGGCGGAATTCAATAGTCTTGAGGCATATGCAATCGGTAAATCCTTTCCGATTTGCCCTTGACTCAGTACACCGCTTATTGCGTATCCTGATGCGTCTGTAGTAAGGTTAAAGGGTTCAGAAAAGTCTGGATACTGTAAAATGGGTTTTGTCATTAGCGCTGTCTTTAAATTATTGAATGCATTTTCTTGATTTTCTGTCCATTTAAAGGGAGTATCTTTCTTTAATAGTTGTGTCAATGGTTTCGCGACCTTGGAGAAATCGGGTATAAATTTCCTGTAGTATCCTGCTAGTCCCAGAAATTGTTTGATATTTTTCACCCTTTTCGGTCGTGGAAATTTTGATACGGCTTCGATTTTCTTTGGGTCGGGTTTTACGCCATCTTCACTAATTATGTGTCCTAAGTAATTCACCTCGTGTCGTAAAAATTCGCACTTATCAGGCTGTAATCGTAATTTAGCTTTCCTCAGTCTTTCCATTAACTTATTAAATTTAATTTCGTGTTCTTGGAGAGACCTCGAATAAATCACTATGTCATCCAGATAGACGAATAATTCTATTCCTTGCAGACCAGATAACACTGAGTTCATCAAACGTTGAAACGTTGCTGGGGCATTTTTTAATCCAAAGGGCATTCTTTTGAATTGAAAATGTCCGTATGGTGTCGAAAATGCAGTTTTGTGGGCATCTTCCTGTGACATACGGATCTGGTGAAAGCCTGATGCTAAGTCAAACGTGGAAAAATATTTTGCACTTCCTAATTGATCCAATATTTCTGTAATGTTGGGTAGTGGGAAAGCATCGCCGATCGTTTTATCGTTCAACTTTCTATAATCGATAACTAATCTCCAGCGTTTATTTCCTTGCGAATCAGGTTTTTTGGGTACAATCCAAAGCGGAGAGTTATATGGAGATACCGATGGTTCCACTACGTCCGTATCTAGTAATTCTTGAATTTGCCGATTTATCTCTTCTCGATGTACTGGTGGGTATCGATACTGTTTAGTATTAATTGGTATATCATCCGTTGTAATTATTCTATGTTCCAAAACTTCAGTTGCTTCCAATATATCTCCTGGAATATGAAACCTATCTTGATTATTACGAATCAACCTTTTAACATTTTCCGTTTCTTCTTTGTTCAAATGTTCGAGTCGTAGTAATTCAATTATTTTATCGTATCTACTTTCTTTCGATTTTAAAACTGTATTACACGCTGTCCTAGGAAGCGGGGATGGGTTTTCGAATTCCTTAATTACCATTGTCGGTGTTGTAAATTCGTAATTTCTTGAAGTAGTATTTATTACTCTTATGTAACCTTTTCCTTTATGATTCCTCACAACTGCATTACCAAAATAGATTCCTTTGATCGGCTCGATTCTGGGAATAAATCCCTCCTTTATTTCTGGATTTGCGATATTAATTGAACACGTCACTGAACTTCGCTTCGGTATAATTATTTTTTCTCTAGTATCGAAGGGTATATAAATATTTCCCCATTTGACATGCTTTTCCTCGTAATCTAAACGAGCTTTACAACCTGCAAAAAATTCGGATCCTAGGATTCCGTCTTGATCGATTAGCAATGAATCATCAACTACATGAAAATTAACCGGATGGCCCGCAACCTGTATTACCGTCTGCCCTAGGGAGACCAGGCTCGTTGCCGTAATTCCTCGCACTTCGATTGATTCCTTCTCGTCGATGATGGCTGAATCGGGTAAAGCAGGTTTTTTGATAATGTTAATTTCCGATCCAGAGTCTAATAATAAACTCGTCTTGGTTTTTAAATCTGGGGAGACTATTCGCGCAGTTGGAGTCGTTGGGGAATCATTAAATTTTACTGAAATAATTCGGAGAGGTCGTTGTCCGAATCTGAGTCCGACTCTTGGTGATTTTCCTTCGCCGGTTGCTTGCGCTTCACTCTTTCCTTTTTGTCTTGAGATTCCGGATTCTCTGTTTGTGACCTCGTTTGGTTGTGGGATGACTCCCCCACAGTATTTAGTGGTTGTTCGTTCGACCTTACGGTCGGCATTGCGTTCGTTCTGTCTCTCGTTACGGGTGGTGGAGTCGATCTCGCGGGGGCGGCTGCTCTTGTTCTGTTTGTTGCCGTCGGCGCCGGTCTCCTCGATGCCGCCTGTACTCTTGGGCGATTCGGCGTATCGTTCCTTCGTGGCTCGCCCCATTCTCCCGAAGGACGCGTTTGGTTTCCCGACGGTCTCGAATTATAGGGTACGATTAATCCGGCATCTACTCGGGCTTTAAATTTGTAACAGTCTTTCACTAAATGTCCGGGTTTTTTACAATAATTACATGTAATATTTTGTCTCGTAGTATTCGAAAAATTCTGCGAAGGAGGTGCCGATCTTCGATCTTGGATGTTGTTCCTGGCGTAGTTATTATTTGACGGGTTAACGTTATTTCGGTTGTTCCCGGTGTAATTGTTATTAGAAGGACGAGCGTTATTTCGGTTATTCTCGATGTAATTATTATTAGGGGGACGGACGTTGTTTCGGTTGTTATTACTTGAAAATGTCGGACGTTGGTATCGCATTCTGTCGTTTACTTGTTTTAGTTCCCGCGTTGCTTTTACGGCTTGGCGATACGCGTCTTCTAAAGATTGGTACTCGGATAACTTTACTCGTAAATATACTTCGTTCGGGAGTCCCTTAATGAAAGCCTCTCTGGTGTCCCAATCGATCGTATCTTGAACGTCTTGCGATATGGAACCGTATTGACATCTTTCTCCATCAATTATAGCCAATCTGAGATTTCTGACGCGGTCTATGTAATCTAGTATATTTTCTCCTGGTCGTTGGAATACCGTTCCCAACTCTCCCCTGTATTCGTTAACGGTTTTTCCTGGGCCGAACATATCTTTTAATTTATTCCCGAAATCGTTTAAAGTTACTACCTCATGGTCCTCTACGGCGAGAAACGCGTGTCCGCGAAGTTTATTCATTAGTAATTTTACTAACTGTGGCTCTTGATGCCTAGGAATCATATTTCGCGCTCGCTCGCATGATCTCAAAAACTGGAACACAGACGGTCTGTATCCGTCGAACACTGGTACTGATTCAATCGCGTCCTTTAATTTAATCGGCTGGTAATTATCAGTCAATCTTGTTTCTCGCGGTGTTATCGGTGATACGGGTATTTCGGTATCGTTCGTCTGTCTGCTTACGCGCACGTCTTCTTCTAATTTAATTAGTCTTGAGCTTATGTCGGTTAATACACGGAAATTTTCGTCCCATGCTTTCAATTTTTCCGTCAACGCCGAAAGCGTATCCTCGCTTAGCGACTCCCGGGCGGTCGACATTTTCCTACTTATTTTTTTTTTAGTTGATGTTCGTAAGAGCTTTAATCCTCTGCGGAGCGTATCCCACCGCTGCCACCAAAAAATTTTAATCTATCTAACTGTGTTACGTATTTATTAGTTTTAAGTCAAGTTAAGATTAAAATTCTGTAAAATTTTTTTTTTTTTTTTTTTTTATTTATTTTTGATTTATTTGTGATTTAGAGTTTAGTCGGAAGGGAAATATTGAAATGATATTATTGTGTATGAAGTATTTATTTGGATTTCCGATTAATACGGTAGTTGCTGCCACCAGAAATAGTCTAAGGACTATTTCAAAAATTTTATTTATTTCAAACGTTACGGGTAGCGTCGACTAGAGTATAATGCTACTGGCAAAACCGATTCCGCTTTTTGGCTAACCTGCTATGTGCAGGGATACTAGCACGGGAGAGGATTAAAGCTGGATACAATATTTGAATGTCAAATTTTTCGTTGCTTGATATGAATTTATTTTTTTTACGTTTTGCCTTCTTCTTCTCTTTTAATTTCGCTATAATAGTTTGTCGTTGGAACCAAAGCTCAGTTTATTTGCCACGATGGATTCTATCACCACGATTTTCTTGCCTTTGAGTTTGATTATCGAGGGTGATTCTAACGATCCTCTCTGTGTGGAACTTGTGTGATTTCGCAAGCCTTGCCCAAAGACGGGCAATATTTTGCCAACAATGGGAGGAGGAATGCGAAGATCGATAGGCGTTTTCGATTATTGAAAACACCGTTTGCACAAGTCAACACAGCGAACGATCCTTCGGTTAAATTTTTAAAGGAAATTGTTCTACTATTTCTCTCTCCTTTTTGTATAATTGCATGCAATGATGGCAAGGAAATTGGTCAATAGAAATGCCGGTATCGCTCTTAATATTCGATCGACGTCAACGATGTATTTAATGGTCCTCTCTGTGCGGGACTTGTGTGATTTCGCAAGCCTTGCCCAAAGACGGGCAATATTTTGCCAACAATGGGAGGAGGAATGCGAAGATCAACGGGTGTTTCAGTAGCTGAAAACACCGTTTGCACAAGCCAACACAGCGAACACCCCCTTTTGTTTAAAGTTTAAAATAATGATTCTATCTTCAAACCGTTCACGGAAATAAAACGAGATTGATGATAGGTAATTCTCGAGTGCAACGAAATTATCAGAGAAGAAGGAAATATTTTTAAAATTTATTTTCTTACCTTGAGAAACCAGTGGCGTCGGGTGCCATCACTTCGTCTGCTCTGATGGTCGTTGGTGTTTTAATTTCTGGGTTTATTTCTCGAAACTCGGATATAATTTATTATCAAACTTTTACTTTATTTATTTGTTTCGATACACGGTTTACAAATTACTAACCGAATTAATACCGCAATTACAATGCGCTTTTGTTTAAGCGATGAAATGAAGACTTCAAAATATTTTATTTTTCCTAAGTCGCGACTTTCCTTTCTTGTCTAGACAACTAAAGACCGCCGAAACGCAAAGTGTTATACAAGATTTCTAAACGCACGATATAGCACGGTATAAGACGTTATAATGAACGTATTAATTATACTGCGCGCTGCTCTATGTGCTATGCTTATTTATAATGCCATCCCCACGAGGTGGTGGTTGTGGTGGTGGTCCACTGGGAGTACCCTTCCGTGGGAATCGGGATTTTGCAGTTTTGGCTTCCAGAGATCGTACGTGAGAGAATGTAAGTTTCATATTTCGACTTAGTTCCACTCGGTCCAGTGTTTCTGCTGAGCTAGCGTCTAGGAGACTTGAGACGTTCCATGCTGGTCTTGTCTTTTCCGAGAATCTTCCATGTTTGTACCGTGGGATTTATCTGTGTTTCTTCGGCACGTGCAAGGGCTGGCGGCTGCAGCATCATTATCATTTCGATGTTTGCTCGGGCAACACGCGCGATCCGCTGCTCTCCCACAACAAGGGCCTCCTCCTTCGAATTAGTTTGCGTAAGTTTGATTTAGATAGATATTTGTATATTATGGTTGTTTTCGTGATTTTGATCCTTTTTCCTTTTCTTGTTGTTTCTCTAGGCTTCGGTGATCGACGTTTAAACAATGTTTGCGGAGGCATTTCCATCAGGGGTTCCTATCCAGACTTCTATGGTGCGTACTTTGTCTTATTTTTAATCCGCTTGATTCGTTCTGTTTCGTTTTATTTAAACTATATTGTATTGTTTCAGCGCAAGCGAAAGAGGGATTCCGAAGAACCCATGGGCGATTTGGGAAGGCCCATCAAACGTATGCGTGAGTTCAGCGAACTTTATCCTGGAGCTCCTTGCTTCGATTTTGATTTGGTGTAGGTGCTTCGTTGGTTCGTTGTTTGGTGATCGCGTGTTCCTTATTATTATATTTTGTTTTGATGCATTTTGTTTTTTTCTTCTCTCTTTTTTTTTGTGTGTGTTCAATATATATATATATATACTTTTTTTAAACGTGATAGTGTAAGGTTATTTTATTTAGTTCTTTTTGTTTGTTAAATATATGTGTATTTAATTTTATATTCCCCCCTTTTTTCTTTGTTAATTATATATATATATATTTTTATATTTATATTTGACAATGTAGTTGCGCATAGAATTTATTAAAGAAAAACGTTAACGATGTGTTTTCATGATTTGTTCCTCACGCCTGATTTCCATTAATCCCTAATATTCCTATCACCGTAACGCGTGTTATTGTGTTAGTTGTTCCGAAGTATCGAAGTAATTTTCTATCGCTTGTTTTTCCGCAATTAGAACATTAATATCGTTATTATTACTTTAAAGTGACAATAGTATTGTTGGTGTGAATATATATATATATAAATTTAGGTTGTGTGTCATTTTAATATGACTAATGTTTTGTAATTCATCAATAGTGTTTAACTTTATATTTCCCTTTTTTAATTAATTATATATATATATTCATATTTGACAATGTAGTTGCGCATAGAATTTATTAAAGAAAAATGTTAATAATGTGTTTTCATGATTTGTTTCTCGCGTCTGGTTTCCATTAATCCCTAATATCCCTATAACCATAACGCGTGTTCCGATGCGCGTGTAAATCTAACATGGCTGCTCATAAGTGAGGTTATAGTGGCGGGTCTTTAGTTTTGTTTAATATCGAAGTATTTTCTGTCGGTCGTGTTTCCTTATTTTACCGCAATTAGAACATTTGTTTATTAATAGTGTTATTCGTATTACTTTAAAGTGACAATAGTATTGTTCGTGTGAATATACATATATATATATTTATTTATTTATATTGTGTGTGATTTTAATATGATTAATGTTTTGTAATTCTTCGATAGCTTTATTTATTGTTTTGAGTAGTTTATTTTATAGAGTATTTGATAATATAAGACAAACTCATATACACACAATATATATATATGTATATGTATATATTTCTTCTGGCAGTGTAGTATTTATACCAGATGAAATGTTAATTGTTTATTAACTTCATTTAATAAGATAGAACACACACACACGCACGTATATATGTATATAATTTTGGCAGTGTGATTTTCATTTCGATTCTTTAGCGATGTAATGTTGTGTATTTGAGGTTATGTGTCAATTATTTGATTTCATATATACATATATATATCTGGTATTGTGACAACATAGTATTGAAGGTTTTATTTCTAAATTATTGTGTGTTTAATACGTTTTTACATATTAGTGTTTGATGGTAGAATTTCTGTATGCAAACCTTCAAGTCGTTGCGGTGTCAATTATTTTGAACGTTTGACCTATCGACAGGTTGTTACTTAGACCCAAGTGTTGCGTTGTGTGTTCTATTTCTTTTGTAGATTATTAGTAGTAATTTAGTTTAGAATATAGGTTATTTATATATATTTTTATATATAGACATGCATGTTTCGTAATGTAGTTCTTATTTTATAACTCTTTACCGGAACGTAGGCTAGTTTTAAGTATGTATCTTAGATTACTGATTTGATTTAATAATATAGAATGCGCACACATATATATATTTCTGACAATGTAAGCTTTATTTTTTTTAGTAATATAATATTGTATGTTTTATGTATTAGTTAGATTATTAGTTTTTGATTTCATATACACATATATTTCATAAGTTGATAATATTGTATTTGTTGCATAGTATTGGAGGTACTGTCTCTAATATTTACTAGATTATTACATGTTTGGCATATATGTTTATACTTATATGTAACTGTCCGAGTTGTGCGGCGTTGATTGATTAAAATATATTTATATATACATATATTCCTAGTGTTTCAATCATTTCCCTTTCTGTAGTTATTCTTATTTCCTGGTTTATTTGTTTGGTTCGTGACTCGTTCAATCCATTAGTTGGTTCTATTTATTTTATTTTATGCTGGTTGAGTTTATATTATATTGAACCATAGGTTTTCAAATGGCAAGTCGGTTATTGGTAGGTTTATTTAGAGTTGTGTGTATATGTATTTCGTTTATTGGTTGGATCTGTTAGTCGCTCTCATTTTGTTAATCCTTCCTTTCGTTTCGTAGTGCCGTGTGTTCGTTTGTGCATCCAAATCCTTATTCGCGTGTTTTGTATAGAGTAGGTTTCTTGTTCTTCTTACGGCACGTGCGGAGCGCGGGACGTGACACCCCCGCCCTTGGAGTTCAAATTTCCAGAGGAAATTTGACTGATGGTGTCTCTGAGTTCGTTCAAGGCGGATGTAGATGTCGTTGGTTGTTGAGTGACCGCCGGTGTTATCGATATCCCTTGAGGTTGTGCTGTTTGATCATCGATATTTCGTCCTCTTTTGAGGTATAGTAGCAGGTGGGTGACTGAGCCGCATATTGCTCCTAATAGGGCGATTCCACATCCGTAAGTTTCACGTAATTGATATCCGTGTATGACTATATCTATTATCGTCTTGATTAATTTAAATATTACGAGTATTCCAAATATTGCTGCACTGACAGTTCCAAATTCCATGAAACCAGTCCATAAGCTTGATACTGTATTTTTCGCTATTGTGGTTAGTGTGTTTTCGTCCATCATTCCCAGGATGTTTACTGTTCCAGGCACGATCGTTTTTCCTGTCGCTCCTCTGGCCAATGTGTTCAAGACTGCTGTTTTTTCTGCGGGGAACATGACGTGGTCCTGTAGTGCGTCCAGGTCTTTTTGAGTATATATTCCGCTCGTGGCCAATGACGATGGTACTGAATATCGCCACGTTTGGCGCACGTCCGGGCGGAGTTCCTGTGGTGCGATTGCTTCCATGGGCTTTGGTACGAATTTGTGCCAGAGTCCATCGATGTTGTATAACGTAGGCAGTACTGCGCTGCATTCTCTATGGTTTCCGTGTTGTGTTAGGATGTGTGTTTTTGGCATTAGAAATGCGGTGCGATTGCCTTGCCAAACGGGTAGTTCCGAGTAGCATTCTGTTGTATGTCGTATCTTTACTTGCACCGGAATGCATTTGACTATATGGACTGCTTCTCCTGCGATCAGAGCCATGTGTCCTGGGGTTTTGGTTACGGTGTATGCAAATTCGTCGGGCAGTAAGGTTGCTAGGCTTAAAGCATTTTCTATTAGTTTCTTTTGTGTGGTGCATCTTTGTGTCAATATATCGTGGTATAACGTTGTCATTTGTCGTTTAATGTGTTTCTCCACGTATATGAATTTTGAGTTGACATATGCAAATATGTCCAGATTTTCAACTGCTGTCTTGCTTTTGGAAATGAACGTGTTTCCTCTTGTTGTTTCTAACAGGAACAATTTGGGGTGTTCGGTGGATAATAGGGTATATCCACACAGTGGCTGTTCTCCAGTTTTGGTCAGTGCAAATGTTACTTCTTGCGTTGTTAGTGCATAAACTGGTTGTGCTAGTTCCTTGTTGGTTCTTATTTCTTGGATCTTTGTAGCAATTCCTTCGTATAGTACATCGTACTGATCAAATTTGCATGGTGAGGGCGGTTGTGGTTGCCAATAAGTGTATCCGTCCTCAGCGTCTAGACAGTTTCCTTCACTAAAAGTACATATCGTTCCTGATTTCAGTAGAATTTTGTTTGCTTCGATCCGTACTGGCACAACTGCTGATCTTAAACTTATCCTTACTGTGGCTTGTACGACGACTTTTTCCCAGCTCCCGTATGGGTCTACATACTGTGTTCCCTGACAGCTGCCGTCGTCTGTTAACTTGCCGGCTAGGACAATCGACCTTGTTTCTGTTGCGTTGTCCTTTAGACCTACGATAAGGTTTTGTGGTCCGAATGAAAACGTACCGTCTTGGTGCATCCTTGCACATTGTTGGGCAGTCGTTTCGTGGAGATATTCGGCAAATCCGTTATGCACTGCCGACGTGTGGGAGTGCATGCCACAGTAATATATAATTCGAGTTATTTGCACCTTGCATTGCCTTACACTGGTAAATTCAAATTCTGAGAGTTGCAGTAGTTGAATATAGATATCTTGAGTTTCTGTTATCGCAGGCTGTAGGCTGCAGTCCCCAATGGAATTTAGAGAGATGGTGGTGACGTTGAGATGGTTGCCATTGCAGTCGTATCCTACCAGGCCATATGTTATTTTGATGAGGGTAAGTACGATGACCAGGTGATTCATCTTCCTATTAACAATTTGTTAAATTGTTTCTTACTCTCGAGTTTATTTGAAATAAGAATAACTTTTTGTTTTATTTTAGGTTTTACATATAAGTTATCAGTGAAAATTATGAAAGCTACTTGGGTTATAATTATATACATATATGCATACGTATTGGTAAGTAATGAGATATGTTTTATTGTTATAAATATATATGTATATATCATCATAGATATTACAAATATGGCTTGTTTTCGAATATATATATATGTGCGTGTAATGGTAAATATGGCGGCTTATTTATGAGTCATTTGCATTATCAATGGAAGTGAGTGTGTAAATATCGCCTACTTTACAACATGCGTGTATATATATTGGTAGACATAAGTAAAAATCACATGTACAGTTATAAATGTTGTTTGTTCATAGGTGGATAGCATAAGTATTTGCGTAGCATACAAGCACTTCATGGTTCTACGGTGCGGAATGCTATTCCTTCAACTAAAAAGTGTCTTTCGAGGAGAGTCAGATTATTGTAAACAATCATGCATTGGATGCATGATATAGCGGGTTGTAGATCCGCTATGTTTATGTCGCACATACGACAGTGTTTTACACGTGTTCTTGCAGGTATTCCGCATAAGAAATGAGCGGACGGCTCGACACATAGGTCCTGGTCGTCTGGATCTAACTCGTCGAAACAGTCTTGACAAAAATAGCCGTTATCTAAACGGTGGGCGGAGCGTATCAACCGAACACAGAGGCAAGATTGAACATCCTCCGTCTCCTCCACATCGAATGCGGGAACGGGCCCATCTGGGTTCTCTATGCCCGAGTTGATGAACTCGTCGCCCGTTCTGTACATACATATAAAACAGTTAATATATATAAAAATTAAAAAAAATTGTTTCGTTCGGACTTGTTTTTTTTTTTTTTTTTTTGTACGAATACTGTATCCCTGTATATAATATAATATATATAATGTGTTACGATTATGTTAGTTGTTATTTAATATATATATATTTTCCTTATCTCTCTTTGTCTTTCTTTCTCTTTTTTTTTTCTTTTTTTTTTTATTATTATTATTATTATTATTATTAGTACCTAACATTACTATTATGATGCTGTATTACATTGTGTTGGTTATTATTCGTATTGAGGTGTGTATGTATGGGGTGCGCGACGAATTTTTAACATGGCCGCTCACGTGTATCTTTGGTATGGCGTTGATTTAACGTTAACAGTGGTGTATTGTTGAAATAACCAATTAATTATTAATCATTATGATTTATTTAGTGGTGTTTTGTAATATTGTTTTGTGTTTCATGATATTGTGTGTGCAAATACAGTGTACTACTTTAATGTAATAGTCATGACTTGCATCTATATAAGTCTCGTTTAATTTAGTTAATGCTTTGTGTATTGTGTTACCAGTCACTTTCCTGTAACGTAACTTTATTTCTTTGTACTGAGTTCAGTCATGTCTTGTTGTTAACATTTAGTTAGTCTATCTTGATTAATTCCTAACCTATTTCTGTGTTTATCGACCTTTCATATTTTCCCTATTAATTTATTATTGCTTGTGCTTACTATATGTTATTATTTTATGTATGATATGTATTAGTTTCCTTATTAGTGATTAAAATTTATTTATTAGATTAACATTATCTGTGATTCTTCGGATTCTACTCTTTCGATGCTGCGACTCTTACCTGGATCATTCCCACAACATCATCCGATTCTTCGATATGCCTTGGATACTTACTACGGTTGCCTTCAATCGTCTTACATCTGTGGCCTTAAAGGTACTGTTTAATTTATTTAACTTAATACGTGTGCATTACAAAATCCGCTTCTACATGTTAGATACAATACTACGTAGATTGATACATAATGAAATATCCTTTTATTCCGGTTATATGTATTACTAACTCTGAATTAATCTATCATAATTATTTCCTAACCACTTTCTTTACTTATCAGCTATTTTATTTCTTCTTATTAATCTGCGAAATTCATGCATGTACACTTCCTTGTATGGTGATTGATTGTTCACGAGGTAAGTTGCACTTTCACTGTTTTAGTTGTTCGTTGAACTAACACGTTTTACATTCAAACAGTAATTGGAGCACTCGTAATAATCTTCTTTTGCTTTTTCAGGTTTTTGCTGTCTGCGTTATTCGACAAACAGTGTCACGCTTCTGCAGTTTTGTTATAATATTTAGTAATGTTGTATTTTGCATTAAGGCCATTGAAGTTAATTCGTTCGTTTATTTTCAGCTGGCTGTCGTACATGGTGTTCCGCAAACAGGGATCCATAACTTATTTTGCACGTAAACCTTCTTGTATGACGATTACTTGTTCATGAGGTAACTTTCACTTGCACTCTTTTAATTATTTATTGAATCAACACGTTTCATATTCAAACAGTAATTGGAGTACACATAATAAATTTTTCCATTTTCTTTTAGGTTTCCGCTATCTGTATTATTCGACGAACAGTGTCACATCTCCTTTTGATTTAACCACAATATAGTTATAACATTTAGTAACCTCATATTTTGCACTGAAACAATTGAAACTAATTTATTCACTTATTTTAGGTAACTGTCATGCACTACGTTCCACGAACAAGGAATCATAACCTATATTTGCACATACACTTTCTTGTTCACAAGGTAACTTTCACTTTCACTAGTTAATTATTCATTGAGTTAACACATTTTATATTTAAACGATAATTGAGGCACACTTAATAATTTTCCTTTTTTTCTTTTAGGTATCTTTTCGCTATCTGTATTATTCAACGAACAGCACTACAACATACACTACTGCACTACGTTGTCCACTGCAATCACTTCATTCATTGTTTATTTCGATTATGCGCTAGTTTTAACTTGTTTAAGTGCACTGTTCGCGGAATCCCTTTTACTTCAATCTTGACGTTTTGGTTCTGCAAGATTTCTAGCACCTTGTGTGGTCCAGTATATTGATCGGAAAACTTTCCTTTGCTAGGTTCCTTTAGTAGGTATACTAGATCTCCAATTTTGAAATTTTGAGGGTTAATTCGTCTGTCGTAATATTCTTTTGATCTTAGTTTGGATTTTATCAAATTTTCTCTTGCTGTTTGCTGCACGGTGTTGATTTTATCGAACAGGTCTCTGAGATATTCCGCATAAGTTGGTTCCACGTTTTCTACGATTGGTATTTCGCCAGTGGGTTCTCTGGCCAAGTGTCCAAAGACTAATTCATGCGGAGAGAATTTCGTTCCTTCGTGTACAGAGGTGTTATAGGAAAACATGGCTAATTCCACCCATTCGTCCCAATTTCTGGAATTTTCGATATATAACTTGAGATATTCCATCAATACGTGGTGAGATCTTTCGATCGAACCGTTACTTTGTGGATGATATGCCGTCGTAGTATATTGTTTGATGCGGAATCTTTTTGCTACTTTCTTCATTAGTGAGGATGTAAAGTTCCTTCCTTGATCAGTGAGAATAGCTCTCGGTGACCCGAAACGACAAATAAATCGTTTTATAAAAGCGTCCGCTATCTCGGCTGAAGAGATTCCTCCTATTGGAATCCCGATTGAATATTTTGTTAATAGGTCTTGAATTGTTAATATGTATTCGTTTCCTTTTGCTGTCTTTGGTAGTGGACCGACGATATCCATACTAATTTTGTCGAAAGCCCTGCCCGGTGTATCAGTGAGTACCATTGGTTGCTTTGTCTTTATTCTAGTTAACTTTTTCAATTGGCATTCTTTACATGTTCTTACGTATTCCTGGATCTCCTTCTTCATATTTTCCCAATAATAACATTGTCGTATTCTTTGATACGTCTTCGTTACTCCTTTATGTCCTGCTACGGATGATTCGTGTTTTTCTCTTATTATGTTATTTCGTGCTTCCACAGGCGGGGTAATTACTTCCCCAGTGCAAATGGTGATGGTTAAGGTTTTTTCCATAAATATTTCTTTTAATTTTCTGATTGTATGTCGCCAGGGTATCTCTTCTAAATTTCCTTTGCTGATGCTAAAGGAAGTTAACTGTTTTTCATTTACTACATCTAGTAGAGATCTTAGCGAGTTTAATAAATTTTCTGGTGTTATTGGAATATTTCTATTTTCCTTTATCGGTAGGGATATGATGTATTTCCCAGAATCGTAATTCAATCTTGCTTTTTCTAACATTAAATCTTCATAACGAGGCAATTTTCCCGTCTCCTTCATTTCTAATGCTCCTTTATCTATCGCATTCCCATGTACATCTATAAATATTACTCTATGGTCTTTTACTCTCGTAATTGAGTCTCGGGTTTCTGAAATTCTTAATTCCGCGATTATCGTAGGTCTCGTGTCCTTTTCTCGTTGTTGAATTAATTCTGGATTTACAATGGAGGGCTCTTCTTCGCTCGTTGTATCCGTGTCTTCCTTTTCTCGATCGAGCTCGGCTAGTGCTTCGTCAAAATATTTTACGGGTGTTTCTTCTATGGTGAGATGTTTTCGAGTAGAAGGTTTTCCCTGTTTAT
Source organism: Bombus sonorus (assembly GCA_029958995.1). NCBI lineage: Eukaryota > Metazoa > Arthropoda > Insecta > Hymenoptera > Apidae > Bombus > Bombus sonorus. The sequence continues at coordinate 1,612,702 of JARWAU010000024.1, read as the reverse complement.
CGTAATGCGATAATACGCGTGGCTTAGCCTCGAATATCGGAGAGTCCTCGGTCGAGGTATCCAATTGAAATCTTTTTACATGTGGATATCGATCTGGCGAATCTTCTTCTCGTTTCCTGATTGGCAAGCACATCTCTGGCGGATTTCGGGATAATGCATCTGCGTTCGCGTTCGCTCTACCTTCTTTATATTGGATATCAAATTCAAAGTCCGACAATTTCAATTTCCATTTCCAAATTCTCGAGGTGGGATCTTTAATGGAATTCATCCATACTAACGGTTTGTGATCAGTTATTATCGTAAACTTTCTACCATACAGGTATGGTCTGAAATGCATCGTACAGTAAACGATTGCCAGACACTCCTTTTCTATGGTAGAGTAGTTTTGTTCGGCGGAATTCAATAGTCTTGAGGCATATGCAATCGGTAAATCCTTTCCGATTTGCCCTTGACTCAGTACACCGCTTATTGCGTATCCTGATGCGTCTGTAGTAAGGTTAAAGGGTTCAGAAAAGTCTGGATACTGTAAAATGGGTTTTGTCATTAGCGCTGTCTTTAAATTATTGAATGCATTTTCTTGATTTTCTGTCCATTTAAAGGGAGTATCTTTCTTTAATAGTTGTGTCAATGGTTTCGCGACCTTGGAGAAATCGGGTATAAATTTCCTGTAGTATCCTGCTAGTCCCAGAAATTGTTTGATATTTTTCACCCTTTTCGGTCGTGGAAATTTTGATACGGCTTCGATTTTCTTTGGGTCGGGTTTTACGCCATCTTCACTAATTATGTGTCCTAAGTAATTCACCTCGTGTCGTAAAAATTCGCACTTATCAGGCTGTAATCGTAATTTAGCTTTCCTCAGTCTTTCCATTAACTTATTAAATTTAATTTCGTGTTCTTGGAGAGACCTCGAATAAATCACTATGTCATCCAGATAGACGAATAATTCTATTCCTTGCAGACCAGATAACACTGAGTTCATCAAACGTTGAAACGTTGCTGGGGCATTTTTTAATCCAAAGGGCATTCTTTTGAATTGAAAATGTCCGTATGGTGTCGAAAATGCAGTTTTGTGGGCATCTTCCTGTGACATACGGATCTGGTGAAAGCCTGATGCTAAGTCAAACGTGGAAAAATATTTTGCACTTCCTAATTGATCCAATATTTCTGTAATGTTGGGTAGTGGGAAAGCATCGCCGATCGTTTTATCGTTCAACTTTCTATAATCGATAACTAATCTCCAGCGTTTATTTCCTTGCGAATCAGGTTTTTTGGGTACAATCCAAAGCGGAGAGTTATATGGAGATACCGATGGTTCCACTACGTCCGTATCTAGTAATTCTTGAATTTGCCGATTTATCTCTTCTCGATGTACTGGTGGGTATCGATACTGTTTAGTATTAATTGGTATATCATCCGTTGTAATTATTCTATGTTCCAAAACTTCAGTTGCTTCCAATATATCTCCTGGAATATGAAACCTATCTTGATTATTACGAATCAACCTTTTAACATTTTCCGTTTCTTCTTTGTTCAAATGTTCGAGTCGTAGTAATTCAATTATTTTATCGTATCTACTTTCTTTCGATTTTAAAACTGTATTACACGCTGTCCTAGGAAGCGGGGATGGGTTTTCGAATTCCTTAATTACCATTGTCGGTGTTGTAAATTCGTAATTTCTTGAAGTAGTATTTATTACTCTTATGTAACCTTTTCCTTTATGATTCCTCACAACTGCATTACCAAAATAGATTCCTTTGATCGGCTCGATTCTGGGAATAAATCCCTCCTTTATTTCTGGATTTGCGATATTAATTGAACACGTCACTGAACTTCGCTTCGGTATAATTATTTTTTCTCTAGTATCGAAGGGTATATAAATATTTCCCCATTTGACATGCTTTTCCTCGTAATCTAAACGAGCTTTACAACCTGCAAAAAATTCGGATCCTAGGATTCCGTCTTGATCGATTAGCAATGAATCATCAACTACATGAAAATTAACCGGATGGCCCGCAACCTGTATTACCGTCTGCCCTAGGGAGACCAGGCTCGTTGCCGTAATTCCTCGCACTTCGATTGATTCCTTCTCGTCGATGATGGCTGAATCGGGTAAAGCAGGTTTTTTGATAATGTTAATTTCCGATCCAGAGTCTAATAATAAACTCGTCTTGGTTTTTAAATCTGGGGAGACTATTCGCGCAGTTGGAGTCGTTGGGGAATCATTAAATTTTACTGAAATAATTCGGAGAGGTCGTTGTCCGAATCTGAGTCCGACTCTTGGTGATTTTCCTTCGCCGGTTGCTTGCGCTTCACTCTTTCCTTTTTGTCTTGAGATTCCGGATTCTCTGTTTGTGACCTCATTTGGTTGTGGGATGACTCCCCCACAGTATTTAGTGGTTGTTCGTTCGACCTTACGGTCGGCATTGCGTTCGTTCTGTCTCTCGTTACGGGTGGTGGAGTCGATCTCGCGGGGGCGGCTGCCCTTGTTCTGTTTGTTGCCGTCGGCGCCGGTCTCCTCGATGCCGCCTGTACTCTTGGGCGATTCGGCGTATCGTTCCTTCGTGGCTCGCCCCATTCTCCCGAAGGACGCGTTTGGTTTCCCGACGGTCTCGAATTATAGGGTACGATTAATCCGGCATCTACTCGGGCTTTAAATTTGTAACAGTCTTTCACTAAATGTCCGGGTTTTTTACAATAATTACATGTAATATTTTGTCTCGTAGTATTCGAAAAATTCTGCGAAGGAGGTGCCGATCTTCGATCTTGGATGTTGTTCCTGGCGTAGTTATTATTTGACGGGTTAACGTTATTTCGGTTGTTCTCGATGTAATTATTATTAGGGGGACGGACGTTGTTTCGGTTGTTATTACTTGAAAATGTCGGACGTTGGTATCGCATTCTGTCGTTTACTTGTTTTAGTTCCCGCGTTGCTTTTACGGCTTGGCGATACGCGTCTTCTAAAGATTGGTACTTGGATAACTTTACTCGTAAATATACTTCGTTCGGGAGTCCCTTAATGAAAGCCTCTCTGGTGTCCCAATCGATCGTATCTTGAACGTCTTGCGATATGGAACCGTATTGACATCTTTCTCCATCAATTATAGCCAATCTGAGATTTCTGACGCGGTCTATGTAATCTAGTATATTTTCTCCTGGTCGTTGGAATACCGTTCCCAACTCTCCCCTGTATTCGTTAACGGTTTTTCCTGGGCCGAACATATCTTTTAATTTATTCCCGAAATCGTTTAAAGTTACTACCTCATGGTCCTCTACGGCGAGAAACGCGTGTCCGCGAAGTTTATTCATTAGTAATTTTACTAACTGTGGCTCTTGATGCCTAGGAATCATATTTCGCGCTCGCTCGCATGATCTCAAAAACTGGAACACAGACGGTCTGTATCCGTCGAACACTGGTACTGATTCAATCGCGTCCTTTAATTTAATCGGCTGGTAATTATCAGTCAATCTTGTTTCTCGCGGTGTTATCGGTGATACGGGTATTTCGGTATCGTTCGTCTGTCTGCTTACGCGCACGTCTTCTTCTAATTTAATTAGTCTTGAGCTTATGTCGGTTAATACACGGAAATTTTCGTCCCATGCTTTCAATTTTTCCGTCAACGCCGAAAGCGTATCCTCGCTTAGCGACTCCCGGGCGGTCGACATTTTCCTACTTATTTTTTTTTTAGTTGATGTTCGTAAGAGCTTTAATCCTCTGCGGAGCGTATCCCACCGCTGCCACCAAAAAATTTTAATCTATCTAACTGTGTTACGTATTTATTAGTTTTAAGTCAAGTTAAGATTAAAATTCTGTAAAATTTTTTTTTTTTTTTTTTTTTATTTATTTTTGATTTATTTGTGATTTAGAGTTTAGTCGGAAGGGAAATATTGAAATGATATTATTGTGTATGAAGTATTTATTTGGATTTCCGATTAATACGGTAGTTGCTGCCACCAGAAATAGTCTAAGGACTATTTCAAAAATTTTATTTATTTCAAACGTTACGGGTAGCGTCGACTAGAGTATAATGCTACTGGCAAAACCGATTCCGCTTTTTGGCTAACCTGCTATGTGCAGGGATACTAGCACGGGAGAGGATTAAAGCTGGATACAATATTTGAATGTCAAATTTTTCGTTGCTTGATATGAATTTATTTTTTTTACGTTTTGCCTTCTTCTTCTCTTTTAATTTCGCTATAATAGTTTGTCGTTGGAACCAAAGCTCAGTTTATTTGCCACGATGGATTCTATCACCACGATTTTCTTGCCTTTGAGTTTGATTATCGAGGGTGATTCTAACGATCCTCTCTGTGTGGAACTTGTGTGATTTCGCAAGCCTTGCCCAAAGACGGGCAATATTTTGCCAACAATGGGAGGAGGAATGCGAAGATCGATAGGCGTTTTCGATTATTGAAAACACCGTTTGCACAAGTCAACACAGCGAACGATCCTTCGGTTAAATTTTTAAAGGAAATTGTTCTACTATTTCTCTCTCCTTTTTGTATAATTGCATGCAATGATGGCAAGGAAATTGGTCAATAGAAATGCCGGTATCGCTCTTAATATTCGATCGACGTCAACGATGTATTTAATGGTCCTCTCTGTGCGGGACTTGTGTGATTTCGCAAGCCTTGCCCAAAGACGGGCAATATTTTGCCAACAATGGGAGGAGGAATGCGAAGATCAACGGGTGTTTCAGTAGCTGAAAACACCGTTTGCACAAGCCAACACAGCGAACACCCCCTTTTGTTTAAAGTTTAAAATAATGATTCTATCTTCAAACCGTTCACGGAAATAAAACGAGATTGATGATAGGTAATTCTCGAGTGCAACGAAATTATCAGAGAAGAAGGAAATATTTTTAAAATTTATTTTCTTACCTTGAGAAACCAGTGGCGTCGGGTGCCATCACTTCGTCTGCTCTGATGGTCGTTGGTGTTTTAATTTCTGGGTTTATTTCTCGAAACTCGGATATAATTTATTATCAAACTTTTACTTTATTTATTTGTTTCGATACACGGTTTACAAATTACTAACCGAATTAATACCGCAATTACAATGCGCTTTTGTTTAAGCGATGAAATGAAGACTTCAAAATATTTTATTTTTCCTAAGTCGCGACTTTCCTTTCTTGTCTAGACAACTAAAGACCGCCGAAACGCAAAGTGTTATACAAGATTTCTAAACGCACGATATAGCACGGTATAAGACGTTATAATGAACGTATTAATTATACTGCGCGCTGCTCTATGTGCTATGCTTATTTATAATGCCATCCCCACGAGGTGGTGGTTGTGGTGGTGGTCCACTGGGAGTACCCTTCCGTGGGAATCGGGATTTTGCAGTTTTGGCTTCCAGAGATCGTACGTGAGAGAATGTAAGTTTCATATTTCGACTTAGTTCCACTCGGTCCAGTGTTTCTGCTGAGCTAGCGTCTAGGAGACTTGAGACGTTCCATGCTGGTCTTGTCTTTTCCGAGAATCTTCCATGTTTGTACCGTGGGATTTATCTGTGTTTCTTCGGCACGTGCAAGGGCTGGCGGCTGCAGCATCATTATCATTTCGATGTTTGCTCGGGCAACACGCGCGATCCGCTGCTCTCCCACAACAAGGGCCTCCTCCTTCGAATTAGTTTGCGTAAGTTTGATTTAGATAGATATTTGTATATTATGGTTGTTTTCGTGATTTTGATCCTTTTTCCTTTTCTTGTTGTTTCTCTAGGCTTCGGTGATCGACGTTTAAACAATGTTTGCGGAGGCATTTCCATCAGGGGTTCCTATCCAGACTTCTATGGTGCGTACTTTGTCTTATTTTTAATCCGCTTGATTCGTTCTGTTTCGTTTTATTTAAACTATATTGTATTGTTTCAGCGCAAGCGAAAGAGGGATTCCGAAGAACCCATGGGCGATTTGGGAAGGCCCATCAAACGTATGCGTGAGTTCAGCGAACTTTATCCTGGAGCTCCTTGCTTCGATTTTGATTTGGTGTAGGTGCTTCGTTGGTTCGTTGTTTGGTGATCGCGTGTTCCTTATTATTATATTTTGTTTTGATGCATTTTGTTTTTTTCTTCTCTCTTTTTTTTTGTGTGTGTTCAATATATATATATATATACTTTTTTTAAACGTGATAGTGTAAGGTTATTTTATTTAGTTCTTTTTGTTTGTTAAATATATGTGTATTTAATTTTATATTCCCCCCTTTTTTCTTTGTTAATTATATATATATATATTTTTATATTTATATTTGACAATGTAGTTGCGCATAGAATTTATTAAAGAAAAACGTTAACGATGTGTTTTCATGATTTGTTCCTCACGCCTGATTTCCATTAATCCCTAATATTCCTATCACCGTAACGCGTGTTATTGTGTTAGTTGTTCCGAAGTATCGAAGTAATTTTCTATCGCTTGTTTTTCCGCAATTAGAACATTAATATCGTTATTATTACTTTAAAGTGACAATAGTATTGTTGGTGTGAATATATATATATATAAATTTAGGTTGTGTGTCATTTTAATATGACTAATGTTTTGTAATTCATCAATAGTGTTTAACTTTATATTTCCCTTTTTTAATTAATTATATATATATATTCATATTTGACAATGTAGTTGCGCATAGAATTTATTAAAGAAAAATGTTAATAATGTGTTTTCATGATTTGTTTCTCGCGTCTGGTTTCCATTAATCCCTAATATCCCTATAACCATAACGCGTGTTCCGATGCGCGTGTAAATCTAACATGGCTGCTCATAAGTGAGGTTATAGTGGCGGGTCTTTAGTTTTGTTTAATATCGAAGTATTTTCTGTCGGTCGTGTTTCCTTATTTTACCGCAATTAGAACATTTGTTTATTAATAGTGTTATTCGTATTACTTTAAAGTGACAATAGTATTGTTCGTGTGAATATACATATATATATATTTATTTATTTATATTGTGTGTGATTTTAATATGATTAATGTTTTGTAATTCTTCGATAGCTTTATTTATTGTTTTGAGTAGTTTATTTTATAGAGTATTTGATAATATAAGACAAACTCATATACACACAATATATATATATGTATATGTATATATTTCTTCTGGCAGTGTAGTATTTATACCAGATGAAATGTTAATTGTTTATTAACTTCATTTAATAAGATAGAACACACACACACCCACGTATATATGTATATAATTTTGGCAGTGTGATTTTCATTTCGATTCTTTAGCGATGTAATGTTGTGTATTTGAGGTTATGTGTCAATTATTTGATTTCATATATACATATATATATCTGGTATTGTGACAACATAGTATTGAAGGTTTTATTTCTAAATTATTGTGTGTTTAATACGTTTTTACATATTAGTGTTTGATGGTAGAATTTCTGTATGCAAACCTTCAAGTCGTTGCGGTGTCAATTATTTTGAACGTTTGACCTATCGACAGGTTGTTACTTAGACCCAAGTGTTGCGTTGTGTGTTCTATTTCTTTTGTAGATTATTAGTAGTAATTTAGTTTAGAATATAGGTTATTTATATATATTTTATATATAGACATGCATGTTTCGTAATGTAGTTCTTATTTTATAACTCTTTACCGGAACGTAGGCTAGTTTTAAGTATGTATCTTAGATTACTGATTTGATTTAATAATATAGAATGCGCACACATATATATATTTCTGACAATGTAAGCTTTATTTTTTTAGTAATATAATATTGTATGTTTTATGTATTAGTTAGATTATTAGTTTTTGATTTCATATACACATATATTTCATAAGTTGATAATATTGTATTTGTTGCATAGTATTGGAGGTACTGTCTCTAATATTTACTAGATTATTACATGTTTGGCATATATGTTTATACTTATATGTAACTGTCCGAGTTGTTGCGGCGTTGATTGATTAAAATATATTTATATATACATATATTCCTAGTGTTTCAATCATTTCCCTTTCTGTAGTTATTCTTATTTCCTGGTTTATTTGTTTGGTTCGTGACTCGTTCAATCCATTAGTTGGTTCTATTTATTTTATTTTATGCTGGTTGAGTTTATATTATATTGAACCATAGGTTTTCAAATGGCAAGTCGGTTATTGGTAGGTTTATTTAGAGTTGTGTGTATATGTATTTCGCTTATTGGTTGGATCTGTTAGTCGCTCTCATTTTGTTAATCCTTCCTTTCGTTTCGTAGTGCCGTGTGTTCGTTTGTGCATCCAAATCCTTATTCGCGTGTTTTGTATAGAGTAGGTTTCTTGTTCTTCTTACGGCACGTGCGGAGCGCGGGACGTGACACAGCGACAAACCTATCCCTGGCGCGCGCAAATCGCGATCATTCGTCTAATTTTGACGAAAATCGACTGTAATTTCCTTCCCGTTGGAGATATTTGGACGATTAAACGCCCATTCTGCTCCATTTTACATGCCAAACGCCACGAACGACAGTTTCAGCGACAGACCTATCCCTAGCGCGCGCAAATCGCAATCATTCGTCTAATTTTGACGAAAATCGACTGTAATTTCCTTCCCGTTAGAGATATTTGCACGATTAAACGCTCTTTTTACTCCATTTTGCGGGCCAAACGCAATGGACGACAATTTCAGCGACGAAACTACCTCGCTTCACGCAAATTGCGATCTTTCGTCAAATATTGACGAAAATCGACTGTAATTTCCTTCCCGTTGGGGATATTTGGACGATTAAACGCCCATTCTGCTCCATTTTACATGCCAAACGCCACGAACGACAGTTTCGGCGACAAACCTATCCCTGGCGCGCGCAAATCGCGATCATTCGTCTAATTTTGACGAAAATCGACTGTAATTTCCTTCCCGTTGGAGATATTTGGAAGATTAAACGCCCATTCTGCTCCACTTTACATGCCAAACGCCACAAACGACAGTTTCGGCGACAAAACTATCCCTGGCGCTCGCGAATCGCAATCATTCGTCTAAGTTGGACGAAAATTGACTGTAGTTTCCTTCCCGTAAGAGATATTTGGAAGATTAAACGCTCATTTTACACCATTTTACACGCCGAATGCAGTGCGCGGCGCTTTCAGCGTCCAAACTATCCCTGGCGCAGGTAAGACGCGATCATTCTTCTAATTTTGAAGCAAATTGACTGTAATTACCTTCCCGTTGGAGATATTTGGACGATTAAACGCGCACTTTACGCCATTTTACGGGCCAAACGCAATGTAGCACGCTTCCAGCGTCGAAACTGTCCCTGGCATAGGTAAAACCCGATTATTCTTCTAATTTTGACGAAAATCGACTGTAATTTCCTTCCCGTTGGAGATATTTGGACGATTAAACGCCCATTCTGCTCCATTTTACATGCCAAACGCCACGAACGACAGTTTCAGCGACAAACCTATCCCTAGCGCGCGCAAATAGCAATCATTCGTCTAATTTTGACGAAAATCGGCTGTAATTTCCTTCCCGTTAGAGATATTTGGACGATTAAACGCTCTTTTTACTCCATTTTGCGGGCCAAACGCAATGGACGACAATTTCAGCGACGAAACTACCCCGCTTCACGCAAATTGCGATCTTTCGTCAAATATTGACGAAAATCGACTGTAACTTCCTTCCCGATGGGGATATTTGGACGATTAAACGCCCATTCTGCTCCATTTTACATGCCAAACGCCACGAACGACAATTTCAGCGACAAACCTATCCCTGGCGCGCGCAAATCGCGATCATTCGTCTAATTGTGACGAAAATCGACTGTAATTTCCTTCCCGTTGGAGATATTTGGAAGATTAAACGCCCATTCTGCTCCACTTTACATGCCAAACGCCACAAACGACAGTTTCAGCGACAGACCTATCCCTAGCGCGCGCAAATCGCAATCATTCGTCTAATTTTGACGAAAATCGACTGTAATTTCCTTCCCGTTAGAGATATTTGGACGATTAAACGCTCTTTTTACTCCATTTTGCGGGCCAAACACAATGGACGACAATTTCAGCGACGAAACTACCCCGGTTCTCGCAAATTGCGATCTTTCGTCAAATATTGACGAAAATCGACTGTAATTTCCTTCCCGTTGGAGATATTTGGACGATTAAACGCCCATTCTGCTCCATTTTACATGCCAAACGCAACGAACGACAGTTTCAGCGACAAAACTATCCCTGGCGCTCGCGAATCGCAATCATTCGACTAAGTTGGACGAAAATTGACTGTAGTTTCCTTCCCGTAAGAGATATTTGGAAGATTAAACGCTCATTTTACACCATTTTACACGCCGAATGCAGTGCGCGGCGCTTTCAGCGTCGAAACTATCCCTGGCGCAGGTAAGACGCGATCATTCTTCTAATTTTGAAGCAAATTGACTGTAATTACCTTGTCACGTCCCGCGCTCCGCACGTGCCGTAAGAAGAACAAGAAACCTACTCTATACAAAACACGCGAATAAGGATTTGGATGCACAAACGAACACACGGCACTACGAAACGAAAGGAAGGATTAACAAAATGAGAGCGACTAACAGATCCAACCAATAAACGAAATACATATACACACAACTCTAAATAAACCTACCAATAACCGACTTGCCATTTGAAAACCTATGGTTCAATATAATATAAACTCAACCAGCATAAAATAAAATAAATAGAACCAACTAATGGATTGAACGAGTCACGAACCAAACAAATAAACCAGGAAATAAGAATAACTACAGAAAGGGAAATGATTGAAACACTAGGAATATATGTATATATAAATATATTTTAATCAATCAACGCCGCAACAACTCGGACAGTTACATATAAGTATAAACATATATGCCAAACATGTAATAATCTAGTAAATATTAGAGACAGTACCTCCAATACTATGCAACAAATACAATATTATCAACTTATGAAATATATGTGTATATGAAATCAAAAACTAATAATCTAACTAATACATAAAACATACAATATTATATTACTAAAAAAATAAAGCTTACATTGTCAGAAATATATATATGTGTGCGCATTCTATATTATTAAATCAAATCAGTAATCTAAGATACATACTTAAAACTAGCCTACGTTCCGGTAAAGAGTTATAAAATAAGAACTACATTACGAAACATGCATGTCTATATATAAAAATATATATAAATAACCTATATTCTAAACTAAATTACTACTAATAATCTACAAAAGAAATAGAACACACAACGCAACACTTGGGTCTAAGTAACAACCTGTCGATAGGTCAAACGTTCAAAATAATTGACACCGCAACGACTTGAAGGTTTGCATACAGAAATTCTACCATCAAACACTAATATGTAAAAACGTATTAAACACACAATAATTTAGAAATAAAACCTTCAATACTATGTTGTCACAATACCAGATATATATATGTATATATGAAATCAAATAATTGACACATAACCTCAAATACACAACATTACATCGCTAAAGAATCGAAATGAAAATCACACTGCCAAAATTATATACATATATACGTGCGTGTGTGTGTGTTCTATCTTATTAAATGAAGTTAATAAACAATTAACATTTCATCTGGTATAAATACTACACTGCCAGAAGAAATATATACATATACATATATATATATTGTGTGTATATGAGTTTGTCTTATATTATCAAATACTCTATAAAATAAACTACTCAAAACAATAAATAAAGCTATCGAAGAATTACAAAACATTAATCATATTAAAATCACACACAATATAAATAAATAAATATATATATATGTATATTCACACGAACAATACTATTGTCACTTTAAAGTAATACGAATAACACTATTAATAAACAAATGTTCTAATTGCGGTAAAATAAGGAAACACGACCGACAGAAAATACTTCGATATTAAACAAAACTAAAGACCCGCCACTATAACCTCACTTATGAGCAGCCATGTTAGATTTACACGCGCATCGGAACACGCGTTATGGTTATAGGGATATTAGGGATTAATGGAAACCAGACGCGAGAAACAAATCATGAAAACACATTATTAACATTTTTCTTTAATAAATTCTATGCGCAACTACATTGTCAAATATGAATATATATATATAATTAATTAAAAAAGGGAAATATAAAGTTAAACACTATTGATGAATTACAAAACATTAGTCATATTAAAATGACACACAACCTAAATTTATATATATATATATTCACACCAACAATACTATTGTCACTTTAAAGTAATAATAACGATATTAATGTTCTAATTGCGGAAAAACAAGCGATAGAAAATTACTTCGATACTTCGGAACAACTAACACAATAACACGCGTTACGGTGATAGGAATATTAGGGATTAATGGAAATCAGGCGTGAGGAACAAATCATGAAAACACATCGTTAACGTTTTTCTTTAATAAATTCTATGCGCAACTACATTGTCAAATATAAATATAAAATATATATATATATATAATTAACAAAGAAAAAAGGGGGGAATATAAAATTAAATACACATATATTTAACAAACAAAAAGAACTAAATAAAATAACCTTACACTATCACGTTTAAAAAAAGTATATATATATATATATTGAACACACACAAAAAAAAAAGAGAGAAGAAAAAAACAAAATGCATCAAAACAAAATATAATAATAAGGAACACGCGATCACCAAACAACGAACCAACGAAGCACCTACACCAAATCAAAATCGAAGCAAGGAGCTCCAGGATAAAGTTCGCTGAACTCACGCATACGTTTGATGGGCCTTCCCAAATCGCCCATGGGTTCTTCGGAATCCCTCTTTCGCTTGCGCTGAAACAATACAATATAGTTTAAATAAAACGAAACAGAACGAATCAAGCGGATTAAAAATAAGACAAAGTACGCACCATAGAAGTCTGGATAGGAACCCCTGATGGAAATGCCTCCGCAAACATTGTTTAAACGTCGATCACCGAAGCCTAGAGAAACAACAAGAAAAGGAAAAAGGATCAAAATCACGAAAACAACCATAATATACAAATATCTATCTAAATCAAACTTACGCAAACTAATTCGAAGGAGGAGGCCCTTGTTGTGGGAGAGCAGCGGATCGCGCGTGTTGCCCGAGCAAACATCGAAATGATAATGATGCTGCAGCCGCCAGCCCTTGCACGTGCCGAAGAAACACAGATAAATCCCACGGTACAAACATGGAAGATTCTCGGAAAAGACAAGACCAGCATGGAACGTCTCAAGTCTCCTAGACGCTAGCTCAGCAGAAACACTGGACCGAGTGGAACTAAGTCGAAATATGAAACTTACATTCTCTCACGTACGATCTCTGGAAGCCAAAACTGCAAAATCCCGATTCCCACGGAAGGGTACTCCCAGTGGACCACCACCACAACCACCACCTCGTGGGGATGGCATTATAAATAAGCATAGCACATAGAGCAGCGCGCAGTATAATTAATACGTTCATTATAACGTCTTATACCGTGCTATATCGTGCGTTTAGAAATCTTGTATAACACTTTGCGTTTCGGCGGTCTTTAGTTGTCTAGACAAGAAAGGAAAGTCGCGACTTAGGAAAAATAAAATATTTTGAAGTCTTCATTTCATCGCTTAAACAAAAGCGCATTGTAATTGCGGTATTAATTCGGTTAGTAATTTGTAAACCGTGTATCGAAACAAATAAATAAAGTAAAAGTTTGATAATAAATTATATCCGAGTTTCGAGAAATAAACCCAGAAATTAAAACACCAACGACCATCAGAGCAGACGAAGTGATGGCACCCGACGCCACTGGTTTCTCAAGGTAAGAAAATAAATTTTAAAAATATTTCCTTCTTCTCTGATAATTTCGTTGCACTCGAGAATTACCTATCATCAATCTCGTTTTATTTCCGTGAACGGTTTGAAGATAGAATCATTATTTTAAACTTTAAACAAAAGGGGGTGTTCGCTGTGTTGGCTTGTGCAAACGGTGTTTTCAGCTACTGAAACACCCGTTGATCTTCGCATTCCTCCTCCCATTGTTGGCAAAATATTGCCCGTCTTTGGGCAAGGCTTGCGAAATCACACAAGTCCCGCACAGAGAGGACCATTAAATACATCGTTGACGTCGATCGAATATTAAGAGCGATACCGGCATTTCTATTGACCAATTTCCTTGCCATCATTGCATGCAATTATACAAAAAGGAGAGAGAAATAGTAGAACAATTTCCTTTAAAAATTTAACCGAAGGATCGTTCGCTGTGTTGACTTGTGCAAACGGTGTTTTCAATAATCGAAAACGCCTATCGATCTTCGCATTCCTCCTCCCATTGTTGGCAAAATATTGCCCGTCTTTGGGCAAGGCTTGCGAAATCACACAAGTTCCACACAGAGAGGATCGTTAGAATCACCCTCGATAATCAAACTCAAAGGCAAGAAAATCGTGGTGATAGAATCCATCGTGGCAAATAAACTGAGCTTTGGTTCCAACGACAAACTATTATAGCGAAATTAAAAGAGAAGAAGAAGGCAAAACGTAAAAAAAATAAATTCATATCAAGCAACGAAAAATTTGACATTCAAATATTGTATCCAGCTTTAATCCTCTCCCGTGCTAGTATCCCTGCACATAGCAGGTTAGCCAAAAAGCGGAATCGGTTTTGCCAGTAACATTATACTCTAGTCGACGCTACCCGTAACGTTTGAAATAAATAAAATTTTTGAAATAGTCCTTAGACTATTTCTGGTGGCAGCAACTACCGTATTAATCGGAAATCCAAATAAATACTTCATACACAATAATATCATTTCAATATTTCCCTTCCGACTAAACTCTAAATCACAAATAAATCAAAAATAAATAAAAAAAAAAAAAAAAAATTTTACAGAATTTTAATCTTAACTTGACTTAAAACTAATAAATACGTAACACAGTTAGATAGATTAAAATTTTTTGGTGGCAGCGGTGGGATACGCTCCGCAGAGGATTAAAGCTCTTACGAACATCAACTAAAAAAAAAATAAGTAGGAAAATGTCGACCGCCCGGGAGTCGCTAAGCGAGGATACGCTTTCGGCGTTGACGGAAAAATTGAAAGCATGGGACGAAAATTTCCGTGTATTAACCGACATAAGCTCAAGACTAATTAAATTAGAAGAAGACGTGCGCGTAAGCAGACAGACGAACGATACCGAAATACCCGTATCACCGATAACACCGCGAGAAACAAGATTGACTGATAATTACCAGCCGATTAAATTAAAGGACGCGATTGAATCAGTACCAGTGTTCGACGGATACAGACCGTCTGTGTTCCAGTTTTTGAGATCATGCGAGCGAGCGCGAAATATGATTCCTAGGCATCAAGAGCCACAGTTAGTAAAATTACTAATGAATAAACTTCGCGGACACGCGTTTCTCGCCGTAGAGGACCATGAGGTAGTAACTTTAAACGATTTCGGGAATAAATTAAAAGATATGTTCGGCCCAGGAAAAACCGTTAACGAATACAGGGGAGAGTTGGGAACGGTATTCCAACGACCAGGAGAAAATATACTAGATTACATAGACCGCGTCAGAAATCTCAGATTGGCTATAATTGATGGAGAAAGATGTCAATACGGTTCCATATCGCAAGACGTTCAAGATACGATCGATTGGGACACCAGAGAGGCTTTCATTAAGGGACTCCCGAACGAAGTATATTTACGAGTAAAGTTATCCGAGTACCAATCTTTAGAAGACGCGTATCGCCAAGCCGTAAAAGCAACGCGGGAACTAAAACAAGTAAACGACAGAATGCGATACCAACGTCCGACATTTTCAAGTAATAACAACCGAAACAACGTCCGTCCCCCTAATAATAATTACATCGAGAATAACCGAAATAACGCTCGTCCTTCTAATAACAATTACACCGGGAACAATCGAAATAACGTTAACCCGTCAAATAATAACTACGCCAGGAACAACATCCAAGATCGAAGATCGGCACCTCCTTCGCAGAATTTTTCGAATACTACGAGACAAAATATTACATGTAATTATTGTAAAAAACCCGGACATTTAGTGAAAGACTGTTACAAATTTAAAGCCCGAGTAGATGCCGGATTAATCGTACCCTATAATTCGAGACCGTCGGGAAACCAAACGCGTCCTTCGGGAGAATGGGGCGAGCCACGAAGGAACGATACGCCGAATCGCCCAAGAGTACAGGCGGCATCGAGGAGACCGGCGCCGACGGCAACAAACAGAACAAGGGCAGCCGCCCCCGCGAGATCGACTCCACCACCCGTAACGAGAGACAGAACGAACGCAATGCCGACCGTAAGGTCGAACGAACAACCACTAAATACTGTGGGGGAGTCATCCCACAACCAAACGAGGTCACAAACAGAGAATCCGGAATCTCAAGACAAAAAGGAAAGAGTGAAGCGCAAGCAACCGGCGAAGGAAAATCACCAAGAGTCGGACTCAGATTCGGACAACGACCTCTCCGAATTATTTCAGTAAAATTTAATGATTCCCCAACGACTCCAACTGCGCGAATAGTCTCCCCAGATTTAAAAACCAAGACGAGTTTATTATTAGATTCTGGATCGGAAATTAACATTATCAAAAAACCTGCTTTACCCGATTCAGCCATCATCGACGAGAAGGAATCAATCGAAGTGCGAGGAATTACGGCAACGAGCCTGGTCTCCCTAGGGCAGACGGTAATACAGGTTGCGGGCCATCCGGTTAATTTTCATGTAGTTGATGATTCATTGCTAATCGATCAAGACGGAATCCTAGGATCCGAATTTTTTGCAGGTTGTAAAGCTCGTTTAGATTACGAGGAAAAGCATGTCAAATGGGGAAATATTTATATACCCTTCGATACTAGAGAAAAAATAATTATACCGAAGCGAAGTTCAGTGACGTGTTCAATTAATATCGCAAATCCAGAAATAAAGGAGGGATTTATTCCCAGAATCGAGCCGATCAAAGGAATCTATTTTGGTAATGCAGTTGTGAGGAATCATAAAGGAAAAGGTTACATAAGAGTAATAAATACTACTTCAAGAAATTACGAATTTACAACACCGACAATGGTAATTAAGGAATTCGAAAACCCATCCCCGCTTCCTAGGACAGCGTGTAATACAGTTTTAAAATCGAAAGAAAGTAGATACGATAAAATAATTGAATTACTACGACTCGAACATTTGAACAAAGAAGAAACGGAAAATGTTAAAAGGTTGATTCGTAATAATCAAGATAGGTTTCATATTCCAGGAGATATATTGGAAGCAACTGAAGTTTTGGAACATAGAATAATTACAACGGATGATATACCAATTAATACTAAACAGTATCGATACCCACCAGTACATCGAGAAGAGATAAATCGGCAAATTCAAGAATTACTAGATACGGACGTAGTGGAACCATCGGTATCTCCATATAACTCTCCGCTTTGGATTGTACCCAAAAAACCTGATTCGCAAGGAAATAAACGCTGGAGATTAGTTATCGATTATAGAAAGTTGAACGATAAAACGATCGGCGATGCTTTCCCACTACCCAACATTACAGAAATATTGGATCAATTAGGAAGTGCAAAATATTTTTCCACGTTTGACTTAGCATCAGGCTTTCACCAGATCCGTATGTCACAGGAAGATGCCCACAAAACTGCATTTTCGACACCATACGGACATTTTCAATTCAAAAGAATGCCCTTTGGATTAAAAAATGCCCCAGCAACGTTTCAACGTTTGATGAACTCAGTGTTATCTGGTCTGCAAGGAATAGAATTATTCGTCTATCTGGATGACATAGTGATTTATTCGAGGTCTCTCCAAGAACACGAAATTAAATTTAATAAGTTAATGGAAAGACTGAGGAAAGCTAAATTACGATTACAGCCTGATAAGTGCGAATTTTTACGACACGAGGTGAATTACTTAGGACACATAATTAGTGAAGATGGCGTAAAACCCGACCCAAAGAAAATCGAAGCCGTATCAAAATTTCCACGACCGAAAAGGGTGAAAAATATCAAACAATTTCTGGGACTAGCAGGATACTACAGGAAATTTATACCCGATTTCTCCAAGGTCGCGAAACCATTGACACAACTATTAAAGAAAGATACTCCCTTTAAATGGACAGAAAATCAAGAAAATGCATTCAATAATTTAAAGACAGCGCTAATGACAAAACCCATTTTACAGTATCCAGACTTTTCTGAACCCTTTAACCTTACTACAGACGCATCAGGATACGCAATAAGCGGTGTACTGAGTCAAGGGCAAATCGGAAAGGATTTACCGATTGCATATGCCTCAAGACTATTGAATTCCGCCGAACAAAACTACTCTACCATAGAAAAGGAGTGTCTGGCAATCGTTTACTGTACGATGCATTTCAGACCATACCTGTATGGTAGAAAGTTTACGATAATAACTGATCACAAACCGTTAGTATGGATGAATTCCATTAAAGATCCCACCTCGAGAATTTGGAAATGGAAATTGAAATTGTCGGACTTTGAATTTGATATCCAATATAAAGAAGGTAGAGCGAACGCGAACGCAGATGCATTATCCCGAAATCCGCCAGAGATGTGCTTGCCAATCAGGAAACGAGAAGAAGATTCGCCAGATCGATATCCACATGTAAAAAGATTTCAATTGGATACCTCGACCGAGGACTCTCCGATATTCGAGGCTAAGCCACGCGTATTATCGCATTACGATAAACAGGGAAAACCTTCTACTCGAAAACATCTCACCATAGAAGAAACACCCGTAAAATATTTTGACGAAGCACTAGCCGAGCTCGATCGAGAAAAGGAAGACACGGATACAACGAGCGAAGAAGAGCCCTCCATTGTAAATCCAGAATTAATTCAACAACGAGAAAAGGACACGAGACCTACGATAATCGCGGAATTAAGAATTTCAGAAACCCGAGACTCAATTACGAGAGTAAAAGACCATAGAGTAATATTTATAGATGTACATGGGAATGCGATAGATAAAGGAGCATTAGAAATGAAGGAGACGGGAAAATTGCCTCGTTATGAAGATTTAATGTTAGAAAAAGCAAGATTGAATTACGATTCTGGGAAATACATCATATCCCTACCGATAAAGGAAAATAGAAATATTCCAATAACACCAGAAAATTTATTAAACTCGCTAAGATCTCTACTAGATGTAGTAAATGAAAAACAGTTAACTTCCTTTAGCATCAGCAAAGGAAATTTAGAAGAGATACCCTGGCGACATACAATCAGAAAATTAAAAGAAATATTTATGGAAAAAACCTTAACCATCACCATTTGCACTGGGGAAGTAATTACCCCGCCTGTGGAAGCACGAAATAACATAATAAGAGAAAAACACGAATCATCCGTAGCAGGACATAAAGGAGTAACGAAGACGTATCAAAGAATACGACAATGTTATTATTGGGAAAATATGAAGAAGGAGATCCAGGAATACGTAAGAACATGTAAAGAATGCCAATTGAAAAAGTTAACTAGAATAAAGACAAAGCAACCAATGGTACTCACTGATACACCGGGCAGGGCTTTCGACAAAATTAGTATGGATATCGTCGGTCCACTACCAAAGACAGCAAAAGGAAACGAATACATATTAACAATTCAAGACCTATTAACAAAATATTCAATCGGGATTCCAATAGGAGGAATCTCTTCAGCCGAGATAGCGGACGCTTTTATAAAACGATTTATTTGTCGTTTCGGGTCACCGAGAGCTATTCTCACTGATCAAGGAAGGAACTTTACATCCTCACTAATGAAGAAAGTAGCAAAAAGATTCCGCATCAAACAATATACTACGACGGCATATCATCCACAAAGTAACGGTTCGATCGAAAGATCTCACCACGTATTGATGGAATATCTCAAGTTATATATCGAAAATTCCAGAAATTGGGACGAATGGGTGGAATTAGCCATGTTTTCCTATAACACCTCTGTACACGAAGGAACGAAATTCTCTCCGCATGAATTAGTCTTTGGACACTTGGCCAGAGAACCCACTGGCGAAATACCAATCGTAGAGAACGTGGAACCAACTTATGCGGAATATCTCAGAGACCTGTTCGATAAAATCAACACCGTGCAGCAAACAGCAAGAGAAAATTTGATAAAATCCAAACTAAGATCAAAAGAATATTACGACAGACGAATTAACCCTCAAAATTTCAAAATTGGAGATCTAGTATACCTACTAAAGGAACCTAGCAAAGGAAAGTTTTCCGATCAATATACTGGACCACACAAGGTGCTAGAAATCTTGCAGAACCAAAACGTCAAGATTGAAGTAAAAGGGATTCCGCGAACAGTGCACTTAAACAAGTTAAAACTAGCGCATAATCGAAATAAACAATGAATGAAGTGATTGTAGTGGACAACGTAGTGCAGTAGTGTATGTTGTAGTGCTGTTCGTTGAATAATACAGATAGCGAAAAGATACCTAAAAGAAAAAAAGGAAAATTATTAAGTGTGCCTCAATTATCGTTTAAATATAAAATGTGTTAACTCAATGAATAATTAACTAGTGAAAGTGAAAGTTACCTTGTGAACAAGAAAGTGTATGTGCAAATATAGGTTATGATTCCTTGTTCGTGGAACGTAGTGCATGACAGTTACCTAAAATAAGTGAATAAATTAGTTTCAATTGTTTCAGTGCAAAATATGAGGTTACTAAATGTTATAACTATATTGTGGTTAAATCAAAAGGAGATGTGACACTGTTCGTCGAATAATACAGATAGCGGAAACCTAAAAGAAAATGGAAAAATTTATTATGTGTACTCCAATTACTGTTTGAATATGAAACGTGTTGATTCAATAAATAATTAAAAGAGTGCAAGTGAAAGTTACCTCATGAACAAGTAATCGTCATACAAGAAGGTTTACGTGCAAAATAAGTTATGGATCCCTGTTTGCGGAACACCATGTACGACAGCCAGCTGAAAATAAACGAACGAATTAACTTCAATGGCCTTAATGCAAAATACAACATTACTAAATATTATAACAAAACTGCAGAAGCGTGACACTGTTTGTCGAATAACGCAGACAGCAAAAACCTGAAAAAGCAAAAGAAGATTATTACGAGTGCTCCAATTACTGTTTGAATGTAAAACGTGTTAGTTCAACGAACAACTAAAACAGTGAAAGTGCAACTTACCTCGTGAACAATCAATCACCATACAAGGAAGTGTACATGCATGAATTTCGCAGATTAATAAGAAGAAATAAAATAGCTGATAAGTAAAGAAAGTGGTTAGGAAATAATTATGATAGATTAATTCAGAGTTAGTAATACATATAACCGGAATAAAAGGATATTTCATTATGTATCAATCTACGTAGTATTGTATCTAACATGTAGAAGCGGATTTTGTAATGCACACGTATTAAGTTAAATAAATTAAACAGTACCTTTAAGGCCACAGATGTAAGACGATTGAAGGCAACCGTAGTAAGTATCCAAGGCATATCGAAGAATCGGATGATGTTGTGGGAATGATCCAGGTAAGAGTCGCAGCATCGAAAGAGTAGAATCCGAAGAATCACAGATAATGTTAATCTAATAAATAAATTTTAATCACTAATAAGGAAACTAATACATATCATACATAAAATAATAACATATAGTAAGCACAAGCAATAATAAATTAATAGGGAAAATATGAAAGGTCGATAAACACAGAAATAGGTTAGGAATTAATCAAGATAGACTAACTAAATGTTAACAACAAGACATGACTGAACTCAGTACAAAGAAATAAAGTTATGTTACAGGAAAGTGACTGGTAACACAATACACAAAGCATTAACTAAATTAAACGAGACTTATATAGATGCAAGTCATGACTATTACATTAAAGTAGTACACTGTATTTGCACACACAATATCATGAAACACAAAACAATATTACAAAACACCACTAAATAAATCATAATGATTAATAATTAATTGGTTATTTCAACAATACACCACTGTTAACGTTAAATCAACGCCATACCAAAGATACACGTGAGCGGCCATGTTAAAAAATTCGTCGCGCACCCCATACATACATACCTCAATACGAATAATAACCAACACAATGTAATACAGCATCATAATAGTAATGTTAGGTACTAATAATAATAATAATAATAATAAAAAAAAAAAAAAAAAAAGAGAAAGAAAGACAAAGAGAGATAAGGAAAATATATATATATTAAATAACAACTAACATAATCGTAACACATTATATATATTATATTATATACAGGGATACAGTATTCGTACAAAAAAAAAAAAAAAAAAACAAGTCCGAACGAAACAATTTTTTTTAATTTTTATATATATTAACTGTTTTATATGTATGTACAGAACGGGCGACGAGTTCATCAACTCGGGCATAGAGAACCCAGATGGGCCCGTTCCCGCATTCGATGTGGAGGAGACGGAGGATGCTCAATCTTGCCTCTGTGTTCGATTGATACGCTCCGCCCACCGTTTAGATAACGGCTATTTTTGTCAAGACTGTTTCGACGAGTTAGATCCAGACGATCAGGACCTATGTGACGAGCCGCCCGCTCATTTCTTATGCGGAATACCTGCAAGAACACGTATAAAACACTGTCGTATGTGCGACATAAACATAGCGGATCTACAACCCGCTATATCATGCATCCAATGCATGATTGTTTACAATAATCTGACTCTCCTCGAAAGACACTTTTTAGTTGAAGGAATAGCATTCCGCACCGTAGAACCATGAAGTGCTTGTATGCTACGCAAATACTTATGCTATCCACCTATGAACAAACAACATTTATAACTGTACATGTGATTTTTACTTATGTCTACCAATATATACACACGCATGTTGTAAAGTAGTGTTACGTATTTATTAGTTTTAAGTCAAGTTAAGATTAAAATTCTGTAAAATTTTTTTTTTTTTTTATTTATTTTTGATTTATTTGTGATTTAGAGTTTAGTCGGAAGGGAAATATTGAAATGATATTATTGTGGATGAAGTATTTATTTGGATTTCCGATTAATACGGTAGTTGCTGCCACCAGAAATAGTCTAAGGACTATTTCAAAAATTTTATTTATTTCAAACGTTACGGGTAGCGTCGACTAGAGTATAATGCTACTGGCAAAACCGATTCCGCTTTTTGGCTAACCTGCTATGTGCAGGGATACTAGCACGGGAGAGGATTAAAGCTGGATACAATATTTGAATGTCAAATTTTTCGTTGCTTGATATGAATTTATTTTTTTTACGTTTTGCCTTCTTCTTCTCTTTTAATTTCGCTATAATAGTTTGTCGTTGGAACCAAAGCTCAGTTTATTTGCCACGATGGATTCTATCACCACGATTTTCTTGCCTTTGAGTTTGATTATCGAGGGTGATTCTAACGATCCTCTCTGTGTGGAACTTGTGTGATTTCGCAAGCCTTGCCCAAAGACGGGCAATATTTTGCCAACAATGGGAGGAGGAATGCGAAGATCGATAGGCGTTTTCGATTATTGAAAACACCGTTTGCACAAGTCAACACAGCGAACGATCCTTCGGTTAAATTTTTAAAGGAAATTGTTCTACTATTTCTCTCTCCTTTTTGTATAATTGCATGCAATGATGGCAAGGAAATTGGTCAATAGAAATGCCGGTATCGCTCTTAATATTCGATCGACGTCAACGATGTATTTAATGGTCCTCTCTGTGCGGGACTTGTGTGATTTCGCAAGCCTTGCCCAAAGACGGGCAATATTTTGCCAACAATGGGAGGAGGAATGCGAAGATCAACGGGTGTTTCAGTAGCTGAAAACACCGTTTGCACAAGCCAACACAGCGAACACCCCCTTTTGTTTAAAGTTTAAAATAATGATTCTATCTTCAAACCGTTCACGGAAATAAAACGAGATTGATGATAGGTAATTCTCGAGTGCAACGAAATTATCAGAGAAGAAGGAAATATTTTTAAAATTTATTTTCTTACCTTGAGAAACCAGTGGCGTCGGGTGCCATCACTTCGTCTGCTCTGATGGTCGTTGGTGTTTTAATTTCTGGGTTTATTTCTCGAAACTCGGATATAATTTATTATCAAACTTTTACTTTATTTATTTGTTTCGATACACGGTTTACAAATTACTAACCGAATTAATACCGCAATTACAATGCGCTTTTGTTTAAGCGATGAAATGAAGACTTCAAAATATTTTATTTTTCCTAAGTCGCGACTTTCCTTTCTTGTCTAGACAACTAAAGACCGCCGAAACGCAAAGTGTTATACAAGATTTCTAAACGCACGATATAGCACGGTATAAGACGTTATAATGAACGTATTAATTATACTGCGCGCTGCTCTATGTGCTATGCTTATTTATAATGCCATCCCCACGAGGTGGTGGTTGTGGTGGTGGTCCACTGGGAGTACCCTTCCGTGGGAATCGGGATTTTGCAGTTTTGGCTTCCAGAGATCGTACGTGAGAGAATGTAAGTTTCATATTTCGACTTAGTTCCACTCGGTCCAGTGTTTCTGCTGAGCTAGCGTCTAGGAGACTTGAGACGTTCCATGCTGGTCTTGTCTTTTCCGAGAATCTTCCATGTTTGTACCGTGGGATTGGAATGCATGTTTCTGAGGATGGAGCTTCACGTACAGTTGAACTGTAATTTAAACAATTATAATCTTTTACATGAAATTTGTTTGTAAACGTTTAATTTTAGGCGCGAATCCAATTAAATATATAACAAATATATTTTCCATAATGAAATTTCTACATAGAACATACAAATCTATTTGCAAAAATAAAATAATTATATCATTCAATAGTAAATAATTGTGTTTAATACGTTTTTACATATTAGTGTTTGATGGTAGAATTTCTGTATGCAAACCTTCAAGTCGTTGCGGTGTCAATTATTTTGAACGTTTGACCTATCGACAGGTTGTTACTTAGACCCAAGTGTTGCGTTGTGTGTTCTATTTCTTTTGTAGATTATTAGTAGTAATTTAGTTTAGAATATAGGTTATTTATATATATTTTTATATATAGACATGCATGTTTCGTAATGTAGTTCTTATTTTATAACTCTTTACCGGAACGTAGGCTAGTTTTAAGTATGTATCTTAGATTACTGATTTGATTTAATAATATAGAATGCGCACACATATATATATTTCTGACAATGTAAGCTTTATTTTTTTTTAGTAATATAATATTGTATGTTTTATGTATTAGTTAGATTATTAGTTTTTGATTTCATATACACATATATTTCATAAGTTGATAATATTGTATTTGTTGCATAGTATTGGAGGTACTGTCTCTAATATTTACTAGATTATTACATGTTTGGCATATATGTTTATACTTATATGTAACTGTCCGAGTTGTTGCGGCGTTGATTGATTAAAATATATTTATATATACATATATTCCTAGTGTTTCAATCATTTCCCTTTCTGTAGTTATTCTTATTTCCTGGTTTATTTGTTTGGTTCGTGACTCGTTCAATCCATTAGTTGGTTCTATTTATTTTATTTTATGCTGGTTGAGTTTATATTATATTGAACCATAGGTTTTCAAATGGCAAGTCGGTTATTGGTAGGTTTATTTAGAGTTGTGTGTATATGTATTTCGTTTATTGGTTGGATCTGTTAGTCGCTCTCATTTTGTTAATCCTTCCTTTCGTTTCGTAGTGCCGTGTGTTCGTTTGTGCATCCAAATCCTTATTCGCGTGTTTTGTATAGAGTAGGTTTCTTGTTCTTCTTACGGCACGTGCGGAGCGCGGGACGTGACAGTAGGCGATATTTACAACACTCACTTCCATTGATAATGCAAGTGACTCATAAATAAGCCGTCATATTTACCATTACACGCACATATATATATTCGAAACAAGCTATATTTGTAATATCCATTCTATTGATAATATATACATATATATTTATAACGATAAAACAAATCTCATTACTTACCAATACGTATGCATATATGTATATAATTATAACCCAAGTAGCTTTCATAATATTTATTTTCACTGATAACATATACGTAAAACCTAAAATAAAAAAAAGGGGGTTTTAATAAAAAAGAAGAGAGAAAAAAAATATATATAAATATAAAATTTTCTTTTTTAATAAAAGGTTATTCTTATTTCTAATAAACTCGAGAGTAAGAAACGATTTAATAAATTGTTAATAGGAAGATGAATCACCTGGTCATCGTACTTACCCTCATTAAAATATCATATGGCCTGGTAGGATACGACATACAACAGAATGCTACTCGGAACTACCCGTTTGGCAAGGGAATCGCACCGCATTTCTAATGCCAAAAACACACACCCTAACGTAACACGGATACCATAGAGAATGTAGCGCAGTACTACCTACGTTCTACAACATCGACGGACTCTGGCACAAATTCGTACCAAAGCCCATGGAACCACCACAGGAACTCCGCCAGGACGTGCGCCAAACGTGGCGATATTCAGTACCATCGTCATTCAGTACGATCGCAAAAAACTGCACACATTGGCCAGAGGAGCGTCAGGAAAAACAATCGTCCCTGGAACAGTAAACATCCTGGGAATGATGGACGAAAACACATTAACCACAATAGCGAAAAATACAGTATCAAGCTAATGGACTGGTTTCATGGAATTTGGAACTGTCAGTGCAGCAATATTTGGAATCCTCGTAATATTTAAATTAATCAAGGCGATAATAGATATTGCCATACGCGGATACCAGTAGCGTGAAACTTACGGATGTGGAATCGCCCTATTAGGAGCAATATGCGGCTCAGTCACCCACCTGCTACTATACCTCAAAAGAAGACGAAATATCGATGATCAAACAGCACAACCTCAAGGGATATCGATAACACCGGCGGTCACTCAACAACCAACGACATCTACATCCGCCTTGAACGAACTCAGAGACACCATCAGTCAAATTTCCTCTGGAAATTTGAACTCCAAGGGCGGGGGTGTCACGTCCCGCGCTCCGCACGTGCCGTAAGAAGAACAAGAAACCTACTCTATACAAAACACGCGAATAAGGATTTGGATGCACAAACGAACACACGGCACTACGAAACGAAAGGAAGGATTAACAAAATGAGAGCGACTAACAGATCCAACCAATAAACGAAATACATATACACACAACTCTAAATAAACCTACCAATAACCGACTTGCCATTTGAAAACCTATGGTTCAATATAATATAAACTCAACCAGCATAAAATAAAATAAATAGAACCAACTAATGGATTGAACGAGTCACGAACCAAACAAATAAACCAGGAAATAAGAATAACTACAGAAAGGGAAATGATTGAAACACTAGGAATATATGTATATATAAATATATTTTAATCAATCAACGCCGCAACAACTCGGACAGTTACATATAAGTATAAACATATATGCCAAACATGTAATAATCTAGTAAATATTAGAGACAGTACCTCCAATACTATGCAACAAATACAATATTATCAACTTATGAAATATATGTGTATATGAAATCAAAAACTAATAATCTAACTAATACATAAAACATACAATATTATATTACTAAAAAAATAAAGCTTACATTGTCAGAAATATATATATGTGTGCGCATTCTATATTATTAAATCAAATCAGTAATCTAAGATACATACTTAAAACTAGCCTACGTTCCGGTAAAGAGTTATAAAATAAGAACTACATTACGAAACATGCATGTCTATATATAAAAATATATATAAATAACCTATATTCTAAACTAAATTACTACTAATAATCTACAAAAGAAATAGAACACACAACGCAACACTTGGGTCTAAGTAACAACCTGTCGATAGGTCAAACGTTCAAAATAATTGACACCGCAACGACTTGAAGGTTTGCATACAGAAATTCTACCATCAAACACTAATATGTAAAAACGTATTAAACACACAATAATTTAGAAATTTAACCTTCAATACTATGTTGTCACAATACCAGATATATATATGTATATATGAAATCAAATAATTGACACATAACCTCAAATACACAACATTACATCGCTAAAGAATCGAAATGAAAATCACACTGCCAAAATTATATACATATATACGTGCGTGTGTGTGTGTTCTATCTTATTAAATGAAGTTAATAAACAATTAACATTTCATCTGGTATAAATACTACACTGCCAGAAGAAATATATACATATACATATATATATATTGTGTGTATATGAGTTTGTCTTATATTATCAAATACTCTATAAAATAAACTACTCAAAACAATAAATAAAGCTATCGAAGAATTACAAAACATTAATCATATTAAAATCACACACAATATAAATAAATAAATATATATATATGTATATTCACACGAACAATACTATTGTCACTTTAAAGTAATACGAATAACACTATTAATAAACAAATGTTCTAATTGCGGTAAAATAAGGAAACACGACCGACAGAAAATACTTCGATATTAAACAAAACTAAAGACCCGCCACTATAACCTCACTTATGAGCAGCCATGTTAGATTTACACGCGCATCGGAACACGCGTTATGGTTATAGGGATATTAGGGATTAATGGAAACCAGGCGCGAGAAACAAATCGTGAAAACACATTATTAACATTTTTCTTTAATAAATTCTATGCGCAACTACATTGTCAAATATGAATATATATATATAATTAATTAAAAAAGGGAAATATAAAGTTAAACACTATTGATGAATTACAAAACATTAGTCATATTAAAATGACACACAACCTAAATTTATATATATATATATTCACACCAACAATACTATTGTCACTTTAAAGTAATAATAACGATATTAATGTTCTAATTGCGGAAAAACAAGCGATAGAAAATTACTTCGATACTTCGGAACAACTAACACAATAACACGCGTTACGGTGATAGGAATATTAGGGATTAATGGAAATCAGGCGTGAGGAACAAATCATGAAAACACATCGTTAACGTTTTTCTTTAATAAATTCTATGCGCAACTACATTGTCAAATATAAATATAAAATATATATATATATATAATTAACAAAGAAAAAAGGGGGGAATATAAAATTAAATACACATATATTTAACAAACAAAAAGAACTAAATAAAATAACCTTACACTATCACGTTTAAAAAAAGTATATATATATATATATTGAACACACACAAAAAAAAAAGAGAGAAGAAAAAAACAAAATGCATCAAAACAAAATATAATAATAAGGAACACGCGATCACCAAACAACGAACCAACGAAGCACCTACACCAAATCAAAATCGAAGCAAGGAGCTCCAGGATAAAGTTCGCTGAACTCACGCATACGTTTGATGGGCCTTCCCAAATCGCCCATGGGTTCTTCGGAATCCCTCTTTCGCTTGCGCTGAAACAATACAATATAGTTTAAATAAAACGAAACAGAACGAATCAAGCGGATTAAAAATAAGACAAAGTACGCACCATAGAAGTCTGGATAGGAACCCCTGATGGAAATGCCTCCGCAAACATTGTTTAAACGTCGATCACCGAAGCCTAGAGAAACAACAAGAAAAGGAAAAAGGATCAAAATCACGAAAACAACCATAATATACAAATATCTATCTAAATCAAACTTACGCAAACTAATTCGAAGGAGGAGGCCCTTGTTGTGGGAGAGCAGCGGATCGCGCGTGTTGCCCGAGCAAACATCGAAATGATAATGATGCTGCAGCCGCCAGCCCTTGCACGTGCCGAAGAAACACAGATAAATCCCACGGTACAAACATGGAAGATTCTCGGAAAAGACAAGACCAGCATGGAACGTCTCAAGTCTCCTAGACGCTAGCTCAGCAGAAACACTGGACCGAGTGGAACTAAGTCGAAATATGAAACTTACATTCTCTCACGTACGATCTCTGGAAGCCAAAACTGCAAAATCCCGATTCCCACGGAAGGGTACTCCCAGTGGACCACCACCACAACCACCACCTCGTGGGGATGGCATTATAAATAAGCATAGCACATAGAGCAGCGCGCAGTATAATTAATACGTTCATTATAACGTCTTATACCGTGCTATATCGTGCGTTTAGAAATCTTGTATAACACTTTGCGTTTCGGCGGTCTTTAGTTGTCTAGACAAGAAAGGAAAGTCGCGACTTAGGAAAAATAAAATATTTTGAAGTCTTCATTTCATCGCTTAAACAAAAGCGCATTGTAATTGCGGTATTAATTCGGTTAGTAATTTGTAAACCGTGTATCGAAACAAATAAATAAAGTAAAAGTTTGATAATAAATTATATCCGAGTTTCGAGAAATAAACCCAGAAATTAAAACACCAACGACCATCAGAGCAGACGAAGTGATGGCACCCGACGCCACTGGTTTCTCAAGGTAAGAAAATAAATTTTAAAAATATTTCCTTCTTCTCTGATAATTTCGTTGCACTCGAGAATTACCTATCATCAATCTCGTTTTATTTCCGTGAACGGTTTGAAGATAGAATCATTATTTTAAACTTTAAACAAAAGGGGGTGTTCGCTGTGTTGGCTTGTGCAAACGGTGTTTTCAGCTACTGAAACACCCGTTGATCTTCGCATTCCTCCTCCCATTGTTGGCAAAATATTGCCCGTCTTTGGGCAAGGCTTGCGAAATCACACAAGTCCCGCACAGAGAGGACCATTAAATACATCGTTGACGTCGATCGAATATTAAGAGCGATACCGGCATTTCTATTGACCAATTTCCTTGCCATCATTGCATGCAATTATACAAAAAGGAGAGAGAAATAGTAGAACAATTTCCTTTAAAAATTTAACCGAAGGATCGTTCGCTGTGTTGACTTGTGCAAACGGTGTTTTCAATAATCGAAAACGCCTATCGATCTTCGCATTCCTCCTCCCATTGTTGGCAAAATATTGCCCGTCTTTGGGCAAGGCTTGCGAAATCACACAAGTTCCACACAGAGAGGATCGTTAGAATCACCCTCGATAATCAAACTCAAAGGCAAGAAAATCGTGGTGATAGAATCCATCGTGGCAAATAAACTGAGCTTTGGTTCCAACGACAAACTATTATAGCGAAATTAAAAGAGAAGAAGAAGGCAAAACGTAAAAAAAATAAATTCATATCAAGCAACGAAAAATTTGACATTCAAATATTGTATCCAGCTTTAATCCTCTCCCGTGCTAGTATCCCTGCACATAGCAGGTTAGCCAAAAAGCGGAATCGGTTTTGCCAGTAACATTATACTCTAGTCGACGCTACCCGTAACGTTTGAAATAAATAAAATTTTTGAAATAGTCCTTAGACTATTTCTGGTGGCAGCAACTACCGTATTAATCGGAAATCCAAATAAATACTTCATACACAATAATATCATTTCAATATTTCCCTTCCGACTAAACTCTAAATCACAAATAAATCAAAAATAAATAAAAAAAAAAAAAAAAAATTTTACAGAATTTTAATCTTAACTTGACTTAAAACTAATAAATACGTAACAACCTTCCCGTTGGAGATATTTGGACGATTAAACGCGCACTTTACGCCATTATACGGGCCAAACGCAATGTAGCACGCTTCCAGCGTCGAAACTGTCCCTGGCATAGGTAAAACCCGATTATTCTTCTAATTTTGACGAAAATCGACTGTAATTTCCTTCCCGTTGGAGATATTTGGACGATTAAACGCCCATTCTGCTCCATTTTACATGCCAAACGCCACGAACGACAGTTTCAGCGACAAACCTATCCCTAGCGCGCGCAAATCGCAATCATTCGTCTAATTTTGACGAAAATCGACTGTAATTTACTTCCCGTTAGAGATATTTGGACGATTAAACGCTCTTTTTACTCCATTTTGCGGGCCAAACGCAATGGACGACAATTTCAGCGACGAAACTACCTCGCTTCACGCAAATTGCGATCTTTCGTCAAATATTGACGAAAATCGACTGTAATTTCCTTCCCGTTGGGGATATTTGGACGATTAAACGCCCATTCTGCTCCATTTTACATGCCAAACGCCACGAACGACAATTTCAGCGACAAACCTATCCCTGGCGCGCGCAAATCGCGATCATTCGTCTAATTTTGACGAAAATCGACTGTAATTTCCTTCCCGTTGGAGATATTTGGAAGATTAAACGCCCATTCTGCTCCACTTTACATGCCAAACGCCACAAACGACAGTTTCAGCGACAGACCTATCCCTAGCGCGCGCAAATCGCAATCATTCGTCTAATTTTGACGAAAATCGACTGTAATTTCCTTCCCGTTGGAGATATTTGGACGATTAAACGCCCATTCTGCTCCATTTTACATGCCAAACGCCACGAACGACAGTTTCAGCGACAAACCTATCCCTAGCGCGCGCAAATAGCAATCATTCGTCTAATTTTGACGAAAATCGACTGTAATTTCCTTCCCGTTAGAGATATTTGGACGATTAAACGCTCTTTTTACTCCATTTTGCGGGCCAAACGCAATGGACGACAATTTCAGCGACGAAACTACCCCGCTTCACGCAAATTGCGATCTTTCGTCAAATATTGACGAAAATCGACTGTAACTTCCTTCCCGATGGGGATATTTGGACGATTAAACGCCCATTCTGCTCCATTTTACATGCCAAACGCCACGAACGACAATTTCAGCGACAAACCTATCCCTGGCGCGCGCAAATCGCGATCATTCGTCTAATTTTGACGAAAATCGACTGTAATTTCCTTCCCGTTGGAGATATTTGGAAGATTAAACGCCCATTCTGCTCCACTTTACATGCCAAACGCCACAAACGACAGTTTCAGCGACAGACCTATCCCTAGCGCACGCAAATCGCAATCATTCGTCTAATTTTGACGAAAATCGACTGTAATTTCCTTCCCGTTAGAGATATTTGGACGATTAAACGCTCTTTTTACTCCATTTTGCGGGCGAAACGCAATGGACGACAATTTCAGCGACGAAACTACCCCGGTTCTCGCAAATTGCGATCTTTCGTCAAATATTGACGAAAATCGACTGTAATTTCCTTCCCGTTGGAGATATTTGGACGATTAAACGCCCATTCTGCTCCATTTTACATGCCAAACGCAACGAACGACAGTTTCAGCGACAAAACTATCCCTGGCGCTCGCGAATCGCAATCATTCGTCTAAGTTGGACGAAAATTGACTGTAGTTTCCTTCCCGTAAGAGATATTTGGAAGATTAAACGCTCATTTTACACCATTTTACACGCCGAATGCAGTGCGCGGCGCTTTCAGCGTCGAAACTATCCCTGGCGCAGGTAAGACGCGATCATTCTTCTAATTTTGAAGCAAATTGACTGTAATTACCTTCCCGTTGGAGATATTTGGACGATTAAACGCGCACTTTACGCCATTTTACGGGCCAAACGCAATGTAGCACGCTTCCAGCGTCGAAACTGTCCCTGGCATAGGTAAAACCCGATTATTCTTCTAATTTTGTCGAAAATCGACTGTAATTTCCTTCCCGTTGGAGATATTTGGACGATTAAACGCCCATTCTGCTCCATTTTACATGCCAAACGCCACGAACGACAGTTTCAGCGACAAACCTATCCCTAGCGCGCGCAAATAGCAATCATTCGTCTAATTTTGACGAAAATCGACTGTAATTTCCTTCCCGTTAGAGATATTTGGACGATTAAACGCTCTTTTTACTCCATTTTGCGGGCCAAACGCAATGGACGACAATTTCAGCGACGAAACTACCCCGCTTCACGCAAATTGCGATCTTTCGTCAAATATTGACGAAAATCGACTGTAACTTCCTTCCCGATGGGGATATTTGGACGATTAAACGCCCATTCTGCTCCATTTTACATGCCAAACGCCACGAACGACAATTTCAGCGACAAAACTATCCCTGGCGCTCGCGAATCGCAATCATTCGTCTAAGTTGGACGAAAATTGACTGTAGTTTCCTTCCCGTAAGAGATATTTGGAAGATTAAACGCCCATTCTGCTCCATTTTACATGCCAAACGCAACGAACGTCAGTTTCAGCGACAAAACTATCCCTGGCGCTCGCGAATCGCAATCATTCGTCTAAGTTGAACGAAAATTGACTGTAGTTTCCTTCCCGTATGAGATATTTGGAAGATTAAACGCTCATTTTACTCCATTTTACACGCCGAATGCAGTGCGCGGCGCTTTCAGCGTCGAAACTATCCCTGGCGCAGGTAAGACGCGATCATTCTTCTAATTTTGAAGCAAATTGACTGTAATTACCTTCCCGTTGGAGATATTTGGACGATTAAACGCGCACTTTACGCCATTTTACGGGCCAAACGCAATGTAGCACGCTTCCAGCGTCGAAACTGTCCCTGGCATAGGTAAAACCCGATTATTCTTCTAATTTTGACGACAATCGACTGTAATTTCCTTCCCGTTGGAGATATTTGGACGATTATACGCCCATTCCGCTCCATTTTACATGCCAAACGAAACGAACGACATTTTCAGCGACAAAACTATCCCTGGCGCTCGCGAATCGCAGTCATTCGTCTAAGTTGGACGAAAATTGACTGTAGTTTCCTTCCCGTAAGAGATATTTGGAAGATTAAACGCTCATTTTACTCCATTTTACACGCCGAATGCAGTGCGCGGCGCTTTCAGCGTCGAAACTATCCCTGGCGCAGGTAAGACGCGATGCGATTGTCACGTCCCGCGCTCCGCACGTGCCGTAAGAAGAACAAGAAAACTACACTATACAAAACACGCGAATATGGATTTGGATGCACAAACGAACACACGGCACTACGAAACGAAAGGAAGGATTAACAAAATGAGGGCGACTAATAGATCCAACCAATAAACAAAATACATATACACACAACTCAAAATAAACCTACCAATAACCGACTTGCCATTTGAAAGCCTATGGTTCAATATAATATAAACTCAACCAGTATAAAATAAAATAAATAGACCAACTAATGGATTGAACGAGTCACGAACCAAACAAATAAACCAGGAAATAAGAATAACTACAGAAAGGGAAATGATTGAAACACTAGAATATATGTATATATAAATATATTTTAATCAATCAACGCCGCAACAACTCGGACAGTTACATATAAGTATAAACATATATGCCAAACATGTAATAATCTAGTAAATATTAGAGACAGTACCTCCAATACTATGCAACAAATACAATATTATCAACTTATGAAATATATGTGTATATGAAATCAAAAACTAATAGTCTATCGAATACATAAAACATACAATATTATCTTATTAAAAAAATAAAGGTTACATTGTCAGAAATATATATATGTGTGCTCATTCTATATTATTAAATCAAATCAGTAATCTAAGATACATACTTAAAACTAGCCTACGTTCCGGTAAAGAGTTATAAAATAAGAACTACATTACGAAACATGCATGTCTATATATAAAAATATATATAAATAACCTATATTCTAAACTAAATTACTACTAATAATCTACAAAAGAAATAGAACACACAACGCAACACTTGGGACTAAGTAACAACCTGTCGATAGGTCAAACGTTCAAAATAATTAACACCGCAACGACTTAAAGATTTGCATACAGAAATTCTACTATCAAACACTAATATGTAAAAACGCATTAAACACACAATAATTTAGAAATAAAACCTTCAATACTATGTTGTCACAATACCAGATATATATATGTATATATGAAATCAAATAATTGACACATAACCTCAAATACACAATATTACATCGCTAAAGAATCTAAATGAAAATCACACTGCCAAAATTATATACATATATACGTGCGTGTGTGTGTGTTCTATCTTATTAAATGAAGTTAATAAACAATTAACATTTCATCTGGTATAAATACTACACTGCCAGAAGAAATATATACATATACATATATATATATATTGTGTGTATATGAGTTTGTCTTATATTATCAAACACTCTATAAAATAAACTACTCAAAACAATAAATAAAGCTATCGAAGAATTACAAAACATTAATCATATTAAAATCACACACAATATAAATAAAAAATATATATATATGTATATTCACACGAACAATACTATTGTCACTTTAAAGTAATACTAATAACACTATTAATAAACAAATGTTCTAATTGCGGTAAAATAAGGAAACACGACCGACAGAAAATACTTCGATATTAAACAAATCTAAAGAACCGGCACTATAACCTCACTAATGACATTTATGAGCAGCCATGTTAGATTTACACGCGCATCGGAACACGCGTTATGGTTATAGGGATATTAGGGATTAATGGAAACCAGGCGCGAGAAACAAATCATGAAAACACATTATTAACACTTTTCTTTAATAAATTCTATGCGCAACAACATTGTCAAATATGAATATATATATATATATAATTAATTAAAAAAGGGAAATATAAAGTTAAACACTATCGAAGAATTACAAAATATTAGTCATATTAAAATGACACACAATATAAATATATATATATATATTCACACCAACAATACTATTGTCACTTTAAAGTAATCATAATAACGATATTGATGTTCCAATTGCGGTAAAATGCGGAAAGACAAGCGATAGAAAATTACTTCGATATCAAACAAAACTAAAGACCCGCCACTATAACCTCACTTATGAGCAGCCATGTTAGATTTACACGCGCATCGGAACACGCGTTATGGTTATAGGGATATTAGGGATTAATGGAAACCAGGCGCGAGAAACAAATCATGAAAACACATTATTAACACTTTTCTTTAATAAATTCTATGCGCAACAACATTGTCAAATATGAATATATATATATATATAATTAATTAAAAAAGGGAAATATAAAGTTAAACACTATTGATGAATTACAAAACATTAGTCATATTAAAATGACACACAACCTAAATTTATATATATATATATTCACACCAACAATACTATTGTCACTTTAAAGTAATAACAACGATATTAATGTTCTACTTGCGGAAAAACAAGCGATAGAAAATTACTTCGATACTTCGGAACAACTAACACAATAACACGCGTTACGGTGATAGGAATATTAGGGATTAATGGAAATCAGGGGTGAGGATCAAATCATGAAAACACATCGTTAACATTTTTCTTTAATTCTATGCGCAACTACATTGTCAAATATAAATACAAAAATATATATATATAATTAACAAAGAAAAAGGGGGGAATATAAAATTAAATACACATATATTTAACAAACAAAAAGAACTAAAGAAAATAACCTTACACTATCACGTTTAAAAAAAAGTATATATATATATATATATATTGAACACACACAAAAAAAGAGAAGAAAAAAAAAACAAAATGCATCAAAACAAAATATAATAATAAGGAACACGCGATCACCAAACAACGAACCAACGAAGCACCTACACCAAATCAAAATCGAAACAAGGAGCTCCAGGATAAAGTTCGCTGAACTCACGCATACACCAATAACGCACAACAGGGGAAATTCCCTTTCTCCCAGAAGCATGGTGACGAAGATGTGCCTCCAAAACCTCTTCAGGAATTTCGTTTGGAAAATAAACTTTTACACAACGATCTGTATCAACGACTTCAACCAGAGGGGGCTCCCACTCCAACACGACGGTCTCTGCATCGAAGAAACTTTCATCAACAGCAACAAAATTGTCAAAACTCAACTCCGACGGGAAACCCACGGCCTCGGCATCAATGTCGAATATTCTCTCCGACCACTCTGGTTCATCACAGCGCCGCATACGTTTGATGGGCCTTCCCGAATCGCCCATGGGTTCTTCGGAATCCCTCTTTCGCTGGCGCTGAAACAACACAATATAGTTTAAATAAAACGAAACAGAACGAATCAAGCGGATTAAAAATAAGACAAAGTACGCACCATAGAAGTCTGGATAGGAACCCCTGATGGAAATGCCTCCGCAAACATTGTTTAAACGTCGATCACCGAAGCCTAGAGAAACAACAAGAAAAGGAAAAAGGATTAAAATCACGAAAACAACCATAATATGCAAATATCTATCTAAATCAAACTTACGCAAACTAACTCGAAGGAGGAGGCCCTTGTTGTGGGAGAGCAGCGGATCGCGCGTGTTGCCCGAGCAAACATCAAAATCATAATGATGCTGCAGTCGCCAGCCCTTGCACGCGCCGAAGAGACACAGGTAGTTCCCACGGTACAAACGTGGAAGGTTCTCGAAGAGTCTAGACCAGCATAGAACGTTTGCCCTTGCACGTGCCGAAGAGACACAGGTAGTTCCCACGGTACAAACGTGGAAGCTTCTCGAAGAGTCTAGACCAGCATAGAACGTTTGCCCTTGCACGTGCCGAAGAAGCACAGATAGGTCCCACGGTACAAGCGTGGAAGATTCTCGAAGAGACTAGACCAGCATGGAACGCCTCAAATCTCCTAGACGCTAGCTCAGCAGAAACACTGGACCGATGGGAACTAAGTCGAGATATGGAACTTACATTCTGTCACGTACGATTCTGGAAGCCCAAAACTGCAAAATCCCGATTCCCACGGAAGGGTACCCCCAGTGGACCACCACCACCACCACCACCTCGTGGGGATGGCATTATAAATAAGCATAGCACATAGAGCAGCGCGCAGTATAATTAATACGCGCAGTATAATTAATACGCGCAGTATAATTAATACGCTCATTATTGTTACGTGCTCACTATTATTCCGTGGTCCTTAATACGCTTGTTTTTATAACGTTCATTTTTTTTAAGTATCCATTAATACGTTTTAATACGTTCTGTATTATTAATACGCTCATAATTAATACGTTCATTATAACGTCTTATACCGTGCTATATCGTGCGTTTAGAAATTTTGTATAACACTTTGCGTTTCGGCGGTCTTTAGTTGTCCAGACAAGAAGGGAAAGTTGCGACTTAGAAAAATAAAATATTTTTGAAGTCTTCATTTCATCGCTTAAACAAAAGCGCATTGTAATTGCGGTATTAATTCGGTTAGTAATTTGTAAACCGTGTATCGAAATAAATAAATAAAGTAAAAGTTTGATAATAAATTATATCCGAGTTTCGAGAAATAAACCCAGAAATTAAAACACCAACGACCATCAGAGCAGACGAAGTGATGGCACCCGACGCCACTGGTTTCTCAAGGTAAGAAAATAAATTTTAAAAATATTTCCTTCTTCTCTGATAATTTCGTTGCACTCGAGAATTACCTATCATCAATCTCGTTTTATTTCCGTGAACGGTTTGGAAATAGAATCATTATTTTAAACTTTAAACAAAAGGGGGTGTTCGCTGTGTTGGCTTGTGCAAACGGTGTTTTCAGCTACTGAAACACCCGTTGATCTTCGCATTCCTCCTCCCATTGTTGGCAAAATATTGCCCGTCTTTGGGCAAGGCTTGCGAAATCACACAAGTCCCGCACAGAGAGGACCATTAAATACATCGTTGACGTCGATCGAAAATTAAGAGCGATACCGGTATTTCTGTTGACCGATTTCCTTGCCATCATTGCATGCAATTATAAAAAAAAAGAGAGAGAGAAATAGTAGAACAATTTCCTTTGAAAATTTAACCGAAGGATCGTTCGCTGTGTTGACTTGTGCAAACGGTGTTTTCGATAATCGAAAACGCCTATCGATCTTCGCATTCCTCCTCCCATTGTTGGCAAAATATTGCCCGTCTTTGGGCAAGGCTTGCGAAATCACACAAGTTCCACACAGAGAGGATCGTTAGAATCACCCTCGATAATCAAACCCAAAGGCAAGAAAATCGTGGTGATAGAATCCATCGTGGCAAATAAACTGAGCTTTGGTTCCAACGACGAACTATTATAGCGAAATTAAAAGAGAAGAAGAAGGCAAACGTAAAAAATAAATTCATATCAAGCAACGAAAAATTTGACATTCAAATATTGTATCCAGCTTTAATCCTCTCCCGTGCTAGTGTCCCTGCACATAGCAGGTTAGCCGAAAAGCGGAATCGGTTTTGCCAGTAGCATTATACTCTAGTCGACGCTACCCGTAACGTTTGAAAAAAAATAAAAATTTTGAAATAGTCCTTAGACTATTTCTGGTGGCAGCAACTACCGTATTAATCGGAAATCCAAATAAATACTTCATACACAATAATATCATTTCAATATTTCCCTTCCGACTAAACTCTAAATCACAAATAAATCAAAAATAAATAGAAAAAAAATAATTTTTTACAGAATTTTAATCTTAACTTGACTTAAAACTAATAAATACGTAACAGTCGAAACTATCCCTGGCGCAGGTAAGACGCGATCATTCTTCTAATTTTGAAGCAAATTGACTGTAATTACCTTCCCGTTGGAGATATTTGGACGATTAAACGCGCACTTTACGCCATTTTACGGCCCAAACGCAATGTAGCACGCTTCCAGCGTCGAAACTGTCCCTGGCATAGGTAAAACCCGATTATTCTTCTAATTTTGACGAAAATCGACTGTAATTTCCTTCCCGTTGGAGATATTTGGACGATTATACGCCCATTCCGCTCCATTTTACATGCCAAACGCAACGAAAGACAGTTTCAGCGACAAAACTATCCCTGGCGCTCGCGAATCGCAGTCATTCGTCTAAGTTGGACGAAAATTGACTGTAGTTTCCTTCCCGTAAGAGATATTTGGAAGATTAAACGCTCATTTTACTCCATTTTACACGCCGAATGCAGTGCGCGGCGCTTTCAGCGTCGAAACTATCCCTGGCGCAGGTAAGACGCGATCATTCTTCTAATTTCGAAGAAAATTGACTGTAATTACCTTCCCGTTGGAGATATTTGGACGATTAAACGCGCACTTTACGCCATTTTACGGGCCAAACGCAATGTAGCACGCTTCCAGCGTCGAAACTGTCCCTGGCATAGGTAAAACCCGATTACTCTTCTAATTTTGACGACAATCGACTGTAATTTCCTTCCCGTTGGAGATATTTGGACGATTAAACGCCCATTCTGCTCCATTTTACATGCCAAACGCCGCGAACGACAGTTTCAGCGACAAACCTATCCCTGGGGCGCGCAAATCGCGATCATGCGTCTAATTTTGACGAAAATCGACTGTAATTTCCTTCCCGTTGGAGATATTTGGACGCTTAAACGCCCATTCTGCTCCATTTTACATGCCAAACGCCACGAACGACAGTTTCAGCGACAAACCTATCCCTGGCGCGCGCAAATCGCGATCATTCGTCTAATTTTGACGAAAATCGACTGTAATTTCCTTCCCGTTGGAGATATTTGGACGATTAAACGCTCTTTTTACTCCATTTTGCGGGCCAAACGCAATGGACGACAAATTCAGCGACGAAACTACCCCGGTTCTCGCAAATTGCGATCTTTCGTCAAATATTGACGAAAATCGACTGTAATTACCTTCCCGTTGGAGATATTTGGACGATTAAACGCGCACTTTACGCCATTTTACGGGCCAAACGCAATGTAGCACGCTTCCAGCGTCGAAACTGTCCCTGGCATAGGTAAAACCCGATTATTCTTCTAATTTTGACGAAAATCGACTGCAATTTCCTTCCCGTTGGAGATATTTGGTCGCTTAAACGCCCATTCTGCTCCATTTTACATGCCAAACGCCACGAACGACAGTTTCAGCGACAAACCTATCCCTGGCGCGCGCAAATCGCGATCATTCGTCTAATTTTGACGAAAATCGACTGTAATTTCCTTCCCGTTAGAGATATTTGGACGATTAAACGCTCTTTTTACTCCATTTTGCGGGCCAAACGCAATGGACGACAATTTCAGCGACGAAACTACCCCGGTTCTCGCAAATTGCGATCTTTCGTCAAATATTGACGAAAATCGACTGTAATTTCCTTCCCGTTGGAGATATTTGGACGATTAAACGCCCATTCTGCTCCATTTTACATGCCAAACGCCACGAACGACAGTTTCAGCGACAAACCTATCCCTAGCGCGCGCAAATCGCAATCATTCGTCTAATTTTGACGAAAATCGACTGTAATTTCCTTCCCGTTAGAGATATTTGGAAGATTAAACGCTCATTTTACTCCATTTTACACGCCGAATGCAGTGCTCGGCGCTTTCAGCGTCGAAACTATCCCTGGCGCAGGTAAGACGCGATCATTCTTCTAATTTTGAAGAAAATTGACTGTAATTACCTTCCCGTTGGAGATATTTGGACGATTAAACGCGCACTTTACGCCATTTTACGGGCCAAACGCAATGTAGCACGCTTCCAGCGTCGAAACTGTCCCTGGCATAGGTAAAACCCGATTACTCTTCTAATTTTGACGAAAATCGACTGTAATTTCCTTCCCGTTGGAGATTTTTGGACGATTAAACGCCCATTCTGCTCCATTTTACGTGCCAAACGCCACGAACGACAGTTTCAGCGACAAACCTATCCCTGGCGCGCGCAAATCGCGATCTTTCGTCAAATATTGACGAAAATCGACTGTAATTTCCTTCCCGTTGGAGATATTTGGACGATTAAACGCCCATTCTGCTCCATTTTACATGCCAAACGCC
This sequence comes from Bombus sonorus, assembly GCA_029958995.1. Lineage (NCBI taxonomy): Eukaryota > Metazoa > Arthropoda > Insecta > Hymenoptera > Apidae > Bombus > Bombus sonorus. Next base: position 1,570,171 of record JARWAU010000024.1, on the reverse strand, counting down.
ACGAACGACAATTTCAGCGACAAAACTATCCCTGGCGCTCGCGAATCGCAATCATTCGTCTAAGTTGGACGAAAATTGACTGTAGTTTCCTTCCCGTAAGAGATATTTGTAAGATTAAACGCCCATTCTGCTCCATTTTACATGCCAAACGCAACGAACGACAGTTTCAGCGACAAAACTATCCCTGGCGCTCGCGAATCGCAATCATTCGTCTAAGTTGGACGAAAATTGACTGTAGTTTCCTTCCCGTAAGAGATATTTGTAAGATTAAACGCCCATTCTGCTCCATTTTACATGCCAAACGCAACGAACGACAGTTTCAGCGACAAAACTATCCCTGGCGCTCGCGAATCGCAATCATTCGTCTAAGTTGGACGAAAATTGACTGTAGTTTCCTTCCCGTATGAGATATTTGGAAGATTAAACGCTCATTTTACTCCATTTTACACGCCGAATGCAGTGCGCGGCGCTTTCAGCGTCGAAACTATCCCTGGCGCAGGTAAGACGCGATCATTCTTCTAATTTTGAAGCAAATTGACTGTAATTACCTTCCCGTTGGAGATATTTGGACGATTAAACGCGCACTTTACGCCATTTTACGGGCCAAACGCAATGTAGCACGCTTCCAGCGTCGAAACTGTCCCTGGCATAGGTGAAACCCGATTATTCTTCTAATTTTGACGAAAATCGACTATAATTTCCTTCCCGTTGGAGATATTTGGACGATTATACGCCCATTCCGCTCCATTTTACATGCCAAACGCAACGAACGACAGTTTCAGCGACAAAACTATCCCTGGCGCTCGCGAATCGCAGTCATTCGTCTAAGTTGGACGAAAATCGACTGTAGTTTCCTTCCCGTAAGAGATATTTGGAAGATTAAACGCTCATTTTACTCCATTTTACACGCCGAATGCAGTGCGCGGCGCTTTCAGCGTCGAATCTATCCCTGGCGCAGGTAAGACGCGATCATTCTTCTAATTTTGAAGCAAATTGACAGTAATTACCTTCCCGTTGGAGATATTTGGACGATTAAACGCGCACTTTACGCCATTTTACGGGCCAAACGCAATGTAGCACGCTTCCAGCGTCGAAACTGTCCCTGGCATAGGTAAAACCCGATTACTCTTCTAATTTTGACGAAAATCGACTATAATTTCCTTCCCGTTGGAGATATTTGGACGATTAAACGCCCATTCTGCTCCATTTTACATGCCAAACGCCGCGAACGACAGTTTCAGCGACAAACCTATCCCTGGGGCGCGCAAATCGCGATCATGCGTCTCATTTTGACGAAAATCGACTGTAATTTCCTTCCCGTTGGAGATATTTGGACGCTTAAACGCCCATTCTGCTCCATGTTACATGCCAAACGCCACGAACGACAGTTTCAGCGACAAACCTATCCCTGGCGCGCGCAAATCGCGATCATTCGTCTAATTTTGACGAAAATCGACTGTAATTTCCTTCCCGTTGGAGATATTTGGACGATTAAACGCTCTTTTTACTCCATTTTGCGGGCCAAACGCAATGGACGACAAATTCAGCGACGAAACTACCCCGGTTCTCGCAAATTGCTATCTTTCGTCAAATATTGACGAAAATCGACTGTAATTTCCTTCCCGTTGGAGCTATTTGGACGATTAAACGCCCATGCTGCTCCATTTTACATGCCAAACGCAACGAACGACAGTTTCAGCGACAAAACTATCCCTGGCGCTCGCGAATCGCAATCATTCGTCTAAGTTGGACGAAAATTGACTGTAGTTTCCTTCCCGTAAGAGATATTTGGAAGATTAAACGCTCATTTTACTCCATTTTACACGCCGAATGCAGTGCGCGGCGCTTTCAGCGTAGAAACTATCCCTGGCGCAGGTAAGACGCGATCATTCTTCTAATTTTGAAGAAAATTAACTGTAATTACCTTCCCGTTGGAGATATTTGGACGATTAAACGCGCCCTTTACGCCATTTTACGGGCCAAACGCAATGTAGCACGCTTCCAGCGTCGAAACTGTCCCTGGCATAGGTAAAACCCGATTATTCTTCTAATTTTGACGAAAATCGACTATAATTTCCTTCCCGTTGGAGATATTTGGACGATTATACGCCCATTCCGCTCCATTTTACATGCCAAACGCAACGAACGACAGTTTCAGCGACAAAACTATCCCTGGCGCTCGCGAATCGCAGTCATTCGTCTAAGTTGGACGAAAATCGACTGTAGTTTCCTTCCCGTAAGAGATATTTGGAAGATTAAACGCTCATTTTACTCCATTTTACACGCCGAATGCAGTGCGCGGCGCTTTCAGCGTCGAAACTATCCCTGGCGCAGGTAAGACGCGATCATTCTTCTAATTTTGAAGCAAATTGACAGTAATTACCTTCCCGTTGGAGATATTTGGACGATTAAACGCGCACTTTACGCCATTTTACGGGCCAAACGCAATGTAGCACGCTTCCAGCGTCGAAACTGTCCCTGGCATAGGTAAAACCCGATTACTCTTCTAATTTTGACGAAAATCGACTATAATTTCCTTCCCGTTGGAGATATTTGGACGATTAAACGCCCATTCTGCTCCATTTTACATGCCAAACGCCGCGAACGACAGTTTCAGCGACAAACCTATCCCTGGGGCGCGCAAATCGCGATCATGCGTCTCATTTTGACGAAAATCGACTGTAATTTCCTTCCCGTTGGAGATATTTGGACGCTTAAACGCCCATTCTGCTCCATGTTACATGCCAAACGCCACGAACGACAGTTTCAGCGACAAACCTATCCCTGGCGCGCGCAAATCGCGATCATTCGTCTAATTTTGACGAAATTCGACTGTAATTTCCTTCCCGTTGGAGATATTTGGACGATTAAACGCTCTTTTTACTCCATTTTGCGGGCCAAACGCAATGGACGACAAATTCAGCGACGAAACTACCCCGGTTCTCGCAAATTGCGATCTTTCGTCAAATATTGACGAAAATCGACTGTAATTTCCTTCCCGTTGGAGCTATTTGGACGATTAAACGCCCATGCTGCTCCATTTTACATGCCAAACGCAACGAACGACAGTTTCAGCGACAAAACTATCCCTGGCGCTCGCGAATCGCAATCATTCGTCTAAGTTGGACGAAAATTGACTGTAGTTTCCTTCCCGTAAGAGATATTTGGAAGATTAAACGCACATTTTACTCCATTTTACACGCCGAATGCAGTGCGCGGCGCTTTCAGCGTAGAAACTATCCCTGGCGCAGGTAAGACGCGATCATTCTTCTAATTTTGAAGAAAATTGACTGTAATTACCTTCCCGTTGGAGATATTTGGACGATTAAACGCGCCCTTTACGCCATTTTACGGGCCAAACGCAATGTAGCACGCTTCCAGCGTCGAAACTGTCCCTGGCATAGGTAAAACCCGATTATTCTTCTAATTTTGACGAAAATCGACTGTAATTTCCTTCCCGTTGGAGATATTTGGACGATTAAACGCCCATTCTGCTCCATTTTACATGCCAAACGCCACGAACGACAGTTTCAGCGACAGACCTATCACTAGCGCGCGCAAATCGCAATCATTCGTCTAAGTTGGACGAAAATTGACTGTAGTTTCCTTCCCGTAATAGATATTTGGAAGATTAAACGCTCATTTTACTCCATTTTACACGCCGAATGCAGTGCGCGGCGCTTTCAGCGTAGAAACTATCCCTGGCGCAGGTAAGACGCGATCATTCTTCTAATTTTGAAGAAAATTGACTGTAATTACCTTCCCGTTGGAGATATTTGGACGATTAAACGCGCCCTTTACGCCATTTTACGGGCCAAACGCAATGTAGCACGCTTCCAGCGTCGAAACTGTCCCTGGCATAGGTAAAACCCGATTATTCTTCTAATTTTGACGAAAATCGACTGTAATTTCCTTCCCGTTGGAGATATTTGGACGATTAAACGCCCATTCTGCTCCATTTTACATGCCAAACGCCACGAACGACAGTTTCAGCGACAAACCTATCCCTGTCGCGCGCAAATCGCGATCATTCGTCTAATTTTGACGAAAATCGACTGTAATTTCCTTCCCGTTGGAGATATTTGGACGATTAAACGCCCATTCTGCTCCATTTTACATGCCAAACGCCACGAACGACAGTTTCAGCGACAGACCTATCACTAGCGCGCGCAAATCGCAATCATTCGTCTAATTTTGAAGAAAATCGACTGTAATTTCCTCCCCGTTAGAGATATTTGGACGGTTAAACGCTCTTTTTACTCCATTTTGCGGGCCAAACGAAATGGACGACAAATTCAGCGACGAAACTACCCCGGTTCTCGCAAATTGCGATCTTTCGTCAAATATTGACGAAAATCGACTGTAATTTCCTTCCCGTTGGAGCTATTTGGACGATTAAACGCCCATGCTGCTCCATTTTACATGCCAAACGCGACGAACGACAGTTTCAGCGACAAAACTATCCCTGGCGCTCGCGAATCGCAATCATTCGTCTAAGTTGGACGAAAATTGACTGTAGTTTCCTTCCCGTAAGAGATATTTGGAAGATTAAACGCTCATTTTACTCCATTTTACACGCCGAATGCAGTGCGCGGCGCTTTCAGCGTAGAAACTATCCCTGGCGCAGGTAAGACGCGATAATTCTTCTAATTTTGAAGAAAATTGACTGTAATTACCTTCCCGTTGGAGATATTTGGACGATTAAACGCCCATTCTGCTCCATTTTACATGCCAAACGCCACGAACGACAGTTTCAGCGACAGACCTATCACTAGCGCGCGCAAATCGCAATCATTCGTCTAATTTTGAAGAAAATCGACTGTAATTTCCTTCCCGTTAGAGATATTTGGACGATTAAACGCTCTTTTTACTCCATTTTGCGGGCCAAACGCAATGGACGACAATTTCAGCGACAAAACTATCCCTGGCGCGCGCGAATCGCAATCATTCGTCTAAGTTGGACGAAAATTGACTGTAGTTTCCTTCCCGTAAGAGATATTTGGAAGATTAAACGCTCCTTTTACTCCATTTTACACGCCGAATGCAGTGCGCGGCGCTTTCAGCGTCGAAACTATCCCTGGCGCAGGTAAGACGCAATCATTCTTCTAATTTTGAAGAAAATTGACTGTAATTACCTTCCCGTTGGAGATATTTGGACGATTAAACGCCCATTCTGCTCCATTTTACATGCCAAACGCCACGAACGACAATTTCAGCGACAAAACTATCCCTGGCGCTCGCGAATCGCAATCATTCGTCTAAGTTGGACGAAAATTGACTGTAATTTCCTTCCCGTTGGAGATATTTGGACGATTAAACGCCCATTCTGCTCCATTTTACATGCCAAACGCCGCGAACGACAGTTTCAGCGACAAACCTATCCCTGGGGCGCGCAAATCGCGATCATGCGTCTAATTTTGACGAGAATCGACTGTAATTTCCTTCCCGTTGGAGATATTTGGACGCTTAAACGCCCATTCTGCTCCATTTTACATGCCAAACGCCACGAACGACAGTTTCAGCGACCAACCTATCCCTGGCGCGCGCAAATCGCGATCATTCGTCTAATTTTGACGAAAATCGACTGTAATTTCCTTCCCGTTGGAGATATTTGGACGATTAAACGCTCTTTTTACTCCATTTTGCGGGCCAAACGCAATGGACGACAAATTCAGCGACGAAACTACCCCGGTTCTCGCAAATTGCGATCTTTCGTCAAATATTGACGAAAATCGACTGTAATTTCCTTCCCGTTGGAGATATTTGGACGATTAAACGCCCATGCTGCTCCATTTTACATGCCAAACGCAACGAACGACAGTTTCAGCGACAAAACTATCCCTGGCGCTCGCGAATCGCAATCATTCGTCTAAGTTGGACGAAAATTGACTGTAGTTTCCTTCCCGTAAGAGATATTTGGACGATTAAACGCCCATTCAGCTCCATTTTACGTGCCAAACGCCACGAACGACAGTTTCAGCGACAACCCTATCCCTGGCGCGCGCAAATCGCGATCATTCGTCTAATTTTGACGAAAATCGTTTGTAATTTCCTTCCCGTTGGAGATATTTGGACGATTAAACGCCCATTCTGCTCCATTTTACATGCCAAACGCCACGAACGACAGTTTCAGCGACAGACCTATCCCTAGCGCGCGCAAATCGCAATCATTCGTCTAATTTTGACGAAAATCGACTGTAATTTCCTTCCCGTTAGAGATATTTGGACGATTAAACGCTCTTTTTACTCCATTTTGCGGGCCAAACGCAATGGACGACAATTTCAGCGACGAAACTACCCCGCTTCTCGCAAATTGCGATCTTTCGTCAAATATTGACGAAAATCGACTGTAATTTCCTTCCCGTTGGCGATATTTGGACGCTTAAACGCCCATTCTGCTCCATTTTACATGCCAAACGCCATGAACGACAATTTCAGCGACAAAACTATCCCTGGCGCTCGCGAATCGCAATCATTCGTCTAAGTTGGACGAAAATTGACTGTAGTTTCCTTCCCGTAAGAGATATTTGTAAGATTAAACGCCCATTCTGCTCCATTTTACATGCCAAACGCAACGAACGACAGTTTCAGCGACAAAACTATCCCTGGCGCTCGCGAATCGCAATCATTCGTCTAAGTTGGACGAAAATTGACTGTAGTTTCCTTCCCGTAAGAGATATTTGGAAGATTAAACGCTCATTTTACTCCATTTTACACGCCGAATGCAGTGCGCGGCGCTTTCAGCTTAGAAACTATCCCTGGCGCAGGTAAGACGCGATCATTCTTCTAATTTTGAAGCAAATTGACTGTAATTACCTTCCCGTTGGAGATATTTGGACGATTAAACGCGCACCTTACGCCATTTTACGGGCCAAACGCAATGTAGCACGCTTCCAGCGTCGAAACTGTCCCTGGCATAGGTAAAACCCGATTACTCTTCTAATTTTGACGAAAATCGACTGTAATTTCCTTCCCGTTGGAGATATTTGGACGATTAAACGCCCATTCTGCTCCATTTTACATGCCAAACGCCGCGAACGACAGTTTCAGCGACAAACCTATCCCTGGGGCGCGCAAATCGCGATCATGCGTCTAATTTTGACGAGAATCGACTGTAATTTCCTTCCCGTTGGAGATATTTGGACGCTTAAACGCCCATTCTGCTCCATTTTACATGCCAAATGCCACGAACGACAGTTTCAGCGACCAACCTATCCCTGGCGCGCGCAAATCGCGATCATTCGTCTAATTTTGACGAAAATCGACTGTAATTTCCTTCCCGTTGGAGATATTTGGACGATTAAACGCTCTTTTTACTCCATTTTGCGGGCCAAACGCAATGGACGACAAATTCAGCGACGAAACTACCCCGGTTCTCGCAAATTGCGATCTTTCGTCAAATATTGACGAAAATCGACTGTAATTTCCTTCCCGTTGGAGATATTTGGACGATTAAACGCCCATGCTGCTCCATTTTACATGCCAAACGCAACGAACGACAGTTTCAGCGACAAAACTATCCCTGGCGCTCGCGAATCGCAATCATTCGTCTAAGTTGGACGAAAATTGACTGTAGTTTCCTTCCCGTAAGAGATATTTGGAAGATTAAACGCTCATTTTACTCCATTTTACACGCCGAATGCAGTGCGCGGCGCTTTCAGCGTAGAAACTATCCCTGGCGCAGGTAAGACGCGATCATTCTTCTAATTTTGAAGAAAATTGACTGTAATTACCTTCCCGTTGGAGATGTTTGGACGATTAAACGCGCCCTTTACGCCATTTTACGGGCTAAACGCAATGTAGCACGCTTCCAGCGTCGAAACTGTCCCTGGCATAGGTAAAACCCGATTATTCTTCTAATTTTGACGAAAATCGACTGTAATTTCCTTCCCGTTGGAGATATTTGGACGATTAAACGCCCATTCTGCTCCATTTTACATGCCAAACGCCACGAACGACAGTTTCAGCGACAAACCTATCCCTAGCGCGCGCAAATCGCAATCATTCGTCTAATTTTGACGAAAATCGACTGTAATTTCCTTCCCGTTAGAGATATTTGGACGATTAAACGCTTGTTACGTATTTATTAGTTTTAAGTCAAGTTAAGATTAAAATTCTGTAAAATTTTTTTTTTTTTTTTTTTATTTATTTTTGATTTATTTGTGATTTAGAGTTTAGTCGGAAGGGAAATATTGAAATGATATTATTGTGTATGAAGTATTTATTTGGATTTCCGATTAATACGGTAGTTGCTGCCACCAGAAATAGTCTAAGGACTATTTCAAAAATTTTATTTATTTCAAACGTTACGGGTAGCGTCGACTAGAGTATAATGCTACTGGCAAAACCGATTCCGCTTTTTGGCTAACCTGCTATGTGCAGGGATACTAGCACGGGAGAGGATTAAAGCTGGATACAATATTTGAATGTCAAATTTTTCGTTGCTTGATATGAATTTATTTTTTTTACGTTTTGCCTTCTTCTTCTCTTTTAATTTCGCTATAATAGTTTGTCGTTGGAACCAAAGCTCAGTTTATTTGCCACGATGGATTCTATCACCACGATTTTCTTGCCTTTGAGTTTGATTATCGAGGGTGATTCTAACGATCCTCTCTGTGTGGAACTTGTGTGATTTCGCAAGCCTTGCCCAAAGACGGGCAATATTTTGCCAACAATGGGAGGAGGAATGCGAAGATCGATAGGCGTTTTCGATTATTGAAAACACCGTTTGCACAAGTCAACACAGCGAACGATCCTTCGGTTAAATTTTTAAAGGAAATTGTTCTACTATTTCTCTCTCCTTTTTGTATAATTGCATGCAATGATGGCAAGGAAATTGGTCAATAGAAATGCCGGTATCGCTCTTAATATTCGATCGACGTCAACGATGTATTTAATGGTCCTCTCTGTGCGGGACTTGTGTGATTTCGCAAGCCTTGCCCAAAGACGGGCAATATTTTGCCAACAATGGGAGGAGGAATGCGAAGATCAACGGGTGTTTCAGTAGCTGAAAACACCGTTTGCACAAGCCAACACAGCGAACACCCCCTTTTGTTTAAAGTTTAAAATAATGATTCTATCTTCAAACCGTTCACGGAAATAAAACGAGATTGATGATAGGTAATTCTCGAGTGCAACGAAATTATCAGAGAAGAAGAAGGCAAAACGTAAAAAAAATAAATTCATATCAAGCAACGAAAAATTTGACATTCAAATATTGTATCCAGCTTTAATCCTCTCCCGTGCTAGTATCCCTGCACATAGCAGGTTAGCCAAAAAGCGGAATCGGTTTTGCCAGTAGCATTATACTCTAGTCGACGCTACCCGTAACGTTTGAAATAAATAAAATTTTTGAAATAGTCCTTAGACTATTTCTGGTGGCAGCAACTACCGTATTAATCGGAAATCCAAATAAATACTTCATACACAATAATATCATTTCAATATTTCCCTTCCGACTAAACTCTAAATCACAAATAAATCAAAAATAAATAAAAAAAAAAAAAAAAAAATTTTACAGAATTTTAATCTTAACTTGACTTAAAACTAATAAATACGTAACACAGTTAGATAGATTAAAATTTTTGGTGGCAGCGGTGGGATCTTTAATGGAATTCATCCATACTAACGGTTTGTGATCAGTTATTATCGTAAACTTTCTACCATACAGGTATGGTCTGAAATGCATCGTACAGTAAACGATTGCCAGACACTCCTTTTCTATGGTAGAGTAGTTTTGTTCGGCGGAATTCAATAGTCTTGAGGCATATGCAATCGGTAAATCCTTTCCGATTTGCCCTTGACTCAGTACACCGCTTATTGCGTATCCTGATGCGTCTGTAGTAAGGTTAAAGGGTTCAGAAAAGTCTGGATACTGTAAAATGGGTTTTGTCATTAGCGCTGTCTTTAAATTATTGAATGCATTTTCTTGATTTTCTGTCCATTTAAAGGGAGTATCTTTCTTTAATAGTTGTGTCAATGGTTTCGCGACCTTGGAGAAATCGGGTATAAATTTCCTGTAGTATCCTGCTAGTCCCAGAAATTGTTTGATATTTTTCACCCTTTTCGGTCGTGGAAATTTTGATACGGCTTCGATTTTCTTTGGGTCGGGTTTTACGCCATCTTCACTAATTATGTGTCCTAAGTAATTCACCTCGTGTCGTAAAAATTCGCACTTATCAGGCTGTAATCGTAATTTAGCTTTCCTCAGTCTTTCCATTAACTTATTAAATTTAATTTCGTGTTCTTGGAGAGACCTCGAATAAATCACTATGTCATCCAGATAGACGAATAATTCTATTCCTTGCAGACCAGATAACACTGAGTTCATCAAACGTTGAAACGTTGCTGGGGCATTTTTTAATCCAAAGGGCATTCTTTTGAATTGAAAATGTCCGTATGGTGTCGAAAATGCAGTTTTGTGGGCATCTTCCTGTGACATACGGATCTGGTGAAAGCCTGATGCTAAGTCAAACGTGGAAAAATATTTTGCACTTCCTAATTGATCCAATATTTCTGTAATGTTGGGTAGTGGGAAAGCATCGCCGATCGTTTTATCGTTCAACTTTCTATAATCGATAACTAATCTCCAGCGTTTATTTCCTTGCGAATCAGGTTTTTTGGGTACAATCCAAAGCGGAGAGTTATATGGAGATACCGATGGTTCCACTACGTCCGTATCTAGTAATTCTTGAATTTGCCGATTTATCTCTTCTCGATGTACTGGTGGGTATCGATACTGTTTAGTATTAATTGGTATATCATCCGTTGTAATTATTCTATGTTCCAAAACTTCAGTTGCTTCCAATATATCTCCTGGAATATGAAACCTATCTTGATTATTACGAATCAACCTTTTAACATTTTCCGTTTCTTCTTTGTTCAAATGTTCGAGTCGTAGTAATTCAATTATTTTATCGTATCTACTTTCTTTCGATTTTAAAACTGTATTACACGCTGTCCTAGGAAGCGGGGATGGGTTTTCGAATTCCTTAATTACCATTGTCGGTGTTGTAAATTCGTAATTTCTTGAAGTAGTATTTATTACTCTTATGTAACCTTTTCCTTTATGATTCCTCACAACTGCATTACCAAAATAGATTCCTTTGATCGGCTCGATTCTGGGAATAAATCCCTCCTTTATTTCTGGATTTGCGATATTAATTGAACACGTCACTGAACTTCGCTTCGGTATAATTATTTTTTCTCTAGTATCGAAGGGTATATAAATATTTCCCCATTTGACATGCTTTTCCTCGTAATCTAAACGAGCTTTACAACCTGCAAAAAATTCGGATCCTAGGATTCCGTCTTGATCGATTAGCAATGAATCATCAACTACATGAAAATTAACCGGATGGCCCGCAACCTGTATTACCGTCTGCCCTAGGGAGACCAGGCTCGTTGCCGTAATTCCTCGCACTTCGATTGATTCCTTCTCGTCGATGATGGCTGAATCGGGTAAAGCAGGTTTTTTGATAATGTTAATTTCCGATCCAGAGTCTAATAATAAACTCGTCTTGGTTTTTAAATCTGGGGAGACTATTCGCGCAGTTGGAGTCGTTGGGGAATCATTAAATTTTACTGAAATAATTCGGAGAGGTCGTTGTCCGAATCTGAGTCCGACTCTTGGTGATTTTCCTTCGCCGGTTGCTTGCGCTTCACTCTTTCCTTTTTGTCTTGAGATTCCGGATTCTCTGTTTGTGACCTCGTTTGGTTGTGGGATGACTCCCCCACAGTATTTAGTGGTTGTTCGTTCGACCTTACGGTCGGCATTGCGTTCGTTCTGTCTCTCGTTACGGGTGGTGGAGTCGATCTCGCGGGGGCGGCTGCCCTTGTTCTGTTTGTTGCCGTCGGCGCCGGTCTCCTCGATGCCGCCTGTACTCTTGGGCGATTCGGCGTATCGTTCCTTCGTGGCTCGCCCCATTCTCCCGAAGGACGCGTTTGGTTTCCCGACGGTCTCGAATTATAGGGTACGATTAATCCGGCATCTACTCGGGCTTTAAATTTGTAACAGTCTTTCACTAAATGTCCGGGTTTTTTACAATAATTACATGTAATATTTTGTCTCGTAGTATTCGAAAAATTCTGCGAAGGAGGTGCCGATCTTCGATCTTGGATGTTGTTCCTGGCGTAGTTATTATTTGACGGGTTAACGTTATTTCGGTTGTTCTCGATGTAATTATTATTAGGGGGACGGACGTTGTTTCGGTTGTTATTACTTGAAAATGTCGGACGTTGGTATCGCATTCTGTCGTTTACTTGTTTTAGTTCCCGCGTTGCTTTTACGGCTTGGCGATACGCGTCTTCTAAAGATTGGTACTTGGATAACTTTACTCGTAAATATACTTCGTTCGGGAGTCCCTTAATGAAAGCCTCTCTGGTGTCCCAATCGATCGTATCTTGAACGTCTTGCGATATGGAACCGTATTGACATCTTTCTCCATCAATTATAGCCAATCTGAGATTTCTGACGCGGTCTATGTAATCTAGTATATTTTCTCCTGGTCGTTGGAATACCGTTCCCAACTCTCCCCTGTATTCGTTAACGGTTTTTCCTGGGCCGAACATATCTTTTAATTTATTCCCGAAATCGTTTAAAGTTACTACCTCATGGTCCTCTACGGCGAGAAACGCGTGTCCGCGAAGTTTATTCATTAGTAATTTTACTAACTGTGGCTCTTGATGCCTAGGAATCATATTTCGCGCTCGCTCGCATGATCTCAAAAACTGGAACACAGACGGTCTGTATCCGTCGAACACTGGTACTGATTCAATCGCGTCCTTTAATTTAATCGGCTGGTAATTATCAGTCAATCTTGTTTCTCGCGGTGTTATCGGTGATACGGGTATTTCGGTATCGTTCGTCTGTCTGCTTACGCGCACGTCTTCTTCTAATTTAATTAGTCTTGAGCTTATGTCGGTTAATACACGGAAATTTTCGTCCCATGCTTTCAATTTTTCCGTCAACGCCGAAAGCGTATCCTCGCTTAGCGACTCCCGGGCGGTCGTTTGGTGGAGATATTCGGCAAATCCGTTATGCACTGCCGACGTGTGGGAGTGCATGCCACAGTAATATATAATTCGAGTTATTTGCACCTTGCATTGCCTTACACTGGTAAATTCAAATTCTGAGAGTTGCAGTAGTTGAATATAGATATCTTGAGTTTCTGTTATCGCAGGCTGTAGGCTGCAGTCCCCAATGGAATTTAGAGAGATGGTGGTGACGTTGAGATGGTTGCCATTGCAGTCGTATCCTACCAGGCCATATGTTATTTTGATGAGGGTAAGTACGATGACCAGGTGATTCATCTTCCTATTAACAATTTGTTAAATTGTTTCTTACTCTCGAGTTTATTTGAAATAAGAATAACTTTTTGTTTTATTTTAGGTTTTACATATAAGTTATCAGTGAAAATTATGAAAGCTACTTGGGTTATAATTATATACATATATGCATACGTATTGGTAAGTAATGAGATATGTTTTATTGTTATAAATATATATGTATATATCATCATAGATATTACAAATATGGCTTGTTTTCGAATATATATATATGTGCGTGTAATGGTAAATATGGCGGCTTATTTATGAGTCATTTGCATTATCAATGGAAGTGAGTGTGTAAATATCGCCTACTTTACAACATGCGTGTATATATATTGGTAGACATAAGTAAAAATCACATGTACAGTTATAAATGTTGTTTGTTCATAGGTGGATAGCATAAGTATTTGCGTAGCATACAAGCACTTCATGGTTCTACGGTGCGGAATGCTATTCCTTCAACTAAAAAGTGTCTTTCGAGGAGAGTCAGATTATTGTAAACAATCATGCATTGGATGCATGATATAGCGGGTTGTAGATCCGCTATGTTTATGTCGCACATACGACAGTGTTTTACACGTGTTCTTGCAGGTATTCCGCATAAGAAATGAGCGGACGGCTCGACACATAGGTCCTGGTCGTCTGGATCTAACTCGTCGAAACAGTCTTGACAAAGATAATCGTTATCTAAATGGTAGACGGTGCGTATCAACCGAACACAGAAGCAAGATTGAACATCCTCCGTCGCCACCAGATCGAATGGGAATTCGCCGCCCGTTCTTGAGAAACCAGTGGCGTCGGGTGCCATCACTTCGTCTGCTCTGATGGTCGTTGGTGTTTTAATTTCTGGGTTTATTTCTCGAAACTCGGATATAATTTATTATCAAACTTTTACTTTATTTATTTGTTTCGATACACGGTTTACAAATTACTAACCGAATTAATACCGCAATTACAATGCGCTTTTGTTTAAGCGATGAAATGAAGACTTCAAAATATTTTATTTTTCCTAAGTCGCGACTTTCCTTTCTTGTCTAGACAACTAAAGACCGCCGAAACGCAAAGTGTTATACAAGATTTCTAAACGCACGATATAGCACGGTATAAGACGTTATAATGAACGTATTAATTATGAGCGTATTAATAATACAGAACGTATTAAAACGTATTAATGGATACTTTAATAAAAATGAACGTTATAAAAACGAGCGTATTAATGACCACGGAATAATAGTGAGCACGTAACAATAATGAACGTATTAATTATACTGCGCGCTGCTCTATGTGCTATGCTTATTTATAATGCCATCCCCACGAGGTGGTGGTTGTGGTGGTGGTCCACTGGGAGTACCCTTCCGTGGGAATCGGGATTTTGCAGTTTTGGCTTCCAGAGATCGTACGTGAGAGAATGTAAGTTTCATATTTCGACTTAGTTCCACTCGGTCCAGTGTTTCTGCTGAGCTAGCGTCTAGGAGACTTGAGACGTTCCATGCTGGTCTTGTCTTTTCCGAGAATCTTCCATGTTTGTACCGTGGGATTTATCTGTGTTTCTTCGGCACGTGCAAGGGCTGGCGGCTGCAGCATCATTATCATTTCGATGTTTTAGCGATGTAATGTTGTGTATTTGAGGTTATGTGTCAATTATTTGATTTCATATATACATATATATATCTGGTATTGTGACAACATAGTATTGAAGGTTTTATTTCTAAATTATTGTGTGTTTAATGCGTTTTTACATATTAGTGTTTGATGGTAGAATTTCTGTATGCAAACCTTCAAGTCGTTGCGGTGTCAATTATTTTGAACGTTTGACCTATCGACAGGTTGTTACTTAGTCCCAAGTGTTGCGTTGTGTGTTCTATTTCTTTTGTAGATTATTAGTAGTAATTTAGTTTAGAATATAGGTTATTTATATATATTTTTATATATAGACATGCATGTTTCGTAATGTAGTTCTTATTTTATAACTCTTTACCGGAACGTAGGCTAGTTTTAAGTATGTATCTTAGATTACTGATTTGATTTAATAATATAGAATGCGCACACATATATATATTTCTGACAATGTAAGCTTTATTTTTTTAGTAATATAATATTGTATGTTTTATGTATTAGTTAGATTATTAGTTTTTGATTTCATATACACATATATTTCATAAGTTGATAATATTGTATTTGTTGCATAGTATTGGAGGTACTGTCTCTAATATTTACTAGATTATTACATGTTTGGCATATATGTTTATACTTATATGTAACTGTCCGAGTTGTTGCGGCGTTGATTGATTAAAATATATTTATATATACATATATTCCTAGTGTTTCAATCATTTCCCTTTCTGTAGTTATTCTTATTTCCTGGTTTATTTGTTTGGTTCGTGACTCGTTCAATCCATTAGTTGGTTCTATTTATTTTATTTTATGCTGGTTGAGTTTATATTATATTGAACCATAGGTTTTCAAATGGCAAGTCGGTTATTGGTAGGTTTATTTAGAGTTGTGTGTATATGTATTTCGTTTATTGGTTGGATCTGTTAGTCGCTCTCATTTTGTTAATCCTTCCTTTCGTTTCGTAGTGCCGTGTGTTCGTTTGTGCATCCAAATCCTTATTCGCGTGTTTTGTATAGAGTAGGTTTCTTGTTCTTCTTACGGCACGTGCGGAGCGCGGGACGTGACACGCTCTTTTTACTCCATTTTGCGGGCCAAACGCAATGGACGACAATTTCAGCGACGAAACTACCTCGCTTCACGCAAATTGCGATCTTTCGTCAAATATTGACGAAAATCGACTGTAATTTCCTTCCCGTTGGGGATATTTGGACGATTAAACGCCCATTCTGCTCCATTTTACATGCCAAACGCCACGAACGACAGTTTCGGCGACAAACCTATCCCTGGCGCGCGCAAATCGCGATCATTCGTCTAATTTTGACGAAAATCGACTGTAATTTCCTTCCCGTTGGAGATATTTGGACGATTAAACGCCCATTCTGCTCCATTTTACATGCCAAACGCCACGGACGACAGTTTCAGCGACAAACCTATCCCTGGCGCGCGCAAATGGCGATCACGCGTCTAATTTTGACGCAAATCGACTGTAATTTCCTTCCCGTTGGAGATATTTGGACGCTTAAACGCCCATTCTGCTCCATTTTACATGCCAAACGCCACGAACGACAGTTTCAGCGACAAAACTATCCCTGGCGCTCGCGAATCGCAATTGTTACGTATTTATTAGTTTTAGGTCAAGTTAAGATTAAAATTCTGTAAAAAAATTTTTTTTTTTTTTTTTTATTTATTTGTGATTTTTTTTTTTTTATTTAGAGTTTAGTCGGAAGGGAACTATTGAAATGATACTATTGTGTATGAAGTATTTATTTGGATTTCCGATTAATACGGTAGTTGCTGCCACCAGAAATAGTCTAAGGACTATTTCAAAATTTTTATTTTTTTCAAACGTTACGGGTAGCGTCGACTAGAGTATAATGCTACTGGCAAAACCGATTCCGCTTTTCGGCTAACCTGCTATGTGCAGGGATACTAGCACGGGAGAGGATTAAAGCTGGATACAATATTTGAATGTCAAATTTTTCGTTGCTTGATATGAACTTATTTTTTACGTTTGCCTTCTTCTTCTCTTTTAATTTCGCTATAATAGTTTGTCGTTGGAACCAAAGCTCAGTTTATTTGCCACGATGGATTCTATCACCACGATTTTCTTGCCTTTGGGTTTGATTATCGAGGGTGATTCTAACGATCCTCTCTGTGTGGAACTTGTGTGATTTCGCAAGCCTTGCCCAAAGACGGGCAATATTTTGCCAACAATGGGAGGAGGAATGCGAAGATCGATAGACGTTTTCGATTATCGAAAACACCGTTTGCACAAGTCAACACAGCGAACGATCCTTCGGTTAAATTTTCAAAGGAAATTGTTCTACTATTTCTCTCTCTCTTTTTTTTTTAATTGCATGCAATGATGGCAAGGAAATCGGTCAACAGAAATGCCGGTATCGCTCTTAATTTTCGATCGACGTCAACGATGTATTTAATGGTCCTCTCTGTGCGGGACTTGTGTGATTTCGCAAGCCTTGCCCAAAGACGGGCAATATTTTGCCAACAATGGGAGGAGGAATGCGAAGATCAACGGGTGTTTCAGTAGCTGAAAACACCGTTTGCACAAGCCAACACAGCGAACACCCCCTTTTGTTTAAAGTTTAAAATAATGATTCTATCTTCAAACCGTTCACGGAAATAAAACGAGATTGATGATAGGTAATTCTCGAGTGCAACGAAATTATCAGAGAAGAAGGAAATATTTTTAAAATTTATTTTCTTACCTTGAGAAACCAGTGGCGTCGGGTGCCATCACTTCGTCTGCTCTGATGGTCGTTGGTGTTTTAATGTCTGGGTTTATTTCTCGAAACTCGGATATAATTTATTATCAAACTTTTACTTTATTTATTTATTTCGATACACGGTTTACAAATTACTAACCGAATTAATACCGCAATTACAATGCGCTTTTGTTTAAGTGATGAAATGAAGACTTCAAAAATATTTTATTTTTCTAAGTCGCAACTTTCCCTTCTTGTCTGGACAACTAAAGACCGCCGAAACGCACAGTGTTATACAAAATTTCTAAACGCACGATATAGCACGGTATAAGACGTTATAATGAACGTATTAATTATGAGCGTATCAATAATACAGAACGTATTAAAACGTATTAATGGATACTTTAATAAAAATGAACGTTATAAAAACAAGCGTATTAATGACCACGGAATAATAGTGAGCACGTAACAATAATGAGCGTATTAATTATACTGCGCGTATTAATTATACTGCGCGCTGCTCTATGTGCTATGCTTATTTATAATGCCATCCCCGCGAGGTGGTGGTGGTGGTGGTGGTCCACTGGGGGTACCCTTCCGTGGGAATCGGAATTTTGCAGTTTTGGGCTTCCAGAATCGTACGTGACAGAATGTAAGTTCCATATCTCGACTTAGTTCCCATCGGTCCACTGTTTCTGCTGAGCTAGCGTCTAGGAGATTTGAGGCGTTCCATGCTGGTCTAGTCTCTTCGAGAATCTTCCACGCTTGTACCGTGGGACCTATCTGTGCTACTTCGGCACGTGCAAGGGCAAACGTTCTATGCTGGTCTAGACTCTTCGAGAAGCTTCCACGTTTGTACCGTGGGAACTACCTGTGTCTCTTCGGCGCGTGCAAGGGCTGGCGACTGCAGCATCATTATGATTTTGATGTTTGCTCGGGCAACACGCGCGATCCGCTGCTCTCCCACAACAAGGGCCTCCTCCTTCGAGTTAGTTTGCGTAAGTTTGATTTAGATAGATATTTGTATATTATGGTTGTTTTCGTGATTTTGATCCTTTTTCCTTTTCTTGTTGTTTCTCTAGGCTTCGGTGATCGACGTTTAAACAATGTTTGCGGAGGCATTTCCATCAGGGGTTCCTATCCAGACTTCTATGGTGCGTACTTTGTCTTATTTTTAATCCGCTTGATTCGTTCTGTTTCGTTTTATTTAAACTATATTGTATTGTTTCAGCGCAAGCGAAAGAGGGATTCCGAAGAACCCATGGGCGATTTGGGAAGGCCCATCAAACGTATGCGGCGCTGTGATGAACCAGAGTGGTCGGAGAGAGTATTCGACATTGATGCCGAGGCCGTGGATTTCTCGTCGGAGTTGAGTTTTGACAATTTTGTTGCTGTTGATGAAAGTTTCTTCGATGCAGAGACCGTCGTGTTGGAGTGGGAGCCCCCTCTGGTTGAAGTCGTTGATACAGATCGTTGTGTAAAAGTTTATTTTCCAAACGAAATTCCTGGAGAGGTTTTGGAGGCACATCTTCGTCACCATGCTTCTGGGAGAAAGGGAATTTCCCCTGTTGTGCGTTATTGGTGTATGCGTGAGTTCAGCGAACTTTATCCTGGAGCTCCTTGTTTCGATTTTGATTTGGTGTAGGTGCTTCGTTGGTTCGTTGTTTGGTGATCGCGTGTTCCTTATTATTATATTTTGTTTTGATGCATTTTGTTTTTTTTTTCTTCTCTTTTTTTGTGTGTGTTCAATATATATATATATATACTTTTTTTTTTTAAACGTGGTAGTGTAAGGTTATTTTATTTAGTTCTTTTTGTTTGTTAAATATATGTGTATTTAATTTTATATTCCCCCCTTTTTTCTTTGTTAATTATATATATATATATTTTTATATTTATATTTGACAATGTAGTTGCGCATAGAATTAAAGAAAAATGTTAACGATGTGTTTTCATGATTTGTTCCTCACCCCTGATTTCCATTAATCCCTAATGTCCCTATAACCATAACGCGTGTTATTGCGCGTGTAAATCTAACATGGCTACTCATAAATGTCATTAGTGAGGTTATAGTGCCGGTTCTTTAGTTTTGTTTAATATCGAAGTATTTTCTGTCGGTCGTGTTTCCTTATTTTACCGCAATTAGAACATTTGTTTATTAATAGTGTTATTAGTATTACTTTAAAGTGACAATAGTATTGTTCGTGTGAATATACATATATATATATTTATTTATTTATATTGTGTGTGATTTTAATATGATTAATGTTTTGTAATTCTTCGATAGCTTTATTTATTGTTTTGAGTAGTTTATTTTATAGAGTGTTTGTTAATATAAGACAAACTCATATACACACAATATATATATATATGTATATGTATATATTTCTTCTGGCAGTGTAGTATTTATACCAGATGAAATGTTAATTGTTTATTAACTTCATTTAATAAGATAGAACACACACACACGCACGTATATATGTATATAATTTTGGCCGTGTGATTTTCATTTCGATTCTTTAGCGATGTAATGTTGTGTATTTGAGGTTATGTGTCAATTATTTGATTTCATATATACATATATATATCTGGTATTGTGACAACATAGTATTGAAGGTTTTATTTCTAAATTATTGTGTGTTTAATGCGTTTTTACATATTAGTGTTTGATGGTAGAATTTCTGTATGCAAACCTTCAAGTCGTTGCGGTGTCAATTATTTGAACGTTTGACCTATCGACAGGTTGTTACTTAGTCCCAAGTGTTGCGTTGTGTGTTCTATTTCTTTTGTAGATTATTAGTAGTAATTTAGTTTAGAATATAGGTTATTTATATATAATTTTATATATAGACATGCATGTTTTTCGTAATGTAGTTCTTATTTTATAACTCTTTACCGGAACGTAGGCTAGTTTTAAGTATGTATCTTAGATTACTGATTTGATTTAATAATATAGAATGCGCACACATATATATATTTCTGACAATGTAACCTTTATTTCTTTAATAATATAATATTGTATGTTTTATGTATTCGTTAGACTATTAGTTTTTGATTTCATATACACATATATTTCATAAGTTGATAATATTGTATTTGTTGCATAGTATTGGAGGTACTGTCTCTAATATTTACTAGATTATTACATGTTTGGCATATATGTTTATACTTATATGTAACTGTCCGAGTTGTTGCGGCGTTGATTGATTAAAATATATTTATATATACTGTCACGTCCCGCGCTCCGCACGTGCCGTAAGAAGAACAAGAAAACTACTCTATACAAAACACGCGAATATGGATTTGGATGCACAAACGAACACACGGCACTACGAAACGAAAGGAAGGATTAACAAAATGAGGGCGACTAATAGATCCAACCAATAAACAAAATACATATACACACAACTCAAAATAAACCTACCAATAACCGACTTGCCATTTGAAAGCCTATGGTTCAATATAATATAAACTCAACCAGTATAAAATAAAATAAATAGACCAACTAATGGATTGAACGAGTCACGAACCAAACAAATAAACCAGGAAATAAGAATAACTACAGAAAGGGAAATGATTGAAACACTAAAATATATGTATATATAAATATATTTTAATCAATCAACGCCGCAACAACTCGGACAGTTACATATAAGTATAAACATATATGCCAAACATGTAATAATCTAGTAAATATTAGAGACAGTACCTCCAATACTATGCAACAAATACAATATTATCAACTTATGAAATATATGTGTATATGAAATCAAAAACTAATAGTCTATCGAATACATAAAACATACAATATTATCTTATTAAAAAAATAAAGGTTACATTGTCAGAAATATATATATGTGTGCTCATTCTATATTATTAAATCAAATCAGTAATCTAAGATACATACTTAAAACTAGCCTACGTTCCGGTAAAGAGTTATAAAATAAGAACTACATTACGAAACATGCATGTCTATATATAAAAATATATATAAATAACCTATATTCTAAACTAAATTACTACTAATAATCTACAAAAGAAATAGAACACACAACGCAACACTTGGGACTAAGTAACAACCTGTCGATAGGTCAAACGTTCAAAATAATTAACACCGCAACGACTTAAAGATTTGCATACAGAAATTCTACTATCAAACACTAATATGTAAAAACGCATTAAACACACAATAATTTAGAAATAAAACCTTCAATACTATGTTGTCACAATACCAGATATATATATGTATATATGAAATCAAATAATTGACACATAACCTCAAATACACAATATTACATCGCTAAAGAATCTAAATGAAAATCACACTGCCAAAATTATATACATATATACGTGCGTGTGTGTGTGTTCTATCTTATTAAATGAAGTTAATAAACAATTAACATTTCATCTGGTATAAATACTACACTGCCAGAAGAAATATATACATATACATATATATATATATTGTGTGTATATGAGTTTGTCTTATATTATCAAACACTCTATAAAATAAACTACTCAAAACAATAAATAAAGCTATCGAAGAATTACAAAACATTAATCATATTAAAATCACACACAATATAAATAAATAAATATATATATATGTATATTCACACGAACAATACTATTGTCACTTTAAAGTAATACTAATAACACTATTAATAAACAAATGTTCTAATTGCGGTAAAATAAGGAAACACGAACGACAGAAAATACTTCGATATTAAACAAAACTAAAGAACCGGCACTATAACCTCACTTATGAGCAGCCATGTTAGATTTACACGCGCATCGGAACACGCGTTATGGTTATAGGGATATTAGGGATTAATGGAAACCAGGCGCGAGAAACAAATCATGAAAACACATTATTAACACTTTTCTTTAATAAATTCTATGCGCAACAACATTGTCAAATATGAATATATATATATAATTAATAAAAAAAAAAGGGGGAAATATAAAATTAAACACTATCGATGAATTACAAAACATTAGTCATATTAAAATGACACACAATATAAATATATATATATATATATATTCACACCAACAATACTATTGTCACTTTAAAGTAATAATAATAACGATATTAATGTTCTAATTGCGGTAGAATGCGGAAAAACAAGCGATAGAAAATTACTTCGATACTTCGGAACAACTAACACAATTACACGCGTTATGGTGATAGGAACATTAGGGATTAATGGAAATCAAGCGCGAAAAACAAATCATGAAAACACATTGTTAACATTTTCTTTAATAAATTCTATGCGCAACTACATTGTCAAATATAAATGTAAAATATATATATATATATAATTAATTTAAAAAAAAGGGGGAAATACAAAATTAAATAAATACACATATATTTAACAAACATAAAAAAAAAAAAATATATATCACGTTTAAAATGTATATATATATATATATATATATATATTGAACACAAAAAAAAATGCATCAAAACAAAAATATAATAATAAGAAACACAGGTAATTCCCACGGTACAAACGTGGAAGCTTCTCGAAGAGTCTAGACCAGCATAGAACGTTTGCCCTTGCACGTGCCGAAGAAGGACAGATAGGTCCCACGGTACAAGCGTGGAAGATTCTCGAAGAGACTAGACCAGCATGGAACGCCTCAAGTCTCCTAGACGCTAGCTCAGCAGAAACACTGGACCGATGGGAACTAAGTCGAGATATGGAACTTACATTCTGTCACGTACGATTCTGGAAGCCCAAAACTGCAAAATCCCGATTCCCACGGAAGGGTACCCCCAGTGGACCACCACCACCACCACCACCTCGTGGGGATGGCATTATAAATAAGCATAGCAACATAGAGCAGCAGTATAATTAATACGCTCATTATTGTTACGTGCTCACTATTATTCCGTGGTCCTTAATACGCTTGTTTTTATAACGTTCATTTTTATTAAAGTATCCATTAATACGTTTTAATACGTTCTGTATTATTGATACGCTCATAATTAATACGTTCATTATAACGTCTTATACCGTGCTATATCGTGCGTTTAGAAATTTTGTATAACACTTTGCGTTTCGGCGGTCTTTAGTTGTCCAGACAAGAAGGGAAAGTTGCGACTTAGAAAAATAAAATATTTTTGAAGTCTTCATTTCATCACTTAAACAAAAGCGCATTGTAATTGCGGTATTAATTCGGTTAGTAATTTGTAAACCGTGTATTGAAATAAATAAATAAAGTAAAAGTTTGATAATAAATTATATCCGAGTTTCGAGAAATAAACCCAGAAATTAAAACACCAACGACCATCAGAGCAGACGAAGTGATGGCACCCGACGCCACTGGTTTCTCAAGGTAAGAAAATAAATTTTAAAAATATTTCCTTCTTCTCTGATAATTTCGTTGCACTCGAGAATTACCTATCATCAATCTCGTTTTATTTCCGTGAACGGTTTGAAGATAGAATCATTATTTTAAACTTTAAACAAAAGGGGGTGTTCGCTGTGTTGGCTTGTGCAAACGGTGTTTTCAGCTACTGAAACACCCGTTGATCTTCGCATTCCTCCTCCCATTGTTGGCAAAATATTGCCCGTCTTTGGGCAAGGCTTGCGAAATCACACAAGTCCCGCACAGAGAGGACCATTAAATACATCGTTGACGTTGATCGAAAATTAAGAGCGATACCGGCATTTCTGTTGACCGATTTCCTTGCCATCATTGCATGCAATTAAAAAAAAAGAGAGAGAGAAATAGTAGAACAATTTCCTTTGAAAATTTAACCGAAGGATCGTTCGCTGTGTTGACTTGTGCAAACGGTGTTTTCGATAATCGAAAACGCCTATCGATCTTCGCATTCCTCCTCCCATTGTTGGCAAAATATTGCCCGTCTTTGGGCAAGGCTTGCGAAATCACACAAGTTCCACACAGAGAGGATCGTTAGAATCACCCTCGATAATCAAACCCAAAGGCAAGAAAATTGTGGTGATAGAATCCATCGTGGCAAATAAACTGAGCTTTGGTTCCAACGACAAACTATTATAGCGAAATTAAAAGAGAAGAAGAAGGCAAACGTAAAAAATAAATTCATATCAAGCAACGAAAAATTTGACATTCAAATATTGTATCCAGCTTTAATCCTCTCCCGTGCTAGTATCCCTGCACATAGCAGGTTAGCCGAAAAGCGGAATCGGTTTTGCCAGTAGCATTATACTCTAGTCGACGCTACCCGTAACGTTTGAAAAAAATAAAAATTTTGAAATAGTCCTTAGACTATTTCTGGTGGCAGCAACTACCGTATTAATCGGAAATCCAAATAAATACTTCATACACAATAATATCATTTCAATATTTCCCTTCCGACTAAACTCTAAATCACAAATAAATCAAAAATAAATAAAAAAAAAAATTTTTACAGAATTTTAATCTTAACTTGACTTAAAACTAATAAATACGTAACAATACATATATTCTAGTGTTTCAATCATTTCCCTTTCTGTAGTTATTCTTATTTCCTGGTTTATTTGTTTGGTTCGTGACTCGTTCAATCCATTAGTTGGTCTATTTATTTTATTTTATACTGGTTGAGTTTATATTATATTGAACCATAGGTTTTCAAATGGCAAGTCGGTTATTGGTAGGTTTATTTAGAGTTGTGTGTACATGTATTTCGTTTATTGGTTGGATCTGTTAGTCGCCCTCATTTTGTCAATCCTTCGTTTCGTTTCGTAGTGCCGTGTGTTCGTTCGTGCATTCAAATCCTTATTCGCGCGTTTTGTATAGAGTAGTTTTCTTGTTCTTTGTACGGCACGTGCGGAGCGCGGGACGTGACACCCCCGCCCTTGGAGTTCAAATTTCCAGAGGAAATTTGACTGATGGTGTCTCTGAGTTCGTTCAAGGCGGATGTAGATGTCGTTGGTTGTTGAGTGATCACCGGTGTTATCGATATCCCTTGAGGTTGTGCTGTTTGATCATCGATATTTCGTCCTCTTTTGAGGTATAGTAGCAGGTGGGTGACTGAGCCGCATATTGCTCCTAATAGGGCGATTCCACATCCGTAAGTTTCACGCTACTGGTATCCGCGTATGGCAATATCTATTATCGTCTTGATTAATTTAAATATTACGAGGATTCCAAATATTGCTGCACTGACAGTTCCAAATTCCATGAAACCAGTCCATTAGCTTGATACTGTATTTTTCGCTATTGTGGTTAATGTGTTTTCGTCCATCATTCCCAGGATGTTTACTGTTCCAGGGATGATTGTTTCTCCTGTCGCTCCTCTGGCCAATGTGTTCTAGACTGCAGTTTTTTCTGTGGGGAACATGACGTGGTCCCGTAGTGCGTCCAGGTCTTTTTGGGTATATATTCCGCTCGTGGCCAATGACGATGGTACTGAATATCGCCACGTTTGGCGCACGTCCGGGCGGAGTTTCTGTGGTGGTTCCATGGGCTTTGGTACGAATTTGTGCCAGAGTCCGTCGATGTTGTAGAACGTAGGTAGTACTGCGCTACATTCTCTATGGTTTCCGTGTTACGTTAGGATGTGTGTTTTTGGCATTAGAAATGCGGTGCGATTCCCTTGCCAAACGGGTAGTTCCGAGTAGCATTCTGTTGTATGTCGTATCCTACCAGGCCATATGATATTTTAATGAGGGTAAGTACGATGACCAGGTGATTCATCTTCCTATTAACAATTTATTAAATCGTTTCTTACTCTCGAGTTTATTAGAAATAAGAATAACCTTTTATTAAAAAAGAAAATTTTATATTTATATATATTTTTTCTCTCTTTTTTTTTTTTTTTTTTTATATTCAAACCCCTCTTTTTTTTTTATTTTAGGTTCTACGTATATGTTATCAGTGAAAATAAATATTATGAAAGCTACTTGGGTTATAATTATATACATATATGCATACGTATTGGTAAGTAATGAGATTTGTTTTATCGTTATAAATATATATGTATATATTATCAATAGAATGGATATTACAAATATAGCTTGTTTCGAATATATATATGTGCGTGTAATGGTAAATATGACGGCTTATTTATGAGTCACTTGCATTATCAATGGAAGTGAGTGTTGTAAATATCGCCTACTTTACAACATGCGTGTGTATATATTGGTAAACATAAGTAAAAATTACATGTATAGTTATAAATGTTGTTTCTTTACAGGTGGATAGCATAAGTATTCGGTTTTGTGCGTAGCATACAAATACTTTATGGTTCTACGGTGCGAAATGCTATTCCTTCAACTAAAAAGTGTCTTTCAATGTGAGTCGGATTATTTTAAACGATCATGCATGGGATGCATGATATAGCGGGTTGTAAATCCGCTATGTTTATATCGTACATACGACAGTATTTTGTAGGTGCTCTTGCAGGTATTCCGCATAGGAAATGAGTGGGCGGCTCGTCCATAGGTCCTGGTCGTCTGGATCTAACTTGTCGAAACAGTCTTGACAAAGATAGCCGTTATCTAAACGGTGGACGGAGCGCATCAATCGAACACAGAGGCAAGATTGAGCATCCTTCGTCTCCTCCACATCGAATGCGGGAAAGGGCCCACCTGGGTTCTCTATGCCCGAGTTGATGAACTCGTTGCCCTTTCTGTACATACATATAAAACAGTTAATATATATAAAAATTGTTTCGTTCGGACTTGTTCTTTTGTACGAATACTGTATATAATATAATATATATATAATATGTTATGATTATGTCAGTTGGTATTTAATATATATATATTTTCCTTATCACTCTCTGTCTATTTTCTCTTTTTTTTTTTCCTTTTTTTTTTTATCATTATTATTATTATTATTATTAGTACCTAACATTACTATTATGATGCTGTATTACATTGTGTTGGTTATTATTCGTATTGAGGTGTGTATGTGTGGGGTGCGCGACGAATTTTTTAACATGGCCGCTCACGTGTATCTTTGGTATGGCGTTGATTTAGCGTTAACAGTGGTGTGTTGTTGAAATAACCAATTAATTATTAATCATTATGATTTTATTTAGTGGTGTTTTGTAATATTGTTTTGTGTTTCATGATATTGTGTGTGCAAATGCAGTGTACTACTTTAATGTAATAGTCATGACTTGCATTTATATAAGTCTCGTTTAATTTAGTTAATGCTTTGTGTATTGTGTTACCAGTCACTTTCCTGTAACATAACTTTATTTCTTTGTACTGAGTTCAGTCATGTCTTGTTGTTAACATTTAGTTAGTCTATCTTGATTAATTTCTAACCTATTTCTGTGTTTATTGACCTTTCATATTTTCCCTATTAATTTATTATTGCTTGTGCTTACTATATGTTATTATTTTATGTATGATATGTATTAGTTTCCTTATTAGTGATTAAAATTTATTTATTAGATTAACATTGTCTGTGATTCTTCGGATTCTACTCTTTCGATGCTGCGACACTTACCTGGATCATTCCCACAACATCATCCGATTCTTCGATATGCCTTGGATACTTACTACGGTTGCCTTCAATCGTCTTACATCTGTGGCCTTAAAGGTACTGTTTAATTTATTTAATTTAATACGTGTGCATTACAAAATCCGCTTCTACATGTTAGATACAATACTACGTAGATTAATACATAATGAAATATCCTTTTATTCCGGTTATATGTATTACTAACTCTGAATTAATCTATCATAATTATTTCCTAACCACTTTCTATACTTATCAGCTATTTTATTTCTTCTTATTAATCTGCGAAATTCATGCATGTACACTTCCTTGTATGGTGATTGATTGTTCACGAGGTAAGTTGCAGTTTCACTGTTTTAGT
This sequence comes from Bombus sonorus, assembly GCA_029958995.1. Lineage (NCBI taxonomy): Eukaryota > Metazoa > Arthropoda > Insecta > Hymenoptera > Apidae > Bombus > Bombus sonorus. The sequence continues at coordinate 1,541,698 of JARWAU010000024.1, read as the reverse complement.
TATTCGTTGAACTAACACGTTTTACATTCAAACAGTAATTGGAGCACTCGTAATAATCTTCTTTTGCTTTTTCAGGTTTTTGCTGTCTGCGTTATTCGACGAACAGTGTCACGCTTCTGCAGTTTTGTTATAATATTTAGTAATGTTGTATTTTGCATTAAGGCCTTTGAAGTTAATTCGTTCGTTTATTTTCAGTTGGCTGTCGTACATGGTGTTCCGCAAACAGGGATCCATAACCTATTTTGCACGTAAACCTTCTTGTATGACGATTACTTGTTCACAAGGTAACTTTCACTTGCACTCTTTTAATTATTTATTGAATCAACACGTTTCATATTCAAACAGTAATTGGAGTACACATAATAAATTTTTCCATTTTCTTTTAGGTTTCCGCTATCTGTATTATTCGACGAACAGTGTCACACTTCCTTTTGATTTAACCACAATATAGTTATAACATTTAGTAACCTTGTATTTTACACTGAAACAATTGAAACTAATTTATTCACTTATTTTAGGTAACTGTCATGCACTACGTTCCACGAACAAGGAATCATAACCTATATTTGCACATACACTTTCTTGTTCACAAGGTAACTTCCACTTTCACTTAGTTCATTATTCGTTGAGTTAACACATTTTATATTTAAACGATAATTGAGGCACACTTAATAATTTTCCTTTTTTCTTTTAGGTATCTTTTCGCTATCTGTATTATTCAACGAACAGCACTACAACATACACTACTGCACTACGTTGTCCACTGCAATCACTTCGTTCATTGTTTATTTCGATTATGCGCTAGTTTTAACTTGTTTAAGTGCACTGTTCGCGGAATCCCTTTTACTTCAATCTTGACGTTTTGGTTCTGCAAGATTTCTAGCACCTTGTGTGGTCCAGTATATTGATCGGAAAACTTTCCTTTGCTAGGTTCCTTTAGTAGGTATACTAGATCTCCAATTTTGAAATTTTGAGGGTTAATTCGTCTGTCGTAATATTCTTTTGATCTTAGTTTGGATGTTATCAAATTTTCTCTTGCTGTTTGCTGCACGGTGTTGATTTTATCGTACAGGTCTCTGAGATATTCCGCATAAGTTGGTTCCGCGTTTTCTACGATTGGTATTTCGCCAGTGGGTTCTCTGGCCAAGTGTCCAAAGACTAATTCATGCGGAGAGAATTTCGTTCCTTCGTGTACAGAGGTGTTATAGGAAAACATGGCTAATTCCACCCATTCGTCCCAATTTCTGGAATTTTCGATATATAACTTGAGATATTCCATCAATACGTGGTGAGATCTTTCGATCGAACCGTTACTTTGTGGATGATATGCCGTCGTGGTATATTGTTTGATGCGGAATCTTTTTGCTACTTTCTTCATTAGTGAGGATGTAAAGTTCCTTCCTTGATCAGTGAGAATAGCTCTCGGTGACCCGAAACGACAAATAAATCGTTTTATAAAAGCGTCCGCTATCTCGGCTGAAGAGATTCCTCCTATTGGAATCCCGATTGAATATTTTGTTAATAGGTCTTGAATTGTTAATATGTATTCGTTTCCTTTTGCTGTCTTTGGTAATGGACCGACGATATCCATACTAATTTTGTCGAAAGCCCTGCCCGGTGTATCAGTGAGTACCATTGGTTGCTTTGTTTTTATTCTAGTTAACTTTTTCAATTGGCATTCTTTACATGTTCTTACGTATTCCTGGATCTCCTTCTTCATATTTTCCCAATAATAACATTGTCGTATTCTTTGATACGTCTTCGTTACTCCTTTATGTCCTGCTACGGATGATTCGTGTTTTTCTCTTATTATGTTATTTCGTGCTTCCACAGGCGGGGTAATTACTTCCCCAGTGCAAATGGTGATGGTTAAGGTTTTTTCCATAAATATTTCTTTTAATTTTCTGATTGTATGTCGCCAGGGTATCTCTTCCAAATTTCCTTTGCAGATGCTAAAGGATGTTAACTGTTTTTCATTTACTACATCTAGTAGAGATCTTAGCGAGTTTAATAAATTTTCTGGTGTTATTGGAATATTTCTATTTTCCTTTATCGGTAGGGATATGATGTATTTCCCGGAATCGTAATTCAATCTTGCTTTTTCTAACATTAAATCTTCATAACGAGGCAATTTTTCCGTCTCCTTCATTTCTAATGCTCCTTTATCTATCGCATTCCCATGTACATCTATAAATATTACTCTATGGTCATTTACTCTCGTAATTGAGTCTCGGGTTTCTGAAATTTTTAGTTCCGCGATTATCGTAGGTCTCGTGTCCTTTTCTAGTTGTTGAATTAATTCTGGATTTACAATGGAGGGCTCTTCTTCGCTCGTTGTATCCGTGTCTTCCTTTTCTCGATCGAGCTCGGCTAGTGCTTCGTCAAAATATTTTACGGGTGTTTCTTCTATGGTGAGATGCTTTCGAGTAGAAGGTTTTCCCTGTTTATCGTAATGCGATAATACGCGTGGCTTAGCCTCGAATATCGGAGAGTCCTCGGTCGAGGTATCCAATTGAAATCTTTTTACATGTGGATATCGATCTGGCGAATCTTCTTCTCGTTTCCTGATTGGCAAGCACATCTCTGGCGGATTTCGGGATAATGCATCTGCGTTCGCGTTCGCTCTACCTTCTTTATATTGGATATCAAATTCAAAGTCCGACAATTTCAATTTCCATTTCCAAATTCTCGAGGTGGGATCTTTAATGGAATTCATCCATACTAACGGTTTGTGATCAGTTATTATCGTAAACTTTCTACCATACAGGTATGGTCTGAAATGCATCGTACAGTAAACGATTGCCAGACACTCCTTTTCTATGGTAGAGTAGTTTTGTTCGGCGGAATTCAATAGTCTTGAGGCATATGCAATCGGTAAATCCTTTCCGATTGGCCCTTGACTCAGTACACCGCTTATTGCGTATCCTGATGCGTCTGTAGTAAGGTTAAAGGGTTCAGAAAAGTCTGGATACTGTAAAATGGGTTTTGTCACTAGCGCTGTCTTTAAATTATTGAATGCATTTTCTTGATTTTCTGTCCATTTAAAGGGAGTATCTTTCTTTAATAGTTGTGTCAATGGTTTCGCGACCTTGGAGAAATCGGGTATAAATTTTCTGTAGTATCCTGCTAGTCCCAGAAATTGTTTGATATTTTTCACCCTTTTCGGTCGTGGAAATTTTGATACGGCTTCGATTTTCTTTGGGTCGGGTTTTACGCCATCTTCACTAATTATGTGTCCTAAGTAATTCACCTCGTGTCGTAAAAATTCGCACTTATCAGGCTGTAATCGTAATTTAGCTTTCCTCAGTCTTTCCATTAACTTATTAAATTTAATTTCGTGTTCTTGGAGAGACCTCGAATAAATCACTATGTCATCCAGATAGACGAATAATTCTATTCCTTGCAGACCAGATAACACTGAGTTCATCAAACGTTGAAACGTTGCTGGGGCATTTTTTAATCCAAAGGGCATTCTTTTGAATTGAAAATGTCCGTATGGTGTCGAAAATGCAGTTTTGTGGGCATCTTCCTGTGACATACGGATCTGGTGAAAGCCTGATGCTAAGTCAAACGTGGAAAAATATTTTGCACTTCCTAATTGATCCAATATTTCTGTAATGTTGGGTAGTGGGAAAGCATCGCCGATCGTTTTATCGTTCAACTTTCTATAATCGATAACTAATCTCCAGCGTTTATTTCCTTGCGAATCAGGTTTTTTGGGTACAATCCAAAGCGGTGAGTTATATGGAGATACCGATGGTTCCACTACGTCCGTATCTAGTAATTCTTGAATTTGCCGATTTATCTCTTCTCGATGTACTGGTGGGTATCGATACTGTTTAGTATTAATTGGTATATCATCCGTTGTAATTATTCTATGTTCCAAAACTTCAGTTGCTTCCAATATATCTCCTGGAATATGAAACCTATCTTGATTATTACGAATCAACCTTTTAACATTTTCCGTTTCTTCTTTGTTCAAATGTTCGAGTCGTAGTAATTCAATTATTTTATCGTATCTACTTTCTTTCGATTTTAAAACTGTATTACACGCTGTCCTAGGAAGCGGGGATGGGTTTTCGAATTCCTTAATTACCATTGTCGGTGTTGTAAATTCGTAATTTCTTGAAGTAGTATTTATTACTCTTATGTAACCTTTTCCTTTATGATTCCTCACAACTGCATTACCAAAATAGATTCCTTTGATCGGCTCGATTCTGGGAATAAATCCCTCTTTTATCTCTGGATTTGCGATATTAATTGAACACGTTACTGAACTTCGCTTCGGTATAATTATTTTTTCTCTAGTATCGAAGGGTATATAAATATTTCCCCATTTGACATGCTTTTCCTCGTAATCTAAACGAGCTTTACAACCTGCAAAAAATTCGGATCCTAGGATTCCGTCTTGATCGATTAGCAATGAATCATCAACTACATGAAAATTAACCGGATGGCCCGCAACCTGTATTACCGTCTGCCCTAGGGAGACCAGGCTCGTTGCCGTAATTCCTCGCACTTCGATTGATTCCTTCTCGTCGATGATGGCTGAATCGGGTAAAGCAGGTTTTTTGATAATGTTAATTTCCGATCCAGAGTCTAATAATAAACTCGTCTTGGTTTTTAAATCTGGGGAGACTATTCGCGCAGTTGGAGTCGTTGGGGAATCATTAAATTTTACTGAAATAATTCGGAGAGGTCGTTGTCCGAATCTGAGTCCGACTCTTGGTGATTTTCCTTCGCCGGTTGCTTGCGCTTCACTCTTTCCTTTTTGTCTTGAGATTCCGGATTCTCCGTTTGTGGCCTCGTTTGGTTGTGGGATGACTCCCCCACAGTATTTAGTGGTTGTTCGTTCGACCTTACGGTCGGCATTGCGTTCGTTCTGTCTCTCGTTACGGGTGGTGGAGTCGATCTCGCGGGGGCGGCTGCCCTTGTTCTGTTTGTTGCCGTCGGCGCCGGTCTCCTCGTTGCCGCCTGTACTCTTGGGCGATTCGGCGTATCGTTCCTTCGTGGCTCGCCCCATTCTCCCGAAGGACGTGTTTGGTTTCCCGACGGTCTCGACTTATAGGGTACGATTAATCCGGCATCTACTCGGGCTTTAAATTTGTAACAGTCTTTCACTAAATGTCCGGGTTTTTTACAATAATTACATGTGATATATTGTCTCGTAGTATTCGAAAAATTCTGCGAAGGAGGTGCCGATCTTCGATCTTGGATGTTGTTCCTGGCGTAGTTATTATTTGACGGGTTAACGTTATTTCGGTTGTTCCCGGTGTAATTGTTATTAGAAGGACGAGCGTTATTTCGGTTATTCTCGATGTAATTATTATTAGGGGGACGAACGTTGTTTCGGTTGTTATTACTTGAGAATGTCGGACGTTGGTATCGCATTCTGTCGTTTACTTGTTTTAGTTCCCGTGTCGCTTTTACGGCTTGGCGATACGCGTCTTCTAAAGATTGGTACTCGGATAACTTTACTCGTAAATATACTTCGTTCGGGAGTCCCTTAACGAAAGCCTCTCTGGTGTCCCAATCGATCGTATCTTGAACGTCTTGCGATATGGAGCCGTATTGACATCTTTCTCCATCAATTATAGCCAATCTGAGATTTCTGACGCGGTCTATGTAATCTAGTATATTTTCTCCTGGTCGTTGGAATACCGTTCCCAACTCTCCCCTGTATTTGTTAACGGTTTTTCCTGGGCCGAACATATCTTTTAATTTATTCCCGAAATCGTTTAAGGTTACTACCTCATGGTCCTCTACGGCGAGAAACGCGTGTCCGCGAAGTTTATTCATTAATAATTTTACTAACTGTGGCTCTTGATGCCTAGGAATCATATTTCGCGCTCGCTCGCATGATCTCAAAAATTGGAACACAGACGGTCGGTATCCGTCGAACACTGGTACTGATTCAATCGCGTCCTTTAATTTAATCGGCTGGTAATTATCAGTCAATCTTGTTTCTCGCGGTGTTATCGGTGATACGGGTATTTCGGTCTCGTTCGTCTGTCTGCTTACGCGCACGTCTTCTTCTAATTTAATTAGTCTTGAGCTTATGTCGGTTAATACACGGAAATTTTCGTCCCATGCTTTCAATTTTTCCGTCAACGCCAAAAGCGTATCCTCGCTTAGCGACTCCCGGGCGGTCGACATTTTCCTACTTATTTTTTAGTTGATGTTCGTAAGAGCTTTAATCCTCTGCGGAGCGTATCCCACCGCTGCCACCAAAAATTTAATCTATCTAACTGTGTTACGTATTTATTAGTTTTAAGTCAAGTTAAGATTAAAATTCTGTAAAAATTTTTTTTTTTATTTATTTTTGATTTATTTGTGATTTAGAGTTTAGTCGGAAGGGAAATATTGAAATGATATTATTGTGTATGAAGTATTTATTTGGATTTCCGATTAATACGGTAGTTGCTGCCACCAGAAATAGTCTAAGGACTATTTCAAAATTTTTATTTTTTTCAAACGTTACGGGTAGCGTCGACTAGAGTATAATGCTACTGGCAAAACCGATTCCGCTTTTCGGCTAACCTGCTATGTGCAGGGATACTAGCACGGGAGAGGATTAAAGCTGGATACAATATTTGAATGTCAAATTTTTCGTTGCTTGATATGAATTTATTTTTTACGTTTGCCTTCTTCTTCTCTTTTAATTTCGCTATAATAGTTTGTCGTTGGAACCAAAGCTCAGTTTATTTGCCACGATGGATTCTATCACCACGATTTTCTTGCCTTTGGGTTTGATTATCGAGGGTGATTCTAACGATCCTCTCTGTGTGGAACTTGTGTGATTTCGCAAGCCTTGCCCAAAGACGGGCAATATTTTGCCAACAATGGGAGGAGGAATGCGAAGATCGATAGGCGTTTTCGATTATCGAAAACACCGTTTGCACAAGTCAACACAGCGAACGATCCTTCGGTTAAATTTTCAAAGGAAATTGTTCTACTATTTCTCTCTCTCTTTTTTTTTTAATTGCATGCAATGATGGCAAGGAAATCGGTCAACAGAAATGCCGGTATCGCTCTTAATTTTCGATCGACGTCAACGATGTATTTAATGGTCCTCTCTGTGCGGGACTTGTGTGATTTCGCAAGCCTTGCCCAAAGACGGGCAATATTTTGCCAACAATGGGAGGAGGAATGCGAAGATCAACGGGTGTTTCAGTAGCTGAAAACACCGTTTGCACAAGCCAACACAGCGAACACCCCCTTTTGTTTAAAGTTTAAAATAATGATTCTATCTTCAAACCGTTCACGGAAATAAAACGAGATTGATGATAGGTAATTCTCGAGTGCAACGAAATTATCAGAGAAGAAGGAAATATTTTTAAAATTTATTTTCTTACCTTGAGAAACCAGTGGCGTCGGGTGCCATCACTTCGTCTGCTCTGATGGTCGTTGGTGTTTTAATTTCTGGGTTTATTTCTCGAAACTCGGATATAATTTATTATCAAACTTTTACTTTATTTATTTATTTCGATACACGGTTTACAAATTACTAACCGAATTAATACCGCAATTACAATGCGCTTTTGTTTAAGTGATGAAATGAAGACCTCAAAAATATTTTATTTTTCTAAGTCGCAACTTTCCCTTCTTGTCTGGACAACTAAAGACCGCCGAAACGCAAAGTGTTATACAAAATTTCTAAACGCACGATATAGCACGGTATAAGACGTTATAATGAACGTATTAATTATGAGCGTATCAATAATACAAAACGTATTAAAACGTATTAATGGATACTTTAATAAAAATGAACGTTATAAAAACAAGCGTATTAAGGACCACGGAATAATAGTGAGCACGTAACAATAATGAGCGTATTAATTATACTGCGCGTATTAATTATACTGCGCGCTGCTCTATGTGCTATGCTTATTTATAATGCCATCCCCACGAGGTGGTGGTGGTGGTGGTGGTCCACTGGGGGTACCCTTCCGTGGGAATCGGGATTTTGCAGTTTTGGGCTTCCAGAATCGTACGTGACAGAATGTAAGTTCCATATCTCGACTTAGTTCCCATCGGTCCACTGTTTCTGCTGAGCTAGCGTCTAGGAGATTTGAGGCGTTCCATGCTGGTCTAGTCTCTTCGAGAATCTTCCACGCTTGTACCGTGGGACCTATCTGTGCTTCTTCGGCACGTGCAAGGGCAAACGTTCTATGCTGGTCTAGACTCTTCGAGAAGCTTCCACGTTTGTACAGTGGGAACTACCTGTGTCTCTTCGGCACGTGCAAGGGCAAACGTTCTATGCTGGTCTAGACTCTTCGAGAAGCTTCCACGTTTGTACCGTGGGAACTACCTGTGTCTCTTCGGCGCGTGCAAGGGCTGGCGACTGCAGCATCATTATGATTTTGATGTTTGCTCGGGCAACACGCGCGATCCGCTGCTCTCCCACAACAAGGGCCTCCTCCTTCGAGTTAGTTTGCGTAAGTTTGATTTAGATAGATATTTGTATATTATGGTTGTTTTCGTGATTTTGATCCTTTTTCCTTTTCTTGTTGTTTCTCTAGGCTTCGGTGATCGACGTTTAAACAATGTTTGCGGAGGCATTTCCATCAGGGGTTCCTATCCAGACTTCTATGGTGCGTACTTTGTCTTATTTTTAATCCGCTTGATTCGTTCTGTTTCGTTTTATTTAAACTATATTGTATTGTTTCAGCGCAAGCGAAAGAGGGATTCCGAAGAACCCATGGGCGATTTGGGAAGGCCCATCAAACGTATGCGGCGCTGTGATGAACCAGAGTGGTCGGAGAGAGTATTCGACATTGATGCCGAGGCCGTGGATTTCTCGTCGGAGTTGAGTTTTGACAATTTTGTTGCTGCTGATGAAAGTTTCTTCGATGCAGAGACCGTCGTGTTGGAGTGGGAGCCCCCTCTGGTTGAAGTCGTTGATACAGATCGTTGTGTAAAAGTTTATTTTCCAAACGAAATTCCTGGAGAGGTTTTGGAGGCACATCGTCGTCACCATGCTTCTGGGAGAAAGGGAATTTCCCCAGTTGTGCGTTATTGGTGTATGCGTGAGTTCAGCGAACTTTATCCTGGAGCTCCTTGTTTCGATTTTGATTTGGTGTAGGTGCTTCGTTGGTTCGTTGTTTGGTGATCGCGTGTTCCTTATTATTATATTTTGTTTTGATGCATTTTGTTTTTTTTTTCTTCTCTTTTTTTGTGTGTGTTCAATATATATATATATATACTTTTTTTTTTTAAACGTGGTAGTGTAAGGTTATTTTATTTAGTTCTTTTTGTTTGTTAAATATATGTGTATTTAATTTTATATTCCCCCCTTTTTTCTTTGTTAATTATATATATATATTTTTATATTTATATTTGACAATGTAGTTGCGCATAGAATTAAAGAAAAATGTTAACGATGTGTTTTCATGATTTGTTTCTCGTTTTGCGCCTGGTTTCCATTAATCCCTAATATCCCTATAACCATAACGCGTGTTATTGCGCGTGTAAATCTAACATGGCTACTCATAAATGTCATTAGTGAGGTTATAGTGCCGGTTCTTTAGTTTTGTTTAATATCGAAGTATTTTCTGTCGGTCGTGTTTCCTTATTTTACCGCAATTAGAACATTTGTTTATTAATAGTGTTATTAGCATTACTTTAAAGTGACAATAGTATTGTTTGTGTGAATATACATATATATATATATTTATTTATTTATATTGTGTGTGATTTTAATATGATTAATGTTTTGTAATTCTTCGATTGCTTTATTTATTGTTTTGAGTAGTTTATTTTATAGAGTGTTTGATAATATAAGACAAACTCATATACACACAATATATATATATATGTATATGTATATATTTCTTCTGGCAGTGTAGTATTTATACCAGATGAAATGTTAATTGTTTATTAACTTCATTTAATAAGATAGAACACACACACACGCACGTATATATGTATATAATTTTGGCAGTGCGATTATCATTTCGATTCTTTAGCGATGTAATGTTGTGTATTTGAGGTTATGTGTCAATTATTTGATTTCATATATACATATATATATCTGGTATTGTGACAACATAGTATTGAAGGTTTTATTTCTAAATTATTGTGTGTTTAATGCGTTTTTACATATTAGTGTTTGATGGTAGAATTGCTGTATGCAAACCTTCAAGTCGTTGCGGTGTCAATTATTTGAACGTTTGACCTATCGACAGGTTGTTACTTAGTCCCAAGTGTTGCGTTGTGTGTTCTATTTCCTTTGTAGATTATTAGTAGTAATTTAGTTTAGAATATAGGTTATTTATATATAATTTTATATATAGACATGCATGTTTTTCGTAATGTAGTTCTTATTTTATAACTCTTTACCGGAACGTAGGCTAGTTTTAAGTATGTATCTTAGATTACTGATTTGATTTAATAATATAGAATGCGCACACATATATATATTTCTGACAATGTAACCTTTATTTCTTTAATAATATAATATTGTATGTTTTATGTATTCGTTAGACTATTAGTTTTTGATTTCATATACACATATATTTCATAAGTTGATAATATTGTATTTGTTGCATAGTATTGGAGGTACTGTCTCTAATATTTACTAGATTATTACATGTTTGGCATATATGTTTATACTTATATGTAACTGTCCGAGTTGTTGCGGCGTTGATTGATTAAAATATATTTATATATACATATATTCTACTGTTTCAATCATTTCCCTTTCTGTAGTTATTCTTATTTCCTGGTTTATTTGTTTGGTTCGTGACTCGTTCAATCCATTAGTTGGTCTATTTATTTTATTTTATACTGGTTGAGTTTATATTATATTGAACCATAGGTTTTCAAATGGCAAGTCGGTTATTGGTAGGTTTATTTAGAGTTGTGTGTACATGTATTTCGTTTATTGGTTGGATCTGTTAGTCGCCTTCATTTTGTCAATCCTTCGTTTCGTTTCGTAGTGCCGTGTGTTCGTTCGTGCATTCAAATCCTTATTCGCGCGTTTTGTATAGAGTAGTTTTCTTGTTCTTTGTACGGCACGTGCGGAGCGCGGGACGTGACACAATCATTCGTCTAAGTTGGACGAAAATTGACTGTAGTTTCCTTCCCGTAAGAGATACTTGGAAGATTAAACGCTCCTTTTACTCCATTTTACACGCCGAATGCAGTGCGCGGCGCTTTCAGCGTCGAAACTATCCCTGGCGCAGGTAAGACGCAATCATTCTTCTAATTTTGAAGAAAATTGACTGTAATTACCTTCCCGTTGGAGATATTTGGACGATTAAACGCGCACTTTACGCCATTTTACGGGCCAAACGCAATGTAGCACGCTTCCAGCGTCGAAACTGTCCCTGGCATAGGTAAAACCCGATTATTCTTCTAATTTTGACGAAAATCGACTGTAATTTCCTTCCCGTTGGAGATATTTGGACGATTAAACGCCCATTCTGCTCCATTTTACATGTCAAACGCCACGAACGACAGTTTCAGCGACAGACCTATCCCTAGAGCGCGCAAATCGCAATCATTCGTCTAATTTTGACGAAAATCGACTGTAATTTCCTTCCCGTTAGAGATATTTGGAAGATTAAACGCTGATTTTACTCCATTTTACACGCCGAATGCAGTGCGCGGTGCTTGCAGCGTCGAAATTATACCTGGCGCAGGTAAAACGCGATCATTCTTCAAATTGTGACGTGAGTTGACAGGAATTGCCTTCCCGTTGGAGATATTTGGACGATTAAACGCCTGTCACGTCCCGCGCTCCGCACGTGCCGTAGGAAGAACAAGAAAACTACTCTATACAAAACACGCGAATAAGGATTTGGATGCACAAACGAACACACGGCACTACGAAACGAAAGGAAGGATTAACAAAATGAGGGCGACTAATAGATCCAACCAATAAACAAAATACATATACACACAACTCAAAATAAACCTACCAATAACCGACTTGCCATTTGAAAGCCTATGGTTCAATATAATATAAACTCAACCAGTATAAAATAAAATAAATAGAACCAACTAATGGATTGAACGAGTCACTAACTAAACAAATAAACCAGGAAATAAGAATAACTACAGAAAGGGAAATGATTGAAACACCAGGAATATATGTATATATATAAATATATTTTAATCAATCAATGCCGCAACAACTCGGTCAGTTACATATAAGTATAAACATATATGCCAAACATGTAATAATCTAATAAATATTAGAGACAGTACCTCCAATACTATGCAACAAATACAATATTATCAACTTATGAAATATATGTGTATATGAAATCAAAAACTAATAGTCTAACGAATACATAAAACATACAATATTATATTATTAAAGAAATAAAGGTTACATTGTCAGAAATATATATAGGTGTGCGCATTCTATATTATTAAATCAAATCAATAATCTAAGATACATACTTAAAACTAGCCTACGTTCCGGTAAAGAGTTATAAAATAAGAACTACATTACGAAACATGCATGTCTATATATAAAAATATATATAAATAACCTATATTCTAAACTAAATTACTACTAATAATCTACAAAAGAAATAGAACACACAACGCAACACTTGGGACTAAGTAGCAACCTGTCGATAGGTCAAACGTTCAAAATAATTGACACCGCAACGACTTGAAGGTTTGCATACAGAAATTCTACCATCAAACACTAATATGTAAAAACGCATTAAACACACAATAATTTAGAAATAAAACCTTCAATACTATGTTGTCACAATACCAGATATATATATGTATATATGAAATCAATATACATATACAATATACATATACATATATATATATATTGTGTGTATATGAGTTTGTCTTATATTATCAAACACTCTATAAAATAAACTACTCAAAACAATAAATAAAGCTATCGAAGAATTACAAAACATTAATCATATTAAAATCACACACAATATAAATAAATAAATATATATATATATGTATATTCACACAAACAATACTATTGTCACTTTAAAGTAATGCTAATAACACTATTAATAAACAAATGTTCTAATTGCGGTAAAATAAGGAAACACGACCGACAGAAAATACTTCGATATTAAACAAAACTAAAGAACCGGCACTATAACCTCACTAATGACATTTATGAGTAGCCATGTTAGATTTACACGCGCAATAACACGCGTTATGGTTATAGGGATATTAGGGATTAATGGAAACCAGGCGCGAGAAATAATCGTGAAAACACATTATTAACATTTTTCTTTAATAAATTCTATGCGCAACAACATTGTCAAATATGAATATATATATATAATTAATTAAAAAAGGGAAATATAAAGTTAAACACTATCGAAGAATTACAAAACATTAGTCATATTAAAATGACACACAATATAAATAAATATATATATATATATATATATTCACACCAACAATACTATTGTCACTTTAAAGTAATAATAATAACGATATTAATGTTCCAATTGCGGTAAAATGCGGAAAGACAAGCGATAGAAAATTACTTCGATATCAAACAAAACTAAAGACCCGCCACTATAACCTCACTTATGAGCAGCCATGTTAGATTTACACGCGCATCGGAACACGCGTATGGTTATAGGGATATTAGGGATTAATGGAAATCAGGCGCGAGAAACATATCATGAAAACACATTATTAACATTTTTCTCTAATAAATTCTATGCGCAACTACATTGCCAAATATGAATATATATATATAATTAATTAAAAAAAAAAAGGGAAATATAAAGTTAAACACTATTGAAGAATTACAAAACATTAGTCATATTAAAATGACACACAATCTAAATATATATATATATATATTCACACCAACAATACTATTGTCACTTTAAAGTAATAATAATGATATTAATGTTCTAACTGCGGAAAAACAAGCGATAGAAAATTACTTCGATACTTCGGAACAACTAACACAATAACACGCGTTACGGTGATAGGAATATTAGGGATTAATGGAAATCAGGCGTGAGGAACAAATCATGAAAACACATCGTTAACATTTTTCTTTAATAAATTCTATGCGCAACTACATTGTCAAATATAAATATAAAAAATATATATATATATAATTAACAAAGAAAAAAGGGGGGAATATAAAATTAAATACACATATATTTAACAAACAAAAAAAGTAAAATAACCTTACGCTATCACGTTTAGAAAGTATATATATATATATATATATATATATATATATATATATATATATATATATATATATATATATTGAACACACACACAAAAAAAAAAGAGAACAAAAAACAAAATGCATCAAAACAAAATATAATAATAAGGAACACGCGATCACCAAACAACGAACCAACGAAGCACCTACACCAAATCAAAATCGAAGCAAGGAGCTCCAGTATAAAGTTCGCTGAACTCACGCATACACCAATAACGCACAACAGGGGAAATTCCCTTTCTCCCAGAAGCATGGTAACGAAGATGTGCCTCCAAAACCTCTCCAGGAATTTCGTTTGGAAAATAAACTTTTACACAACGATCTGTATCAACGACTTCAACCAGAGGGGGCTCCCACTCCAACACGACGGTCTCTGCATCGAAGAAACTTTCATCAACAGCAACAAAATTGTCAAAACTCAACTCCGACGGGAAATCCACGGCCTCGGCATCAATGTCGAATACTCTCTCCGACCACTCTGGTTCATCACAGCGCCGCATACGTTTGATGGGCCTTCCCAAATCGCCCATGGGTTCTTCGGAATCCCTCTTTCGCTTGCGCTGAAACAATACAATATAGTTTAAATAAAACGAAACAGAACGAATCAAGCGGATTAAAAATAAGACAAAGTACGCACCATAGAAGTCTGGATAGGAACCCCTGATGGAAATGCCTCCGCAAACATTGTTTAAACGTCGATCACCGAAGCCTAGAGAAACAACAAGAAAAGGAAAAAGGATCGCAATCACGAAAACAACCATAATATACAAATATCTATCTAAACCAAACTTACGCAGACTAACTCGAAGGAGGAGGCCCTTGTTGTGGGAGAGCAGCGGATCGCGCGTGTTGCCCGAGCAAACATCAAAATCATAATGATGCTGCAGTCGCCAGCCCTTGCACGCGCCGAAGAGACACAGGTAGTTCCCACGGTACAAACGTGGAAGCTTCTCGAAGAGTCTAGACCAGCATAGAACGTTTGCCCTTGCACGTGCCGAAGAGACACAGATAGTTCCCACGGTACAAACGTGGAAGCTTCTCGAAGAGTCTAGACCAGCATGGAACGCCTCAAATCTCCTAGACGCTAGCTCAGCAGAAACACTGGACCGATGGGAACTAAGTCGAGATATGGAACTTACATTCTGTCACGTACGATTCTGGAAGCCCAAAACTGCAAAATCCCGATTCCCACGGAAGGGTACCCCCAGTGGACCACCACCACCACCACCACCTCGTGGGGATGGCATTATAAATAAGCATAGCACATAGAGCAGCGCGCAGTATAATTAATACGCGCAGTATAATTAATACGCTCATTATTGTTACGTGCTCATTATTATTCCGTGGTCATTAATACGCTCGTTTTTATAACGTTCATTTTTTATTAAAGTGTCCATTAATACGTTTTAATACGTTCAGTATTATTAATACGCTCATAATTAATACGTTCATTATAACGTTTTATACCGTGCTATATCGTGCGTTTAGAAATTTTGTATAACACTTTGCGTTTCGGCGGTCTTTAGTTGTCCAGGCAAGAAAGGAAAGTCGCGACTTAGAAAAAAAAAAAAAATATTTTTTGAAGTCTTCATTTCATCGCTTAAACAAAAGCGCATTGTAATTGCGGTATTAATTCGGTTAGTAATTTGTAAACCGTGTATCGAAATAAATAAATAAAGTAAAAGTTTGATAATAAATTATATCCGAGTTTCGAGAAATAAACCCAGAAATAAAAACACCGACGACCATCAGAGCAGACGAAGTGATGGCACCCGACGCCACTGATTTCTCAAGGTAAGAAAATTAATTTTAAAAAAAAATTTCCTTCTTCTCTGACAATTTCGTTGCACTCGAGAATTACCTATCATCAATCTCGTTTTATTTCTGTGAACGGTTTGAAGGTAGAATCACTATTTTAAAGTTTAAACAAAGGGGGTGTTCGCTGTGTTGGCTTGTGCAAACGGTGTTTTCAGCTACTGAAACACCCGTTGATCTTCGCATTCCTCCTCCCATTGTTGGCAAAATATTGCCCGTCTTTGGGCAAGGCTTGCGAAATCACACAAGTCCCGCACAGAGAGGACCATTAAATACATCGTTGACGTCGATCGAATATTAAGAGCGATACCGGCATTTCTATTGACCAATTTCCTTGCCATCATTGCATGCAATTATACAAAAAGGAGAGAGAAATAGTAGAACAATTTCCTTTAAAAATTTAACCGAAGGATCGTTCGCTGTGTTGACTTGTGCAAACGGTGTTTTCAATAATCGAAAACGCCTATCGATCTTCGCATTCCTCCTCCCATTGTTGGCAAAATATTGCCCGTCTTTGGGCAAGGCTTGCGAAATCACACAAGTTCCACACAGAGAGGATCGTTAGAATCACCCTCGATAATCAAACTCAAAGGCAAGAAAATCGTGGTGATAGAATCCATCGTGGCAAATAAACTGAGCTTTGGTTCCAACGACAAACTATTATAGCGAAATTAAAAGAGAAGAAGAAGGCAAAACGTAAAAAAAATAAATTCATATCAAGCAACGAAAAATTTGACATTCAAATATTGTATCCAGCTTTAATCCTCTCCCGTGCTAGTATCCCTGCACATAGCAGGTTAGCCAAAAAGCGGAATCGGTTTTGCCAGTAACATTATACTCTAGTCGACGCTACCCGTAACGTTTGAAATAAATAAAATTTTTGAAATAGTCCTTAGACTATTTCTGGTGGCAGCAACTACCGTATTAATCGGAAATCCAAATAAATACTTCATACACAATAATATCATTTCAATATTTCCCTTCCGACTAAACTCTAAATCACAAATAAATCAAAAATAAATAAAAAAAAAAAAAAAAAATTTTACAGAATTTTAATCTTAACTTGACTTAAAACTAATAAATACGTAACAACCTTCCCGTTGGAGATATTTGGACGATTAAACGCGCACTTTACGCCATTATACGGGCCAAACGCAATGTAGCACGCTTCCAGCGTCGAAACTGTCCCTGGCATAGGTAAAACCCGATTATTCTTCTAATTTTGACGAAAATCGACTGTAATTTCCTTCCCGTTGGAGATATTTGGACGATTAAACGCCCATTCTGCTCCATTTTACATGCCAAACGCCACGAACGACAGTTTCAGCGACAAAACTATCCCTGGCGATCGCGAATCGCGATAATTCGTCTAAGTTGGACGAAAATTGACTGTAGTTTCCCTCCCGTTAGAGATATTTGGACGATTAAACGCTCTTTTTACTCCATTTTGCGGGCCAAACGCAAGGGACGACAATTTCAGCGACGAAACTACCCCGGTTCTCGCAAATTCCGATCATTCGTGAAATATTGACGAAAATCGACTGTAATTTCCTTCCCGTTAGAGATATTTGGAAGACTAAACGCTCATTTTACTCCATTTTACACGCCGAATGCAGTGCGTTACACTTTCGAGATAGAAACTGTCCCTGGCGCAGGTAAGACGCGATCATTCTTCTAATTATGAAGAAAATCGACTGTAATTTCCTTCCCGTCGGAGATATTTGGACTATTAAACACCCATTCTGCTTCATTTTACATGCCAAACGCATCGAACGACAGTTTCAGCGACAAAACTATCCCTGGCGCTCGCGAATCGCGATCATTCTTCTAATTTTGTCGAAAATCGACTGTAATTTCCTTCCCGTCGGAGATATTTGGACGGTTAAACGCCCATTCTGCTTCATTTTACATGCCAAACGCAACGAACGACAGTTTCAGCGACAAAACTATCCCTGGCGCACGCGAATCGCGATCATTCGTCTAAGTTGGACGAAAATTTACTGTAGTTTCCTTCCCGTTAGAGATATTTGGAAGATTAACCGCTCATTTTACTCCATTTTACACGCCGAATGTAGTGCGTTACACTTTCGAGATAGAAACTGTCCCTGGCGCAGGTAAGACGCGATCGTTCTTCTAATTATGAAGAAAATCGACTGTAATTTCCTTCCCGTCGGAGATATTTGGACTATTAAACGCCCATTCTGCTTCATTTTACATGCGAAACGCAACGGACGACAGTTTCAGCGACAAACCTATTCCTGGCGCGCGCAAATCGCGATCATTCGTCTAATTTTGACGAAAATCGACTGTAATTTCCTTCCCGTTAGAGACATTTGGACGATTAAACGCTCCTTTTACTCCATTTTGCGGGCCAAACGCAATGGACGACAATTTCAGCGACGAAACTACCCCGGTTCTCGCAAATTGCGATGATTCGTCAAACATTGACGAAAATCGACTGTAATTTCCTTCCCGTCGGAGATATTTGGACGACTAAACGCCCATTCTGCTCCATTTTACATGCCAAACGCAACGAACGACAGTTTCAGCGACAAACCTATTCCTGGCGCGCGCAAATCGCGATCATTCGTCTAATTTTGACGAAAATCGACTGTAATTTCCTTCCCGTTAGAGATATTTGGAAGATTAAACGCTCATTTTACTCCATTTTACACGCCGAATGTAGTGCGCGACGCTTTCAGCGTCGAAACTATCCCTGGCGCAGTTAAAACGCAATCATTCTTCTAATTTTGACGAAAATCGACAGTAATTTCCTTCCCGTTGGAGATATTTGGACGATTAAACGCCCATTCTGCTCCATTTTACATGCCAAAAGCAACGAACGACAGTTTCAGCGACAAACCTATCCCTGGCGCGCGCAAATCGCGATCATTCGTCTAATTTTGACGAAAATCGACTGCAATTTCCTCCCGTTAGAGATATTTGGAAGTCTAAACCCTCATTTCACTTAATATAATACGCCGAATGCAGTGCATGACACCATTAGCGTCGAAACAGTCCCTGGGGCAGGTAAACCCCGATCATTCTTCTAGTTTTGACGAAAATCGACTGTAATTTCCTTCCAGTTAGAGATATTTGAACGATTAAACGCTCTTTTTACTCCTGTTACGTATTTATTAGTTTTAGGTCAAGTTAAGATTACAATTCTGTAAAAACATTTTTTTTTTTTTATTTATTTTTGATTTATTTGTGATTTTTTTTTATTTAGAGCTTAGTCGGAAGGGAAATATTGAAATGATATTATTGTGTATGATATATTTATTTGGATTTCCGATTAATACGGTAGTTGCTGCCACCAGAAATAGTCTAAGGACCATTTCAAAATTTTTATTTATTTCAAACGTTACGGGTAGCGTCGACTAGAGTATAATGCTACTGGCAAAACCGATTCCGCTTTTCGGCTAACCTGCTATGTGCAGGGATACTAATACGGGAGAGGATTAAAGCTGGATACAATATTTGAATGTCAAATTTTTCGTTGCTTGATATGAATTTACTTTTTTTTACGTTTGCCTTCTTCTTCTCTTTTAATTTCGCTATAATAGTTTGTCGTTGGAACCAAAGCTCAGTTTACTTGCCACGATGGATTCTATCACCACGATTTTATTGCCTTTGGGTTTGATTATCGAGGGTGATTCTAACGATCCTCTCTGTGTGGAACTTGTCTGATTTCGCAAGCCTTGCCCAAAGACGGGCAATATTTTGTGTCACGTCCCGCGCTCCGCACGTGCCGTAACAAGAACAAGAAAACTACTCTATACAAAACACGCGAATAAGGATTTGGATGCACAAACGAACACACGGGACTACGAAACGAAAGGAAGGATTAACAAAATGAGGGCGAATAATAGATCCAACCAATAAACAAAATACATATACACACAACTCAAAATAAACCTACCAATAACCGACTTGCCATTTGAAAGCCTATGGTTCAATATAATATAAACTCAACCAGTATAAAATAAAATAAATAGAACCAACTAATGGATTGAACGAGTCACGAACTAAACAAATAAACCAGGAAATAAGAATAACTACAGAAAGGGAAATGATTGAAACACCAGGAATATATGTATATATATAAATATATTTTAATCAATCAATGCCGCAACAACTCGGTCAGTTACATATAAGTATAAACATATATGCCAAACATGTAATAATCTAATAAATATTAGAGACAGTACCTCCAATACTATGCAACAAATACAATATTATCAACTTATGAAATATATGTGTATATGAAATCAAAAACTAATAGTCTAACGAATACATAAAACATACAATATTATATTATTAAAGAAATAAAGGTTACATTGTCAGAAATATATATAGGTGTGCGCATTCTATATTATTAAATCAAATCAATAATCTAAGATACATATTTAAAACTAGCCTACGTTCCGGTAAAGAGTTATAAAATAAGAACTACATTACGAAACATGCATGTCTATATATATATATATAAATACATATATAAATAACCTATATTCTAACCTAAATTACTACTAATAATCTACAAAAGAAATAGAACACACAACGCAACACTTGGGACTAAGTAACAACCTGTCGATAGGTCAAACGTTCAAAATAATTAACACCGCAACGACTTGAAGATTTGCATACAGAAATTCTACTATCAAACACTAATATGTAAAAACGCATTAAACACACAATAATTTAGAAATAAAACCTTCAATACTATGTTGTCACAATACCAGATATATATATGTATATATGAAATCAAATAATTGACACATAACCTCAAATACGCAACATTACATCGCTAAAGAATCTAAATGAAAAACACAGCCAAACTTATATACATATATACGTGCGTGTGTGTGTGTTCTATCTTATTAAATGAAGTTAATAAACAATTAACATTTCATCTGGTATAAATACTACACAGCCAGAAGAAATATATACATATACATATATATATATAATGTGTGTGTATATGAGTTTGTCTTATATTATCGAACACTCTATAAAATAAACTACTCAAAACAATAATCAAAGCTATCGAAGAATTACAAAACATTAGTCATATTAAAATCACACACAATATAAATAAATATATATATGTATATTCACACGAACGATACTATTGTCACTTTAAAGTAATGCTAATAACAATATTAATAAACAAATGTTCTAATTGCGGTAAAATAAGGAAACACGACCGACAGAAAATACTTCGATATTAAACAAAACTGAAGAACCGGCACTATAACCTCACTAATGACATTTATGAGTAGCCATGTTAGATTTACACGCGCAATAACACGCGTTATGGTTATAGGGATATTAGGGATTAATGGAAACCAGGCGCGAGAAACAAATCGTGAAAACACATTATTAACATTTTTCTTTAATAAATTCTATGCGCAACTACATTGTCAAATATGAATATATATATATATAATTAATTAAAAAAGGGAAATATAAAGTTAAACACTATTGAAGAATTACAAAACATTAGTCATATTAAAATGACACACAATATAAATGTATATATATATATTCACACCCACAATACTATTGTCACTTTAAAGTAATAATAATAACGATATTAATGTTCTAATTGCGGTAGAATGCGGAAAAACAAGCGATAGAAAATTACTTCGATACTTCGGAACAACTAACACAATAACACGCGTTATGGTGATAGGAATATTAGGGATTAATGGAAATCAAGCGCGAGAAACAAATCATGAAAACACATTGTTAACATTTTCTTTAATAAATTCTATGCGCAACTGCATTGTCAAATATAAATGTAAAATATATATATATAATTAATTAAAAAAAGCGGGAAATACAAAATTAAATAAATACACATATATTTAACAAACATAAAAAAAATATCACGTTTAAAATGTATATATATATATATATTGAACACAAAAAAAAAAAAAAACAAAATGCATCAAAACAAAAATATAATAATAAGAAACACAGGTAATTCCCACGGTACAAACGTGGAAGCTTCTCGAAGAGTCTAGACCAGCATGGAACGTTTGCCCTTGCACGTGCCGAAGAAGCACAGATAGGTCCCACGGTACAAACGTGGAAGCTTCTCGAAGAGTCTAGACCAGCATAGAACGTTTGCCCTTGCACGTGCCGAAGAAGCACAGATAGGTCCCACGGTACAAGCGTGGAAGATTCTCGAAGAAACTAGACCAGCATGGAACGCCTCAAGTCTCCTAGACCCTAGCTCAGCAGAAACAAATAATAAATAAATAAAGTAAATTGATATCGCTGCACTCAATTACAACTCGTCGCACCATTACGATTTCTATAAAAACATCCATAATTCGTAACTCTTGTTATCGAAATAACGCGGAATAACTGTTTGGACGACAATGCTTCTATGTCCCTACGTACCGGGCAGGAGATTGACGAAGTTTCAGCTTTGCGGTCATGTCGGTCCGGCGGGAGCCATTTTATCAAAAAGTAAAATGATATCGCTGCATTCGATTACAATCCATCGAACCATTACGATTTCTCTGAAAACATCCATAATTCGTAATTCTTTTTATCGAAATAACGCGGAAAAACTGTTTGGCCGACAATTCTCCTATGTCGCCTCGTGCCGGTCGGGAAATTGACAAAGTTTGATCTTTGCCGTCATGTCGGTCCGGCGGCAGTCATTTTATCAAAAAGTAAAATGATATCGTTGCATTCGGTTACAATTCATCGAACCATTACGATTTCTACAAAAATATCCATAATTCGTAACTCTTGTTATCGAAATAACGCGGCAAAATTGTTTGGCCGACAATTCTACTATGTCCCCTCGTGCCGATCAGGAAATTGACGAAGTTTCAGCTTTGCGGTCATGTCGGTCCGGCGGGAGCCATTTTATCAAAAAGTAAAATGATATCGCTGCATTCGGTTACAATCCATCGAACCATTGCGATTTCTATAAAAACATCCATAACTTGTAACTCTTTTTGTCGAAATAACGCGGAAAAACTGTTTGGCCGACAATACCTCTATGTCCCCACGTGCCGGTCGGGAGATTGACAAAGTGTCTGCTAAACGGTCATGTCGGCCCGGCGGGAGCCATTTTACCAAAAAGTAAAATGATATTCGTGCATTCGATTACAATTCGTCGAACCATTACGATTTCTATAAAAATATCCATAATTCGTAACTCTTGTTATCGAAATAAGGCGGAGAAACTGTTTGGCCGACAATTCTTCTATGTCCCCACGTGCCGGTCGGGAGATTGACAAAGTGTCTGCTTAGCGGTCATGTCGGCCCGGCGGGAGCCATTTTACCAAAAAGTAAAATGATATTCGTGCATTCGATTGCAATTCGTCGAACCATTACGATTTCTATAAAAATATCCATAATTCGTAACTCTTTTTATCGAAATAACGCGGAGAAACTGTTTGGCCGACAATTCTTCTATGTCCCCACGTGCCGGTCGGGAGATTGACAAAGACCCAGCTTTCCGGTCAGGTCTGTCCGGCGGGTGCAATTTTATAAATAAAATAAATTGATATCGCTGCACTCTACTACAACTCGTCGCACCATTACGATTTCTATAAAAACATCCATAATTCGTAATTCTTGTTATCGAAATAACACGAAAAAACTGTTCGGCCGACATTTCTTCTATGTCCCGACGTGCCGGTCGGGAGATTGACAATGTTTCAGCTTTGCGGTCATGCCGGCCCGGCGGGAGACATTTTATCAAAAAGTAAAATGATATCGCTGCATTCGGTTACAATTCATCGAACCATTACGATTTCTCTGAAAACATCCATAATTCGTAATTCTTTTTATCGAAATAACGCGGAAAAACTGTTTGGCCGACAATTCTCCTATGTCGCCTTGTGCCGGTCGGGAAATTGACAAAGTTTGATCTTTGCCGTCATGTCGGTCCGGCGGCAGTCATTTTATCAAAAAGTAAAATGATATCGCTGCATTCGGTTACAATTCATCGAACCATTACGATTTCTATAAAAATATCCATAATTCGTAACTCTTGTTATCGAAATAACGCGGAAAAATTGTTTGGCCGAGAATTCTACTATGTCCCCTCGTGCCGATCGGGAAATTGACGAAGTTTCAGCTTTGCGGTCATGTCGGTCCGGCGGGAGCCATTTTATCAAAAAGTAAAATGATATCGCTGCATTCGGTTACAATCCATCGAACCATTACGATTTCTATAAAAACATCCATAATTCGTAACTCTTGTTATCGAAATAACGCGAAATAACTGTTTGGCCGACAATGCTTCTATGTCCCTACGTACCGGTCAGGAGATTGACGAAGTTTCAGCTTTGCGGTCATGTCGGTCCGGCGGCAGCCATTTTATCAAAAAGTAAAATGATATCGCTGCATTCGGTTACAATCCATCGAACCATTACGATTTCTATAAGAATATCCATAATTCGTAACTCTTTTTATCGAAATAACGCGGAGAAACTGTTTGGCCGACAATTCTTCTATGTCCCCACGTGCCGGTCGGGGGATTGACAAAGACCCAGCTTTCCGGTCAGGTCTGTCCGGGTGCAATTTTATAAATAAAATAAATTGATATCGCTGCACTCTACTACAATTCATCGAACCATTACGATTTCTATAAAAATATCCATAATTCGTAACTCTTGTTATCGAAATAACGCGGAAAAATTGTTTGGCCGACAATTCTACTATGTCCCCTCGTGCCGATCAGGAAATTGACGAAGTTTCAGCTTTGCGGTCATGTCGGTCCGGCGGGAGCCATTTTATCAAAAAGTAAAATGATATCGCTGCATTCGGTTACAATCCATCGAACCATTACGATTTCTATAAAAACATCCATAACTCGTAACTCTTTTTGTCGAAATAACGCGGAAAAACTGTTTGGCCGACAATTCTTCTATGTCCCCACGTGCCGGTCGGGAGATTGACAAAGTGTCTGCTTAGCGGTCATGTCGGCCCGGCGGGAGCCATTTTACCAAAAAGTAAAATGATATTCGTGCATTCGATTACAATTCGTCGAACCATTACGATTTCTATAAAAATATCCATAATTCGTAACTCTTGTTATCGAAATAACGCGGAGAAACTGTTTGGCCGACAATTCTTCTATGTCCCCACGTGCCGGTCGGGAGATTGACAAAGTGTCTGCTTAGCGGTCATGTCGGCCCGGCGGGAGCCATTTTACCAAAAAGTAAAATGATATTCGTGCATTCGATTGCAATTCGTCGAACCATTACGATTTCTATAAAAATATCCATAATTCGTAACTCTTTTTATCGAAATAACGCGGAGAAACTGTTTGGCCGACAATTCTTCTATGTCCCCACGTGCCGGTCGGGAGATTGACAAAGACCCAGCTTTCCGGTCAGGTCTGTCCGGCGGGTGCAATTTTATAAATAAAATAAATTGATATCGCTGCACTCTACTACAACTCGTCGCACCATTACGATTTCTATAAAAACATCCATAATTCGTAATTCTTGTTATCGAAATAACACGAAAAAACTGTTCGGCCGACATTTCTTCTATGTCCCGACGTGCCGGTCGGGAGATTGACAATGTTTCAGCTTTGCGGTCATGCCGGCCCGGCGGGAGACATTTTATCAAAAAGTAAAATGATATCGCTGCATTCGGTTACAATTCATCGAACCATTACGATTTCTCTGAAAACATCCATAATTCGTAATTCTTTTTATCGAAATAACGCGGAAAAACTGTTTGGCCGACAATTCTCCTATGTCGCCTTGTGCCGGTCGGGAAATTGACAAAGTTTGATCTTTGCCGTCATGTCGGTCCGGCGGCAGTCATTTTATCAAAAAGTAAAATGATATCGTTGCATTCGGTTACAATTCATCGAACCATTACGATTTCTATAAAAATATCCATAATTCGTAACTCTTGTTATCGAAATAACGCGGAAAAATTGTTTGGCCGACAATTCTACTATGTCCCTACGTACCGGTCAGGAGATTGACGAAGTTTCAGCTTTGCGGTCATGTCGGTCCGGCGGCAGCCATTTTATCAAAAAGTAAAATGATATCGCTGCATTCGGTTACAATCCATCGAACCATTACGATTTCTATAAAAACATCCATAATTCGTAACTCTTTTTGTCGAAATAACGCGGAAAATCTGTTTGGCCGACAATGCTTCTATGTCCCTACGTACCGGTCAGGAGACTGACGAAGTATCAGCTTTGCGGTCATGTCGGTCCGGCGGGAGCGATTTTGTCAAAAAGTAAAATGATATCGCTGCATTCGGTTACAATCCATCGAACCATTACGATTTCTATAAGAATATCCATAATTCGTAATTCTTTTTATCGAAATAACGCGGAAAAACTGTTTGGCCGACAATTCTCCTATGTCGCCTTGTGCCGGTCGGGAAATTGACAAAGTTTGATCTTTGCCGTCATGTCGGTCCGGCGGCAGTCAGTTTATCAAAAAGTACAATGATATCGCTGCATTCGGTTACAATTCATCGAACCATTACGATTTCTATAAAAATATCCATAATTCGTAACTCTTGTTATCGAAATAACGCGGCAAAATTGTTTGGCCGACAATTCTACTATGTCCCCTCGTGCCGATCAGGAAATTGACGAAGTTTCAGCTTTGCGGTCATGTCGGTCCGGCGGGAGCCATTTTATCAAAAAGTAAAATGATATCGCTGCATTCGGTTACAATCCATCGAACCATTGCGATTTCTATAAAAACATCCATAACTCGTAACTCTTTTTGTCGAAATAACGCGGAAAAACTGTTTGGCCGACAATACCTCTATGTCCCCACGTGCCGGTCGGGAGATTGACAAAGTGTCTGCTAAACGGTCATGTCGGCCCGGCGGGAGCCATTTTACCAAAAAGTAAAATGATATTCGTGCATTCGATTACAATTCGTCGAACCATTACGATTTCTATAAAAATATCCATAATTCGTAACTCTTGTTATCGAAATAAGGCGGAGAAACTGTTTGGCCGACAATTCTTCTATGTCCCCACGTGCCGGTCGGGAGATTGACAAAGTGTCTGCTTAGCGGTCATGTCGGCCCGGCGGGAGCCATTTTACCAAAAAGTAAAATGATATTCGTGCATTCGATTGCAATTCGTCGAACCATTACGATTTCTATAAAAATATCCATAATTCGTAACTCTTTTTATCGAAATAACGCGGAGAAACTGTTTGGCCGACAATTCTTCTATGTCCCCACGTGCCGGTCGGGAGATTGACAAAGACCCAGCTTTCCGGTCAGGTCTGTCCGGCGGGTGCAATTTTATAAATAAAATAAATTGATATCGCTGCACTCTACTACAACTCGTCGCACCATTACGATTTCTATAAAAACATCCATAATTCGTAATTCTTGTTATCGAAATAACACGAAAAAACTGTTCGGCCGACATTTCTTCTATGTCCCGACGTGCCGGTCGGGAGATTGACAATGTTTCAGCTTTGCGGTCATGCCGGCCCGGCGGGAGACATTTTATCAAAAAGTAAAATGATATCGCTGCATTCGGTTACAATTCATCGAACCATTACGATTTCTCTGAAAACATCCATAATTCGTAATTCTTTTTATCGAAATAACGCGGAAAAACTGTTTGGCCGACAATTCTCCTATGTCGCCTTGTGCCGGTCGGGAAATTGACAAAGTTTGATCTTTGCCGTCATGTCGGTCCGGCGGCAGTCATTTTATCAAAAAGTAAAATGATATCGCTGCATTCGGTTACAATTCATCGAACCATTACGATTTCTATAAAAATATCCATAATTCGTAACTCTTGTTATCGAAATAACGCGGAAAAATTGTTTGGCCGACAATTCTACTATGTCCCCTCGTGCCGATCGGGAAATTGACGAAGTTTCAGCTTTGCGGTCATGTCGGTCCGGCGGGAGCCATTTTATCAAAAAGTAAAATGATATCGCTGCATTCGGTTACAATCCATCGAACCATTACGATTTCTATAAAAACATCCATAATTCGTAACTCTTGTTATCGAAATAACGCGAAATAACTGTTTGGCCGACAATGCTTCTATGTCCCTACGTACCGGTCAGGAGATTGACGAAGTTTCAGCTTTGCGGTCATGTCGGTCCGGCGGCAGCCATTTTATCAAAAAGTAAAATGATATCGCTGCATTCGGTTACAATCCATCGAACCATTACGATTTCTATAAGAATATCCATAATTCGTAACTCTTTTTATCGAAATAACGCGGAGAAACTGTTTGGCCGACAATTCTTCTATGTCCCCACGTGCCGGTCGGGGGATTGACAAAGACCCAGCTTTCCGGTCAGGTCTGTCCGGGTGCAATTTTATAAATAAAATAAATTGATATCGCTGCACTCTACTACAATTCATCGAACCATTACGATTTCTATAAAAATATCCATAATTCGTAACTCTTGTTATCGAAATAACGCGGAAAAATTGTTTGGCCGACAATTCTACTATGTCCCCTCGTGCCGATCAGGAAATTGACGAAGTTTCAGCTTTGCGGTCATGTCGGTCCGGCGGGAGCCATTTTATCAAAAAGTAAAATGATATCGCTGCATTCGGTTACAATCCATCGAACCATTACGATTTCTATAAAAACATCCATAACTCGTAACTCTTTTTGTCGAAATAACGCGGAAAAACTGTTTGGCCGACAATTCTTCTATGTCCCCACGTGCCGGTCGGGAGATTGACAAAGTGTCTGCTTAGCGGTCATGTCGGCCCGGCGGGAGCCATTTTACCAAAAAGTAAAATGATATTCGTGCATTCGATTACAATTCGTCGAACCATTACGATTTCTATAAAAATATCCATAATTCGTAACTCTTGTTATCGAAATAACGCGGAGAAACTGTTTGGCCGACAATTCTTCTATGTCCCCACGTGCCGGTCGGGAGATTGACAAAGTGTCTGCTTAGCGGTCATGTCGGCCCGGCGGGAGCCATTTTACCAAAAAGTAAAATGATATTCGTGCATTCGATTGCAATTCGTCGAACCATTACGATTTCTATAAAAATATCCATAATTCGTAACTCTTTTTATCGAAATAACGCGGAGAAACTGTTTGGCCGACAATTCTTCTATGTCCCCACGTGCCGGTCGGGAGATTGACAAAGACCCAGCTTTCCGGTCAGGTCTGTCCGGCGGGTGCAATTTTATAAATAAAATAAATTGATATCGCTGCACTCTACTACAACTCGTCGCACCATTACGATTTCTATAAAAACATCCATAATTCGTAATTCTTGTTATCGAAATAACACGAAAAAACTGTTCGGCCGACATTTCTTCTATGTCCCGACGTGCCGGTCGGGAGATTGACAATGTTTCAGCTTTGCGGTCATGCCGGCCCGGCGGGAGACATTTTATCAAAAAGTAAAATGATATCGCTGCATTCGGTTACAATTCATCGAACCATTACGATTTCTCTGAAAACATCCATAATTCGTAATTCTTTTTATCGAAATAACGCGGAAAAACTGTTTGGCCGACAATTCTCCTATGTCGCCTTGTGCCGGTCGGGAAATTGACAAAGTTTGATCTTTGCCGTCATGTCGGTCCGGCGGCAGTCATTTTATCAAAAAGTAAAATGATATCGTTGCATTCGGTTACAATTCATCGAACCATTACGATTTCTATAAAAATATCCATAATTCGTAACTCTTGTTATCGAAATAACGCGGAAAAATTGTTTGGCCGACAATTCTACTATGTCCCCTCGTGCCGATCGGGAAATTGACGAAGTTTCAGCTTTGCGGTCATGTCGGTCCGGCGGGAGCAATTTTATCAAAAAGTAAAATGATATCGCTGCATTCGGTTACAATCCATCGAACCATTACGATTTCTATAAAAACATCCATAATTCGTAACTCTTGTTATCGAAATAACGCGGAATAACTGTTTGGCCGACAATGCTTCTATGTCCCTACGTACCGGTCAGGAGATTGACGAAGTTTCAGCTTTGCGGTCATGTCGGTCCGGCGGCAGCCATTTTATCAAAAAGTAAAATGATATCGCTGCATTCGGTTACAATCCATCGAACCATTACGATTTCTATAAAAACATCCATAATTCGTAACTCTTTTTGTCGAAATAACGCTGAAAATCTGTTTGGCCGACAATGCTTCTATGTCCCTACGTACCGGTCAGGAGACTGACGAAGTATCAGCTTTGCGGTCATGTCGGTCCGGCGGGAGCGATTTTGTCAAAAAGTAAAATGATATCGCTGCATTCGGTTACAATCCATCGAACCATTACGATTTCTATAAGAATATCCATAATTCGTAACTCTTTTTATCGAAATAACGCGGAGAAACTGTTTGGCCGACAATTCTTCTATGTCCCCACGTGCCGGTCGGGGGATTGACAAAGACCCAGCTTTCCGGTCAGGTCTGTCCGGGTGCAATTTTATAAATAAAATAAATTGATATCGCTGCACTCTACTACAATTCATCGAACCATTACGATTTCTATAAAAACATCCATAACTCGTAACTCTTTTTGTCGAAATAACGCGGAAAAACTGTTTGGCCGACAATACCTCTATGTCCCCACGTGCCGGTCGGGAGATTGACAAAGTGTCTGCTAAGCGGTCATGTCGGCCCGGCGGGAGCCATTTTACCATAAAGTAAAATGATATTCGTGCATTCGATTACAATTCGTCGAACCATTACGATTTCTATAAAAATATCCATAATTCGTAACTCTTGTTATCGAAATAACGCGGAGAAACTGTTTGGCCGACAATTCTTCTATGTCCCCACGTGCCGGTCGGGAGATTGACAAAGACCCAGCTTTCCGGTCAGGTCTGTCCGGCGGGTGCAATTTTATAAATAAAATAAATTGATATCGCTGCACTCTACTACAACTCGTCGCACCATTACGATTTCTATAAAAACATCCATAATTCGTAATTCTTGTTATCGAAATAACACGAAAAAACTGTTCGGCCGACATTTCTTCTATGTCCCGACGTGCCGGTCGGGAGATTGACAATGTTTCAGCTTTGCGGTCATGCCGGCCCGGCGGGAAACATTTTATCAAAAAGTAAAATGATATCGCTGCGTTCGGTTACAATTCGTCGAACCATTACGATTTCTCTGAAAACATCCATAATTCGTAATTCTTTTTATCGAAATAACGCGGAAAAACTGTTTGGCCGACAATTCTCCTATGTCGCCTTGTGCCGGTCGGGAAATTGACAAAGTTTGATCTCTGCCGTCATGTCGGTCCGGCGGCAGTCATTTTATCAAAAAGTCAAATGATATCGTTGCGTTCGGTTACAATTCATCGAACCATTACGATTTCTATAAAAATATCCATAATTCGTAACTCTTTTTAGCGAAATAACGCGGAGAAACTGTTTGGCCGACAATTCTTCTATGTCCCCACGTGCCGGTCGGGGGATTGACAAAGACCCAGCTTTCCGGTCAGGTCTGTCCGGGTGCAATTTTATAAATAAAATAAATTGATATCGCTGCACTCTACTACAACTCGTCGCACCATTACGATTTCTATAAAAACATCCATAATTCGTAACTCTTTTTGTCGAAATAACGCGGAAAAACTGTTTGGCCGACAATACCTCTATGTCCCCACGTGCCGGTCGGGAGATTGACAAAGTGTCTGCTTAGCGGTCATGTCGGCCCGGCGGGAGCCATTTTACCAAAAAGTAAAATGATATTCGTGCATTCGATTACAATTCGTCGAACCATTACGATTTCTATAAAAATATCCATAATTCGTAACTCTTGTTATCGAAATAACGCGGAGAAACTGTTTGGCCGACAATTCTTCTATGTCCCCACGTGCCGGTCGGGAGATTGACAAAGACCCAGCTTTCCGGTCAGGTCTGTCCGGCGGGTGCAATTTTATAAATAAAATAAATTGATATCGCTGCACTCTACTACAACTCGTCGCACCATTACGATTTCTATAAAAACATCCATAATTCGTAATTCTTGTTATCGAAATAACACGAAAAAACTGTTCGGCCGACATTTCTTCTATGTCCCGACGTGCCGGTCGGGAGATTGACAATGTTTCAGCTTTGCGGTCATGCCGGCCCGGCGGGAGACATTTTATCAAAAAGTAAAATGATATCGCTGCATTCGGTTACAATTCATCGAACCATTACGATTTCTCTGAAAACATCCATCATTCGTAATTCTTTTTATCGAAATAAAGCGGAAAAACTGTTTGGCCGACAATTCTCCTATGTCGCTTTGTGCCGGTCGGGAAATTGACAAAGTTTGATCTTTGCCGTCATGTCGGTCCGGCGGCAGTCATTTTATCAAAAAGTAAAATGATATCGTTGCATTCGGTTAGAATTCATCGAACCATTACGATTTCTATAAAAATATCCATAATTCGTAACTCTTGTTATCGAAATAACGCGGAAAAATTGTTTGGCCGACAATTCTACTATGTCCCCTCGTGCCGATCGGGAAATTGACGAAGTTTCAGCTTTGCGGTCATGTCGGTCCGGCGGGAGCCATTTTATCAAAAAGTAAAATGATATCGCTGCATTCGGTTACAATGCATCGAACCATTACGATTTCTCTGAAAACATCCATCATTCGTAATTCTTTTTATCGAAATAACGCGGAAAAACTGTTTGGCCGACAATTCTCCTATGTCGCCTTGTGCCGGTCGGGAAATTGACAAAGTTTGATCTTTGCCGTCATGTCGGTCCGGCGGCAGTCATTTTATCAAAAAGTAAAATGATATCGTTGCATTCGGTTACAATTCATCGAACCATTACGATTTCTATAAAAATATCCATAATTCGTAACTCTTGTTATCGAAATAACGCGGAAAAATTGTTTGGCCGACAATTCTACTATGTCCCCTCGTGCCGATCGGGAAATTGACGAAGTTTCAGCTTTGCGGTCATGCCGGCCCGGCGGGAGACATTTTATCAAAAAGTAAAATGATATCGCTGCATTCGGTTACAACTCGTCGCACCATTACGATTTCTATAAAAACATCCATAATTCGTAATTCTTGTTATCGAAATAACACGAAAAAACTGTTCGGCCGACATTTCTTCTATGTCCCGACGTGCCGGTCGGGAGATTGACAATGTTTCAGCTTTGCGGTCATGCCGGCCCGGCGGGAGACATTTTATCAAAAAGTAAAATGATATCGCTGCATTCGGTTACAATTCATCGAACCATTACGATTTCTCTGAAAACATCCATCATTCGTAACTCTTTTTGTCGAAATAACGCGGAAAAACTGTTTGGCCGACAATACCTCTATGTCCCCACGTGCCGGTCGGGAGATTGACAAAGTGTCTGCTAAGCGGTCATGTCGGCCCGGCGGGAGCCATTTTACCATAAAGTAAAATGATATTCGTGCATTCGATTACAATTCGTCGAACCATTACGATTTCTATAAAAATATCCATAATTCGTAACTCTTGTTATCGAAATAACGCGGAGAAACTGTTTGGCCGACAATTCTTCTATGTCCCCACGTGCCGGTCGGGAGATTGACAAAGACCCAGCTTTCCGGTCAGGTCTGTCCGGCGGGTGCAATTTTATAAATAAAATAAATTGATATCGCTGCACTCTACTACAACTCGTCGCACCATTACGATTTCTATAAAAACATCCATAATTCGTAATTCTTGTTATCGAAATAACACGAAAAAACTGTTCGGCCGACATTTCTTCTATGTCCCGACGTGCCGGTCGGGAGATTGACAATGTTTCAGCTTTGCGGTCATGCCGGCCCGGCAGGAGACATTTTATCAAAAAGTAAAATGATATCGCTGCGTTCGGTTACAATTCGTCGAACCATTACGATTTCTCTGAAAACATCCATAATTCGTAATTCTTTTTATCGAAATAACGCGGAAAAACTGTTTGGCCGACAATTCTCCTATGTCGCCTTGTGCCGGTCGGGAAATTGACAAAGTTTGATCTCTGCCGTCATGTCGGTCCGGCGGCAGTCATTTTATCAAAAAGTAAAATGATATCGTTGCGTTCGGTTACAATTCATCGAACCATTACGATTTCTATAAAAATATCCATAATTCGTAACTCTTGTTATCGAAATAACGCGGAAAAATTGTTTGGCCGACAATTCTACTATGTCCCCTCGTGCCGGTCAGGAGATTGACGAAGTATCAGCTTTGCGGTCATGTCGGTCCGGCGGGAGTGATTTTGTCAAAAAGTAAAATGATATCGCTGCATTCGATTACAATTCGTCGAACCATTACGATTTCTATAAAAATATCCATAATTCGTAACTCTTGTTATCGAAATAACGCGGAGAAACTGTTTGGCCGACAATTCTTCTATGTCCCCACGTGCCGGTCGGGAGATTGACAAAGACCCAGCTTTCCGGTCAGGTCTGTCCGGCGGGTGCAATTTTATAAATAAAATAAATTGATATCGCTGCACTCTACTACAACTCGTCGCACCATTACGATTTCTATAAAAACATCCATAATTCGTAATTCTTGTTATCGAAATAACACGAAAAAACTGTTCGGCCGACATTTCTTCTATGTCCCGACGTGCCGGTCGGGAGATTGACAATGTTTCAGCTTTGCGGTCATGCCGGCCCGGCGGGAGACATTTTATCAAAAAGTAAAATGATATCGCTGCATTCGGTTACAATTCATCGAACCATTACGATTTCTCTGAAAACATCCATAATTCGTAATTCTTTTTATCGAAATAACGCGGAAAAACTGTTTGGCCGACAATTCTCCTATGTCGCCTTGTGCCGGTCGGGAAATTGACAAAGTTTGATCTTTGCCGTCATGTCGGTCCGGCGGCAGTCATTTTATCAAAAAGTAAAATGATATCGTTGCATTCGGTTACAATTCATCGAACCATTACGATTTCTATAAAAATATCCATAATTCGTAACTCTTGTTATCGAAATAACGCGGAAAAATTGTTTGGCCGACAATTCTACTATGTCCCCTCGTGCCGATCGGGAAATTGACGAAGTTTCAGCTTTGCGGTCATGTCGGTCCGGCGGGAGCCATTTTATCAAAAAGTAAAATGATATCGCTGCATTCGGTTACAATCCATCGAACCATTACGATTTCTCTGAAAACATCCATCATTCGTAATTCTTTTTATCGAAATAACGCGGAAAAACTGTTTGGCCGACAATTCTCCTATGTCGCCTTGTGCCGGTCGGGAGATTGACAAAGTGTCTGCTTAGCGGTCATGTCGGCCCGGCGGGAGCCATTTTACCAAAAAGTAAAATGATATTCGTGCATTCGATTACAATTCGTCGAACCATTACGATTTCTATAAAAATATCCATAATTCGTAACTCTTGTTATCGAAATAACGCGGAGAAACTGTTTGGCCGACAATTCTTCTAGGTCCCCACGTGCCGGTCGGGAGATTGACAAAGTGTCTGCTAAGCGGTCATGTCGGCCCGGCGGGAGCCATTTTACCAAAAAGTAAAATGATATTCGTGCATTCGATTACAATTCGTCGAACCATTACGATTTCTATAAAAATATCCATAATTCGTAACTCTTGTTATCGAAATAACGCGGAGAAACTGTTTGGCCGACAATTCTTCTATGTCCCCACGTGCCGGTCGGGAGATTGACAAAGACCCAGCTTTCCGGTCAGGTCTGTCCGGCGGGTGCAATTTTATAAATAAAATAAATTGATATCGCTGCACTCTACTACAACTCGTCGCACCATTACGATTTCTATAAAAACATCCATAATTCGTAACTCTTGTTATCGAAATAACGCGGAAAAATTGTTTCGCCGACAATTCTACTATGTCCCCTCGTGCCGATCGGGAAATTGACGAAGTTTCAGCTTTGCGGTCATGTCGGTCCGGCGGGAGCCATTTTATCAAAAAGTAAAATGATATCGCTGCATTCGGTTACAATTCATCGAACCATTACGATTTCTCTGAAAACATCCATCATTCGTAATTCTTTTTATCGAAATAACGCGGAAAAATTGTTTGGCCGACAATTCTACTATGTCCCCTCGTGCCGATCGGGAAATTGACGAAGTTTCAGCTTTGCGGTCATGTCGGTCCGGCGGGAGCCATTTTATCAAAAAGTAAAATGATATCGCTGCATTCGGTTACAATCCATCGAACCATTACGATTTCTATAAAAACATCCATAATTCGTAACTCTTGTTATCGAAATAACGCGGAATAACTGTTTGGCCGACAATGCTTCTATGTCCCTACGTACCGGTCAGGAGATTGACGAAGTTTCAGCTTTGCGGTCATGTCGGTCCGGCGGCAGCCATTTTATCAAAAAGTAAAATGATATCGCTGCATTCGGTTACAATCCATCGAACCATTACGATTTCTATAAAAACATCCATAATTCGTAACTCTTTTTGTCGAAATAACGCGGAAAATCTGTTTGGCCGACAATGCTTCTATGTCCCTACGTACCGGTCAGGAGACTGACGAAGTATCAGCTTTGCGGTCATGTCGATCCGGCGGGAGCGATTTTGTCAAAAAGTAAAATGATATCGCTGCATTCGGTTACAATCCATCGAACCATTACGATTTCTATATGAAAATCCATAATTCGTAACTCTTTTTATCGAAATAACGCGGAGAAACTGTTTGGCCGACAATTCTTCTATGTCCCCACGTGCCGGTCGGGGTTTGACAAAGACCCAGCTTTCCGGTCAGGTCTGTCCGGGTGCAATTTTATAAATAAAATAAATTGATATCGCTGCACTCTACTACAATTCATCGAACCATTACGATTTCTATAAAAATATCCATAATTCGTAACTCTTGTTATTGAAATAACGCGGAAAAATTGTTTGGCCGACAATTCTACTATGTCCCCTCGTGCCGATCAGGAAATTGACGAAGTTTCAGCTTTGCGGTCATGTCGGTCCGGCGGAAGCCATTTTATCAAAAAGTAAAATGATATCGCTGCATTCGGTTACAATCCATCGAACCATTACGATTTCTATAAAAACATCCATAACTCGTAACTCTTTTTGTCGAAATAACGCGGAAAAACTGTTTGGCCTACAATTCTTCTATGTCCCCACGTGCCGGTCGGGAGATTGACAAAGTGTCTGCTTAGCGGTCATGTCGGCCCGGCGGGAGCCATTTTACCAAAAAGTAAAATGATATTCGTGCATTCGATTACAATTCGTCGAACCATTACGATTTCTATAAAAATATCCATAATTCGTAACTCTTGTTATCGAAATAACGCGGAGAAACTGTTTGGCCGACAATTCTTCTATGTCCCCACGTGCCGGTCGGGAGATTGACAAAGTGTCTGCTTAGCGGTCATGTCGGCCCGGCGGGAGCCATTTTACCAAAAAGTAAAATGATATTCGTGCATTCGATTGCAATTCGTCGAACCATTACGATTTCTATAAAAATATCCATAATTCGTAACTCTTTTTATCGAAATAACGCGGAGAAACTGTTTGGCCGACAATTCTTCTATGTCCCCACGTGCCGGTCGGGAGATTGACAAAGACCCAGCTTTCCGGTCAGGTCTGTCCGGCGGGTGCAATTTTATAAATAAAATAAATTGATATCGCTGCACTCTACTACAACTCGTCGCACCATTACGATTTCTATAAAAACATCCATAATTCGTAATTCTTGTTATCGAAATAACACGAAAAAACTGTTCGGCCGACATTTCTTCTATGTCCCGACGTGCCGGTCGGGAGATTGACAATGTTTCAGCTTTGCGGTCATGCCGGCCCGGCGGGAGACATTTTATCAAAAAGTAAAATGATATCGCTGCATTCGGTTACAATTCATCGAACCATTACGATTTCTCTGAAAACATCCATAATTCGTAATTCTTTTTATCGAAATAACGCGGAAAAACTGTTTGGCCGACAATTATCCTATGTCGCCTTGTGCCGGTCGGGAAATTGACAAAGTTTGATCTTTGCCGTCATGTCGGTCCGGCGGCAGTCATTTTATCAAAAAGTAAAATGATATCGTTGCATTCGGTTACAATTCATCGAACCATTACGATTTCTATAAAAATATCCATAATTCGTAACTCTTGTTATCGAAATAACGCGGAAAAATTGTTTGGCCGACAATTCTACTATGTCCCCTCGTGCCGATCGGGAAATTGACGATGTTTCAGCTTTGCGGTCATGTCGGTCCGGCGGGAGCCATTTTATCAAAAAGTAAAATGATATCGCTGCATTCGGTTACAATCCATCGAACCA
Organism: Bombus sonorus; assembly: GCA_029958995.1. NCBI lineage: Eukaryota > Metazoa > Arthropoda > Insecta > Hymenoptera > Apidae > Bombus > Bombus sonorus. The sequence continues at coordinate 1,503,484 of JARWAU010000024.1, read as the reverse complement.
TTACGATTTCTATAAAAACGTCCATAATTCGTAACTCTTGTTATCGAAATAACGCGGAATAACTGTTTGGCCGACAATGCTTCTATGTCCCTACGTACCGGTCAGGAGATTGACGAAGTTTCAGCTTTGCGGTCATGTCGGTCCGGCGGCAGCCATTTTATCAAAAAGTAAAATGATATCGCTGCATTCGGTTACAATCCATCGAACCATTACGATTTCTATAAAAACATCCATAATTCGTAACTCTTTTTGTCGAAATAACGCGGAAAATCTGTTTGGCCGACAATGCTTCTATGTCCCTACGTACCGGTCAGGAGACTGACGAAGTATCAGCTTTGCGGTCATGTCGGTCCGGCGGGAGCGATTTTGTCAAAAAGTAAAATGATATCGCTGCATTCGGTTACAATCCATCGAACCATTACGATTTCTATAAGAATATCCATAATTCGTAACTCTTTTTATCGAAATAACGCGGAGAAACTGTTTGGCCGACAATTCTTCTATGTCCCCACGTGCCGGTCGGGAGATTGACAAAGTGTCTGCTAAGCGGTCATGTCGGCCCGGCGGGAGCCATTTTACCAAAAAGTAAAATGATATTCGTGCATTCGATTACAATTCGTCGAACCATTACGATTTCTATAAAAATATCCATAATTCGTAACTCTTGTTATCGAAATAACGCGGAGAAACTGTTTGGCCGACAATTCTTCTATGTCCCCACGTGCCGGTCGGGAGATTGACAAAGACCCAGCTTTCCGGTCAGGTCTGTCCGGCGGGTGCAATTTTATAAATAAAATAAATTGATATCGCTGCATTCTACTACAACTCGTCGCACCATTACGATTTCTATAAAAACATCCATAATTCGTAATTCTTGTTATCGACATAACACGAAAAAACTGTTCGGCCGACATTTCTTCTATGTCCCGACGTGCCGGTCGGGAGATTGACAATGTTTCAGCTTTGCGGTCATGCCGGCCCGGCGGGAGACATTTTATCAAAAAGTAAAATGATATCGCTGCATTCGGTTACAATTCGTCGAACCATTACGATTTCTCTGAAAACATCCATAATTCGTAATTCTTTTTATCGAAATAACGCGGAAAAACTGTTTGGCCGACAATTCTCCTATGTCGCCTTGTGCCGGTCGGGAAATTGACAAAGTTTGATCTTTGCCGTCATGTCGGTCCGGCGGCAGTCATTTTATCAAAAAGTAAAATGATATCGTTGCATTCGGTTACAATTCATCGAACCATTACGATTTCTATAAAAATATCCATAATTCGTAACTCTTGTTATCGAAATAACGCGGAAAAATTGTTTGGCCGACAATTCTACTATGTCCCCTCGTGCCGATCGGGAAATTGACGAAGTTTCAGCTTTGCGGTCATGTCGGTCCGGCGGGAGCCATTTTATCAAAAAGTAAAATGATATCGCTGCATTCGGTTACAATCCATCGAACCATTACGATTTCTATAAAAACATCCATAATTCGTAACTCTTGTTATCGAAATAACGCGGAATAACTGTTTGGCCGACAATGCTTCTATGTCCCTACGTACCGGTCAGGAGATTGACGAAGTTTCAGCTTTGCGGTCATGTCGGTCCGGCGGCAGCCATTTTATCAAAAAGTAAAATGATATCGCTGCATTCGGTTACAATCCATCGAACCATTACGATTTCTATAAAAACATCCATAATTCGTAACTCTTTTTGTCGAAATAACGCGGAAAATCTGTTTGGCCGACAATGCTTCTATGTCCCTACGTACCGGTCAGGAGACTGACGAAGTATCAGCTTTGCGGTCATGTCGGTCCGGCGGGAGCGATTTTGGCAAAAAGTAAAATGATATTCGTGCATTCGATTACAATTCGTCGAACCATTACGATTTCTATAAAAATATCCATAATTCGTAACTCTTGTTATCGAAATAACGCGGAGAAACTGTTTGGCCGACAATTCTTCTATGTCCCCACGTGCCGGTCGGGAGATTGACAAAGACCCAGCTTTCCGGTCAGGTCTGTCCGGCGGGTGCAATTTTATAAATAAAATAAATTGATATCGCTGCATTCTACTACAACTCGTCGCACCATTACGATTTCTATAAAAACATCCATAATTCGTAATTCTTGTTATCGACATAACACGAAAAAACTGTTCGGCCGACATTTCTTCTATGTCCCGACGTGCCGGTCGGGAGATTGACAATGTTTCAGCTTTGCGGTCATGCCGGCCCGGCGGGAGACATTTTATCAAAAAGTAAAATGATATCGCTGCATTCGGTTACAATTCGTCGAACCATTACGATTTCTCTGAAAACATCCATAATTCGTAATTCTTTTTATCGAAATAACGCGGAAAAACTGTTTGGCCGACAATTCTCCTATGTCGCCTTGTGCCGGTCGGGAAATTGACAAAGTTTGATCTTTGCCGTCATGTCGGTCCGGCGGCAGTCATTTTATCAAAAAGTAAAATGATATCGTTGCATTCGGTTACAATTCATCGAACCATTACGATTTCTATAAAAATATCCATAATTCGTAACTCTTGTTATCGAAATAACGCGGAAAAATTGTTTGGCCGACAATTCTACTATGTCCCCTCGTGCCGATCGGGAAATTGACGAAGTTTCAGCTTTGCGGTCATGTCGGTCCGGCGGGAGCCATTTTATCAAAAAGTAAAATGATATCGCTGCATTCGGTTACAATCCATCGAACCATTACGATTTCTATAAAAACATCCATAATTCGTAACTCTTGTTATCGAAATAACGCGGAATAACTGTTTGGCCGACAATGCTTCTATGTCCCTACGTACCGGTCAGGAGATTGACGAAGTTTCAGCTTTGCGGTCATGTCGGTCCGGCGGGAGCCATTTTATCAAAAAGTAAAATGATATCGCTGCATTCGGTTACAATCCATCGAACCATTACGATTTCTATAAAAACATCCATAATTCGTAACTCTTGTTATCGAAATAACGCGGAATAACTGTTTGGCCGACAATGCTTCTATGTCCCTACGTACCGGTCAGGAGATTGACGAAGTTTCAGCTTTGCGGTCATGTCGGTCCGGCGGCAGCCATTTTATCAAAAAGTAAAATGATATCGCTGCATTCGGTTACAATCCATCGAACCATTACGATTTCTATAAAAACATCCATAATTCGTAACTCTTTTTGTCGAAATAACGCGGAAAATCTGTTTGGCCGACAATGCTTCTATGTCCCTACGTACCGGTCAGGAGACTGACGAAGTATCAGCTTTGCGGTCATGTCGGTCCGGCGGGAGCGATTTTGGCAAAAAGTAAAATGATATCGCTGCATTCGGTTACAATCCATCGAACCATTACGATTTCTATATGAATATCCATAATTCGTAACTCTTTTTATCGAAATAACGCGGAGAAACTGTTTGGCCGACAATTCTTCTATGTCCCCACGTGCCGGTCGGGGTTTGACAAAGACCCAGCTTTCCGGTCAGGTCTGTCCGGGTGCAATTTTATAAATAAAATAAATTGATATCGCTGCACTCTACTACAATTCATCGAACCATTACGATTTCTATAAAAATATCCATAATTCGTAACTCTTGTTATTGAAATAACGCGGAAAAATTGTTTGGCCGACAATTCTACTATGTCCCCTCGTGCCGATCAGGAAATTGACGAAGTTTCAGCTTTGCGGTCATGTCGGTCCGGCGGAAGCCATTTTATCAAAAAGTAAAATGATATCGCTGCATTCGGTTACAATCCATCGAACCATTACGATTTCTATAAAAACATCCATAACTCGTAACTCTTTTTGTCGAAATAACGCGGAAAAACTGTTTGGCCTACAATTCTTCTATGTCCCCACGTGCCGGTCGGGAGATTGACAAAGTGTCTGCTTAGCGGTCATGTCGGCCCGGCGGGAGCCATTTTACCAAAAAGTAAAATGATATTCGTGCATTCGATTACAATTCGTCGAACCATTACGATTTCTATAAAAATATCCATAATTCGTAACTCTTGTTATCGAAATAACGCGGAGAAACTGTTTGGCCGACAATTCTTCTATGTCCCCACGTGCCGGTCGGGAGATTGACAAAGTGTCTGCTTAGCGGTCATGTCGGCCCGGCGGGAGCCATTTTACCAAAAAGTAAAATGATATTCGTGCATTCGATTGCAATTCGTCGAACCATTACGATTTCTATAAAAATATCCATAATTCGTAACTCTTTTTATCGAAATAACGCGGAGAAACTGTTTGGCCGACAATTCTTCTATGTCCCCACGTGCCGGTCGGGAGATTGACAAAGACCCAGCTTTCCGGTCAGGTCTGTCCGGCGGGTGCAATTTTATAAATAAAATAAATTGATATCGCTGCACTCTACTACAACTCGTCGCACCATTACGATTTCTATAAAAACATCCATAATTCGTAATTCTTGTTATCGAAATAACACGAAAAAACTGTTCGGCCGACATTTCTTCTATGTCCCGACGTGCCGGTCGGGAGATTGACAATGTTTCAGCTTTGCGGTCATGCCGGCCCGGCGGGAGACATTTTATCAAAAAGTAAAATGATATCGCTGCATTCGGTTACAATTCATCGAACCATTACGATTTCTCTGAAAACATCCATAATTCGTAATTCTTTTTATCGAAATAACGCGGAAAAACTGTTTGGCCGACAATTCTCCTATGTCGCCTTGTGCCGGTCGGGAAATTGACAAAGTTTGATCTTTGCCGTCATGTCGGTCCGGCGGGAGCGATTTTGTCAAAAAGTAAAATGATATCGCTGCATTCGGTTACAATCCATCGAACCATTACGATTTCTATAAGAATATCCATAATTCGTAACTCTTTTTATCGAAATAACGCGGAGAAACTGTTTGGCCGACAATTCTTCTATGTCCCCACGTGCCGGTCGGGAGATTGACAAAGTGTCTGCTAAGCGGTCATGTCGGCCCGGCGGGAGCCATTTTACCAAAAAGTAAAATGATATTCGTGCATTCGATTACAATTCGTCGAACCATTACGATTTCTATAAAAATATCCATAATTCGTAACTCTTGTTATCGAAATAACGCGGAGAAACTGTTTGGCCGACAATTCTTCTATGTCCCCACGTGCCGGTCGGGAGATTGACAAAGACCCAGCTTTCCGGTCAGGTCTGTCCGGCGGGTGCAATTTTATAAATAAAATAAATTGATATCGCTGCACTCTACTACAACTCGTCGCACCATTACGATTTCTATAAAAACATCCATAATTCGTAATTCTTGTTATCGAAATAACACGAAAAAACTGTTCGGCCGACATTTCTTCTATGTCCCGACGTGCCGGTCGGGAGATTGACAATGTTTCAGCTTTGCGGTCATGCCGGCCCGGCGGGAGACATTTTATCAAAAAGTAAAATGATATCGCTGCATTCGGTTACAATTCATCGAACCATTACGATTTCTCTGAAAACATCCATAATTCGTAATTCTTTTTATCGAAATAACGCGGAAAAACTGTTTGGCCGACAATTCTCCTATGTCGCCTTGTGCCGGTCGGGAAATTGACAAAGTTTGATCTTTGCCGTCATGTCGGTCCGGCGGGAGCGATTTTGTCAAAAAGTAAAATGATATCGCTGCATTCGGTTACAATCCATCGAACCATTACGATTTCTATATGAATATCCATAATTCGTAACTCTTTTTATCGAAATAACGCGGAGAAACTGTTTGGCCGACAATTCTTCTATGTCCCCACGTGCCGGTCGGGGTTTGACAAAGACCCAGCTTTCCGGTCAGGTCTGTCCGGGTGCAATTTTATAAATAAAATAAATTGATATCGCTGCACTCTACTACAATTCATCGAACCATTACGATTTCTATAAAAATATCCATAATTCGTAACTCTTGTTATTGAAATAACGCGGAAAAATTGTTTGGCCGACAATTCTACTATGTCCCCTCGTGCCGATCAGGAAATTGACGAAGTTTCAGCTTTGCGGTCATGTCGGTCCGGCGGAAGCCATTTTATCAAAAAGTAAAATGATATCGCTGCATTCGGTTACAATCCATCGAACCATTACGATTTCTATAAAAACATCCATAACTCGTAACTCTTTTTGTCGAAATAACGCGGAAAAACTGTTTGGCCTACAATTCTTCTATGTCCCCACGTGCCGGTCGGGAGATTGACAAAGTGTCTGCTTAGCGGTCATGTCGGCCCGGCGGGAGCCATTTTACCAAAAAGTAAAATGATATTCGTGCATTCGATTACAATTCGTCGAACCATTACGATTTCTATAAAAATATCCATAATTCGTAACTCTTGTTATCGAAATAACGCGGAGAAACTGTTTGGCCGACAATTCTTCTATGTCCCCACGTGCCGGTCGGGAGATTGACAAAGTGTCTGCTTAGCGGTCATGTCGGCCCGGCGGGAGCCATTTTACCAAAAAGTAAAATGATATTCGTGCATTCGATTGCAATTCGTCGAACCATTACGATTTCTATAAAAATATCCATAATTCGTAACTCTTTTTATCGAAATAACGCGGAGAAACTGTTTGGCCGACAATTCTTCTATGTCCCCACGTGCCGGTCGGGAGATTGACAAAGACCCAGCTTTCCGGTCAGGTCTGTCCGGCGGGTGCAATTTTATAAATAAAATAAATTGATATCGCTGCACTCTACTACAACTCGTCGCACCATTACGATTTCTATAAAAACATCCATAATTCGTAATTCTTGTTATCGAGATAACACGAAAAAACTGTTCGGCCGACATTTCTTCTATGTCCCGACGTGCCGGTCGGGAGATTGACAATGTTTCAGCTTTGCGGTCATGCCGGCCCGGCGGGAGACATTTTATCAAAAAGTAAAATGATATCGCTGCATTCGGTTACAATTCATCGAACCATTACGATTTCTCTGAAAACATCCATAATTCGTAATTCTTTTTATCGAAATAACGCGGAAAAACTGTTTGGCCGACAATTCTCCTATGTCGCCTTGTGCCGGTCGGGAAATTGACAAAGTTTGATCTTTGCCGTCATGTCGGTCCGGCGGCAGTCATTTTATCAAAAAGTAAAATGATATCGTTGCATTCGGTTACAATTCATCGAACCATTACGATTTCTATAAAAATATCCATAATTCGTAACTCTTGTTATCGAAATAACGCGGAAAAATTGTTTGGCCGACAATTCTACTATGTCCCCTCGTGCCGATCGGGAAATTGACGAAGTTTCAGCTTTGCGGTCATGTCGGTCCGGCGGGAGCCATTTTATCAAAAAGTAAAATGATATCGCTGCATTCGGTTACAATCCATCGAACCATTACGATTTCTATAAAAACATCCATAATTCGTAACTCTTGTTATCGAAATAACGCGGAATAACTGTTTGGCCGACAATGCTTCTATGTCCCTACGTACCGGTCAGGAGATTGACGAAGTTTCAGCTTTGCGGTCATGTCGCTCCGGCGGGAGCCATTTTATCAAAAAGTAAAATGATATCGCTGCATTCGGTTACAATCCATCGAACCATTACGATTTCTATAAAAACATCCATAATTCGTAACTCTTGTTATCGAAATAACGCGGAATAACTGTTTGGCCGACAATGCTTCTATGTCCCTACGTACCGGTCAGGAGATTGACGAAGTTTCAGCTTTGCGGTCATGTCGGTCCGGCGGCAGCCATTTTATCAAAAAGTAAAATGATATCGCTGCATTCGGTTACAATCCATCGAACCATTACGATTTCTATAAAAACATCCATAATTCGTAACTCTTTTTGTCGAAATAACGCGGAAAATCTGTTTGGCCGACAATGCTTCTATGTCCCTACGTACCGGTCAGGAGACTGACGAAGTATCAGCTTTGCGGTCATGTCGGTCCGGCGGGAGCGATTTTGGCAAAAAGTAAAATGATATCGCTGCATTCGGTTACAATCCATCGAACCATTACGATTTCTATATGAATATCCATAATTCGTAACTCTTTTTATCGAAATAACGCGGAGAAACTGTTTGGCCGACAATTCTTCTATGTCCCCACGTGCCGGTCGGGGGATTGACAAAGACCCAGCTTTCCGGTCAGGTCTGTCCGGGTGCAATTTTATAAATAAAATAAATTGATATCGCTGCACTCTACTACAATTCATCGAACCATTACGATTTCTATAAAAACATCCATAATTCGTAATTCTTGTTATCGAAATAACACGAAAAAACTGTTCGGCCGACATTTCTTCTATGTCCCGACGTGCCGGTCGGGAGATTGACAATGTTTCAGCTTTGCGGTCATGCCGGCCCGGCGGGAGACATTTTATCAAAAAGTAAAATGATATCGCTGCATTCGGTTACAATCCATCGAACCATTACGATTTCTATAAAAACATCCATAATTCGTAACTCTTTTTGTCGAAATAACGCGGAAAATCTGTTTGGCCGACAATGCTTCTATGTCCCTACGTACCGGTCAGGAGACTGACGAAGTATCAGCTTTGCGGTCATGTCGCTCCGGCGGGAGCCATTTTATCAAAAAGTAAAATGATATCGCTGCATTCGGTTACAATCCATCGAACCATTACGATTTCTATAAAAACATCCATAATTCGTAACTCTTGTTATCGAAATAACGCGGAATAACTGTTTGGCCGACAATGCTTCTATGTCCCCACGTGCCGGTCGGGAGATTGACAAAGACCCAGCTTTCCGGTCAGGTCTGTCCGGCGGGTGCAATTTTATAAATAAAATAAATTGATATCGCTGCACTCTACTACAACTCGTCGCACCATTACGATTTCTATAAAAACATCCATAATTCGTAATTCTTGTTATCGAAATAACACGAAAAAACTGTTCGGCCGACATTTCTTCTATGTCCCGACGTGCCGGTCGGGAGATTGACAATGTTTCAGCTTTGCGGTCATGCCGGCCCGGCGGGAGACATTTTATCAAAAAGTAAAATGATATCGCTGCATTCGGTTACAATCCATCGAACCATTACGATTTCTATAAAAACATCCATAATTCGTAACTCTTTTTGTCGAAATAACGCGGAAAATCTGTTTGGCCGACAATGCTTCTATGTCCCTACGTACCGGTCAGGAGACTGACGAAGTATCAGCTTTGCGGTCATGTCGCTCCGGCGGGAGCCATTTTATCAAAAAGTAAAATGATATCGCTGCATTCGGTTACAATCCATCGAACCATTACGATTTCTATAAAAACATCCATAATTCGTAACTCTTGTTATCGAAATAACGCGGAATAACTGTTTGGCCGACAATGCTTCTATGTCCCCACGTGCCGGTCGGGAGATTGACAAAGACCCAGCTTTCCGGTCAGGTCTGTCCGGCGGGTGCAATTTTATAAATAAAATAAATTGATATCGCTGCACTCTACTACAACTCGTCGCACCATTACGATTTCTATAAAAACATCCATAATTCGTAATTCTTGTTATCGAAATAACACGAAAAAACTGTTCGGCCGACATTTCTTCTATGTCCCGACGTGCCGGTCGGGAGATTGACAATGTTTCAGCTTTGCGGTCATGCCGGCCCGGCGGGAGACATTTTATCAAAAAGTAAAATGATATCGCTGCATTCGGTTACAATTCATCGAACCATTACGATTTCTCTGAAAACATCCATAATTCGTAATTCTTTTTATCGAAATAACGCGGAAAAACTGTTTGGCCGACAATTCTCCTATGTCGCCTTGTGCCGGTCGGGAAATTGACAAAGTTTGATCTTTGCCGTCATGTCGGTCCGGCGGGAGCGATTTTGTCAAAAAGTAAAATGATATCGCTGCATTCGGTTACAATCCATCGAACCATTACGATTTCTATAAGAATATCCATAATTCGTAACTCTTTTTATCGAAATAACGCGGAGAAACTGTTTGGCCGACAATTCTTCTATGTCCCCACGTGCCGGTCGGGAGATTGACAAAGTGTCTGCTAAGCGGTCATGTCGGCCCGGCGGGAGCCATTTTACCAAAAAGTAAAATGATATTCGTGCATTCGATTACAATTCGTCGAACCATTACGATTTCTATAAAAATATCCATAATTCGTAACTCTTGTTATCGAAATAACGCGGAGAAACTGTTTGGCCGACAATTCTTCTATGTCCCCACGTGCCGGTCGGGAGATTGACAAAGACCCAGCTTTCCGGTCAGGTCTGTCCGGCGGGTGCAATTTTATAAATAAAATAAATTGATATCGCTGCACTCTACTACAACTCGTCGCACCATTACGATTTCTATAAAAACATCCATAATTCGTAATTCTTGTTATCGAAATAACACGAAAAAACTGTTCGGCCGACATTTCTTCTATGTCCCGACGTGCCGGTCGGGAGATTGACAATGTTTCAGCTTTGCGGTCATGCCGGCCCGGCGGGAGACATTTTATCAAAAAGTAAAATGATATCGCTGCATTCGGTTACAATTCATCGAACCATTACGATTTCTCTGAAAACATCCATAATTCGTAATTCTTTTTATCGAAATAACGCGGAAAAACTGTTTGGCCGACAATTCTCCTATGTCGCCTTGTGCCGGTCGGGAAATTGACAAAGTTTGATCTTTGCCGTCATGTCGGTCCGGCGGGAGCGATTTTGTCAAAAAGTAAAATGATATCGCTGCATTCGGTTACAATCCATCGAACCATTACGATTTCTATATGAATATCCATAATTCGTAACTCTTTTTATCGAAATAACGCGGAGAAACTGTTTGGCCGACAATTCTTCTATGTCCCCACGTGCCGGTCGGGGTTTGACAAAGACCCAGCTTTCCGGTCAGGTCTGTCCGGGTGCAATTTTATAAATAAAATAAATTGATATCGCTGCACTCTACTACAATTCATCGAACCATTACGATTTCTATAAAAATATCCATAATTCGTAACTCTTGTTATTGAAATAACGCGGAAAAATTGTTTGGCCGACAATTCTACTATGTCCCCTCGTGCCGATCAGGAAATTGACGAAGTTTCAGCTTTGCGGTCATGTCGGTCCGGCGGAAGCCATTTTATCAAAAAGTAAAATGATATCGCTGCATTCGGTTACAATCCATCGAACCATTACGATTTCTATAAAAACATCCATAATTCGTAATTCTTTTTATCGAAATAACGCGGAAAAACTGTTTGGCCGACAATTCTCCTATGTCGCCTTGTGCCGGTCGGGAAATTGACAAAGTTTGATCTTTGCCGTCATGTCGGTCCGGCGGGAGCGATTTTGTCAAAAAGTAAAATGATATCGCTGCATTCGGTTACAATCCATCGAACCATTACGATTTCTATAAGAATATCCATAATTCGTAACTCTTTTTATCGAAATAACGCGGAGAAACTGTTTGGCCGACAATTCTTCTATGTCCCCACGTGCCGGTCGGGAGATTGACAAAGTGTCTGCTAAGCGGTCATGTCGGCCCGGCGGGAGCCATTTTACCAAAAAGTAAAATGATATTCGTGCATTCGATTACAATTCGTCGAACCATTACGATTTCTATAAAAATATCCATAATTCGTAACTCTTGTTATCGAAATAACGCGGAGAAACTGTTTGGCCGACAATTCTTCTATGTCCCCACGTGCCGGTCGGGAGATTGACAAAGACCCAGCTTTCCGGTCAGGTCTGTCCGGCGGGTGCAATTTTATAAATAAAATAAATTGATATCGCTGCATTCTACTACAACTCGTCGCACCATTACGATTTCTATAAAAACATCCATAATTCGTAATTCTTGTTATCGACATAACACGAAAAAACTGTTCGGCCGACATTTCTTCTATGTCCCGACGTGCCGGTCGGGAGATTGACAATGTTTCAGCTTTGCGGTCATGCCGGCCCGGCGGGAGACATTTTATCAAAAAGTAAAATGATATCGCTGCATTCGGTTACAATTCGTCGAACCATTACGATTTCTCTGAAAACATCCATAATTCGTAATTCTTTTTATCGAAATAACGCGGAAAAACTGTTTGGCCGACAATTCTCCTATGTCGCCTTGTGCCGGTCGGGAAATTGACAAAGTTTGATCTTTGCCGTCATGTCGGTCCGGCGGCAGTCATTTTATCAAAAAGTAAAATGATATCGTTGCATTCGGTTACAATTCATCGAACCATTACGATTTCTATAAAAATATCCATAATTCGTAACTCTTGTTATCGAAATAACGCGGAAAAATTGTTTGGCCGACAATTCTACTATGTCCCCTCGTGCCGATCGGGAAATTGACGAAGTTTCAGCTTTGCGGTCATGTCGGTCCGGCGGGAGCCATTTTATCAAAAAGTAAAATGATATCGCTGCATTCGGTTACAATCCATCGAACCATTACGATTTCTATAAAAACATCCATAATTCGTAACTCTTGTTATCGAAATAACGCGGAATAACTGTTTGGCCGACAATGCTTCTATGTCCCTACGTACCGGTCAGGAGATTGACGAAGTTTCAGCTTTGCGGTCATGTCGCTCCGGCGGGAGCCATTTTATCAAAAAGTAAAATGATATCGCTGCATTCGGTTACAATCCATCGAACCATTACGATTTCTATAAAAACATCCATAATTCGTAACTCTTGTTATCGAAATAACGCGGAATAACTGTTTGGCCGACAATGCTTCTATGTCCCTACGTACCGGTCAGGAGATTGACGAAGTTTCAGCTTTGCGGTCATGTCGGTCCGGCGGCAGCCATTTTATCAAAAAGTAAAATGATATCGCTGCATTCGGTTACAATCCATCGAACCATTACGATTTCTATAAAAACATCCATAATTCGTAACTCTTTTTGTCGAAATAACGCGGAAAATCTGTTTGGCCGACAATGCTTCTATGTCCCTACGTACCGGTCAGGAGACTGACGAAGTATCAGCTTTGCGGTCATGTCGGTCCGGCGGGAGCGATTTTGGCAAAAAGTAAAATGATATCGCTGCATTCGGTTACAATCCATCGAACCATTACGATTTCTATATGAATATCCATAATTCGTAACTCTTTTTATCGAAATAACGCGGAGAAACTGTTTGGCCGACAATTCTTCTATGTCCCCACGTGCCGGTCGGGGGATTGACAAAGACCCAGCTTTCCGGTCAGGTCTGTCCGGGTGCAATTTTATAAATAAAATAAATTGATATCGCTGCACTCTACTACAATTCATCGAACCATTACGATTTCTATAAAAATATCCATAATTCGTAACTCTTGTTATCGAAATAACGCGGAAAAATTGTTTGGCCGACAATTCTACTATGTCCCCTCGTGCCGATCAGGAAATTGACTAAGTTTCAGCTTTGCGGTCATGTCGGTCCGGCGGGAGCCATTTTATCAAAAAGTAAAATGATATCGCTGCATTCGGTTACAATCCATCGAACCATTACGATTTCTATAAAAACATCCATAACTCGTAACTCTTTTTGTCGAAATAACGCGGAAAAACTGTTTGGCCGACAATTCTTCTATGTCCCCACGTGCCGGTCGGGAGATTGACAAAGTGTCTGCTTAGCGGTCATGTCGGCCCGGCGGGAGCCATTTTACCAAAAAGTAAAATGATATTCGTGCATTCGATTACAATTCGTCGAACCATTACGATTTCTATAAAAATATCCGTAATTCGTAACTCTTGTTATCGAAATAACGCGGAGAAACTGTTTGGCCGACAATTCTTCTATGTCCCCACGTGCCGGTCGGGAGATTGACAAAGTGTCTGCTTAGCGGTCATGTCGGCCCGGCGGGAGCCATTTTACCAAAAAGTAAAATGATATTCGTGCATTCGATTGCAATTCGTCGAACCATTACGATTTCTATAAAAATATCCATAATTCGTAACTCTTTTTATCGAAATAACGCGGAGAAACTGTTTGGCCGACAATTCTTCTATGTCCCCACGTGCCGGTCGGGAGATTGACAAAGACCCAGCTTTCCGGTCAGGTCTGTCCGGCGGGTGCAATTTTATAAATAAAATAAATTGATATCGCTGCACTCTACTACAACTCGTCGCACCATTACGATTTCTATAAAAACATCCATAATTCGTAATTCTTGTTATCGAAATAACACGAAAAAACTGTTCGGCCGACATTTCTTCTATGTCCCGACGTGCCGGTCGGGAGATTGACAATGTTTCAGCTTTGCGGTCATGCCGGCCCGGCGGGAGACATTTTATCAAAAAGTAAAATGATATCGCTGCATTCGGTTACAATTCATCGAACCATTACGATTTCTCTGAAAACATCCATAATTCGTAATTCTTTTTATCGAAATAACGCGGAAAAACTGTTTGGCCGACAATTCTCCTATGTCGCCTTGTGCCGGTCGGGAAATTGACAAAGTTTGACCTTTCCCGTCATGTCGGTCCGGCGGCAGTCATTTTATCAAAAAGTAAAATGATATCGCTGCATTCGGTTACAATCCATCGAACCATTACGATTTCTATAAAAACATCCATAATTCGTAACTCTTTTTGTCGAAATAACGCGGAAAATCTGTTTGGCCGACAATGCTTCTATGTCCCTACGTACCGGTCAGGAGACTGACGAAGTATCAGCTTTGCGGTCATGTCGGTCCGGCGGGAGCGATTTTGTCAAAAAGTAAAATGATATCGCTGCATTCGGTTACAATCCATCGAACCATTACGATTTCTATAAAAACATCCATAATTCGTAACTCTTGTTATCGAAATAACGCGGAATAACTGTTTGGCCGACAATGCTTCTATGTCCCTACGTACCGGTCAGGAGATTGACGAAGTTTCAGCTTTGCGGTCATGTCGGTCCGGCGGCAGCCATTTTATCAAAAAGTAAAATGATATCGCTGCATTCGGTTACAATCCATCGAACCATTACGATTTCTATAAAAACATCCATAATTCGTAACTCTTTTTGTCGAAATAACGCGGAAAATCTGTTTGGCCGACAATGCTTCTATGTCCCTACGTACCGGTCAGGAGACTGACGAAGTATCAGCTTTGCGGTCATGTCGGTCCGGCGGGAGCGATTTTGTCAAAAAGTAAAATGATATCGCTGCATTCGGTTACAATCCATCGAACCATTACGATTTCTATAAGAATATCCATAATTCGTAACTCTTTTTATCGAAATAACGCGGAGAAACTGTTTGGCCGACAATTCTTCTATGTCCCCACGTGCCGGTCGGGGGATTGACAAAGACCCAGCTTTCCGGTCAGGTCTGTCCGGGTGCAATTTTATAAATAAAATAAATTGATATCGCTGCACTCTACTACAATTCATCGAACCATTACGATTTCTATAAAAATATCCATAATTCGTAACTCTTGTTATCGAAATAACGCGGAAAAATTGTTTGGCCGACAATTCTACTATGTCCCCTCGTGCCGATCAGGAAATTGACGAAGTTTCAGCTTTGCGGTCATGTCGGTCCGGCGGGAGCCATTTTATCAAAAAGTAAAATGATATCGCTGCATTCGGTTACAATCCATCGAACCATTACGATTTCTATAAAAACATCCATAACTCGTAACTCTTTTTGTCGAAATAACGCGGAAAAACTGTTTGGCCGACAATACCTCTATGTCCCCACGTGCCGGTCGGGAGATTGACAAAGTCTCTGCTAAGCGGTCATGTCGGCCCGGCGGGAGCCATTTTACCATAAAGTAAAATGATATTCGTGCATTCGATTACAATTCGTCGAACCATTACGATTTCTATAAAAATATCCATAATTCGTAACTCTTGTTATCGAAATAACGCGGAGAAACTGTTTGGCCGACAATTCTTCTATGTCCCCACGTGCCGGTCGGGAGATTGACAAAGACCCAGCTTTCCGGTCAGGTCTGTCCGGCGGGTGCAATTTTATAAATAACATAAATTGATATCGCTGCACTCTACTACAACTCGTCGCACCATTACGATTTCTATAAAAACATCCATAATTCGTAATTCTTGTTATCGAAATAACGCGGAAAAACTGTTTGGCCGACAATTCTTCTATGTCCCCACGTGCCGGTCGGGAGATTGACAAAGTGTCTGCTTAGCGGTCATGTCGGCCCGGCGGGAGCCATTTTACCAAAAAGTAAAATGATATTCGTGCATTCGATTACAATTCGTCGAACCATTACGATTTCTATAAAAATATCCATAATTCGTAACTCTTGTTATCGAAATAACGCGGAGAAACTGTTTGGCCGACAATTCTTCTATGTCCCCACGTGCCGGTCGGGAGATTGACAAAGTGTCTGCTAAGCGGTCATGTCGGCCCGGCGGGAGCCAGTTTACCAAAAAGTAAAATGATATTCGTGCATTCGATTACAATTCGTCGAACCATTACGATTTCTATAAAAATATCCATAATTCGTAACTCTTGTTATCGAAATAACGCGGAAAATCTGTTTGGCCGACAATGCTTCTATGTCCCCTCGTGCCGATCGGGAAATTGACGATGTTTCAGCTTTGCGGTCATGTCGGTCCGGCGGGAGCCATTTTATCAAAAAGTAAAATGATATCGCTGCATTCGGTTACAATCCATCGAACCATTACGATTTCTATAAAAACGTCCATAATTCGTAACTCTTGTTATCGAAATAACGCGGAATAACTGTTTGGCCGACAATGCTTCTATGTCCCTACGTACCGGTCAGGAGATTGACGAAGTTTCAGCTTTGCGGTCATGTCGGTCCGGCGGCAGCCATTTTATCAAAAAGTAAAATGATATCGCTGCATTCGGTTACAATCCATCGAACCATTACGATTTCTATAAAAACATCCATAATTCGTAACTCTTTTTGTCGAAATAACGCGGAAAATCTGTTTGGCCGACAATGCTTCTATGTCCCTACGTACCGGTCAGGAGACTGACGAAGTATCAGCTTTGCGGTCATGTCGGTCCGGCGGGAGCGATTTTGTCAAAAAGTAAAATGATATCGCTGCATTCGGTTACAATCCATCGAACCATTACGATTTCTATAAGAATATCCATAATTCGTAACTCTTTTTATCGAAATAACGCGGAGAAACTGTTTGGCCGACAATTCTTCTATGTCCCCACGTGCCGGTCGGGAGAGTGACAAAGTGTCTGCTAAGCGGTCATGTCGGCCCGGCGGGAGCCATTTTACCAAAAAGTAAAATGATATTCGTGCATTCGATTACAATTCGTCGAACCATTACGATTTCTATAAAAATATCCATAATTCGTAACTCTTGTTATCGAAATAACGCGGAGAAACTGTTTGGCCGACAATTCTTCTATGTCCCCACGTGCCGGTCGGGAGATTGACAAAGACCCAGCTTTCCGGTCAGGTCTGTCCGGCGGGTGCAATTTTATAAATAAAATAAATTGATATCGCTGCATTCTACTACAACTCGTCGCACCATTACGATTTCTATAAAAACATCCATAATTCGTAATTCTTGTTATCGACATAACACGAAAAAACTGTTCGGCCGACATTTCTTCTATGTCCCGACGTGCCGGTCGGGAGATTGACAATGTTTCAGCTTTGCGGTCATGCCGGACCGGCGGGAGACATTTTATCAAAAAGTAAAATGATATCGCTGCATTCGGTTACAATTCGTCGAACCATTACGATTTCTCTGAAAACATCCATAATTCGTAATTCTTTTTATCGAAATAACGCGGAAAAACTGTTTGGCCGACAATTCTCCTATGTCGCCTTGTGCCGGTCGGGAAATTGACAAAGTTTGATCTTTGCCGTCATGTCGGTCCGGCGGCAGTCATTTTATCAAAAAGTAAAATGATATCGTTGCATTCGGTTACAATTCATCGAACCATTACGATTTCTATAAAAATATCCATAATTCGTAACTCTTGTTATCGAAATAACGCGGAAAAATTGTTTGGCCGACAATTCTACTATGTCCCCTCGTGCCGATCGGGAAATTGACGAAGTTTCAGCTTTGCGGTCATGTCGGTCCGGCGGGAGCCATTTTATCAAAAAGTAAAATGATATCGCTGCATTCGGTTACAATCCATCGAACCATTACGATTTCTATAAAAACATCCATAATTCGTAACTCTTGTTATCGAAATAACGCGGAATAACTGTTTGGCCGACAATGCTTCTATGTCCCTACGTACCGGTCAGGAGATTGACGAAGTTTCAGCTTTGCGGTCATGTCGGTCCGGCGGGAGCCATTTTATCAAAAAGTAAAATGATATCGCTGCATTCGGTTACAATCCATCGAACCATTACGATTTCTATAAAAACATCCATAATTCGTAACTCTTGTTATCGAAATAACGCGGAATAACTGTTTGGCCGACAATGCTTCTATGTCCCTACGTACCGGTCAGGAGATTGACGAAGTTTCAGCTTTGCGGTCATGTCGGTCCGGCGGCAGCCATTTTATCAAAAAGTAAAATGATATCGCTGCATTCGGTTACAATCCATCGAACCATTACGATTTCTATAAAAACATCCATAATTCGTAACTCTTTTTGTCGAAATAACGCGGAAAATCTGTTTGGCCGACAATGCTTCTATGTCCCTACGTACCGGTCAGGAGACTGACGAAGTATCAGCTTTGCGGTCATGTCGGTCCGGCGGGAGCGATTTTGGCAAAAAGTAAAATGATATCGCTGCATTCGGTTACAATCCATCGAACCATTACGATTTCTATATGAATATCCATAATTCGTAACTCTTTTTATCGAAATAACGCGGAGAAACTGTTTGGCCGACAATTCTTCTATGTCCCCACGTGCCGGTCGGGGGATTGACAAAGACCCAGCTTTCCGGTCAGGTCTGTCCGGGTGCAATTTTATAAATAAAATAAATTGATATCGCTGCACTCTACTACAATTCATCGAACCATTACGATTTCTATAAAAATATCCATAATTCGTAACTCTTGTTATCGAAATAACGCGGAAAAATTGTTTGGCCGACAATTCTACTATGTCCCCTCGTGCCGATCAGGAAATTGACTAAGTTTCAGCTTTGCGGTCATGTCGGTCCGGCGGGAGCCATTTTATCAAAAAGTAAAATGATATCGCTGCATTCGGTTACAATCCATCGAACCATTACGATTTCTATAAAAACATCCATAACTCGTAACTCTTTTTGTCGAAATAACGCGGAAAAACTGTTTGGCCGACAATTCTTCTATGTCCCCACGTGCCGGTCGGGAGATTGACAAAGTGTCTGCTTAGCGGTCATGTCGGCCCGGCGGGAGCCATTTTACCAAAAAGTAAAATGATATTCGTGCATTCGATTACAATTCGTCGAACCATTACGATTTCTATAAAAATATCCGTAATTCGTAACTCTTGTTATCGAAATAACGCGGAGAAACTGTTTGGCCGACAATTCTTCTATGTCCCCACGTGCCGGTCGGGAGATTGACAAAGTGTCTGCTTAGCGGTCATGTCGGCCCGGCGGGAGCCATTTTACCAAAAAGTAAAATGATATTCGTGCATTCGATTGCAATTCGTCGAACCATTACGATTTCTATAAAAATATCCATAATTCGTAACTCTTTTTATCGAAATAACGCGGAGAAACTGTTTGGCCGACAATTCTTCTATGTCCCCACGTGCCGGTCGGGAGATTGACAAAGACCCAGCTTTCCGGTCAGGTCTGTCCGGCGGGTGCAATTTTATAAATAAAATAAATTGATATCGCTGCACTCTACTACAACTCGTCGCACCATTACGATTTCTATAAAAACATCCATAATTCGTAATTCTTGTTATCGAAATAACACGAAAAAACTGTTCGGCCGACATTTCTTCTATGTCCCGACGTGCCGGTCGGGAGATTGACAATGTTTCAGCTTTGCGGTCATGCCGGCCCGGCGGGAGACATTTTATCAAAAAGTAAAATGATATCGCTGCATTCGGTTACAATTCATCGAACCATTACGATTTCTCTGAAAACATCCATAATTCGTAATTCTTTTTATCGAAATAACGCGGAAAAACTGTTTGGCCGACAATTCTCCTATGTCGCCTTGTGCCGGTCGGGAAATTGACAAAGTTTGACCTTTCCCGTCATGTCGGTCCGGCGGCAGTCATTTTATCAAAAAGTAAAATGATATCGCTGCATTCGGTTACAATCCATCGAACCATTACGATTTCTATAAAAACATCCATAATTCGTAACTCTTTTTGTCGAAATAACGCGGAAAATCTGTTTGGCCGACAATGCTTCTATGTCCCTACGTACCGGTCAGGAGACTGACGAAGTATCAGCTTTGCGGTCATGTCGGTCCGGCGGGAGCGATTTTGTCAAAAAGTAAAATGATATCGCTGCATTCGGTTACAATCCATCGAACCATTACGATTTCTATAAAAACATCCATAATTCGTAACTCTTGTTATCGAAATAACGCGGAATAACTGTTTGGCCGACAATGCTTCTATGTCCCTACGTACCGGTCAGGAGATTGACGAAGTTTCAGCTTTGCGGTCATGTCGGTCCGGCGGCAGCCATTTTATCAAAAAGTAAAATGATATCGCTGCATTCGGTTACAATCCATCGAACCATTACGATTTCTATAAAAACATCCATAATTCGTAACTCTTTTTGTCGAAATAACGCGGAAAATCTGTTTGGCCGACAATGCTTCTATGTCCCTACGTACCGGTCAGGAGACTGACGAAGTTTCAGCTTTGCGGTCATGTCGGTCCGGCGGTAGCCATTTTATCAAAAAGTAAAATGATATCGCTGCATTCGGTTACAATCCATCGAACCATTACGATTTCTATAAAAACATCCATAATTCGTAACTCTTTTTGTCGAAATAACGCGGAAAATCTGTTTGGCCGACAATGCTTCTATGTCCCTACGTACCGGTCAGGAGACTGACGAAGTATCAGCTTTGCGGTCATGTCGGTCCGGCGGGAGCGATTTTGGCAAAAAGTAAAATGATATCGCTGCATTCGGTTACAATCCATCGAACCATTACGATTTCTATATGAATATCCATAATTCGTAACTCTTTTTATCGAAATAACGCGGAGAAACTGTTTGGCCGACAATTCTTCTATGTCCCCACGTGCCGGTCGGGGGATTGACAAAGACCCAGCTTTCCGGTCAGGTCTGTCCGGGTGCAATTTTATAAATAAAATAAATTGATATCGCTGCACTCTACTACAATTCATCGAACCATTACGATTTCTATAAAAATATCCATAATTCGTAACTCTTGTTATCGAAATAACGCGGAAAAATTGTTTGGCCGACAATTCTACTATGTCCCCTCGTGCCGATCAGGAAATTGACTAAGTTTCAGCTTTGCGGTCATGTCGGTCCGGCGGGAGCCATTTTATCAAAAAGTAAAATGATATCGCTGCATTCGGTTACAATCCATCGAACCATTACGATTTCTATAAAAACATCCATAACTCGTAACTCTTTTTGTCGAAATAACGCGGAAAAACTGTTTGGCCGACAATTCTTCTATGTCCCCACGTGCCGGTCGGGAGATTGACAAAGTGTCTGCTTAGCGGTCATGTCGGCCCGGCGGGAGCCATTTTACCAAAAAGTAAAATGATATTCGTGCATTCGATTGCAATTCGTCGAACCATTACGATTTCTATAAAAATATCCATAATTCGTAACTCTTTTTATCGAAATAACGCGGAGAAACTGTTTGGCCGACAATTCTTCTATGTCCCCACGTGCCGGTCGGGAGATTGACAAAGACCCAGCTTTCCGGTCAGGTCTGTCCGGCGGGTGCAATTTTATAAATAAAATAAATTGATATCGCTGCACTCTACTACAACTCGTCGCACCATTACGATTTCTATAAAAACATCCATAATTCGTAATTCTTGTTATCGAAATAACACGAAAAAACTGTTCGGCCGACATTTCTTCTATGTCCCGACGTGCCGGTCGGGAGATTGACAATGTTTCAGCTTTGCGGTCATGCCGGCCCGGCGGGAGACATTTTATCAAAAAGTAAAATGATATCGCTGCATTCGGTTACAATTCATCGAACCATTACGATTTCTCTGAAAACATCCATAATTCGTAATTCTTTTTATCGAAATAACGCGGAAAAACTGTTTGGCCGACAATTCTCCTATGTCGCCTTGTGCCGGTCGGGAAATTGACAAAGTTTGACCTTTCCCGTCATGTCGGTCCGGCGGCAGTCATTTTATCAAAAAGTAAAATGATATCGCTGCATTCGGTTACAATCCATCGAACCATTACGATTTCTATAAAAACATCCATAATTCGTAACTCTTTTTGTCGAAATAACGCGGAAAATCTGTTTGGCCGACAATGCTTCTATGTCCCTACGTACCGGTCAGGAGACTGACGAAGTATCAGCTTTGCGGTCATGTCGGTCCGGCGGGAGCGATTTTGTCAAAAAGTAAAATGATATCGCTGCATTCGGTTACAATCCATCGAACCATTACGATTTCTATAAAAACATCCATAATTCGTAACTCTTGTTATCGAAATAACGCGGAATAACTGTTTGGCCGACAATGCTTCATGTCCCTACGTACCGGTCAGGAGATTGACGAAGTTTCAGCTTTGCGGTCATGTCGGTCCGGCGGCAGCCATTTTATCAAAAAGTAAAATGATATCGCTGCATTCGGTTACAATCCATCGAACCATTACGATTTCTATAAAAAC
Source organism: Bombus sonorus (assembly GCA_029958995.1). NCBI lineage: Eukaryota > Metazoa > Arthropoda > Insecta > Hymenoptera > Apidae > Bombus > Bombus sonorus. The sequence continues at coordinate 1,480,899 of JARWAU010000024.1, read as the reverse complement.
ATCCATAATTCGTAACTCTTTTTGTCGAAATAACGCGGAAAATCTGTTTGGCCGACAATGCTTCTATGTCCCTACGTACCGGTCAGGAGACTGACGAAGTATCAGCTTTGCGGTCATGTCGGTCCGGCGGGAGCGATTTTGTCAAAAAGTAAAATGATATCGCTGCATTCGGTTACAATCCATCGAACCATTACGATTTCTATAAGAATATCCATAATTCGTAACTCTTTTTATCGAAATAACGCGGAGAAACTGTTTGGCCGACAATTCTTCTATGTCCCCACGTGCCGGTCGGGGGATTGACAAAGACCCAGCATTCCGGTCAGGTCTGTCCGGGTGCAATTTTATAAATAAAATAAATTGATATCGCTGCACTCTACTACAATTCATCGAACCATTACGATTTCTATAAAAATATCCATAATTCGTAACTCTTGTTATCGAAATAACGCGGAAAAATTGTTTGGCCGACAATTCTACTATGTCCCCTCGTGCCGATCAGGAAATTGACGAAGTTTCAGCTTTGCGGTCATGTCGGTCCGGCGGGAGCCATTTTATCAAAAAGTAAAATGATATCGCTGCATTCGGTTACAATCCATCGAACCATTACGATTTCTATAAAAACATCCATAACTCGTAACTCTTTTTGTCGAAATAACGCGGAAAAACTGTTTGGCCGACAATACCTCTATGTCCCCACGTGCCGGTCGGGAGATTGACAAAGTCTCTGCTAAGCGGTCATGTCGGCCCGGCGGGAGCCATTTTACCATAAAGTAAAATGATATTCGTGCATTCGATTACAATTCGTCGAACCATTACGATTTCTATAAAAATATCCATAATTCGTAACTCTTGTTATCGAAATAACGCGGAGAAACTGTTTGGCCGACAATTCTTCTATGTCCCCACGTGCCGGTCGGGAGATTGACAAAGACCCAGCTTTCCGGTCAGGTCTGTCCGGCGGGTGCAATTTTATAAATAAAATAAATTGATATCGCTGCACTCTACTACAACTCGTCGCACCATTACGATTTCTATAAAAACATCCATAATTCGTAATTCTTGTTATCGAAATAACGCGGAAAAACTGTTTGGCCGACAATTCTTCTATGTCCCCACGTGCCGGTCGGGAGATTGACAAAGTGTCTGCTTAGCGGTCATGTCGGCCCGGCGGGAGCCATTTTACCAAAAAGTAAAATGATATTCGTGCATTCGATTACAATTCGTCGAACCATTACGATTTCTATAAAAATATCCATAATTCGTAACTCTTGTTATCGAAATAACGCGGAGAAACTGTTTGGCCGACAATTCTTCTATGTCCCCACGTGCCGGTCGGGAGATTGACAAAGTGTCTGCTTAGCGGTCATGTCGGCCCGGCGGGAGCCATTTTACCAAAAAGTAAAATGATATTCGTGCATTCGATTGCAATTCGTCGAACCATTACGATTTCTATAAAAATATCCATAATTCGTAACTCTTTTTATCGAAATAACGCGGAGAAACTGTTTGGCCGACAATTCTTCTATGTCCCCACGTGCCGGTCGGGAGATTGACAAAGACCCAGCTTTCCGGTCAGGTCTGTCCGGCGGGTGCAATTTTATAAATAAAATAAATTGATATCGCTGCACTCTGCTACAACTCGTCGCACCATTACGATTTCTATAACAACATCCATAATTCGTAATTCTTGTTATCGAAATAACACGAAAAAACTGTTCGGCCGACATTTCTTCTATGTCCCGACGTGCCGGTCGGGAGATTGACAATGTTTCAGCTTTGCGGTCATGCCGGCCCGGCGGGAGACATTTTATCAAAAAGTAAAATGATATCGCTGCATTCGGTTACAATTCATCGAACCATTACGATTTCTCTGAAAACATCCATAATTCGTAATTCTTTTTATCGAAATAACGCGGAAAAACTGTTTGGCCGACAATTCTCCTATGTCGCCTTGTGCCGGTCGGGAAATTGACAAAGTTTGATCTTTGCCGTCATGTCGGTCCGGCGGCAGTCATTTTATCAAAAAGTAAAATGATATCGTTGCATTCGGTTACAATTCATCGAACCATTACGATTTCTATAAAAATATCCATAATTCGTAACTCTTGTTATCGAAATAACGCGGAAAAATTGTTTGGCCGACAATTCTACTATGTCCCCTCGTGCCGATCGGGAAATTGACGATGTTTCAGCTTTGCGGTCATGTCGGTCCGGCGGGAGCCATTTTATCAAGAAGTAAAATGATATCGCTGCATTCGGTTACAATCCATCGAACCATTACGATTTCTATAAAAACATCCATAATTCGTAACTCTTGTTATCGAAATAACGCGGAATAACTGTTTGGCCGACAATGCTTCTATGTCCCTACGTACCGGTCAGGAGATTGACGAAGTTTCAGCTTTGCGGTCATGTCGGTCCGGCGGCAGCCATTTTATCAAAAAGTAAAATGATATCGCTGCATTCGGTTACAATCCATCGAACCATTACGATTTCTATTAAAACATCCATAATTCGTAACTCTTTTTGTCGAAATAACGCGGAAAATCTGTTTGGCCGACAATGCTTCTATGTCCCTACGTACCGGTCAGGAGACTGACGAAGTATCAGCTTTGCGGTCATGTCGGTCCGGCGGGAGCGATTTTGTCAAAAAGTAAAATGATATCGCTGCATTCGGTTACAATCCATCGAACCATTACGATTTCTATAAGAATATCCATAATTCGTAACTCTTTTTATCGAAATAACGCGGAGAAACTGTTTGGCCGACAATTCTTCTATGTCCCCACGTGCCGGTCGGGAGATTGACAAAGTGTCTGCTAAGCGGTCATGTCGGCCCGGCGGGAGCCATTTTACCAAAAAGTAAAATGATATTCGTGCATTCGATTACAATTCGTCGAACCATTACGATTTCTATAAAAATATCCATAATTCGTAACTCTTGTTATCGAAATAACGCGGAGAAACTGTTTGGCCGACAATTCTTCTATGTCCCCACGTGCCGGTCGGGAGATTGACAAAGACCCAGCTTTCCGGTCAGGTCTGTCCGGCGGGTGCAATTTTATAAATAAAATAAATTGATATCGCTGCACTCTACTACAACTCGTCGCACCATTACGATTTCTATAAAAACATCCATAATTCGTAATTCTTGTTATCGACATAACACGAAAAAACTGTTCGGCCGACATTTCTTCTATGTCCCGACGTGCCGGTCGGGAGATTGACAATGTTTCAGCTTTGCGGTCATGCCGGCCCGGCGGGAGACATTTTATCAAAAAGTAAAATGATATCGCTGCATTCGGTTACAATTCGTCGAACCATTACGATTTCTCTGAAAACATCCATAATTCGTAATTCTTTTTATCGAAATAACGCGGAAAAACTGTTTGGCCGACAATTCTCCTATGTCGCCTTGTGCCGGTCGGGAAATTGACAAAGTTTGATCTTTGCCGTCATGTCGGTCCGGCGGCAGTCATTTTATCAAAAAGTAAAATGATATCGTTGCATTCGGTTACAATTCATCGAACCATTACGATTTCTATAAAAATATCCATAATTCGTAACTCTTGTTATCGAAATAACGCGGAAAAATTGTTTGGCCGACAATTCTACTATGTCCCCTCGTGCCGATCGGGAAATTGACGAAGTTTCAGCTTTGCGGTCATGTCGGTCCGGCGGGAGCCATTTTATCAAAAAGTAAAATGATATCGCTGCATTCGGTTACAATCCATCGAACCATTACGATTTCTATAAAAACATCCATAATTCGTAACTCTTGTTATCGAAATAACGCGGAATAACTGTTTGGCCGACAATGCTTCTATGTCCCTACGTACCGGTCAGGAGATTGACGAAGTTTCAGCTTTGCGGTCATGTCGGTCCGGCGGGAGCCATTTTATCAAAAAGTAAAATGATATCGCTGCATTCGGTTACAATCCATCGAACCATTACGATTTCTATAAAAACATCCATAATTCGTAACTCTTGTTATCGAAATAACGCGGAATAACTGTTTGGCCGACAATGCTTCTATGTCCCTACGTACCGGTCAGGAGATTGACGAAGTTTCAGCTTTGCGGTCATGTCGGTCCGGCGGCAGCCATTTTATCAAAAAGTAAAATGATATCGCTGCATTCGGTTACAATCCATCGAACCATTACGATTTCTATAAAAACATCCATAATTCGTAACTCTTTTTGTCGAAATAACGCGGAAAATCTGTTTGGCCGACAATGCTTCTATGTCCCTACGTACCGGTCAGGAGACTGACGAAGTATCAGCTTTGCGGTCATGTCGGTCCGGCGGGAGCGATTTTGTCAAAAAGTAAAATGATATCGCTGCATTCGGTTACAATCCATCGAACCATTACGATTTCTATATGAATATCCATAATTCGTAACTCTTTTTATCGAAATAACGCGGAGAAACTGTTTGGCCGACAATTCTTCTATGTCCCCACGTGCCGGTCGGGGGATTGACAAAGACCCAGCTTTCCGGTCAGGTCTGTCCGGGTGCAATTTTATAAATAAAATAAATTGATATCGCTGCACTCTACTACAATTCATCGAACCATTACGATTTCTATAAAAATATCCATAATTCGTAACTCTTGTTATCGAAATAACGCGGAAAAATTGTTTGGCCGACAATTCTACTATGTCCCCTCGTGCCGATCAGGAAATTGACTAAGTTTCAGCTTTGCGGTCATGTCGGTCCGGCGGGAGCCATTTTATCAAAAAGTAAAATGATATCGCTGCATTCGGTTACAATCCATCGAACCATTACGATTTCTATAAAAACATCCATAACTCGTAACTCTTTTTGTCGAAATAACGCGGAAAAACTGTTTGGCCGACAATTCTTCTATGTCCCCACGTGCCGGTCGGGAGATTGACAAAGTGTCTGCTTAGCGGTCATGTCGGCCCGGCGGGAGCCATTTTACCAAAAAGTAAAATGATATTCGTGCATTCGATTACAATTCGTCGAACCATTACGATTTCTATAAAAATATCCGTAATTCGTAACTCTTGTTATCGAAATAACGCGGAGAAACTGTTTGGCCGACAATTCTTCTATGTCCCCACGTGCCGGTCGGGAGATTGACAAAGTGTCTGCTTAGCGGTCATGTCGGCCCGGCGGCAGCCATTTTATCAAAAAGTAAAATGATATCGCTGCATTCGGTTACAATCCATCGAACCATTACGATTTCTATAAAAACATCCATAATTCGTAACTCTTTTTGTCGAAATAACGCGGAAAATCTGTTTGGCCGACAATGCTTCTATGTCCCTACGTACCGGTCAGGAGACTGACGAAGTTTCAGCTTTGCGGTCATGTCGGTCCGGCGGTAGCCATTTTATCAAAAAGTAAAATGATATCGCTGCATTCGGTTACAATCCATCGAACCATTACGATTTCTATAAAAACATCCATAATTCGTAACTCTTTTTGTCGAAATAACGCGGAAAATCTGTTTGGCCGACAATGCTTCTATGTCCCTACGTACCGGTCAGGAGACTGACGAAGTATCAGCTTTGCGGTCATGTCGGTCCGGCGGGAGCGATTTTGGCAAAAAGTAAAATGATATCGCTGCATTCGGTTACAATCCATCGAACCATTACGATTTCTATATGAATATCCATAATTCGTAACTCTTTTTATCGAAATAACGCGGAGAAACTGTTTGGCCGACAATTCTTCTATGTCCCCACGTGCCGGTCGGGGGATTGACAAAGACCCAGCTTTCCGGTCAGGTCTGTCCGGGTGCAATTTTATAAATAAAATAAATTGATATCGCTGCACTCTACTACAATTCATCGAACCATTACGATTTCTATAAAAATATCCATAATTCGTAACTCTTGTTATCGAAATAACGCGGAAAAATTGTTTGGCCGACAATTCTACTATGTCCCCTCGTGCCGATCAGGAAATTGACTAAGTTTCAGCTTTGCGGTCATGTCGGTCCGGCGGGAGCCATTTTATCAAAAAGTAAAATGATATCGCTGCATTCGGTTACAATCCATCGAACCATTACGATTTCTATAAAAACATCCATAACTCGTAACTCTTTTTGTCGAAATAACGCGGAAAAACTGTTTGGCCGACAATTCTTCTATGTCCCCACGTGCCGGTCGGGAGATTGACAAAGTGTCTGCTTAGCGGTCATGTCGGCCCGGCGGGAGCCATTTTACCAAAAAGTAAAATGATATTCGTGCATTCGATTACAATTCGTCGAACCATTACGATTTCTATAAAAATATCCGTAATTCGTAACTCTTGTTATCGAAATAACGCGGAGAAACTGTTTGGCCGACAATTCTTCTATGTCCCCACGTGCCGGTCGGGAGATTGACAAAGTGTCTGCTTAGCGGTCATGTCGGCCCGGCGGGAGCCATTTTACCAAAAAGTAAAATGATATTCGTGCATTCGATTGCAATTCGTCGAACCATTACGATTTCTATAAAAATATCCATAATTCGTAACTCTTTTTATCGAAATAACGCGGAGAAACTGTTTGGCCGACAATTCTTCTATGTCCCCACGTGCCGGTCGGGAGATTGACAAAGACCCAGCTTTCCGGTCAGGTCTGTCCGGCGGGTGCAATTTTATAAATAAAATAAATTGATATCGCTGCACTCTACTACAACTCGTCGCACCATTACGATTTCTATAAAAACATCCATAATTCGTAATTCTTGTTATCGAAATAACACGAAAAAACTGTTCGGCCGACATTTCTTCTATGTCCCGACGTGCCGGTCGGGAGATTGACAATGTTTCAGCTTTGCGGTCATGCCGGCCCGGCGGGAGACATTTTATCAAAAAGTAAAATGATATCGCTGCATTCGGTTACAATTCATCAAACCATTACGATTTCTCTGAAAACATCCATAATTCGTAATTCTTTTTATCGAAATAACGCGGAAAAACTGTTTGGCCGACAATTCTCCTATGTCGCCTTGTGCCGGTCGGGAAATTGACAAAGTTTGACCTTTCCCGTCATGTCGGTCCGGCGGCAGTCATTTTATCAAAAAGTAAAATGATATCGCTGCATTCGGTTACAATCCATCGAACCATTACGATTTCTATAAAAACATCCATAATTCGTAACTCTTTTTGTCGAAATAACGCGGAAAATCTGTTTGGCCGACAATGCTTCTATGTCCCTACGTACCGGTCAGGAGACTGACGAAGTATCAGCTTTGCGGTCATGTCGGTCCGGCGGGAGCGATTTTGTCAAAAAGTAAAATGATATCGCTGCATTCGGTTACAATCCATCGAACCATTACGATTTCTATAAAAACATCCATAATTCGTAACTCTTGTTATCGAAATAACGCGGAATAACTGTTTGGCCGACAATGCTTCATGTCCCTACGTACCGGTCAGGAGATTGACGAAGTTTCAGCTTTGCGGTCATGTCGGTCCGGCGGCAGCCATTTTATCAAAAAGTAAAATGATATCGCTGCATTCGGTTACAATCCATCGAACCATTACGATTTCTATAAAAACATCCATAATTCGTAACTCTTTTTGTCGAAATAACGCGGAAAATCTGTTTGGCCGACAATGCTTCTATGTCCCTACGTACCGGTCAGGAGACTGACGAAGTATCAGCTTTGCGGTCATGTCGGTCCGGCGGGAGCGATTTTGTCAAAAAGTAAAATGATATCGCTGCATTCGGTTACAATCCATCGAACCATTACGATTTCTATAAGAATATCCATAATTCGTAACTCTTTTTATCGAAATAACGCGGAGAAACTGTTTGGCCGACAATTCTTCTATGTCCCCACGTGCCGGTCGGGGGATTGACAAAGACCCAGCATTCCGGTCAGGTCTGTCCGGGTGCAATTTTATAAATAAAATAAATTGATATCGCTGCACTCTACTACAATTCATCGAACCATTACGATTTCTATAAAAATATCCATAATTCGTAACTCTTGTTATCGAAATAACGCGGAAAAATTGTTTGGCCGACAATTCTACTATGTCCCCTCGTGCCGATCAGGAAATTGACGAAGTTTCAGCTTTGCGGTCATGTCGGTCCGGCGGGAGCCATTTTATCAAAAAGTAAAATGATATCGCTGCATTCGGTTACAATCCATCGAACCATTACGATTTCTATAAAAACATCCATAACTCGTAACTCTTTTTGTCGAAATAACGCGGAAAAACTGTTTGGCCGACAATACCTCTATGTCCCCACGTGCCGGTCGGGAGATTGACAAAGTCTCTGCTAAGCGGTCATGTCGGCCCGGCGGGAGCCATTTTACCATAAAGTAAAATGATATTCGTGCATTCGATTACAATTCGTCGAACCATTACGATTTCTATAAAAATATCCATAATTCGTAACTCTTGTTATCGAAATAACGCGGAGAAACTGTTTGGCCGACAATTCTTCTATGTCCCCACGTGCCGGTCGGGAGATTGACAAAGACCCAGCTTTCCGGTCAGGTCTGTCCGGCGGGTGCAATTTTATAAATAAAATAAATTGATATCGCTGCACTCTACTACAACTCGTCGCACCATTACGATTTCTATAAAAACATCCATAATTCGTAATTCTTGTTATCGAAATAACGCGGAAAAACTGTTTGGCCGACAATTCTTCTATGTCCCCACGTGCCGGTCGGGAGATTGACAAAGTGTCTGCTTAGCGGTCATGTCGGCCCGGCGGGAGCCATTTTACCAAAAAGTAAAATGATATTCGTGCATTCGATTACAATTCGTCGAACCATTACGATTTCTATAAAAATATCCATAATTCGTAACTCTTGTTATCGAAATAACGCGGAGAAACTGTTTGGCCGACAATTCTTCTATGTCCCCACGTGCCGGTCGGGAGATTGACAAAGTGTCTGCTTAGCGGTCATGTCGGCCCGGCGGGAGCCATTTTACCAAAAAGTAAAATGATATTCGTGCATTCGATTGCAATTCGTCGAACCATTACGATTTCTATAAAAATATCCATAATTCGTAACTCTTTTTATCGAAATAACGCGGAGAAACTGTTTGGCCGACAATTCTTCTATGTCCCCACGTGCCGGTCGGGAGATTGACAAAGACCCAGCTTTCCGGTCAGGTCTGTCCGGCGGGTGCAATTTTATAAATAAAATAAATTGATATCGCTGCACTCTACTACAACTCGTCGCACCATTACGATTTCTATAAAAACATCCATAATTCGTAATTCTTGTTATCGAAATAACACGAAAAAACTGTTCGGCCGACATTTCTTCTATGTCCCGACGTGCCGGTCGGGAGATTGACAATGTTTCAGCTTTGCGGTCATGCCGGCCCGGCGGGAGACATTTTATCAAAAAGTAAAATGATATCGCTGCATTCGGTTACAATTCATCGAACCATTACGATTTCTCTGAAAACATCCATAATTCGTAATTCTTTTTATCGAAATAACGCGGAAAAACTGTTTGGCCGACAATTCTCCTATGTCGCCTTGTGCCGGTCGGGAAATTGACAAAGTTTGACCTTTCCCGTCATGTCGGTCCGGCGGCAGTCATTTTATCAAAAAGTAAAATGATATCGCTGCATTCGGTTACAATCCATCGAACCATTACGATTTCTATAAAAACATCCATAATTCGTAACTCTTTTTGTCGAAATAACGCGGAAAATCTGTTTGGCCGACAATGCTTCTATGTCCCTACGTACCGGTCAGGAGACTGACGAAGTATCAGCTTTGCGGTCATGTCGGTCCGGCGGGAGCGATTTTGTCAAAAAGTAAAATGATATCGCTGCATTCGGTTACAATCCATCGAACCATTACGATTTCTATAAGAATATCCATAATTCGTAACTCTTTTTATCGAAATAACGCGGAGAAACTGTTTGGCCGACAATTCTTCTATGTCCCCACGTGCCGGTCGGGGGATTGACAAAGACCCAGCATTCCGGTCAGGTCTGTCCGGGTGCAATTTTATAAATAAAATAAATTGATATCGCTGCACTCTACTACAATTCATCGAACCATTACGATTTCTATAAAAATATCCATAATTTGTAACTCTTGTTATCGAAATAACGCGGAAAAATTGTTTGGCCGACAATTCTACTATGTCCCCTCGTGCCGATCAGGAAATTGACGAAGTTTCAGCTTTGCGGTCATGTCGGTCCGGCGGGAGCCATTTTATCAAAAAGTAAAATGATATCGCTGCATTCGGTTACAATCCATCGAACCATTACGATTTCTATAAAAACATCCATAACTCGTAACTCTTTTTGTCGAAATAACGCGGAAAAACTGTTTGGCCGACAATACCTCTATGTCCCCACGTGCCGGTCGGGAGATTGACAAAGTCTCTGCTAAGCGGTCATGTCGGCCCGGCGGGAGCCATTTTACCATAAAGTAAAATGATATTCGTGCATTCGATTACAATTCGTCGAACCATTACGATTTCTATAAAAATATCCATAATTCGTAACTCTTGTTATCGAAATAACGCGGAGAAACTGTTTGGCCGACAATTCTTCTATGTCCCCACGTGCCGGTCGGCAGATTGACAAAGACCCAGCTTTCCGGTCAGGTCTGTCCGGCGGGTGCAATTTTATAAATAAAATAAATTGATATCGCTGCACTCTACTACAACTCGTCGCACCATTACGATTTCTATAAAAACATCCATAATTCGTAATTCTTGTTATCGAAATAACGCGGAAAAACTGTTTGGCCGACAATTCTTCTATGTCCCCACGTGCCGGTCGGGAGATTGACAAAGTGTCTGCTTAGCGGTCATGTCGGCCCGGCGGGAGCCATTTTACCAAAAAGTAAAATGATATTCGTGCATTCGATTACAATTCGTCGAACCATTACGATTTCTATAAAAATATCCATAATTCGTAACTCTTGTTATCGAAATAACGCGGAGAAACTGTTTGGCCGACAATTCTTCTATGTCCCCACGTGCCGGTCGGGAGATTGACAAAGTGTCTGCTTAGCGGTCATGTCGGCCCGGCGGGAGCCATTTTACCAAAAAGTAAAATGATATTCGTGCATTCGATTGCAATTCGTCGAACCATTACGATTTCTATAAAAATATCCATAATTCGTAACTCTTTTTATCGAAATAACGCGGAGAAACTGTTTGGCCGACAATTCTTCTATGTCCCCACGTGCCGGTCGGGAGATTGACAAAGACCCAGCTTTCCGGTCAGGTCTGTCCGGCGGGTGCAATTTTATAAATAAAATAAATTGATATCGCTGCACTCTGCTACAACTCGTCGCACCATTACGATTTCTATAACAACATCCATAATTCGTAATTCTTGTTATCGAAATAACACGAAAAAACTGTTCGGCCGACATTTCTTCTATGTCCCGACGTGCCGGTCGGGAGATTGACAATGTTTCAGCTTTGCGGTCATGCCGGCCCGGCGGGAGACATTTTATCAAAAAGTAAAATGATATCGCTGCATTCGGTTACAATTCATCGAACCATTACGATTTCTCTGAAAACATCCATAATTCGTAATTCTTTTTATCGAAATAACGCGGAAAAACTGTTTGGCCGACAATTCTCCTATGTCGCCTTGTGCCGGTCGGGAAATTGACAAAGTTTGATCTTTGCCGTCATGTCGGTCCGGCGGCAGTCATTTTATCAAAAAGTAAAATGATATCGTTGCATTCGGTTACAATTCATCGAACCATTACGATTTCTATAAAAATATCCATAATTCGTAACTCTTGTTATCGAAATAACGCGGAAAAATTGTTTGGCCGACAATTCTACTATGTCCCCTCGTGCCGATCGGGAAATTGACGATGTTTCAGCTTTGCGGTCATGTCGGTCCGGCGGGAGCCATTTTATCAAAAAGTAAAATGATATCGCTGCATTCGGTTACAATCCATCGAACCATTACGATTTCTATAAAAACATCCATAATTCGTAACTCTTGTTATCGAAATAACGCGGAATAACTGTTTGGCCGACAATGCTTCTATGTCCCTACGTACCGGTCAGGAGATTGACGAAGTTTCAGCTTTGCGGTCATGTCGGTCCGGCGGCAGCCATTTTATCAAAAAGTAAAATGATATCGCTGCATTCGGTTACAATCCATCGAACCATTACGATTTCTATAAAAACATCCATAATTCGTAACTCTTTTTGTCGAAATAACGCGGAAAATCTGTTTGGCCGACAATGCTTCTATGTCCCTACGTACCGGTCAGGAGACTGACGAAGTATCAGCTTTGCGGTCATGTCGGTCCGGCGGGAGCGATTTTGTCAAAAAGTAAAATGATATCGCTGCATTCGGTTACAATCCATCGAACCATTACGATTTCTATAAGAATATCCATAATTCGTAACTCTTTTTATCGAAATAACGCGGAGAAACTGTTTGGCCGACAATTCTTCTATGTCCCCACGTGCCGGTCGGGAGATTGACAAAGTGTCTGCTAAGCGGTCATGTCGGCCCGGCGGGAGCCATTTTACCAAAAAGTAAAATGATATTCGTGCATTCGATTACAATTCGTCGAACCATTACGATTTCTATAAAAATATCCATAATTCGTAACTCTTGTTATCGAAATAACGCGGAGAAACTGTTTGGCCGACAATTCTTCTATGTCCCCACGTGCCGGTCGGGAGATTGACAAAGACCCAGCTTTCCGGTCAGGTCTGTCCGGCGGGTGCAATTTTATAAATAAAATAAATTGATATCGCTGCACTCTACTACAACTCGTCGCACCATTACGATTTCTATAAAAACATCCATAATTCGTAATTCTTGTTATCGACATAACACGAAAAAACTGTTCGGCCGACATTTCTTCTATGTCCCGACGTGCCGGTCGGGAGATTGACAATGTTTCAGCTTTGCGGTCATGCCGGCCCGGCGGGAGACATTTTATCAAAAAGTAAAATGATATCGCTGCATTCGGTTACAATTCGTCGAACCATTACGATTTCTCTGAAAACATCCATAATTCGTAATTCTTTTTATCGAAATAACGCGGAAAAACTGTTTGGCCGACAATTCTCCTATGTCGCCTTGTGCCGGTCGGGAAATTGACAAAGTTTGATCTTTGCCGTCATGTCGGTCCGGCGGCAGTCATTTTATCAAAAAGTAAAATGATATCGTTGCATTCGGTTACAATTCATCGAACCATTACGATTTCTATAAAAATATCCATAATTCGTAACTCTTGTTATCGAAATAACGCGGAAAAATTGTTTGGCCGACAATTCTACTATGTCCCCTCGTGCCGATCGGGAAATTGACGAAGTTTCAGCTTTGCGGTCATGTCGGTCCGGCGGGAGCCATTTTATCAAAAAGTAAAATGATATCGCTGCATTCGGTTACAATCCATCGAACCATTACGATTTCTATAAAAACATCCATAACTCGTAACTCTTTTTGTCGAAATAACGCGGAAAAACTGTTTGGCCGACGATACCTCTATGTCCCCACGTGCCGGTCGGGAGATTGACAAAGTGTCTGCTAAGCGGTCATGTCGGCCCGGCGGGAGCCATTTTACCACAAAGTAAAATGATATTCGTGCATTCGATTACAATTCGTCGAACCATTACGATTTCTCTGAAAACATCCATAATTCGTAATTCTTTTTATCGAAATAACGCGGAAAAACTGTTTGGCCGACAATTCTCCTATGTCGCCTTGTGCCGGTCTGGAAATTGACAAAGTTTGATCTCTGCCGTCATGTCGGTCCGGCGGCAGTCATTTTATCAAAAAGTAAAATGATATCGTTGCGTTCGGTTACAATTCATCGAACCATTACGATTTCTATAAAAATATCCATAATTCGTAACTCTTGTTATCGAAATAACGCGGAAAAATTGTTTGGCCGACAATTCTACTATGTCCCCTCGTGCCGATCGGGAAATTGACGAAGTTTCAGCTTTGCGGTCATGTCGGTCCGGCGGGAGCCATTTTATCAAAAAGTAAAATGATATCGCTGCATTCGGTTACAATCCATCGAACCATTACGATTTCTATAAAAACATCCATAATTCGTAACTCTTGTCATCGAAATAACGCAGAATAACTGTTTGGCCGACAATGCTTCTATGTCCCTACGTACCGGTCAGGAGATTGACGAAGTTTCAGCTTTGCGGTCATGTCGGTCCGGCGGCAGCCATTTTATCAAAAAGTAAAATGATATCGCTGCATTCGGTTACAATCCATCGAACCATTACGATTTCTATAAAAACATCCATTATTCGTAACTCTTTTTGTCGAAATATCGCGGAAAAACTGTTTGGCCGACAATGCTCCTATGTCCCTACGTACCGGTCAGGAGATTGACGAAGTATCAGCTTTGCGGTCATGTCGGTCCGGCGGGAGTGATTTTACCAAAAAGTAAAATGATATTCGTGCATTCGATTACAATTCGTCGAACCATTACGATTTCTATAAAAATATCCATAATTCGTAACTCTTGTTATCGAAATAACGCGGAGAAACTGTTTGGCCGACAATTCTTCTATGTCCCCACGTGCCGGTCGGGAGATTGACAAAGACCCAGCTTTCCGGTCAGGTCTGTCCGGGTGCAATTTTATAAATAAAATAAATTGATATCGCTGCACTCTACTACAACTCGTCGCACCATTACGATTTCTATAAAAACATCCATAATTCGTAACTCTTTTTGTCGAAATAACGCGGAAAAACTGTTTGGCCGACAATACCTCTATGTCCCCACGTGCCGGTCAGGAGATTGACAAAGTGTCTGCTTAGCGGTCATGTCGGCCCGGCGGGAGCCATTTTACCAAAAAGTAAAATGATATTCGTGCATTCGATTACAATTCGTCGAACCATTACGATTTCTATAAAAATATCCATAATTCGTAACTCTTGTTATCGAAATAACGCGGAGAAACTGTTTGGCCGACAATTCTTCTATGTCCCCACGTGCCGGTCGGGAGATTGACAAAGTGTCTGCTAAGCGGTCATGTCGGCCCGGCGGGAGCCATTTTACCAAAAAGTAAAATGATATTCGTGCATTCGATTACAATTCGTCGAACCATTACGATTTCTATAAAAATATCCATAATTCGTAACTCTTGTTATCGAAATAACGCGGAGAAACTGTTTGGCCGACAATTCTTCTATGTCCCCACGTGCCGGTCGGGAAATTGACAAAGTTTGATCTTTGCCGTCATGTCGGTCCGGCGGCAGTCATTTTATCAAAAAGTAAAATGATATCGTTGCATTCGGTTACAATTCATCGAACCATTACGATTTCTATAAAAATATCCATAATTCGTAACTCTTGTTATCGAAATAACGCGGAAAAATTGTTTGGCCGACAATTCTACTATGTCCCCTCGTGCCGATCGGGAAATTGACGAAGTTTCAGCTTTGCGGTCATGTCGGTCCGGCGGGAGCCATTTTATCAAAAAGTAAAATGATATCGCTGCATTCGGTTACAATCCATCGAACCATTACGATTTCTATAAAAACATCCATAATTCGTAACTCTTTTTGTCGAAATAACGCGGAAAATCTGTTTGGCCGACAATGCTTCTATGTCCCTACGTACCGGTCAGGAGACTGACGAAGTATCAGCTTTGCGGTCATGTCGGTCCGGCGGGAGCGATTTTGTCAAAAAGTAAAATGATATCGCTGCATTCGGTTACAATCCATCGAACCATTACGATTTCTATAAGAATATCCATAATTCGTAACTCTTTTTATCGAAATAACGCGGAGAAACTGTTTGGCCGACAATTCTTCTATGTCCCCACGTGCCGGTCGGGAGATTGACAAAGTGTCTGCTAAGCGGTCATGTCGGCCCGGCGGGAGCCATTTTACCAAAAAGTAAAATGATATTCGTGCATTCGATTACAATTCGTCGAACCATTACGATTTCTATAAAAATATCCATAATTCGTAACTCTTGTTATCGAAATAACGCGGAGAAACTGTTTGGCCGACAATTCTTCTATGTCCCCACGTGCCGGTCGGGAGATTGACAAAGACCCAGCTTTCCGGTCAGGTCTGTCCGGCGGGTGCAATTTTATAAATAAAATAAATTGATATCGCTGCACTCTACTACAACTCGTCGCACCATTACGATTTCTATAAAAACATCCATAATTCGTAATTCTTGTTATCGACATAACACGAAAAAACTGTTCGGCCGACATTTCTTCTATGTCCCGACGTGCCGGTCGGGAGATTGACAATGTTTCAGCTTTGCGGTCATGCCGGCCCGGCGGGAGACATTTTATCAAAAAGTAAAATGATATCGCTGCATTCGGTTACAATTCGTCGAACCATTACGATTTCTCTGAAAACATCCATAATTCGTAATTCTTTTTATCGAAATAACGCGGAAAAACTGTTTGGCCGACAATTCTCCTATGTCGCCTTGTGCCGGTCGGGAAATTGACAAAGTTTGATCTTTGCCGTCATGTCGGTCCGGCGGCAGTCATTTTATCAAAAAGTAAAATGATATCGTTGCATTCGGTTACAATTCATCGAACCATTACGATTTCTATAAAAATATCCATAATTCGTAACTCTTGTTATCGAAATAACGCGGAAAAATTGTTTGGCCGACAATTCTACTATGTCCCCTCGTGCCGATCGGGAAATTGACGAAGTTTCAGCTTTGCGGTCATGTCGGTCCGGCGGGAGCCATTTTATCAAAAAGTAAAATGATATCGCTGCATTCGGTTACAATCCATCGAACCATTACGATTTCTATAAAAACATCCATAATTCGTAACTCTTGTTATCGAAATAACGCGGAGTAACTGTTTGGCCGACAATGCTTCTATGTCCCTACGTACCGGTCAGGAGATTGACGAAGTTTCAGCTTTGCGGTCATGTCGGTCCGGCGGGAGCCATTTTATCAAAAAGTAAAATGATATCGCTGCATTCGGTTACAATCCATCGAACCATTACGATTTCTATAAAAACATCCATAATTCGTAACTCTTGTTATCGAAATAACGCGGAATAACTGTTTGGCCGACAATGCTTCTATGTCCCTACGTACCGGTCAGGAGATTGACGAAGTTTCAGCTTTGCGGTCATGTCGGTCCGGCGGCAGCCATTTTATCAAAAAGTAAAATGATATCGCTGCATTCGGTTACAATCCATCGAACCATTACGATTTCTATAAAAACATCCATAATTCGTAACTCTTTTTGTCGAAATAACGCGGAAAATCTGTTTGGCCGACAATGCTTCTATGTCCCTACGTACCGGTCAGGAGACTGACGAAGTATCAGCTTTGCGGTCATGTCGGTCCGGCGGGAGCGATTTTGTCAAAAAGTAAAATGATATCGCTGCATTCGGTTACAATCCATCGAACCATTACGATTTCTATATGAATATCCATAATTCGTAACTCTTTTTATCGAAATAACGCGGAGAAACTGTTTGGCCGACAATTCTTCTATGTCCCCACGTGCCGGTCGGGGGATTGACAAAGACCCAGCTTTCCGGTCAGGTCTGTCCGGGTGCAATTTTATAAATAAAATAAATTGATATCGCTGCACTCTACTACAATTCATCGAACCATTACGATTTCTATAAAAATATCCATAATTCGTAACTCTTGTTATCGAAATAACGCGGAAAAATTGTTTGGCCGACAATTCTACTATGTCCCCTCGTGCCGATCAGGAAATTGACTAAGTTTCAGCTTTGCGGTCATGTCGGTCCGGCGGGAGCCATTTTATCAAAAAGTAAAATGATATCGCTGCATTCGGTTACAATCCATCGAACCATTACGATTTCTATAAAAACATCCATAACTCGTAACTCTTTTTGTCGAAATAACGCGGAAAAACTGTTTGGCCGACAATTCTTCTATGTCCCCACGTGCCGGTCGGGAGATTGACAAAGTGTCTGCTTAGCGGTCATGTCGGCCCGGCGGGAGCCATTTTACCAAAAAGTAAAATGATATTCGTGCATTCGATTACAATTCGTCGAACCATTACGATTTCTATAAAAATATCCGTAATTCGTAACTCTTGTTATCGAAATAACGCGGAGAAACTGTTTGGCCGACAATTCTTCTATGTCCCCACGTGCCGGTCGGGAGATTGACAAAGTGTCTGCTTAGCGGTCATGTCGGCCCCGCGGGAGCCATTTTACCAAAAAGTAAAATGATATTCGTGCATTCGATTGCAATTCGTCGAACCATTACGATTTCTATAAAAACATCCATAATTCGTAATTCTTGTTATCGAAATAACACGAAAAAACTGTTCGGCCGACATTTCTTCTATGTCCCGACGTGCCGGTCGGGAGATTGACAATGTTTCAGCTTTGCGGTCATGCCGGCCCGGCGGGAGACATTTTATCAAAAAGTAAAATGATATCGCTGCATTCGGTTACAATTCATCGAACCATTACGATTTCTCTGAAAACATCCATAATTCGTAATTCTTTTTATCGAAATAACGCGGAAAAACTGTTTGGCCGACAATTCTCCTATGTCCCCACGTGCCGGTCGGGAGATTGACAAAGACCCAGCTTTCCGGTCAGGTCTGTCCGGCGGGTGCAATTTTATAAATAAAATAAATTGATATCGCTGCACTCTACTACAACTCGTCGCACCATTACGATTTCTATAAAAACATCCATAATTCGTAATTCTTGTTATCGAAATAACACGAAAAAACTGTTCGGCCGACATTTCTTCTATGTCCCGACGTGCCGGTCGGGAGATTGACAATGTTTCAGCTTTGCGGTCATGCCGGCCCGGCGGGAGACATTTTATCAAAAAGTAAAATGATATCGCTGCATTCGGTTACAATTCATCGAACCATTACGATTTCTCTGAAAACATCCATAATTCGTAATTCTTTTTATCGAAATAACGCGGAAAAACTGTTTGGCCGACAATTCTCCTATGTCGCCTTGTGCCGGTCGGGAAATTGACAAAGTTTGACCTTTCCCGTCATGTCGGTCCGGCGGCAGTCATTTTATCAAAAAGTAAAATGATATCGCTGCATTCGGTTACAATCCATCGAACCATTACGATTTCTATAAAAACATCCATAATTCGTAACTCTTTTTGTCGAAATAACGCGGAAAATCTGTTTGGCCGACAATGCTTCTATGTCCCTACGTACCGGTCAGGAGACTGACGAAGTATCAGCTTTGCGGTCATGTCGGTCCGGCGGGAGCGATTTTGTCAAAAAGTAAAATGATATCGCTGCATTCGGTTACAATCCATCGAACCATTACGATTTCTATAAAAACATCCATAATTCGTAACTCTTGTTATCGAAATAACGCGGAATAACTGTTTGGCCGACAATGCTTCTATGTCCCTACGTACCGGTCAGGAGATTGACGAAGTTTCAGCTTTGCGGTCATGTCGGTCCGGCGGCAGCCATTTTATCAAAAAGTAAAATGATATCGCTGCATTCGGTTACAATCCATCGAACCATTACGATTTCTATAAAAACATCCATAATTCGTAACTCTTTTTGTCGAAATAACGCGGAAAATCTGTTTGGCCGACAATGCTTCTATGTCCCTACGTACCGGTCAGGAGACTGACGAAGTATCAGCTTTGCGGTCATGTCGGTCCGGCGGGAGCGATTTTGTCAAAAAGTAAAATGATATCGCTGCATTCGGTTACAATCCATCGAACCATTACGATTTCTATAAGAATATCTATAATTCGTAACTCTTTTTATCGAAATAACGCGGAGAAACTGTTTGGCCGACAATTCTTCTATGTCCCCACGTGCCGGTCGGGGGATTGACAAAGACCCAGCTTTCCGGTCAGGTCTGTCCGGGTGCAATTTTATAAATAAAATAAATTGATATCGCTGCACTCTACTACAATTCATCGAACCATTACGATTTCTATAAAAATATCCATAATTCGTAACTCTTGTTATCGAAATAACGCGGAAAAATTGTTTGGCCGACAATTCTACTATGTCCCCTCGTGCCGATCAGGAAATTGACGAAGTTTCAGCTTTGCGGTCATGTCGGTCCGGCGGGAGCCATTTTATCAAAAAGTAAAATGATATCGCTGCATTCGGTTACAATCCATCGAACCATTACGATTTCTATAAAAACATCCATAACTCGTAACTCTTTTTGTCGAAATAACGCGGAAAAACTGTTTGGCCGACAATACCTCTATGTCCCCACGTGCCGGTCGGGAGATTGACAAAGTCTCTGCTAAGCGGTCATGTCGGCCCGGCGGGAGCCATTTTACCATAAAGTAAAATGATATTCGTGCATTCGATTACAATTCGTCGAACCATTACGATTTCTATAAAAATATCCATAATTCGTAACTCTTGTTATCGAAATAACGCGGAGAAACTGTTTGGCCGACAATTCTTCTATGTCCCCACGTGCCGGTCGGGAGATTGACAAAGACCCAGCTTTCCGGTCAGGTCTGTCCGGCGGGTGCAATTTTATAAATAAAATAAATTGATATCGCTGCACTCTACTACAACTCGTCGCACCATTACGATTTCTATAAAAACATCCATAATTCGTAATTCTTGTTATCGAAATAACGCGGAAAAACTGTTTGGCCGACAATTCTTCTATGTCCCCACGTGCCGGTCGGGAGATTGACAAAGTGTCTGCTTAGCGGTCATGTCGGCCCGGCGGGAGCCATTTTACCAAAAAGTAAAATGATATTCGTGCATTCGATTACAATTCGTCGAACCATTACGATTTCTATAAAAATATCCATAATTCGTAACTCTTGTTATCGAAATAACGCGGAGAAACTGTTTGGCCGACAATTCTTCTATGTCCCCACGTGCCGGTCGGGAGATTGACAAAGTGTCTGCTTAGCGGTCATGTCGGCCCGGCGGGAGCCATTTTACCAAAAAGTAAAATGATATTCGTGCATTCGATTGCAATTCGTCGAACCATTACGATTTCTATAAAAATATCCATAATTCGTAACTCTTTTTATCGAAATAACGCGGAGAAACTGTTTGGCCGACAATTCTTCTATGTCCCCACGTGCCGGTCGGGAGATTGACAAAGACCCAGCTTTCCGGTCAGGTCTGTCCGGCGGGTGCAATTTTATAAATAAAATAAATTGATATCGCTGCACTCTACTACAACTCGTCGCACCATTACGATTTCTATAAAAACATCCATAATTCGTAATTCTTGTTATCGAAATAACACGAAAAAACTGTTCGGCCGACATTTCTTCTATGTCCCGACGTGCCGGTCGGGAGATTGACAATGTTTCAGCTTTGCGGTCATGCCGGCCCGGCGGGAGACATTTTATCAAAAAGTAAAATGATATCGCTGCATTCGGTTACAATTCATCGAACCATTACGATTTCTCTGAAAACATCCATAATTCGTAATTCTTTTTATCGAAATAACGCGGAAAAACTGTTTGGCCGACAATTCTCCTATGTCGCCTTGTGCCGGTCGGGAAATTGACAAAGTTTGATCTTTGCCGTCATGTCGGTCCGGCGGCAGTCATTTTATCAAAAAGTAAAATGATATCGTTGCATTCGGTTACAATTCATCGAACCATTACGATTTCTATAAAAATATCCATAATTCGTAACTCTTGTTATCGAAATAACGCGGAAAAATTGTTTGGCCGACAATTCTACTATGTCCCCTCGTGCCGATCGGGAAATTGACGATGTTTCAGCTTTGCGGTCATGTCGGTCCGGCGGGAGCCATTTTATCAAAAAGGAAAATGATATCGCTGCATTCGGTTACAATCCATCGAACCATTACGATTTCTATAAAAACATCCATAATTCGTAACTCTTGTTATCGAAATAACGCGGAATAACTGTTTGGCCGACAATGCTTCTATGTCCCTACGTACCGGTCAGGAGATTGACGAAGTTTCAGCTTTGCGGTCATGTCGGTCCGGCGGCAGCCATTTTATCAAAAAGTAAAATGATATCGCTGCATTCGGTTACAATCCATCGAACCATTACGATTTCTATAAAAACATCCATAATTCGTAACTCTTTTTGTCGAAATAACGCGGAAAATCTGTTTGGCCGACAATTCTTCTATGTCCCTACGTACCGGTCAGGAGACTGACGAAGTATCAGCTTTGCGGTCAGGTCTGTCCGGCGGGTGCAATTTTATAAATAAAATAAATTGATATCGCTGCATTCGGTTACAATCCATCGAACCATTACGATTTCTATAAGAATATCCATAATTCGTAACTCTTTTTATCGAAATAACGCGGAGAAACTGTTTGGCCGACAATTCTTCTATGTCCCCACGTGCCGGTCGGGAGATTGACAAAGTGTCTGCTAAGCGGTCATGTCGGCCCGGCGGGAGCCATTTTACCAAAAAGTAAAATGATATTCGTGCATTCGATTACAATTCGTCGAACCATTACGATTTCTATAAAAATATCCATAATTCGTAACTCTTGTTATCGAAATAACGCGGAGAAACTGTTTGGCCGACAATTCTTCTATGTCCCCACGTGCCGGTCGGGAGATTGACAAAGACCCAGCTTTCCGGTCAGGTCTGTCCGGCGGGTGCAATTTTATAAATAAAATAAATTGATATCGCTGCACTCTACTACAACTCGTCGCACCATTACGATTTCTATAAAAACATCCATAATTCGTAATTCTTGTTATCGACATAACACGAAAAAACTGTTTGGCCGACATTTCTTCTATGTCCCGACGTGCCGGTCGGGAGATTGACAATGTTTCAGCTTTGCGGTCATGCCGGCCCGGCGGGAGACATTTTATCAAAAAGTAAAATGATATCGCTGCATTCGGTTACAATTCGTCGAACCATTACGATTTCTCTGAAAACATCCATAATTCGTAATTCTTTTTATCGAAATAACGCGGAAAAACTGTTTGGCCGACAATTCTCCTATGTCGCCTTGTGCCGGTCGGGAAATTGACAAAGTTTGATCTTTGCCGTCATGTCGGTCCGGCGGCAGTCATTTTATCAAAAAGTAAAATGATATCGTTGCATTCGGTTACAATTCATCGAACCATTACGATTTCTATAAAAATATCCATAATTCGTAACTCTTGTTATCGAAATAACGCGGAAAAATTGTTTGGCCGACAATTCTACTATGTCCCCTCGTGCCGATCGGGAAATTGACGAAGTTTCAGCTTTGCGGTCATGTCGGTCCGGCGGGAGCCATTTTATCAAAAAGTAAAATGATATCGCTGCATTCGGTTACAATCCATCGAACCATTACGATTTCTATAAAAACATCCATAATTCGTAACTCTTGTTATCGAAATAACGCGGAATAACTGTTTGGCCGACAATGCTTCTATGTCCCTACGTACCGGTCAGGAGATTGACGAAGTTTCAGCTTTGCGGTCATGTCGGTCCGGCGGGAGCCATTTTATCAAAAAGTAAAATGATATCGCTGCATTCGGTTACAATCCATCGAACCATTACGATTTCTATAAAAACATCCATAATTCGTAACTCTTGTTATCGAAATAACGCGGAATAACTGTTTGGCCGACAATGCTTCTATGTCCCTACGTACCGGTCAGGAGATTGACGAAGTTTCAGCTTTGCGGTCATGTCGGTCCGGCGGCAGCCATTTTATCAAAAAGTAAAATGATATCGCTGCATTCGGTTACAATCCATCGAACCATTACGATTTCTATAAAAACATCCATAATTCGTAACTCTTTTTGTCGAAATAACGCGGAAAATCTGTTTGGCCGGCAATGCTTCTATGTCCCTACGTACCGGTCAGGAGACTGACGAAGTATCAGCTTTGCGGTCATGTCGGTCCGGCGGGAGCGATTTTGTCAAAAAGTAAAATGATATCGCTGCATTCGGTTACAATCCATCGAACCATTACGATTTCTATAAGAATATCCATAATTCGTAACTCTTTTTATCGAAATAACGCGGAGAAACTGTTTGGCCGACAATTCTTCTATGTCCCAACGTGCCGGTCGGGGGATTGACAAAGACCCAGCTTTCCGGTCAGGTCTGTCCGGGTGCAATTTTATAAATAAAATAAATTGATATCGCTGCACTCTACTACAATTCATCGAACCATTACGATTTCTATAAAAATATCCATAATTCGTAACTGTTGTTATCGAAATAACGCGGAAAAATTGTTTGGCCGACAATTCTACTATGTCCCCTCGTGCCGATCAGGAAATTGACGAAGTTTCAGCTTTGCGGTCATGTCGGTCCGGCGGGAGCCATTTTATCAAAAAGTAAAATGATATCGCTGCATTCGGTTACAATCCATCGAACCATTACGATTTCTATAAAAACATCCATAACTCGTAACTCTTTTTGTCGAAATAACGCGGAAAAACTGTTTGGCCGACAATACCTCTATGTCCCCACGTGCCGGTCGGGAGATTGACAAAGTCTCTGCTAAGCGGTCATGTCGGCCCGGCGGGAGCCATTTTACCATAAAGTAAAATGATATTCGTGCATTCGATTACAATTCGTCGAACCATTACGATTTCTATAAAAATATCCATAATTCGTAACTCTTGTTATCGAAATAACGCGGAGAAACTGTTTGGCCGACAATTCTTCTATGTCCCCACGTGCCGGTCGGGAGATTGACAAAGACCCAGCTTTCCGGTCAGGTCTGTCCGGCGGGTGCAATTTTATAAATAAAATAAATTGATATCGCTGCACTCTACTACAACTCGTCGCACCATTACGATTTCTATAAAAACATCCATAATTCGTAATTCTTGTTATCGAAATAACGCGGAAAAACTGTTTGGCCGACAATTCTTCTATGTCCCCACGTGCCGGTCGGGAGATTGACAAAGTGTCTGCTTAGCGGTCATGTCGGCCCGGCGGGAGCCATTTTACCAAAAAGTAAAATGATATTCGTGCATTCGATTACAATTCGTCGAACCATTACGATTTCTATAAAAATATCCATAATTCGTAACTCTTGTTATCGAAATAACGCGGAGAAACTGTTTGGCCGACAATTCTTCTATGTCCCCACGTGCCGGTCGGGAGATTGACAAAGTGTCTGCTTAGCGGTCATGTCGGCCCGGCGGGAGCCATTTTACCAAAAAGTAAAATGATATTCGTGCATTCGATTGCAATTCGTCGAACCATTACGATTTCTATAAAAATATCCATAATTCGTAACTCTTTTTATCGAAATAACGCGGAGAAACTGTTTGGCCGACAATTCTTCTATGTCCCCACGTGCCGGTCGGGAGATTGACAAAGACCCAGCTTTCCGGTCAGGTCTGTCCGGCGGGTGCAATTTTATAAATAAAATAAATTGATATCGCTGCACTCTACTACAACTCGTCGCACCATTACGATTTCTATAAAAACATCCATAATTCGTAATTCTTGTTATCGAAATAACACGAAAAAACTGTTCGGCCGACATTTCTTCTATGTCCCGACGTGCCGGTCGGGAGATTGACAATGTTTCAGCTTTGCGGTCATGCCGGCCCGGCGGGAGACATTTTATCAAAAAGTAAAATGATATCGCTGCATTCGGTTACAATTCATCGAACCATTACGATTTCTCTGAAAACATCCATAATTCGTAATTCTTTTTATCGAAATAACGCGGAAAAACTGTTTGGCCGACAATTCTCCTATGTCGCCTTGTGCCGGTCGGGAAATTGACAAAGTTTGATCTTTGCCGTCATGTCGGTCCGGCGGCAGTCATTTTATCAAAAAGTAAAATGATATCGTTGCATTCGGTTACAATTCATCGAACCATTACGATTTCTATAAAAATATCCATAATTCGTAACTCTTGTTATCGAAATAACGCGGAAAAATTGTTTGGCCGACAATTCTACTATGTCCCCTCGTGCCGATCGGGAAATTGACGATGTTTCAGCTTTGCGGTCATGTCGGTCCGGCGGGAGCCATTTTATCAAAAAGGAAAATGATATCGCTGCATTCGGTTACAATCCATCGAACCATTACGATTTCTATAAAAACATCCATAATTCGTAACTCTTGTTATCGAAATAACGCGGAATAACTGTTTGGCCGACAATGCTTCTATGTCCCTACGTACCGGTCAGGAGATTGACGAAGTTTCAGCTTTGCGGTCATGTCGGTCCGGCGGCAGCCATTTTATCAAAAAGTAAAATGATATCGCTGCATTCGGTTACAATCCATCGAACCATTACGATTTCTATAAAAACATCCATAATTCGTAACTCTTTTTGTCGAAATAACGCGGAAAATCTGTTTGGCCGACAATGCTTCTATGTCCCTACGTACCGGTCAGGAGACTGACGAAGTATCAGCTTTGCGGTCATGTCGGTCCGGCGGGAGCGATTTTGTCAAAAAGTAAAATGATATCGCTGCATTCGGTTACAATCCATCGAACCATTACGATTTCTATAAGAATATCCATAATTCGTAACTCTTTTTATCGAAATAACGCGGAGAAACTGTTTGGCCGACAATTCTTCTATGTCCCCACGTGCCGGTCGGGAGATTGACAAAGTGTCTGCTAAGCGGTCATGTCGGCCCGGCGGGAGCCATTTTACCAAAAAGTAAAATGATATTCGTGCATTCGATTACAATTCGTCGAACCATTACGATTTCTATAAAAATATCCATAATTCGTAACTCTTGTTATCGAAATAACGCGGAGAAACTGTTTGGCCGACAATTCTTCTATGTCCCCACGTGCCGGTCGGGGGATTGACAAAGACCCAGCTTTCCGGTCAGGTCTGTCCGGGTGCAATTTTATAAATAAAATAAATTGATATCGCTGCACTCTACTACAATTCATCGAACCATTCCGATTTCTATAAAAATATCCATAATTCGTAACTCTTGTTATCGAAATAACGCGGAAAAATTGTTTGGCCGACAATTCTACTATGTCCCCTCGTGCCGATCAGGAAATTGACGAAGTTTCAGCTTTGCGGTCATGTCGGTCCGGCGGGAGCCATTTTATCAAAAAGTAAAATGATATCGCTGCATTCGGTTACAATCCATCGAACCATTACGATTTCTATAAAAACATCCATAACTCGTAACTCTTTTTGTCGAAATAACGCGGAAAAACTGTTTGGCCGACAATACCTCTATGTCCCCACGTGCCGGTCGGGAGATTGACAAAGTCTCTGCTAAGCGGTCATGTCGGCCCGGCGGGAGCCATTTTACCATAAAGTAAAATGATATTCGTGCATTCGATTACAATTCGTCGAACCATTACGATTTCTATAAAAATATCCATAATTCGTAACTCTTGTTATCGAAATAACGCGGAGAAACTGTTTGGCCGACAATTCTTCTATGTCCCCACGTGCCGGTCGGGAGATTGACAAAGACCCAGCTTTCCGGTCAGGTCTGTCCGGCGGGTGCAATTTTATAAATAAAATAAATTGATATCGCTGCACTCTACTACAACTCGTCGCACCATTACGATTTCTATAAAAACATCCATAATTCGTAATTCTTGTTATCGAAATAACACGAAAAAACTGTTCGGCCGACATTTCTTCTATGTCCCGACGTGCCGGTCGGGAGATTGACAATGTTTCAGCTTTGCGGTCATGCCGGCCCGGCGGGAGACATTTTATCAAAAAGTAAAATGATATTCGTGCATTCGATTGCAATTCGTCGAACCATTACGATTTCTATAAAAATATCCATAATTCGTAACTCTTTTTATCGAAATAACGCGGAGAAACTGTTTGGCCGACAATTCTTCTATGTCCCCACGTGCCGGTCGGGAGATTGACAAAGACCCAGCTTTCCGGTCAGGTCTGTCCGGCGGGTGCAATTTTATAAATAAAATAAATTGATATCGCTGCACTCTACTACAACTCGTCGCACCATTACGATTTCTATAAAAACATCCATAATTCGTAATTCTTGTTATCGAAATAACACGAAAAAACTGTTTGGCCGACAATTCTCCTATGTCCCGACGTGCCGGTCGGGAAATTGACAAAGTTTGACCTTTCCCGTCATGTCGGTCCGGCGGCAGTCATTTTATCAAAAAGTAAAATGATATCGCTGCATTCGGTTACAATCCATCGAACCATTACGATTTCTATAAAAACATCCATAATTCGTAACTCTTTTTGTCGAAATAACGCGGAAAATCTGTTTGGCCGACAATGCTTCTATGTCCCTACGTACCGGTCAGGAGACTGACGAAGTATCAGCTTTGCGGTCATGTCGGTCCGGCGGGAGTGATTTTGTCAAAAAGTAAAATGATATCGCTGCATTCGGTTACAATCCATCGAACCATTACGATTTCTATAAAAATATCCATAATTCGTAACTCTTTTTAGCGAAATAACGCGGAGAAACTGTTTGGCCGACAATTCTTCTATGTCCCCACGTGCCGGTCGGGGGATTGACAAAGACCCAGCTTTCCGGTCAGGTCTGTCCGGGTGCAATTTTATAAATAAAATAAATTGATATCGCTGCACTCTACTACAACTCGTCGCACCATTACGATTTCTATAAAAACATCCATAATTCGTAACTCTTTTTGTCGAAATAACGCGGAAAAACTGTTTGGCCGACAATACCTCTATGTCCCCACGTGCCGGTCGGGAGATTGACAAAGTGTCTGCTTAGCGGTCATGTCGGCCCGGCGGGAGCCATTTTACCAAAAAGTAAAATGATATTCGTGCATTCGATTACAATTCGTCGAACCATTACGATTTCTATAAAAATATCCATAATTCGTAACTCTTGTTATCGAAATAACGCGGAGAAACTGTTTGGCCGACAATTCTTCTATGTCCCCACGTGCCGGTCGGGAGATTGACAAAGTGTCTGCTAAGCGGTCATGTCGGCCCGGCGGGAGCCATTTTACCAAAAAGTAAAATGATATCGCTGCATTCGGTTACAATCCATCGAACCATTACGATTTCTATAAAAACATCCATAATTCGTAACTCTTTTTGTCGAAATAACGCGGAAAATCTGTTTGGCCGACAATGCTTCTATGTCCCTACGTACCGGTCAGGAGACTGACGAAGTATCAGCTTTGCGGTCATGTCGGTCCGGCGGGAGCGATTTTGTCAAAAAGTAAAATGATATCGCTGCATTCGGTTACAATTCATCGAACCATTACGATTTCTCTGAAAACATCCATAATTCGTAATTCTTTTTATCGAAATAACGCGGAAAAACTGTTTGGCCGACAATTCTCCTATGTCGCCTTGTGCCGGTCGGGAAATTAAAAAGTTTGATCTTTGCCGTCATGTCGGTCCGGCGGCAGTCATTTTATCAAAAAGTAAAATGATATCGTTGCATTCGGTTACAATTCATCGAACCATTACGATTTCTATAAAAATATCCATAATTCGTAACTCTTGTTATCGAAATAACGCGGAAAAATTGTTTGGCCGACAATTCTACTATGTCCCCTCGTGCCGATCGGGAAATTGACGATGTTTCAGCTTTGCGGTCATGTCGGTCCGGCGGGAGCCATTTTATCAACAAGGGAAATGATATCGCTGCATTCGGTTACAATCCATCGAACCATTACGATTTCTATAAAAACATCCATAATTCGTAACTCTTGTTATCGAAATAACGCGGAATAACTGTTTGGCCGACAATGCTTCTATGTCCCTACGTACCGGTCAGGAGATTGACGAAGTTTCAGCTTTGCGGTCATGTCGGTCCGGCGGCAGCCATTTTATCAAAAAGTAAAATGATATCGCTGCATTCGGTTACAATCCATCGAACCATTACGATTTCTATAAAAACATCCATAATTCGTAACTCTTTTTGTCGAAATAACGCGGAAAATCTGTTTGGCCGACAATGCTTCTATGTCCCTACGTACCGGTCAGGAGACTGACGAAGTATCAGCTTTGCGGTCATGTCGGTCCGGCGGGAGCGATTTTGTCAAAAAGTAAAATGATATCGCTGCATTCGGTTACAATCCATCGAACCATTACGATTTCTATAAGAATATCCATAATTCGTAACTCTTTTTATCGAAATAACGCGGAGAAACTGTTTGGCCGACAATTCTTCTATGTCCCCACGTGCCGGTCGGGAGATTGACAAAGTGTCTGCTAAGCGGTCATGTCGGCCCGGCGGGAGCCATTTTACCAAAAAGTAAAATGATATTCGTGCATTCGATTACAATTCGTCGAACCATTACGATTTCTATAAAAATATCCATAATTCGTAACTCTTGTTATCGAAATAACGCGGAGAAACTGTTTGGCCGACAATTCTTCTATGTCCCCACGTGCCGGTCGGGGGATTGACAAAGACCCAGCTTTCCGGTCTGGTCTGTCCGGGTGCAATTTTATAAATAAAATAAATTGATATCGCTGCACTCTACTACAATTCATCGAACCATTCCGATTTCTATAAAAATATCCATAATTCGTAACTCTTGTTATCGAAATAACGCGGAAAAATTGTTTGGCCGACAATTCTACTATGTCCCCTCGTGCCGATCAGGAAATTGACGAAGTTTCAGCTTTGCGGTCATGTCGGTCCGGCGGGAGCCATTTTATCAAAAAGTAAAATGATATCGCTGCATTCGGTTACAATCCATCGAACCATTACGATTTCTATAAAAACATCCATAACTCGTAACTCTTTTTGTCGAAATAACGCGGAAAAACTGTTTGGCCGACAATACCTCTATGTCCCCACGTGCCGGTCGGGAGATTGACAAAGTCTCTGCTAAGCGGTCATGTCGGCCCGGCGGGAGCCATTTTACCATAAAGTAAAATGATATTCGTGCATTCGATTACAATTCGTCGAACCATTACGATTTCTATAAAAATATCCATAATTCGTAACTCTTGTTATCGAAATAACGCGGAGAAACTGTTTGGCCGACAATTCTTCTATGTCCCCACGTGCCGGTCGGGAGATTGACAAAGACCCAGCTTTCCGGTCAGGTCTGTCCGGCGGGTGCAATTTTATAAATAAAATAAATTGATATCGCTGCACTCTACTACAACTCGTCGCACCATTACGATTTCTATAAAAACATCCATAATTCGTAATTCTTGTTATCGAAATAACACGAAAAAACTG
This sequence comes from Bombus sonorus, assembly GCA_029958995.1. Classification (NCBI taxonomy): domain Eukaryota; kingdom Metazoa; phylum Arthropoda; class Insecta; order Hymenoptera; family Apidae; genus Bombus; species Bombus sonorus. Next base: position 1,449,927 of record JARWAU010000024.1, on the reverse strand, counting down.
TTCGGCCGACATTTCTTCTATGTCCCGACGTGCCGGTCGGGAGATTGACAATGTTTCAGCTTTGCGGTCATGCCGGCCCGGCGGGAGACATTTTATCAAAAAGTAAAATGATATTCGTGCATTCGATTGCAATTCGTCGAACCATTACGATTTCTATAAAAATATCCATAATTCGTAACTCTTTTTATCGAAATAACGCGGAGAAACTGTTTGGCCGACAATTCTTCTATGTCCCCACGTGCCGGTCGGGAGATTGACAAAGACCCAGCTTTCCGGTCAGGTCTGTCCGGCGGGTGCAATTTTATAAATAAAATAAATTGATATCGCTGCACTCTACTACAACTCGTCGCACCATTACGATTTCTATAAAAACATCCATAATTCGTAATTCTTGTTATCGAAATAACACGAAAAAACTGTTTGGCCGACAATTCTTCTATGTCCCCACGTGCCGGTCGGGAGATTGACAAAGTGTCTGCTAAGCGGTCATGTCGGCCCGGCGGGAGCCATTTTACCAAAAAGTAAAATGATATTCGTGCATTCGATTACAATTCGTCGAACCATTACGATTTCTATAAAAATATCCATAATTCGTAACTCTTGTTATCGAAATAACGCGGAGAAACTGTTTGGCCGACAATTCTTCTATGTCCCCACGTGCCGGTCGGGAGATTGACAAAGACCCAGCTTTCCGGTCAGGTCTGTCCGGCGGGTGCAATTTTATAAATAAAATAAATTGATATCGCTGCACTCTACTACAACTCGTCGCACCATTACGATTTCTATAAAAACATCCATAATTCGTAATTCTTGTTATCGAAATAACACGAAAAAACTGTTCGGCCGACATTTCTTCTATGTCCCGACGTGCCGGTCGGGAGATTGACAATGTTTCAGCTTTGCGGTCATGCCGGCCCGGCGGGAGACATTTTATCAAAAAGTAAAATGATATCGCTGCATTCGGTTACAATTCATCGAACCATTACGATTTCTCTGAAAATATCCATAATTCGTAACTCTTGTTATCGAAATAACGCGGAAAAATTGTTTGGCCGACAATTCTACTATGTCCCCTCGTGCCGATCGGGAAATTGACGAAGTTTCAGCTTTGCGGTCATGTCGGTCCGGCGGGAGACATTTTATCAAAAAGTAAAATGATATCGCTGCATTCGGTTACAATCCATCGAACCATTACGATTTCTCTGAAAACATCCATCATTCGTAATTCTTTTTATCGAAATAACGCGGAAAAACTGTTTGGCCGACAATTCTCCTATGTCGCCTTGTGCCGGTCGGGAGATTGACAAAGTGTCTGCTTAGCGGTCATGTCGGCCCGGCGGGAGCCATTTTACCAAAAAGTAAAATGACATTCGTGCATTCGATTACAATTCGTCGAACCATTACGATTTCTATAAAAATATCCATAATTCGTAACTCTTGTAATCGAAATAACGCGGAGAAACTGTTTGGCCGACAATTCTTCTATGTCCCCACGTGCCGGTCGGGAGATTGACAAAGTGTCTGCTAAGCGGTCATGTCGGCCCGGCGGGAGCCATTTTACCAAAAAGTAAAATGATATTCGTGCATTCGATTACAATTCGTCGAACCATTACGATTTCTATAAAAATATCCATAATTCGTAACTCTTGTTATCGAAATAACGCGGAGAAACTGTTTGGCCGACAAATCTTCTATGTCCCCACGTGCCGGTCGGGAGATTGACAAAGACCCAGCTTTCCGGTCAGGTCTGTCCGGCGGGTGCAATTTTATAAATAAAATAAATTGATATCGCTGCACTCTACTACAACTCGTCGCACCATTACGATTTCTATAAAAACATCCATAATTCGTAATTCTTGTTATCGAAATAACACGAAAAAACTGTTCGGCCGACATTTCTTCCATGTCCCGACGTGCCGGTCGGGAGATTGACAATGTTTCAGCTTTGCGGTCATGCCGGCCCGGCGGGAGACATTTTATCAAAAAGTAAAATGATATCGCTGCATTCGGTTACAATTCATCGAACCATTACGATTTCTCTGAAAATATCCATAATTCGTAACTCTTGTTATCGAAATAACGCGGAAAAATTGTTTGGCCGACAATTCTACTATGTCCCCTCGTGCCGATCGGGAAATTGACGAAGTTTCAGCTTTGCGGTCATGTCGGTCCGGCGGGAGACATTTTATCAAAAAGTAAAATGATATCGCTGCATTCGGTTACAATCCATCGAACCATTACGATTTCTCTGAAAACATCCATCATTCGTAATTCTTTTTATCGAAATAACGCGGAAAAACTGTTTGGCCGACAATTCTCCTATGTCGCCTTGTGCCGGTCGGAAGATTGACAAAGTGTCTGCTTATCGTTCATGTCGGCCCGGCGGGAGCCATTTTACCAAAAAGTAAAATGACATTCGTGCATTCGATTACAATTCGTCGAACCATTACGATTTCTATAAAAATATCCATAATTCGTAACTCTTGTAATCGAAATAACGCGGAGAAACTGTTTGGCCGACAATTCTTCTATGTCCCCACGTGCCGGTCGGGAGATTGACAAAGTGTCTGCTAAGCGGTCATGTCGGCCCGGCGGGAGCCATTTTACCAAAAAGTAAAATGATATTCGTGCATTCGATTACAATTCGTCGAACCATTACGATTTCTATAAAAATATCCATAATTCGTAACTCTTGTTATCGAAATAACGCGGAGAAACTGTTTGGCCGACAAATCTTCTATGTCCCCACGTGCCGGTCGGGAGATTGACAAAGACCCAGCTTTCCGGTCAGGTCTGTCCGGCGGGTGCAATTTTATAAATAAAATAAATTGATATCGCTGCACTCTACTACAACTCGTCGCACCATTACGATTTCTATAAAAACATCCATAATTCGTAATTCTTGTTATCGAAATAACACGAAAAAACTGTTCGGCCGACATTTCTTCTATGTCCCGACGTGCCGGTCGGGAGATTGACAATGTTTCAGCTTTGCGGTCATGCCGGCCCGGCGGGAGACATTTTATCAAAAAGTAAAATGATATCGCTGCATTCGGTTACAATTCATCGAACCATTACGATTTCTCTGAAAACATCCATCATTCGTAATTCTTTTTATCGAAATAACGCGGAAAAACTGTTTGGCCGACAATTCTCCTATGTCGCCTTGTGCCGGTCGGGAAATTGACAAAGTTTGATCTTTGCCGTCATGTCGGTCCGGCGGCAGTCATTTTATCAAAAAGTAAAATGATATCGTTGCATTCGGTTACAATTCATCGAACCATTACGATTTCTATAAAAATATCCATAATTCGTAACTCTTGTTATCGAAATAACGCGGAGAAATTGTTTGGCCGACAATTCTACTATGTCCCTACGTACCGGTCAGGAGATTGACGAAGTTTCCGCTTTGCGGTCATGTCGGTCCGGCGGCAGCCATTTTATCAAAAAGTAAAATGATATCGCTGCATTCGGTTACAATCCATCGAACCATTACGATTTCTATAAAAACATCCATAATTCGTAACTCTTTTTGTCGAAATAACGCGGAAAATCTGTTTGGCCGACAATGCTTCTATGTCCCTACGTACCGGTCAGGAGACTGACGAAGTATCAGCTTTGCGGTCATGTCGGTCCGGCGGGAGCGATTTTGTCAAAAAGTAAAATGATATCGCTGCATTCGGTTACAATCCATCGAACCATTACGATTTCTATAAGAATATCCATAATTCGTAACTCTTTTTATCGAAATAACGCGGAGAAACTGTTTGGCCGACAATTCTTCTATGTCCCCACGTGCCGGTCGGGAGATTGACAAAGTGTCTGCTAAGCGGTCATGTCGGCCCGGCGGGAGACAATTTACCATAAAGTAAAATGATATTCGTGCATTCGATTACAATTCGTCGAACCATTACGATTTCTATAAAAATATCCATAATTCGTAACTCTTGTTATCGAAATAACGCGGAGAAACTGTTCGGCCGACAATTCTTCTATGTCCCCACGTGCCGGTCGGGAGATTGACAAAGACCCAGCTTTCCGGTCAGGTCTGTCCGGCGGGTGCAATTTTATAAATAAAATAAATTGATATCGCTGCACTCTACTACAACTCGTCGCACCATTACGATTTCTATAAAAACATCCATAATTCGTAATTCTTGTTATCGAAATAACACGAAAAAACTGTTCGGCCGACATTTCTTCTATGTCCCGACGTGCCGGTCGGGAGATTGACAATGTTTCAGCTTTGCGGTCATGCCGGCCCGGCGGGAGACATTTTATCAAAAAGTAAAATGATATCGCTGCATTCGGTTACAATTCATCGAACCATTACGATTTCTCTGAAAACATCCATAATTCGTAATTCTTTTTATCGAAATAACGCGGAAAAACTGTTTGGCCGACAATTCTCCTATGTCGCCTTGTGCCGGTCGGGAAATTGACAAAGTTTGTTTTTTGCCGTCATGTCGGTCCGGCGGCAGTCATTTTATCAAAAAGTAAAATGATATCGTTGCATTCGGTTACAATTCATCGAACCATTACGATTTCTATAAAAATATCCATAATTCGTAACTCTTGTTATCGAAATAACGCGGAAAAATTGTTTGGCCGACAATTCTACTATGTCCCCTCGTGCCGATCGGGAAATTGACGAAGTTTCAGCTTTGCGGTCATGTCGGTCCGGCGGGAGCCATTTTATCAAAAAGTAAAATGATATCGCTGCATTCGGTTACAATCCATCGAACCATTACGATTTCTATAAAAACATCCATAATTCGTAACTCTTGTTATCGAAATAACGCGGAATAACTGTTTGGCCGACAATGCTTCTATGTCCCTACGTACCGGTCAGGAGATTGACGAAGTTTCAGCTTTGCGGTCATGTCGGTCCGGCGGCAGCCATGTTATCAAAAAGTAAAATGATATCGCTGCATTCGGTTACAATCCATCGAACCATTACGATTTCTATAAAAACATCCATAATTCGTAACTCTTTTTGTCGAAATAACGCGGAAAATCTGTTTGGCCGACAATGCTTCTATGTCCCTACGTACCGGTCAGGAGACTGACGAAGTATCAGCTTTGCGGTCATGTCGGTCCGGCGGGAGCGATTTTGTCAAAAAGTAAAATGATATCGCTGCATTCGGTTACAATCCATCGAACCATTACGATTTCTATATGAATATCCATAATTCGTAACTCTTTTTATCGAAATAACGCGGAGAAACTGTTTGGCCGACAATTCTTCTATGTCCCCACGTGCCGGTCGGGGGATTGACAAAGACCCAGCTTTCCGGTCAGGTCTGTCCGGGTGCAATTTTATAAATAAAATAAATTGATATCGCTGCACTCTACTACAATTCATCGAACCATTACGATTTCTATAAAAATATCCATAATTCGTAACTCTTGTTATCGAAATAACGCGGAAAAATTGTTTGGCCGACAATTCTACTATGTCCCCTCGTGCCGATCAGGAAATTGACTAAGTTTCAGCTTTGCGGTCATGTCGGTCCGGCGGGAGCCATTTTATCAAAAAGTAAAATGATATCGCTGCATTCGGTTACAATCCATCGAACCATTACGATTTCTATAAAAACATCCATAACTCGTAACTCTTTTTGTCGAAATAACGCGGAAAAACTGTTTGGCCGACAATTCTTCTATGTCCCCACGTGCCGGTCGGGAGATTGACAAAGTGTCTGCTTAGCGGTCATGTCGGCCCGGCGGGAGCCATTTTACCAAAAAGTAAAATGATATTCGTGCATTCGATTACAATTCGTCGAACCATTACGATTTCTATAAAAATATCCATAATTCGTAACTCTTGTTATCGAAATAACGCGGAGAAACTGTTTGGCCGACAATTCTTCTATGTCCCCACGTGCCGGTCGGGAGATTGACAAAGTGTCTGCTTAGCGGTCATGTCGGCCCGGCGGGAGCCATTTTACCAAAAAGTAAAATGATATTCGTGCATTCGATTGCAATTCGTCGAACCATTACGATTTCTATAAAAATATCCATAATTCGTAACTCTTGTTATCGAAATAACGCGGAGAAACTGTTTGGCCGACAATTCTTCTATGTCCCCACGTGCCGGTCGGGAGATTGACAAAGACCCAGCTTTCCGGTCAGGTCTGTCCGGCGGGTGCAATATTATAAATAAAATAAATTGATATCGCTGCTCTCTACTACAACTCGTCGCACCATTACGATTTCTATAAAAACATCCATAATTCGTAATTCTTGTTATCGAAATAACACGAAAAAACTGTTCGGCCGAGATTTCTTCTATGTCCCGACGTGCCGGTCGGGAGATTGACAATGTTTCAGCTTTGCGGTCATGCCGGCCCGGCGGGAGACATTTTATCAAAAAGTAAAATGATATCGCTGCATTCGGTTACAATTCATCGAACCATTACGATTTCTCTGAAAACATCCATAATTCGTAATTCTTTTTATCGAAATAACGCGGAAAAACTGTTTGGCCGACAATTCTCCTATGTCGCCTTGTGCCGGTCGGGAAATTGACAAAGTTTGATCTTTGCCGTCATGTCGGTCCGGCGGCAGTCATTTTATCAAAAAGTAAAATGATATCGTTGCATTCGGTTACAATTCATCGAACCATTACGATTTCTATAAAAATATCCATAATTCGTAACTCTTGTTATCGAAATAACGCGGAAAAATTGTTTGGCCGACAATTCTACTATGTCCCCTCGTGCCGATCGGGAAATTGACGAAGTTTCAGCTTTGCGGTCATGTCGGTCCGGCGGGAGCCATTTTATCAAAAAGTAAAATAATATCGCTGCATTCGGTTACAATCCATCGAACCATTACGATTTCTATAAAAACATCCATAATTCGTAACTCTTGTTATCGAAATAACGCGGAATAACTGTTTGGCCGACAATGCTTCTATGTCCCTACGTACCGGTCAGGAGATTGACGAAGTTTCAGCTTTGCGGTCATGTCGGTCCGGCGGCAGCCATTTTATCAAAAAGTAAAATGATATCGCTGTATTCGGTTACAATCCATCGAACCATTACGATTTCTATAAAAACATCCATAATTCGTAACTTTTTTTGTCGAAATAACGCGGAAAATCTGTTCTGCCGACAATGCTTCTATGTCCCTACGTACCGGTCAGGAGACTGACGAAGTATCAGCTTTGCGGTCATGTCGGTCCGGCGGGAGCGATTTTGTCAAAAAGTAAAATGATATCGCTGCATTCGGTTACAATCCATCGAACCATTACAATTTCTATAACAATATCCATAATTCGTAACTCTTTTTATCGAAATAACGCGGAGAAACTGTTTGGCCGACAATTCTTCTATGTCCCCACGTGCCGGTCGGGGGATTGACAAAGACCCAGCTTTCCGGTCAGGTCTGTCCGGGTGCAATTTTATAAATAAAATAAATTGATATCGCTGCACTCTACTACAATTCATCGAACCATTACGATTTCTATAAAAATATCCATAATTCGTAACTCTTGTTATCGAAATAACGCGGAAAAATTGTTTGGCCGACAATTCTACTATGTCCCCTCGTGCCGATCAGGAAATTGACGAAGTTTCAGCTTTGCGGTCATGTCGGTCCGGCGGGAGCCATTTTATCAAAAAGTAAAATGATATCGCTGCATTCGGTTACAATCCATCGAACCATTACGATTTCTATAAAAACATCCATAACTCGTAACTCTTTTTGTCGAAATAACGCGGAAAAACTGTTTGGCCGACAATACCTCTATGTCCCCACGTGCCGGTCGGGAGATTGACAAAGTGTCTGCTAAGCGGTCATGTCGGCCCGGCGGGAGCCATTTTACCATAAAGTAAAATGATATTCGTGCATTCGATTACAATTCGTCGAACCATTACGATTTCTATAAAAATATCCATAATTCGTAACTCTTGTTATCGAAATAACGCGGAGAAACTGTTTGGCCGACAATTCTTCTATGTCCCCACGTGCCGGTCGGGAGATTGACAAAGACCCAGCTTTCCGGTCAGGTCTGTCCGGCGGGTGCAATTTTATAAATAAAATATATTGATATCGCTGCACTCTACTACAACTCGTCGCACCATTACGATTTCTATAAAAACATCCATAATTCGTAATTCTTGTTATCGAATAACACGAAAAAACTGTTCGGCCGACATTTCGTCTATGTCCCGACGTGCCGTTCGGGAGATTGACAATGTTTCAGCTTTGCGGTCATGCCGGCCCGGCGGGAGACATTTTATCAAAAAGTAAAATGATATCGCTGCATTCGGTTACAATTCATCGAACCATTACGATTTCACTGAAAACATCCATAATTCGTAATTCTTTTTATCGAAATAACGCGGAAAAACTGTTTGGCCGACAATTCTCCTATGTCGCCTTGTGCCGGTCGGGAAATTGACAAAGTTTGATCTCTGCCGTCATGTCGGTCCGGCGGCAGTCATTTTATCAAAAAGTAATATGATATCGTTGCGTTCGGTTACAATTCATCGAACCATTACGATTTCTATAAAAATATCCATAATTCGTAACTCTTGTTATCGAAATAACGCGGAAAAATTGTTTGGCCGACAATTCTACTATGTCCCCTCGTGCCGGTCAGGAGATTGACGAAGTATCAGCTTTGCGGTCATGTCGGTCCGGCGGGAGTGATTTTGTCAAAAAGTAAAATGATATCGCTGCATTCGGTTACAATCCATCGAACCATTACGATTTCTATAAAAATATCCATAATTCGTAACTCTTTTTAGCGAAATAACGCGGAGAAACTGTTTGGCCGACAATTCTTCTATGTCCCCACGTGCCGGTCGGGGGATTGACAAAGACCCAGCTTTCCGGTCAGGTCTGTCCGGGTGCAATTTTATAAATAAAATAAATTGATATCGCTGCACTCTACTACAACTCGTCGCACCATTACGATTTCTATAAAAACATCCATAATTCGTAACTCTTTTTGTCAAAATAACGCGGAAAAACTGTTTGGCCGACAATACCTCTATGTCCCCACGTGCCGGTCGGGAGATTGACAAAGTGTCTGCTTAGCGGTCATGTCGGCCCGGCGGGAGCCATTTTACCAAAAAGTAAAATGATATTCGTGCATTCGATTACAATTCGTCGAACCATTACGATTTCTATAAAAATATCCATAATTCGTAACTCTTGTTATCGAAATAACGCGGAAAAACTGTTTGGCCGACAATTCTTCTATGTCCCCACGTGCCGGTCGGGAGATTGACAAAGTGTCTGCTTAGCGGTCATGTCGGCCCGGCGGGAGCCATTTTACCAAAAAGTAAAATGATATTCGTGCATTCGATTGCAATTCGTCGAACCATTACGATTTCTATAAAAATATCCATAATTCGTAACTCTTTTTAGCGAAATAACGCGGAGAAACTGTTTGGCCGACAATTCTTCTATGTCCCCACGTGCCGGTCGGGGGATTGACAAAGACCCAGCTTTCCGGTCAGGTCTGTCCGGGTGCAATTTTATAAATAAAATAAATTGATATCGCTGCACTCTACTACAACTCGTCGCACCATTACGATTTCTATAAAAACATCCATAATTCGTAATTCTTGTTATCGAAATAACACGAAAAAACTGTTTGGCCGACAATTCTCCTATGTCGCCTAGTGCCGGTCGGGAAATTGACAAAGTTTGATCTTTGCCGTCATGTCGGTCCGGCGGCAGTCATTTTATCAAAAAGTAAAATGATATCGTTGCATTCGGTTACAATTCATCGAACCATTACGATTTCTATAAAAATATCCATAATTCGTAACTCTTGTTATCGAAATAACGCGGAAAAATTGTTTGGCCGACAATTCTACTATGTCCCCTCGTGCCGATCGGGAAATTGACGAAGTTTCAGCTTTGCGGTCATGTCGGTCCGGCGGGAGCCATTTTATCAAAAAGTAAAATGATATCGCTGCATTCGGTTACAATCCATCGAACCATTACGATTTCTATAAAAACATCCATAATTCGTAACTCTTGTTATCGAAATAACGCGGAATAACTGTTTGGCCGACAATGCTTCTATGTCCCTACGTACCGGTCAGGAGATTGACGAAGTTTCAGCTTTGCGGTCATGTCGGTCCGGCGGCAGCCATTTTATCAAAAAGTAAAATGATATCGCTGCATTCGGTTACAATCCATCGAACCATTACGATTTCTATAAAAATATCCATAATTCGTAACTCTTTTTGTCGAAATAACGCGGAAAATCTGTTTGGCCGACAATGCTTCTATGTCCCTACGTACCGGTCAGGAGACTGACGAAGTATCAGCTTTGCGGTCATGTCGGTCCGGCGGGAGCGATTTTGTCAAAAAGTAAAATGATATCGCTGCATTCGGTTACAATCCATCGAACCATTACGATTTCTATAAGCATATCCATAATTCGTAACTCTTTTTACCGAAATAACGCGGAGAAACTGTTTGGCCGACAATTCTTCTATGTCCCCACGTGCCGGTCGGGGGATTGACAAAGACCCAGCTTTCCGGTCAGGTCTGTCCGGGTGCAATTTTATAAATAAAATAAATTGATATCGCTGCACTCTACTACAATTCATCGAACCATTACGATTTCTATAAAAATATCCATAATTCGTAACTCTTGTTATCGAAATAACGCGGAAAAATTGTTTGGCCGACAATTCTACTATGTCCCCTCGTGCCGATCAGGAAATTGACGAAGTTTCAGCTTTGCGGTCATGTCGGTCCGGCGGGAGCCATTTTATCAAAAAGTAAAATGATATCGCTGCATTCGGTTACAATCCATCGAACCATTACGATTTCTATAAAAACATCCATAACTCGTAACTCTTTTTGTCGAAATAACGCGGAAAAACTGTTTGGCCGACAATACCTCTATGTCCCCACGTGCCGGTCGGGAGATTGACAAAGTGTCTGCTAAGCGGTCATGTCGGCCCGGCGGGAGCCATTTTACCATAAAGTAAAATGATATTCGTGCATTCGATTACAATTCGTCGAACCATTACGATTTCTATAAAAATATCCATAATTCGTAACTCTTGTTATCGAAATAACGCGGAGAAACTGTTTGGCCGACAATTCTTCTATGTCCCCACGTGCCGGTCGGGAGATTGACAAAGACCCAGCTTTCCGGTCAGGTCTGTCCGGCGGGTGCAATTTTATAAATAAAATATATTGATATCGCTGCACTCTACTACAACTCGTCGCACCATTACGATTTCTATAAAAACATCCATAATTCGTAATTCTTGTTATCGAAATAACACGAAAAAACTGTTCGGCCGACATTTCTTCTATGTCCCGACGTGCCGGTCGGGAGATTGACAATGTTTCAGCTTTGCGGTCATGCCGGCCCGGCGGGAGACATTTTATCAAAAAGTAAAATGATATCGCTGCATTCGGTTACAATTCATCGAACCATTACGATTTCTCTGAAAACATCCATAATTCGTAATTCTTTTTATCGAAATAACGCGGAAAAACTGTTTGGCCGACAATTCTCCTATGTCGCCTTGTGCCGGTCGGGAAATTGACAAAGTTTGATCTCTGCCGTCATGTCGGTCCGGCGGCAGTCATTTTATCAAAAAGTAAAATGATATCGCTGCATTCGGTTACAATCCATCGAACCATTACGATTTCTATAAAAACATCCACAATTCGTAACTCTTTTTGTCGAAATAACGCGGAAAATCTGTTTGGCCGACAATGCTTCTATGTCCCTACGTACCGGTCAGGAGACTGACGAAGTATCAGCTTTGCGGTCATGTCGGTCCGGCGGGAGCGATTTTGTCAAAAAGTAAAATGATATCGCTGCATTCGGTTACAATCCATCGAACCATTACAATTTCTATAAGAATATCCATAATTCGTAACTCTTTTTATCGAAATAACGCGGAGAAACTGTTTGGCCGACAATTCTTCTATGTCCCCACGTGCCGGTCGGGGGATTGACAAAGACCCAGCTTTCCGGTCAGGTCTGTCCGGGTGCAATTTTATAAATAAAATAAATTGATATCGCTGCACTCTACTACAATTCATCGAACCATTACGATTTCTATAAAAATATCCATAATTCGTAACTCTTGTTATCGAAATAACGCGGAAAAATTGTTTGGCCGACAATTCTACTATGTCCCCTCGTGCCGATCAGGAAATTGACGAAGTTTCAGCTTTGCGGTCATGTCGGTCCGGCGGGAGCCATTTTATCAAAAAGTAAAATGATATCGCTGCATTCGGTTACAATCCATCGAACCATTACGATTTCTATAAAAACATCCATAACTCGTAACTCTTTTTGTCGAAATAACGCGGAAAAACTGTTTGGCCGACAATACCTCTATGTCCCCACGTGCCGGTCGGGAGATTGACAAAGTGTCTGCTAAGCGGTCATGTCGGCCCGGCGGGAGCCATTTTACCATAAAGTAAAATGATATTCGTGCATTCGATTACAATTCGTCGAACCATTACGATTTCTATAAAAATATCCATAATTCGTAACTCTTGTTATCGAAATAACGCGGAGAAACTGTTTGGCCGACAATTCTTCTATGTCCCCACGTGCCGGTCGGGAGATTGACAAAGACCCAGCTTTCCGGTCAGGTCTGTCCGGCGGGTGCAATTTTATAAATAAAATATATTGATATCGCTGCACTCTACTACAACTCGTCGCACCATTACGATTTCTATAAAAACATCCATAATTCGTAATTCTTGTTATCGAAATAACACGAAAAAACTGTTCGGCCGACATTTCTTCTATGTCCCGACGTGCCGGTCGGGAGATTGACAATGTTTCAGCTTTGCGGTCATGCCGGCCCGGCGGGAGACATTTTATCAAAAAGTAAAATGATATCGCTGCATTCGGTTACAATTCATCGAACCATTACGATTTCTCTGAAAACATCCATAATTCGTAATTCTTTTTATCGAAATAACGCGGAAAAACTGTTTGGCCGACAATTCTCCTATGTCGCCTTGTGCCGGTCGGGAAATTGACAAAGTTTGATCTCTGCCGTCATGTCGGTCCGGCGGCAGTCATTTTATCAAAAAGTAAAATGATATCGTTGCGTTCGGTTACAATTCATCGAACCATTACGATTTCTATAAAAATATCCATAATTCGTAACTCTTGTTATAGAAATAACGCGGAAAAATTGTTTGGCCGACAATTCTACTATGTCCCCACGTGCCGGTCGGGGGATTGACAAAGACCCAGCTTTCCGGTCAGGTCTGTCCGGGTGCAATTTTATAAATAAAATAAATTGATATCGCTGCACTCTACTACAACTCGTCGCACCATTACGATTTCTATAAAAACATCCATAATTCGTAACTCTTTTTGTCGAAATAACGCGGAAAAACTGTTTGGCCGACAATACCTCTATGTCCCCACGTGCCGGTCAGGAGATTGACAAAGTGTCTGCTTAGCGGTCATGTCGGCCCGGCGGGAGCCATTTTACCAAAAAGTAAAATGATATTCGTGCATTCGATTACAATTCGTCGAACCATTACGATTTCTATAAAAATATCCATAATTCGTAACTCTTGTTATCGAAATAACGCGGAGAAACTGTTTGGCCGACAATTCTTCTATGTCCCCACGTGCCGGTCGGGAGATTGACAAAGTGTCTGCTAAGCGGTCATGTCGGCCCGGCGGGAGCCATTTTACCAAAAAGTAAAATGATATCGCTGCATTCGGTTACAATTCATCGAACCATTACGATTTCTCTGAAAACATCCATAATTCGTAATTCTTTTTATCGAAATAACGCGGAAAAACTGTTTGGCCGACAATTCTCCTATGTCGCCTTGTGCCGGTCGGGAAATTGACAAAGTTTGATCTCTGCCGTCATGTCGGTCCGGCGGCAGTCATTTTATCAAAAAGTAAAATGATATCGTTGCGTTCGGTTACAATTCATCGAACCATTACGATTTCTATAAAAATATCCATAATTCGTAACTCTTGTTATCGAAATAACGCGGAAAAATTGTTTGGCCAACAATTCTACTATGTCCCCTTGTGCCGATCGGGAAATTGACGAAGTTTCAGCTTTGCGGTCATGTCGGTCCGGCGGGAGCCATTTTATCAAAAAGTAAAATGATATCGCTGCATTCGGTTACAATCCATCGAACCATTACGATTTCTATAAAAACATCCATAATTCGTAACTCTTGTTATCGAAATAACGCGGAATAACTGTTTGGCCGACAATGCTTCTATGTCCCTACGTACCGGTCAGGAGATTGACGAAGTTTCAGCTTTGCGGTCATGTCGGTCCGGCGGCAGCCATTTTATCAAAAAGTAAAATGATATCGCTGCATTCGGTTACAATCCATCGAACCATTACGATTTCTATAAAAACATCCATAATTCGTAACGCTTTTTGTCGAAATAACGCGGAAAAACTGTTTGGCCGACAATGCCTCTATGTCCCTACGTACCGGTCAGGAGATTGACGAAGTATCAGCTTTGCGGTCATGTCGGTCCGGCGGGAGTGATTTTGTCAAAAAGTAAAATGATATCGCTGCATTCGGTTACAATCCATCGAACCATTACGATTTCTATAAAAATATCCATAATTCGTAACTCTTGTTATCGAAATAACGCGGAGAAACTGTTTGGCCGACAATTCTTCTATGTCCCCACGTGCCGGTCGGGAGATTTAAAAGTGTCTGCTTAGCGGTCAGGTCGGCCCGGCGGGAGCCATTTTACCAAAAAGTAAAATGATATTCGTGCATTCGATTGCAATTCGTCGAACCATTACGATTTCTATAAAAATATCCATAATTCGTAACTCTTTTTATCGAAATAACGCGGAGAAACTGTTTGGCCGACAATTCTTCTATGTCCCCACGTGCCGGTCGGGAGATTGACAAAGACCCAGCTTTCCGGTCAGGTCTGTCCGGCGGGTGCAATTTTATAAATAAAATAAATTGATATCGCTGCACTCTACTACAACTCGTCGCACCATTACGATTTCTATAAAAACATCCATAATTCGTAATTCTTGTTATCGAAATAACGCGGAGAAACTGTTTGGCCGACAATTCTTCTATGTCCCCACGTGCCGGTCGGGAGATTGACAAAGACCCAGCTTTCCGGACAGGTGTGTCCGGCGGGTGCAATTTTATAAATAAAATAAATTGATATCGCTGCACTCTACTGCAACTCGTCGCACCATTACGATTTCTATAAAAACATCCATAATTCGTAATTCTTGTTATCGAAATAACACGAAAAAACTGTTCGGCCGACATTTCTTCTATGTCCCGACGTGCCGGTCGGGAGATTGACAATGTTTCAGCTTTGCGGTCATGCCGGCCCGGCGGGAGACATTTTATCAAAAAGTAAAATGATATCGCTGCATTCGGTTACAATTCATCGAACCATTACGATTTCTCTGAAAACATCCATAATTCGTAATTCTTTTTATCGAAATAACGCGGAAAAACTGTATGGCCGACAATTCTCCTATGTCGCCTTGTGCCGGTCGGGAAATTGACAAAGTTTGTTTTTTGCCGTCATGTCGGTCCGGCGGCAGTCATTTTATCAAAAAGTAAAATGATATCGTTGCATTCGGTTACAATTCATCGAACCATTACGATTTCTATAAAAATATCCATAATTCGTAACTCTTGTTATCGAAATAACGCGGAAAAATTGTTTGGCCGACAATTCTACTATGTCCCCTCGTGCCGATCGGGAAATTGACGAAGTTTCAGCTTTGCGGTCATGTCGGTCCGGCGGGAGCCATTTTATCAAAAAGTAAAATGATATCGCTGCATTCGGTTACAATCCATCGAACCATTACGATTTCTATAAAAACATCCATAATTCGTAACTCTTGTTATCGAAATAACGCGGAATAACTGTTTGGCCGACAATGCTTCTATGTCCCTACGTACCGGTCAGGAGATTGACGAAGTTTCAGCTTTGCGGTCATGTCGGTCCGGCGGCAGCCATGTTATCAAAAAGTAAAATGATATCGCTGCATTCGGTTACAATCCATCGAACCATTACGATTTCTATAAAAACATCCATAATTCGTAACTCTTTTTGTCGAAATAACGCGGAAAATCTGTTTGGCCGACAATGCTTCTATGTCCCTACGTACCGGTCAGGAGACTGACGAAGTATCAGCTTTGCGGTCATGTCGGTCCGGCGGGAGCGATTTTGTCAAAAAGTAAAATGATATCGCTGCATTCGGTTACAATCCATCGAACCATTACGATTTCTATATGAATATCCATAATTCGTAACTCTTTTTATCGAAATAACGCGGAGAAACTGTTTGGCCGACAATTCTTCTATGTCCCCACGTGCCGGTCGGGGGATTGACAAAGACCCAGCTTTCCGGTCAGGTCTGTCCGGGTGCAATTTTATAAATAAAATAAATTGATATCGCTGCACTCTACTACAATTCATCGAACCATTACGATTTCTATAAAAATATCCATAATTCGTAACTCTTGTTATCGAAATAACGCGGAAAAATTGTTTGGCCGACAATTCTACTATGTCCCCTCGTGCCGATCAGGAAATTGACTAAGTTTCAGCTTTGCGGTCATGTCGGTCCGGCGGGAGCCATTTTATCAAAAAGTAAAATGATATCGCTGCATTCGGTTACAATCCATCGAACCATTACGATTTCTATAAAAACATCCATAACTCGTAACTCTTTTTGTCGAAATAACGCGGAAAAACTGTTTGGCCGACAATTCTTCTATGTCCCCACGTGCCGGTCGGGAGATTGACAAAGTGTCTGCTTAGCGGTCATGTCGGCCCGGCGGGAGCCATTTTACCAAAAAGTAAAATGATATTCGTGCATTCGATTACAATTCGTCGAACCATTACGATTTCTATAAAAATATCCATAATTCGTAACTCTTGTTATCGAAATAACGCGGAGAAACTGTTTGGCCGACAATTCTTCTATGTCCCCACGTGCCGGTCGGGAGATTGACAAAGTGTCTGCTTAGCGGTCATGTCGGCCCGGCGGGAGCCATTTTACCAAAAAGTAAAATGATATTCGTGCATTCGATTGCAATTCGTCGAACCATTACGATTTCTATAAAAATATCCATAATTCGTAACTCTTGTTATCGAAATAACGCGGAGAAACTGTTTGGCCGACAATTCTTCTATGTCCCCACGTGCCGGTCGGGAGATTGACAAAGACCCAGCTTTCCGGTCAGGTCTGTCCGGCGGGTGCAATATTATAAATAAAATAAATTGATATCGCTGCTCTCTACTACAACTCGTCGCACCATTACGATTTCTATAAAAACATCCATAATTCGTAATTCTTGTTATCGAAATAACACGAAAAAACTGTTCGGCCGAGATTTCTTCTATGTCCCGACGTGCCGGTCGGGAGATTGACAATGTTTCAGCTTTGCGGTCATGCCGGCCCGGCGGGAGACATTTTATCAAAAAGTAAAATGATATCGCTGCATTCGGTTACAATTCATCGAACCATTACGATTTCTCTGAAAACATCCATAATTCGTAATTCTTTTTATCGAAATAACGCGGAAAAACTGTTTGGCCGACAATTCTCCTATGTCGCCTTGTGCCGGTCGGGAAATTGACAAAGTTTGATCTTTGCCGTCATGTCGGTCCGGCGGCAGTCATTTTATCAAAAAGTAAAATGATATCGTTGCATTCGGTTACAATTCATCGAACCATTACGATTTCTATAAAAATATCCATAATTCGTAACTCTTGTTATCGAAATAACGCGGAAAAATTGTTTGGCCGACAATTCTACTATGTCCCCTCGTGCCGATCGGGAAATTGACGAAGTTTCAGCTTTGCGGTCATGTCGGTCCGGCGGGAGCCATTTTATCAAAAAGTAAAATAATATCGCTGCATTCGGTTACAATCCATCGAACCATTACGATTTCTATAAAAACATCCATAATTCGTAACTCTTGTTATCGAAATAACGCGGAATAACTGTTTGGCCGACAATGCTTCTATGTCCCTACGTACCGGTCAGGAGATTGACGAAGTTTCAGCTTTGCGGTCATGTCGGTCCGGCGGCAGCCATTTTATCAAAAAGTAAAATGATATCGCTGTATTCGGTTACAATCCATCGAACCATTACGATTTCTATAAAAACATCCATAATTCGTAACTTTTTTTGTCGAAATAACGCGGAAAATCTGTTCTGCCGACAATGCTTCTATGTCCCTACGTACCGGTCAGGAGACTGACGAAGTATCAGCTTTGCGGTCATGTCGGTCCGGCGGGAGCGATTTTGTCAAAAAGTAAAATGATATCGCTGCATTCGGTTACAATCCATCGAACCATTACAATTTCTATAACAATATCCATAATTCGTAACTCTTTTTATCGAAATAACGCGGAGAAACTGTTTGGCCGACAATTCTTCTATGTCCCCACGTGCCGGTCGGGGGATTGACAAAGACCCAGCTTTCCGGTCAGGTCTGTCCGGGTGCAATTTTATAAATAAAATAAATTGATATCGCTGCACTCTACTACAATTCATCGAACCATTACGATTTCTATAAAAATATCCATAATTCGTAACTCTTGTTATCGAAATAACGCGGAAAAATTGTTTGGCCGACAATTCTACTATGTCCCCTCGTGCCGATCAGGAAATTGACGAAGTTTCAGCTTTGCGGTCATGTCGGTCCGGCGGGAGCCATTTTATCAAAAAGTAAAATGATATCGCTGCATTCGGTTACAATCCATCGAACCATTACGATTTCTATAAAAACATCCATAACTCGTAACTCTTTTTGTCGAAATAACGCGGAAAAACTGTTTGGCCGACAATACCTCTATGTCCCCACGTGCCGGTCGGGAGATTGACAAAGTGTCTGCTAAGCGGTCATGTCGGCCCGGCGGGAGCCATTTTACCATAAAGTAAAATGATATTCGTGCATTCGATTACAATTCGTCGAACCATTACGATTTCTATAAAAATATCCATAATTCGTAACTCTTGTTATCGAAATAACGCGGAGAAACTGTTTGGCCGACAATTCTTCTATGTCCCCACGTGCCGGTCGGGAGATTGACAAAGACCCAGCTTTCCGGTCAGGTCTGTCCGGCGGGTGCAATTTTATAAATAAAATATATTGATATCGCTGCACTCTACTACAACTCGTCGCACCATTACGATTTCTATAAAAACATCCATAATTCGTAATTCTTGTTATCGAATAACACGAAAAAACTGTTCGGCCGACATTTCGTCTATGTCCCGACGTGCCGTTCGGGAGATTGACAATGTTTCAGCTTTGCGGTCATGCCGGCCCGGCGGGAGACATTTTATCAAAAAGTAAAATGATATCGCTGCATTCGGTTACAATTCATCGAACCATTACGATTTCACTGAAAACATCCATAATTCGTAATTCTTTTTATCGAAATAACGCGGAAAAACTGTTTGGCCGACAATTCTCCTATGTCGCCTTGTGCCGGTCGGGAAATTGACAAAGTTTGATCTCTGCCGTCATGTCGGTCCGGCGGCAGTCATTTTATCAAAAAGTAATATGATATCGTTGCGTTCGGTTACAATTCATCGAACCATTACGATTTCTATAAAAATATCCATAATTCGTAACTCTTGTTATCGAAATAACGCGGAAAAATTGTTTGGCCGACAATTCTACTATGTCCCCTCGTGCCGGTCAGGAGATTGACGAAGTATCAGCTTTGCGGTCATGTCGGTCCGGCGGGAGTGATTTTGTCAAAAAGTAAAATGATATCGCTGCATTCGGTTACAATCCATCGAACCATTACGATTTCTATAAAAATATCCATAATTCGTAACTCTTTTTAGCGAAATAACGCGGAGAAACTGTTTGGCCGACAATTCTTCTATGTCCCCACGTGCCGGTCGGGGGATTGACAAAGACCCAGCTTTCCGGTCAGGTCTGTCCGGGTGCAATTTTATAAATAAAATAAATTGATATCGCTGCACTCTACTACAACTCGTCGCACCATTACGATTTCTATAAAAACATCCATAATTCGTAACTCTTTTTGTCAAAATAACGCGGAAAAACTGTTTGGCCGACAATACCTCTATGTCCCCACGTGCCGGTCGGGAGATTGACAAAGTGTCTGCTTAGCGGTCATGTCGGCCCGGCGGGAGCCATTTTACCAAAAAGTAAAATGATATTCGTGCATTCGATTACAATTCGTCGAACCATTACGATTTCTATAAAAATATCCATAATTCGTAACTCTTGTTATCGAAATAACGCGGAAAAACTGTTTGGCCGACAATTCTTCTATGTCCCCACGTGCCGGTCGGGAGATTGACAAAGTGTCTGCTTAGCGGTCATGTCGGCCCGGCGGGAGCCATTTTACCAAAAAGTAAAATGATATTCGTGCATTCGATTGCAATTCGTCGAACCATTACGATTTCTATAAAAATATCCATAATTCGTAACTCTTTTTAGCGAAATAACGCGGAGAAACTGTTTGGCCGACAATTCTTCTATGTCCCCACGTGCCGGTCGGGGGATTGACAAAGACCCAGCTTTCCGGTCAGGTCTGTCCGGGTGCAATTTTATAAATAAAATAAATTGATATCGCTGCACTCTACTACAACTCGTCGCACCATTACGATTTCTATAAAAACATCCATAATTCGTAATTCTTGTTATCGAAATAACACGAAAAAACTGTTTGGCCGACAATTCTCCTATGTCGCCTAGTGCCGGTCGGGAAATTGACAAAGTTTGATCTTTGCCGTCATGTCGGTCCGGCGGCAGTCATTTTATCAAAAAGTAAAATGATATCGTTGCATTCGGTTACAATTCATCGAACCATTACGATTTCTATAAAAATATCCATAATTCGTAACTCTTGTTATCGAAATAACGCGGAAAAATTGTTTGGCCGACAATTCTACTATGTCCCCTCGTGCCGATCGGGAAATTGACGAAGTTTCAGCTTTGCGGTCATGTCGGTCCGGCGGGAGCCATTTTATCAAAAAGTAAAATGATATCGCTGCATTCGGTTACAATCCATCGAACCATTACGATTTCTATAAAAACATCCATAATTCGTAACTCTTGTTATCGAAATAACGCGGAATAACTGTTTGGCCGACAATGCTTCTATGTCCCTACGTACCGGTCAGGAGATTGACGAAGTTTCAGCTTTGCGGTCATGTCGGTCCGGCGGCAGCCATTTTATCAAAAAGTAAAATGATATCGCTGCATTCGGTTACAATCCATCGAACCATTACGATTTCTATAAAAATATCCATAATTCGTAACTCTTTTTGTCGAAATAACGCGGAAAATCTGTTTGGCCGACAATGCTTCTATGTCCCTACGTACCGGTCAGGAGACTGACGAAGTATCAGCTTTGCGGTCATGTCGGTCCGGCGGGAGCGATTTTGTCAAAAAGTAAAATGATATCGCTGCATTCGGTTACAATCCATCGAACCATTACGATTTCTATAAGCATATCCATAATTCGTAACTCTTTTTACCGAAATAACGCGGAGAAACTGTTTGGCCGACAATTCTTCTATGTCCCTACGTACCGGTCAGGAGATTGACGAAGTTTCAGCTTTGCGGTCATGTCGGTCCGGCGGCAGCCATTTTATCAAAAAGTAAAATGATATCGCTGTATTCGGTTACAATCCATCGAACCATTACGATTTCTATAAAAACATCCATAATTCGTAACTTTTTTTGTCGAAATAACGCGGAAAATCTGTTCTGCCGACAATGCTTCTATGTCCCTACGTACCGGTCAGGAGACTGACGAAGTATCAGCTTTGCGGTCATGTCGGTCCGGCGGGAGCGATTTTGTCAAAAAGTAAAATGATATCGCTGCATTCGGTTACAATCCATCGAACCATTACAATTTCTATAACAATATCCATAATTCGTAACTCTTTTTATCGAAATAACGCGGAGAAACTGTTTGGCCGACAATTCTTCTATGTCCCCACGTGCCGGTCGGGGGATTGACAAAGACCCAGCTTTCCGGTCAGGTCTGTCCGGGTGCAATTTTATAAATAAAATAAATTGATATCGCTGCACTCTACTACAATTCATCGAACCATTACGATTTCTATAAAAATATCCATAATTCGTAACTCTTGTTATCGAAATAACGCGGAAAAATTGTTTGGCCGACAATTCTACTATGTCCCCTCGTGCCGATCAGGAAATTGACGAAGTTTCAGCTTTGCGGTCATGTCGGTCCGGCGGGAGCCATTTTATCAAAAAGTAAAATGATATCGCTGCATTCGGTTACAATCCATCGAACCATTACGATTTCTATAAAAACATCCATAACTCGTAACTCTTTTTGTCGAAATAACGCGGAAAAACTGTTTGGCCGACAATACCTCTATGTCCCCACGTGCCGGTCGGGAGATTGACAAAGTGTCTGCTAAGCGGTCATGTCGGCCCGGCGGGAGCCATTTTACCATAAAGTAAAATGATATTCGTGCATTCGATTACAATTCGTCGAACCATTACGATTTCTATAAAAATATCCATAATTCGTAACTCTTGTTATCGAAATAACGCGGAGAAACTGTTTGGCCGACAATTCTTCTATGTCCCCACGTGCCGGTCGGGAGATTGACAAAGACCCAGCTTTCCGGTCAGGTCTGTCCGGCGGGTGCAATTTTATAAATAAAATATATTGATATCGCTGCACTCTACTACAACTCGTCGCACCATTACGATTTCTATAAAAACATCCATAATTCGTAATTCTTGTTATCGAATAACACGAAAAAACTGTTCGGCCGACATTTCGTCTATGTCCCGACGTGCCGTTCGGGAGATTGACAATGTTTCAGCTTTGCGGTCATGCCGGCCCGGCGGGAGACATTTTATCAAAAAGTAAAATGATATCGCTGCATTCGGTTACAATTCATCGAACCATTACGATTTCACTGAAAACATCCATAATTCGTAATTCTTTTTATCGAAATAACGCGGAAAAACTGTTTGGCCGACAATTCTCCTATGTCGCCTTGTGCCGGTCGGGAAATTGACAAAGTTTGATCTCTGCCGTCATGTCGGTCCGGCGGCAGTCATTTTATCAAAAAGTAATATGATATCGTTGCGTTCGGTTACAATTCATCGAACCATTACGATTTCTATAAAAATATCCATAATTCGTAACTCTTGTTATCGAAATAACGCGGAAAAATTGTTTGGCCGACAATTCTACTATGTCCCCTCGTGCCGGTCAGGAGATTGACGAAGTATCAGCTTTGCGGTCATGTCGGTCCGGCGGGAGTGATTTTGTCAAAAAGTAAAATGATATCGCTGCATTCGGTTACAATCCATCGAACCATTACGATTTCTATAAAAATATCCATAATTCGTAACTCTTTTTAGCGAAATAACGCGGAGAAACTGTTTGGCCGACAATTCTTCTATGTCCCCACGTGCCGGTCGGGGGATTGACAAAGGCCCAGCTTTCCGGTCAGGTCTGTCCGGGTGCAATTTTATAAATAAAATAAATTGATATCGCTGCACTCTACTACAACTCGTCGCACCATTACGATTTCTATAAAAACATCCATAATTCGTAACTCTTTTTGTCAAAATAACGCGGAAAAACTGTTTGGCCGACAATACCTCTATGTCCCCACGTGCCGGTCGGGAGATTGACAAAGTGTCTGCTTAGCGGTCATGTCGGCCCGGCGGGAGCCATTTTACCAAAAAGTAAAATGATATTCGTGCATTCGATTACAATTCGTCGAACCATTACGATTTCTATAAAAATATCCATAATTCGTAACTCTTGTTATCGAAATAACGCGGAAAAACTGTTTGGCCGACAATTCTTCTATGTCCCCACGTGCCGGTCGGGAGATTGACAAAGTGTCTGCTTAGCGGTCATGTCGGCCCGGCGGGAGCCATTTTACCAAAAAGTAAAATGATATTCGTGCATTCGATTGCAATTCGTCGAACCATTACGATTTCTATAAAAATATCCATAATTCGTAACTCTTTTTAGCGAAATAACGCGGAGAAACTGTTTGGCCGACAATTCTTCTATGTCCCCACGTGCCGGTCGGGGGATTGACAAAGACCCAGCTTTCCGGTCAGGTCTGTCCGGGTGCAATTTTATAAATAAAATAAATTGATATCGCTGCACTCTACTACAACTCGTCGCACCATTACGATTTCTATAAAAACATCCATAATTCGTAATTCTTGTTATCGAAATAACACGAAAAAACTGTTTGGCCGACAATTCTCCTATGTCGCCTAGTGCCGGTCGGGAAATTGACAAAGTTTGATCTTTGCCGTCATGTCGGTCCGGCGGCAGTCATTTTATCAAAAAGTAAAATGATATCGTTGCATTCGGTTACAATTCATCGAACCATTACGATTTCTATAAAAATATCCATAATTCGTAACTCTTGTTATCGAAATAACGCGGAAAAATTGTTTGGCCGACAATTCTACTATGTCCCCTCGTGCCGATCGGGAAATTGACGAAGTTTCAGCTTTGCGGTCATGTCGGTCCGGCGGGAGCCATTTTATCAAAAAGTAAAATGATATCGCTGCATTCGGTTACAATCCATCGAACCATTACGATTTCTATAAAAACATCCATAATTCGTAACTCTTGTTATCGAAATAACGCGGAATAACTGTTTGGCCGACAATGCTTCTATGTCCCTACGTACCGGTCAGGAGATTGACGAAGTTTCAGCTTTGCGGTCATGTCGGTCCGGCGGCAGCCATTTTATCAAAAAGTAAAATGATATCGCTGCATTCGGTTACAATCCATCGAACCATTACGATTTCTATAAAAATATCCATAATTCGTAACTCTTTTTGTCGAAATAACGCGGAAAATCTGTTTGGCCGACAATGCTTCTATGTCCCTACGTACCGGTCAGGAGACTGACGAAGTATCAGCTTTGCGGTCATGTCGGTCCGGCGGGAGCGATTTTGTCAAAAAGTAAAATGATATCGCTGCATTCGGTTACAATCCATCGAACCATTACGATTTCTATAAGCATATCCATAATTCGTAACTCTTTTTACCGAAATAACGCGGAGAAACTGTTTGGCCGACAATTCTTCTATGTCCCCACGTGCCGGTCGGGGGATTGACAAAGACCCAGCTTTCCGGTCAGGTCTGTCCGGGTGCAATTTTATAAATAAAATAAATTGATATCGCTGCACTCTACTACAATTCATCGAACCATTACGATTTCTATAAAAATATCCATAATTCGTAACTCTTGTTATCGAAATAACGCGGAAAAATTGTTTGGCCGACAATTCTACTATGTCCCCTCGTGCCGATCAGGAAATTGACGAAGTTTCAGCTTTGCGGTCATGTCGGTCCGGCGGGAGCCATTTTATCAAAAAGTAAAATGATATCGCTGCATTCGGTTACAATCCATCGAACCATTACGATTTCTATAAAAACATCCATAACTCGTAACTCTTTTTGTCGAAATAACGCGGAAAAACTGTTTGGCCGACAATACCTCTATGTCCCCACGTGCCGGTCGGGAGATTGACAAAGTGTCTGCTAAGCGGTCATGTCGGCCCGGCGGGAGCCATTTTACCATAAAGTAAAATGATATTCGTGCATTCGATTACAATTCGTCGAACCATTACGATTTCTATAAAAATATCCATAATTCGTAACTCTTGTTATCGAAATAACGCGGAGAAACTGTTTGGCCGACAATTCTTCTATGTCCCCACGTGCCGGTCGGGAGATTGACAAAGACCCAGCTTTCCGGTCAGGTCTGTCCGGCGGGTGCAATTTTATAAATAAAATATATTGATATCGCTGCACTCTACTACAACTCGTCGCACCATTACGATTTCTATAAAAACATCCATAATTCGTAATTCTTGTTATCGAAATAACACGAAAAAACTGTTCGGCCGACATTTCTTCTATGTCCCGACGTGCCGGTCGGGAGATTGACAATGTTTCAGCTTTGCGGTCATGCCGGCCCGGCGGGAGACATTTTATCAAAAAGTAAAATGATATCGCTGCATTCGGTTACAATTCATCGAACCATTACGATTTCTCTGAAAACATCCATAATTCGTAATTCTTTTTATCGAAATAACGCGGAAAAACTGTTTGGCCGACAATTCTCCTATGTCGCCTTGTGCCGGTCGGGAAATTGACAAAGTTTGATCTCTGCCGTCATGTCGGTCCGGCGGCAGTCATTTTATCAAAAAGTAAAATGATATCGCTGCATTCGGTTACAATCCATCGAACCATTACGATTTCTATAAAAACATCCACAATTCGTAACTCTTTTTGTCGAAATAACGCGGAAAATCTGTTTGGCCGACAATGCTTCTATGTCCCTACGTACCGGTCAGGAGACTGACGAAGTATCAGCTTTGCGGTCATGTCGGTCCGGCGGGAGCGATTTTGTCAAAAAGTAAAATGATATCGCTGCATTCGGTTACAATCCATCGAACCATTACAATTTCTATAAGAATATCCATAATTCGTAACTCTTTTTATCGAAATAACGCGGAGAAACTGTTTGGCCGACAATTCTTCTATGTCCCCACGTGCCGGTCGGGGGATTGACAAAGACCCAGCTTTCCGGTCAGGTCTGTCCGGGTGCAATTTTATAAATAAAATAAATTGATATCGCTGCACTCTACTACAATTCATCGAACCATTACGATTTCTATAAAAATATCCATAATTCGTAACTCTTGTTATCGAAATAACGCGGAAAAATTGTTTGGCCGACAATTCTACTATGTCCCCTCGTGCCGATCAGGAAATTGACGAAGTTTCAGCTTTGCGGTCATGTCGGTCCGGCGGGAGCCATTTTATCAAAAAGTAAAATGATATCGCTGCATTCGGTTACAATCCATCGAACCATTACGATTTCTATAAAAACATCCATAACTCGTAACTCTTTTTGTCGAAATAACGCGGAAAAACTGTTTGGCCGACAATACCTCTATGTCCCCACGTGCCGGTCGGGAGATTGACAAAGTGTCTGCTAAGCGGTCATGTCGGCCCGGCGGGAGCCATTTTACCATAAAGTAAAATGATATTCGTGCATTCGATTACAATTCGTCGAACCATTACGATTTCTATAAAAATATCCATAATTCGTAACTCTTGTTATCGAAATAACGCGGAGAAACTGTTTGGCCGACAATTCTTCTATGTCCCCACGTGCCGGTCGGGAGATTGACAAAGACCCAGCTTTCCGGTCAGGTCTGTCCGGCGGGTGCAATTTTATAAATAAAATATATTGATATCGCTGCACTCTACTACAACTCGTCGCACCATTACGATTTCTATAAAAACATCCATAATTCGTAATTCTTGTTATCGAAATAACACGAAAAAACTGTTCGGCCGACATTTCTTCTATGTCCCGACGTGCCGGTCGGGAGATTGACAATGTTTCAGCTTTGCGGTCATGCCGGCCCGGCGGGAGACATTTTATCAAAAAGTAAAATGATATCGCTGCATTCGGTTACAATTCATCGAACCATTACGATTTCTCTGAAAACATCCATAATTCGTAATTCTTTTTATCGAAATAACGCGGAAAAACTGTTTGGCCGACAATTCTCCTATGTCGCCTTGTGCCGGTCGGGAAATTGACAAAGTTTGATCTCTGCCGTCATGTCGGTCCGGCGGCAGTCATTTTATCAAAAAGTAAAATGATATCGTTGCGTTCGGTTACAATTCATCGAACCATTACGATTTCTATAAAAATATCCATAATTCGTAACTCTTGTTATAGAAATAACGCGGAAAAATTGTTTGGCCGACAATTCTACTATGTCCCCACGTGCCGGTCGGGGGATTGACAAAGACCCAGCTTTCCGGTCAGGTCTGTCCGGGTGCAATTTTATAAATAAAATAAATTGATATCGCTGCACTCTACTACAACTCGTCGCACCATTACGATTTCTATAAAAACATCCATAATTCGTAACTCTTTTTGTCGAAATAACGCGGAAAAACTGTTTGGCCGACAATACCTCTATGTCCCCACGTGCCGGTCAGGAGATTGACAAAGTGTCTGCTTAGCGGTCATGTCGGCCCGGCGGGAGCCATTTTACCAAAAAGTAAAATGATATTCGTGCATTCGATTACAATTCGTCGAACCATTACGATTTCTATAAAAATATCCATAATTCGTAACTCTTGTTATCGAAATAACGCGGAGAAACTGTTTGGCCGACAATTCTTCTATGTCCCCACGTGCCGGTCGGGAGATTGACAAAGTGTCTGCTAAGCGGTCATGTCGGCCCGGCGGGAGCCATTTTACCAAAAAGTAAAATGATATCGCTGCATTCGGTTACAATTCATCGAACCATTACGATTTCTCTGAAAACATCCATAATTCGTAATTCTTTTTATCGAAATAACGCGGAAAAACTGTTTGGCCGACAATTCTCCTATGTCGCCTTGTGCCGGTCGGGAAATTGACAAAGTTTGATCTCTGCCGTCATGTCGGTCCGGCGGCAGTCATTTTATCAAAAAGTAAAATGATATCGTTGCGTTCGGTTACAATTCATCGAACCATTACGATTTCTATAAAAATATCCATAATTCGTAACTCTTGTTATCGAAATAACGCGGAAAAATTGTTTGGCTAACAATTCTACTATGTCCCCTTGTGCCGATCGGGAAATTGACGAAGTTTCAGCTTTGCGGTCATGTCGGTCCGGCGGGAGCCATTTTATCAAAAAGTAAAATGATATCGCTGCATTCGGTTACAATCCATCGAACCATTACGATTTCTATAAAAACATCCATAATTCGTAACTCTTGTTATCGAAATAACGCGGAATAACTGTTTGGCCGACAATGCTTCTATGTCCCTACGTACCGGTCAGGAGATTGACGAAGTTTCAGCTTTGCGGTCATGTCGGTCCGGCGGCAGCCATTTTATCAAAAAGTAAAATGATATCGCTGCATTCGGTTACAATCCATCGAACCATTACGATTTCTATAAAAACATCCATAATTCGTAACGCTTTTTGTCGAAATAACGCGGAAAAACTGTTTGGCCGACAATGCCTCTATGTCCCTACGTACCGGTCAGGAGATTGACGAAGTATCAGCTTTGCGGTCATGTCGGTCCGGCGGGAGTGATTTTGTCAAAAAGTAAAATGATATCGCTGCATTCGGTTACAATCCATCGAACCATTACGATTTCTATAAAAACATCCATAATTCGTAACTCTTTTTGTCGAAATAACGCGGAAAAACAGTTTGGCCGACAATGCTTCTATGTCCCTACGTACCGGTCAGGAGATTGACGAAGTATCAGCTTTGCGGTCATGTCGGTCCGGCGGGAGTGATTTTGTCAAAAAGTAAAATGATATCGCTGCATTCGGTTACAATCCATCGAACCATTACGATTTCTATAAAAATATCCATAATTCGTAACTCTTGTTATCGAAATAACGCGGAGAAACTGTTTGGCCGACAATTCTTCTATGTCCCCACGTGCCGGTCGGGAGATTTAAAAGTGTCTGCTTAGCGGTCAGGTCGGCCCGGCGGGAGCCATTTTACCAAAAAGTAAAATGATATTCGTGCATTCGATTGCAATTCGTCGAACCATTACGATTTCTATAAAAATATCCATAATTCGTAACTCTTTTTATCGAAATAACGCGGAGAAACTGTTTGGCCGACAATTCTTCTATGTCCCCACGTGCCGGTCGGGAGATTGACAAAGACCCAGCTTTCCGGTCAGGTCTGTCCGGCGGGTGCAATTTTATAAATAAAATAAATTGATATCGCTGCACTCTACTACAACTCGTCGCACCATTACGATTTCTATAAAAACATCCATAATTCGTAATTCTTGTTATCGAAATAACGCGGAGAAACTGTTTGGCCGACAATTCTTCTATGTCCCCACGTGCCGGTCGGGAGATTGACAAAGACCCAGCTTTCCGGACAGGTGTGTCCGGCGGGTGCAATTTTATAAATAAAATAAATTGATATCGCTGCACTCTACTGCAACTCGTCGCACCATTACGATTTCTATAAAAACATCCATAATTCGTAATTCTTGTTATCGAAATAACACGAAAAAACTGTTCGGCCGACATTTCTTCTATGTCCCCACGTGCCGGTCGGGGGATTGACAAAGACCCAGCTTTCCGGTCAGGTCTGTCCGGGTGCAATTTTATAAATAAAATAAATTGATATCGCTGCACTCTACTACAATTCATCGAACTATTACGATTTCTATAAAAATATCCATAATTCGTAACTCTTGTTATCGAAATAACGCGGAAAAATTGTTTGGCCGACAATTCTACTATGTCCCCTCGTGCCGATCAGGAAATTGACGAAGTTTCAGCTTTGCGGTCATGTCGGTCCGGCGGGAGCCATTTTATCAAAAAGTAAAATGATATCGCTGCATTCGGTTACAATCCATCGAACCATTACGATTTCTATAAAAATATCCATAATTCGTAACTCTTGTTATCGAAATAACGCGGAGAAACTGTTTGGCCGACAATTCTTCTATGGCCCCACGTGCCGGTCGGGAGATTGACAAAGACCCAGCTTTCCGGTCAGGTCTGTCCGGCGGGTGCAATTTTATAAATAAAATAAATTGATATCGCTGCACTCTACTACAACTCGTCGCACCATTACGATTTCTATAAAAACATCCATAATTCGTAATTCTTGTTATCGAAATAACACGAAAAAACTGTTCGGCCGACATTTCTTCTATGTCCCGACGTGCCGGTCGGGAGATTGACAATGTTTCAGCTTTGCGGTCATGCCGGCCCGGCGGGAGACATTTTATCAAAAAGTAAAATGATATCGCTTCATTCGGTTACAATCCATCGAACCATTACGATTTCTATAAAAACATCCATAATTCGTAACTCTTGTTATCGAAATAACGCGGAATAACTGTTTGGCCGACAATGCTTCTATGTCCCTACGTACCGGTCAGGAGATTGACAAAGTGTCTGCTTAGCGGTCATGTCGGCCCGGCGGGAGCCATTTTACCAAAAAGTAAAATGATATTCGTGCATTCGATTACAATTCGTCGAACCATTACGATTTCTATAAAAATATCCATAATTCGTAACTCTTGTTATCGAAATAACGCGGAGAAACTGTTTGGCCGACAATTCTTCTATGTCCCCACGTGCCGGTCGGGAGATTGACAAAGACCCAGCTTTCCGGACAGGTGTGTCCGGCGGGTGCAATTTTATAAATAAAATAAATTGATATCGCTGCACTCTACTGCAACTCGTCGCACCATTACGATTTCTATAAAAACATCCATAATTCGTAATTCTTGTTATCGAAATAACACGAAAAAACTGTTCGGCCGACATTTCTTCTATGTCCCCACGTGCCGGTCGGGGGATTGACAAAGACCCAGCTTTCCGGTCAGGTCTGTCCGGGTGCAATTTTATAAATAAAATAAATTGATATCGCTGCACTCTACTACAATTCATCGAACTATTACGATTTCTATAAAAATATCCATAATTCGTAACTCTTGTTATCGAAATAACGCGGAAAAATTGTTTGGCCGACAATTCTACTATGTCCCCTCGTGCCGATCAGGAAATTGACGAAGTTTCAGCTTTGCGGTCATGTCGGTCCGGCGGGAGCCATTTTATCAAAAAGTAAAATGATATCGCTGCATTCGGTTACAATCCATCGAACCATTACGATTTCTATAAAAATATCCATAATTCGTAACTCTTGTTATCGAAATAACGCGGAGAAACTGTTTGGCCGACAATTCTTCTATGGCCCCACGTGCCGGTCGGGAGATTGACAAAGACCCAGCTTTCCGGTCAGGTCTGTCCGGCGGGTGCAATTTTATAAATAAAATAAATTGATATCGCTGCACTCTACTACAACTCGTCGCACCATTACGATTTCTATAAAAACATCCATAATTCGTAATTCTTGTTATCGAAATAACACGAAAAAACTGTTCGGCCGACATTTCTTCTATGTCCCGACGTGCCGGTCGGGAGATTGACAATGTTTCAGCTTTGCGGTCATGCCGGCCCGGCGGGAGACATTTTATCAAAAAGTAAAATGATATCGCTTCATTCGGTTACAATCCATCGAACCATTACGATTTCTATAAAAACATCCATAATTCGTAACTCTTGTTATCGAAATAACGCGGAATAACTGTTTGGCCGACAATGCTTCTATGTCCCTACGTACCGGTCAGGAGATTGACAAAGTGTCTGCTTAGCGGTCATGTCGGCCCGGCGGGAGCCATTTTACCAAAAAGTAAAATGATATTCGTGCATTCGATTACAATTCGTCGAACCATTACGATTTCTATAAAAATATCCATAATTCGTAACTCTTGTTATCGAAATAACGCGGAGAAACTGTTTGGCCGACAATTCTTCTATGTCCCCACGTGCCGGTCGGGAGATTGACAAAGACCCAGCTTTCCGGTCAGGTCTGTCCGGCGGGTGCAATTTTATAAATAAAATATATTGATATCGCTGCACTCTACTACAACTCGTCGCACCATTACGATTTCTATAAAAACATCCATAATTCGTAATTCTTGTTATCGAATAACACGAAAAAACTGTTCGGCCGACATTTCGTCTATGTCCCGACGTGCCGTTCGGGAGATTGACAATGTTTCAGCTTTGCGGTCATGCCGGCCCGGCGGGAGACATTTTATCAAAAAGTAAAATGATATCGCTGCATTCGGTTACAATTCATCGAACCATTACGATTTCACTGAAAACATCCATAATTCGTAATTCTTTTTATCGAAATAACGCGGAAAAACTGTTTGGCCCACAATTCTCCTATGTCGCCTTGTGCCGGTCGGGAAATTGACAAAGTTTGATCTCTGCCGTCATGTCGGTCCGGCGGCAGTCATTTTATCAAAAAGTAAAATGATATCGCTGCATTCGGTTACAATCCATCGAACCATTACGATTTCTATAAAAATATCCATAATTCGTAACTCTTTTTAGCGAAATAACGCGGAGAAACTGTTTGGCCGACAATTCTTCTATGTCCCCACGTGCCGGTCGGGGGATTGACAAAGACCCAGCTTTCCGGTCAGGTCTGTCCGGGTGCAATTTTATAAATAAAATAAATTGATATCGCTGCACTCTACTACAACTCGTCGCACCATTACGATTTCTATAAAAACATCCATAATTCGTAACTCTTTTTGTCGAAATAACGCGGAAAAACTGTTTGGCCGACAATACCTCTATGTCCCCACGTGCCGGTCGGGAGATTGACAAAGTGTCTGCTTAGCGGTCATGTCGGCCCGGCGGGAGCCATTTTACCAAAAAGTAAAATGATATTCGTGCATTCGATTACAATTCGTCGAACCATTACGATTTCTATAAAAATATCCATAATTCGTAACTCTTGTTATCGAAATAACGCGGAGAAACTGTTTGGCCGACAATTCTTCTATGTCCCCACGTGCCGGTCGGGAGATTGACAAAGTGTCTGCTTAGCGGTCATGTCGGCCCGGCGGGAGCCATTTTACCAAAAAGTAAAATGATATTCGTGCATTCGATTGCAATTCGTCGAACCATTACGATTTCTATAAAAATATCCATAATTCGTAACTCTTTTTAGCGAAATAACGCGGAGAAACTGTTTGGCCGACAATTCTTCTATGTCCCCACGTGCCGGTCGGGGGATTGACAAAGACCCAGCTTTCCGGTCAGGTCTGTCCGGGTGCAATTTTATAAATAAAATAAATTGATATCGCTGCACTCTACTACAACTCGTCGCACCATTACGATTTCTATAAAAACATCCATAATTCGTAATTCTTGTTATCGAAATAACACGAAAAAACTGTTTGGCCGACAATTCTCCTATGTCGCCTAGTGCCGGTCGGGAAATTGACAAAGTTTGATCTTTGCCGTCATGTCGGTCCGGCGGCAGTCATTTTATCAAAAAGTAAAATGATATCGTTGCATTCGGTTACAATTCATCGAACCATTACGATTTCTATAAAAATATCCATAATTCGTAACTCTTGTTATCGAAATAACGCGGAAAAATTGTTTGGCCGACAATTCTACTATGTCCCCTCGTGCCGATCGGGAAATTGACGAAGTTTCAGCTTTGCGGTCATGTCGGTCCGGCGGGAGCCATTTTATCAAAAAGTAAAATGATATCGCTGCATTCGGTTACAATCCATCGAACCATTACGATTTCTATAAAAACATCCATAATTCGTAACTCTTGTTATCGAAATAACGCGGAATAACTGTTTGGCCGACAATGCTTCTATGTCCCTACGTACCGGTCAGGAGATTGACGAAGTTTCAGCTTTGCGGTCATGTCGGTCCGGCGGCAGCCATTTTATCAAAAAGTAAAATGATATCGCTGCATTCGGTTACAATCCATCGAACCATTACGATTTCTATAAAAATATCCATAATTCGTAACTCTTTTTGTCGAAATAACGCGGAAAATCTGTTTGGCCGACAATGCTTCTATGTCCCTACGTACCGGTCAGGAGACTGACGAAGTATCAGCTTTGCGGTCATGTCGGTCCGGCGGGAGCGATTTTGTCAAAAAGTAAAATGATATCGCTGCATTCGGTTACAATCCATCGAACCATTACGATTTCTATAAGAATATCCATAATTCGTAACTCTTTTTATCGAAATAACGCGGAGAAACTGTTTGGCCGACAATTCTTCTATGTCCCCACGTGCCGGTCGGGGGATTGACAAAGACCCAGCTTTCCGGTCAGGTCTGTCCGGGTGCAATTTTATAAATAAAATAAATTGATATCGCTGCACTCTACTACAATTCATCGAACCATTACGATTTCTATAAAAATATCCATAATTCGTAACTCTTGTTATCGAAATAACGCGGAAAAATTGTTTGGCCGACAATTCTACTATGTCCCCTCGTGCCGATCAGGAAATTGACGAAGTTTCAGCTTTGCGGTCATGTCGGTCCGGCGGGAGCCATTTTATCAAAAAGTAAAATGATATCGCTGCATTCGGTTACAATCCATCGAACCATTACGATTTCTATAAAAACATCCATAACTCGTAACTCTTTTTGTCGAAATAACGCGGAAAAACTGTTTGGCCGACAATACCTCTATGTCCCCACGTGCCGGTCGGGAGATTGACAAAGTGTCTGCTAAGCGGTCATGTCGGCCCGGCGGGAGCCATTTTACCATAAAGTAAAATGATATTCGTGCATTCGATTACAATTCGTCGAACCATTACGATTTCTATAAAAATATCCATAATTCGTAACTCTTGTTATCGAAATAACGCGGAGAAACTGTTTGGCCGACAATTCTTCTATGTCCCCACGTGCCGGTCGGGAGATTGACAAAGACCCAGCTTTCCGGTCAGGTCTGTCCGGCGGGTGCAATTTTATAAATAAAATATATTGATATCGCTGCACTCTACTACAACTCGTCGCACCATTACGATTTCTATAAAAACATCCATAATTCGTAATTCTTGTTATCGAAATAACACGAAAAAACTGTTCGGCCGACATTTCTTCTATGTCCCGACGTGCCGGTCGGGAGATTGACAATGTTTCAGCTTTGCGGTCATGCGGGCCCGGCGGGAGACATTTTATCAAAAAGTAAAATGATATCGCTGCATTCGGTTACAATTCATCGAACCATTACGATTTCTCTGAAAACATCCATAATTCGTAATTCTTTTTATCGAAATAACGCGGAAAAACTGTTTGGCCGACAATTCTCCTATGTCGCCTTGTGCCGGTCGGGAAATTGACAAAGTTTGATCTCTGCCGTCATGTCGGTCCGGCGGCAGTCATTTTATCAAAAAGTAAAATGATATCGTTGCGTTCGGTTACAATTCATCGAACCATTACGATTTCTATAAAAATATCCATAATTCGTAACTCTTGTTATAGAAATAACGCGGAAAAATTGTTTGGCCGACAATTCTACTATGTCCCCACGTGCCGGTCGGGGGATTGACAAAGACCCAGCTTTCCGGTCAGGTCTGTCCGGGTGCAATTTTATAAATAAAATAAATTGATATCGCTGCACTCTACTACAACTCGTCGCACCATTACGATTTCTATAAAAACATCCATAATTCGTAACTCTTTTTGTCGAAATAACGCGGAAAAACTGTTTGGCCGACAATACCTCTATGTCCCCACGTGCCGGTCAGGAGATTGACAAAGTGTCTGCTTAGCGGTCATGTCGGCCCGGCGGGAGCCATTTTACCAAAAAGTAAAATGATATTCGTGCATTCGATTACAATTCGTCGAACCATTACGATTTCTATAAAAATATCCATAATTCGTAACTCTTGTTATCGAAATAACGCGGAGAAACTGTTTGGCCGACAATTCTTCTATGTCCCCACGTGCCGGTCGGGAGATTGACAAAGTGTCTGCTAAGCGGTCATGTCGGCCCGGCGGGAGCCATTTTACCAAAAAGTAAAATGATATCGCTGCATTCGGTTACAATTCATCGAACCATTACGATTTCTCTGAAAACATCCATAATTCGTAATTCTTTTTATCGAAATAACGCGGAAAAACTGTTTGGCCGACAATTCTCCTATGTCGCCTTGTGCCGGTCGGGAAATTGACAAAGTTTGATCTCTGCCGTCATGTCGGTCCGGCGGCAGTCATTTTATCAAAAAGTAAAATGATATCGTTGCGTTCGGTTACAATTCATCGAACCATTACGATTTCTATAAAAATATCCATAATTCGTAACTCTTGTTATCGAAATAACGCGGAAAAATTGTTTGGCCAACAATTCTACTATGTCCCCTTGTGCCGATCGGGAAATTGACGAAGTTTCAGCTTTGCGGTCATGTCGGTCCGGCGGGAGCCATTTTATCAAAAAGTAAAATGATATCGCTGCATTCGGTTACAATCCATCGAACCATTACGATTTCTATAAAAACATCCATAATTCGTAACTCTTGTTATCGAAATAACGCGGAATAACTGTTTGGCCGACAATGCTTCTATGTCCCTACGTACCGGTCAGGAGATTGACGAAGTTTCAGCTTTGCGGTCATGTCGGTCCGGCGGCAGCCATTTTATCAAAAAGTAAAATGATATCGCTGCATTCGGTTACAATCCATCGAACCATTACGATTTCTATAAAAACATCCATAATTCGTAACGCTTTTTGTCGAAATAACGCGGAAAAACTGTTTGGCCGACAATGCCTCTATGTCCCTACGTACCGGTCAGGAGATTGACGAAGTATCAGCTTTGCGGTCATGTCGGTCCGGCGGGAGTGATTTTGTCAAAAAGTAAAATGATATCGCTGCATTCGGTTACAATCCATCGAACCATTACGATTTCTATAAAAACATCCATAATTCGTAACTCTTTTTGTCGAAATAACGCGGAAAAACAGTTTGGCCGACAATGCTTCTATGTCCCTACGTACCGGTCAGGAGATTGACGAAGTATCAGCTTTGCGGTCATGTCGGTCCGGCGGGAGTGATTTTGTCAAAAAGTAAAATGATATCGCTGCATTCGGTTACAATCCATCGAACCATTACGATTTCTATAAAAATATCCATAATTCGTAACTCTTGTTATCGAAATAACGCGGAGAAACTGTTTGGCCGACAATTCTTCTATGTCCCCACGTGCCGGTCGGGAGATTTAAAAGTGTCTGCTTAGCGGTCAGGTCGGCCCGGCGGGAGCCATTTTACCAAAAAGTAAAATGATATTCGTGCATTCGATTGCAATTCGTCGAACCATTACGATTTCTATAAAAATATCCATAATTCGTAACTCTTTTTATCGAAATAACGCGGAGAAACTGTTTGGCCGACAATTCTTCTATGTCCCCACGTGCCGGTCGGGAGATTGACAAAGACCCAGCTTTCCGGTCAGGTCTGTCCGGCGGGTGCAATTTTATAAATAAAATAAATTGATATCGCTGCACTCTACTACAACTCGTCGCACCATTACGATTTCTATAAAAACATCCATAATTCGTAATTCTTGTTATCGAAATAACGCGGAGAAACTGTTTGGCCGACAATTCTTCTATGTCCCCACGTGCCGGTCGGGAGATTGACAAAGACCCAGCTTTCCGGACAGGTGTGTCCGGCGGGTGCAATTTTATAAATAAAATAAATTGATATCGCTGCACTCTACTGCAACTCGTCGCACCATTACGATTTCTATAAAAACATCCATAATTCGTAATTCTTGTTATCGAAATAACACGAAAAAACTGTTCGGCCGACATTTCTTCTATGTCCCCACGTGCCGGTCGGGGGATTGACAAAGACCCAGCTTTCCGGTCAGGTCTGTCCGGGTGCAATTTTATAAATAAAATAAATTGATATCGCTGCACTCTACTACAATTCATCGAACTATTACGATTTCTATAAAAATATCCATAATTCGTAACTCTTGTTATCGAAATAACGCGGAAAAATTGTTTGGCCGACAATTCTACTATGTCCCCTCGTGCCGATCAGGAAATTGACGAAGTTTCAGCTTTGCGGTCATGTCGGTCCGGCGGGAGCCATTTTATCAAAAAGTAAAATGATATCGCTGCATTCGGTTACAATCCATCGAACCATTACGATTTCTATAAAAATATCCATAATTCGTAACTCTTGTTATCGAAATAACGCGGAGAAACTGTTTGGCCGACAATTCTTCTATGGCCCCACGTGCCGGTCGGGAGATTGACAAAGACCCAGCTTTCCGGTCAGGTCTGTCCGGCGGGTGCAATTTTATAAATAAAATAAATTGATATCGCTGCACTCTACTACAACTCGTCGCACCATTACGATTTCTATAAAAACATCCATAATTCGTAATTCTTGTTATCGAAATAACACGAAAAAACTGTTCGGCCGACATTTCTTCTATGTCCCGACGTGCCGGTCGGGAGATTGACAATGTTTCAGCTTTGCGGTCATGCCGGCCCGGCGGGAGACATTTTATCAAAAAGTAAAATGATATCGCTTCATTCGGTTACAATCCATCGAACCATTACGATTTCTATAAAAACATCCATAATTCGTAACTCTTGTTATCGAAATAACGCGGAATAACTGTTTGGCCGACAATGCTTCTATGTCCCTACGTACCGGTCAGGAGATTGACGAAGTTTCAGCTTTGCGGTCATGTCGGTCCGGCGGCAGCCATTTTATCAAAAAGTAAAATGATATCGCTGCATTCGGTTACAATCCATCGAACCATTATGATTTCTATAAAAACATCCATAATTCGTAACTCTTTTTGTCGAAATAACGCGGAAAAACTGTTTGGCCAACAATGCTTCTATGTCCCTATGTACCGGTCAGGAGATTGACGAAGTATCAGCTTTGCGGTCATGTCGGTCCGGCGGGAGTGATTTTGTCAAAAAGTAAAATGATATCGCTGCATTCGGTTACAATCCATCGAACCATTACGATTTCTATAAAAATATCCATAATTCGTAACTCTTTTTATCGAAATAACGCGGAGAAACTGTTTGGCCGACAATTCTGCTATGTCCCCACGTGCCGGTCGGGGGATTGACAAAGACCCAGCTTTCCGGTCAGGTCTGTCCGGGTGCAATTTTATAAATAAAATAAATTGATATCGCTGCACTCTACTACAATTCATCGAACCATTACGATTTCTATAAAAATATCCATAATTCGTAACTCTTGTTATCGAAATAACGCGGAAAAATTGTTTGGCCGACAATTCTACTATGTCCCCTCGTGCCGATCAGGAAATTGACGAAGTTTCAGCTTTGCGGTCATGTCGGTCCGGCGGGAGCCATTTTATCAAAAAGTAAAATGATATCGCTGCATTCGGTTACAATCCATCGAACCATTACGATTTCTATAAAAACATCCATAACTCGTAACTCTTTTTGTCGAAATAACGCGGAAAAACTGTTTGGCCGACAATACCTCTATGTCCCCACGTGCCGGTCGGGAGATTGACAAAGTGTCTGCTAAGCGGTCATGTCGGCCCGGCGGGAGCCATTTTACCATAAAGTAAAATGATATTCGTGCATTCGATTACAATTCGTCGAACCATTACGATTTCTATAAAAATATCCATAATTCGTAACTCTTGTTATCGAAATAACGCGGAGAAACTGTTTGGCCGACAATTCTTCTATGTCCCCACGTGCCGGTCGGGAGATTGACAAAGACCCAGCTTTCCGGTCAGGTCTGTCCGGCGGGTGCAATTTTATAAATAAAATATATTGATATCGCTGCACTCTACTACAACTCGTCGCACCATTACGATTTCTATAAAAACATCCATAATTCGTAATTCTTGTTATCGAAATAACACGAAAAAACTGTTCGGCCGACATTTCTTCTATGTCCCGACGTGCCGGTCGGGAGATTGACAATGTTTCAGCTTTGCGGTCATGCCGGCCCGGCGGGAGACATTTTATCAAAAAGTAAAATGATATCGCTGCATTCGGTTACAATTCATCGAACCATTACGATTTCTCTGAAAACATCCATAATTCGTAATTCTTTTTATCGAAATAACGCGGAAAAACTGTTTGGCCGACAATTCTCCTATGTCGCCTTGTGCCGGTCGGGAAATTGACAAAGTTTGATCTCTGCCGTCATGTCGGTCCGGCGGCAGTCATTTTATCAAAAAGTAAAATGATATCGTTGCGTTCGGTTACAATTCATCGAACCATTACGATTTCTATAAAAATATCCATAATTCGTAACTCTTGTTATAGAAATAACGCGGAAAAATTGTTTGGCCGACAATTCTACTATGTCCCCACGTGCCGGTCGGGGGATTGACAAAGACCCAGCTTTCCGGTCAGGTCTGTCCGGGTGCAATTTTATAAATAAAATAAATTGATATCGCTGCACTCTACTACAACTCGTCGCACCATTACGATTTCTATAAAAACATCCATAATTCGTAATTCTTGTTATCGAAATAACACGAAAAAACTGTTCGGCCGACATTTCTTCTATGTCCCGACGTGCCGGTCGGGAGATTGACAATGTTTCAGCTTTGCGGTCATGCCGGCCCGGCGGGAGACATTTTATCAAAAAGTAAAATGATATCGCTGCATTCGGTTACAATTCATCGAACCATTACGATTTCTCTGAAAACATCCATAATTCGTAATTCTTTTTATCGAAATAACGCGGAAAAACTGTTTGGCCGACAATTCTCCTATGTCGCCTTGTGCCGGTCGGGAAATTGACAAAGTTTGATCTCTGCCGTCATGTCGGTCCGGCGGCAGTCATTTTATCAAAAAGTAAAATGATATCGTTGCGTTCGGTTACAATTCATCGAACCATTACGATTTCTATAAAAATATCCATAATTCGTAACTCTTGTTATAGAAATAACGCGGAAAAATTGTTTGGCCGACAATTCTACTATGTCCCCACGTGCCGGTCGGGGGATTGACAAAGACCCAGCTTTCCGGTCAGGTCTGTCCGGGTGCAATTTTATAAATAAAATAAATTGATATCGCTGCACTCTACTACAACTCGTCGCACCATTACGATTTCTATAAAAACATCCATAATTCGTAACTCTTTTTGTCGAAATAACGCGGAAAAACTGTTTGGCCGACAATACCTCTATGTCCCCACGTGCCGGTCAGGAGATTGACAAAGTGTCTGCTTAGCGGTCATGTCGGCCCGGCGGGAGCCATTTTACCAAAAAGTAAAATGATATTCGTGCATTCGATTACAATTCGTCGAACCATTACGATTTCTATAAAAATATCCATAATTCGTAACTCTTGTTATCGAAATAACGCGGAGAAACTGTTTGGCCGACAATTCTTCTATGTCCCCACGTGCCGGTCGGGAGATTGACAAAGTGTCTGCTAAGCGGTCATGTCGGCCCGGCGGGAGCCATTTTACCAAAAAGTAAAATGATATCGCTGCATTCGGTTACAATTCATCGAACCATTACGATTTCTCTGAAAACATCCATAATTCGTAATTCTTTTTATCGAAATAACGCGGAAAAACTGTTTGGCCGACAATTCTCCTATGTCGCCTTGTGCCGGTCGGGAAATTGACAAAGTTTGATCTCTGCCGTCATGTCGGTCCGGCGGCAGTCATTTTATCAAAAAGTAAAATGATATCGTTGCGTTCGGTTACAATTCATCGAACCATTACGATTTCTATAAAAATATCCATAATTCGTAACTCTTGTTATCGAAATAACGCGGAAAAATTGTTTGGCCAACAATTCTACTATGTCCCCTTGTGCCGATCGGGAAATTGACGAAGTTTCAGCTTTGCGGTCATGTCGGTCCGGCGGGAGCCATTTTATCAAAAAGTAAAATGATATCGCTGCATTCGGTTACAATCCATCGAACCATTACGATTTCTATAAAAACATCCATAATTCGTAACTCTTGTTATCGAAATAACGCGGAATAACTGTTTGGCCGACAATGCTTCTATGTCCCTACGTACCGGTCAGGAGATTGACGAAGTTTCAGCTTTGCGGTCATGTCGGTCCGGCGGCAGCCATTTTATCAAAAAGTAAAATGATATCGCTGCATTCGGTTACAATCCATCGAACCATTACGATTTCTATAAAAACATCCATAATTCGTAACGCTTTTTGTCGAAATAACGCGGAAAAACTGTTTGGCCGACAATGCCTCTATGTCCCTACGTACCGGTCAGGAGATTGACGAAGTATCAGCTTTGCGGTCATGTCGGTCCGGCGGGAGTGATTTTGTCAAAAAGTAAAATGATATCGCTGCATTCGGTTACAATCCATCGAACCATTACGATTTCTATAAAAACATCCATAATTCGTAACTCTTTTTGTCGAAATAACGCGGAAAAACAGTTTGGCCGACAATGCTTCTATGTCCCTACGTACCGGTCAGGAGATTGACGAAGTATCAGCTTTGCGGTCATGTCGGTCCGGCGGGAGTGATTTTGTCAAAAAGTAAAATGATATCGCTGCATTCGGTTACAATCCATCGAACCATTACGATTTCTATAAAAATATCCATAATTCGTAACTCTTGTTATCGAAATAACGCGGAGAAACTGTTTGGCCGACAATTCTTCTATGTCCCCACGTGCCGGTCGGGAGATTTAAAAGTGTCTGCTTAGCGGTCAGGTCGGCCCGGCGGGGGCCATTTTACCAAAAAGTAAAATGATATTCGTGCATTCGATTGCAATTCGTCGAACCATTACGATTTCTATAAAAATATCCATAATTCGTAACTCTTTTTATCGAAATAACGCGGAGAAACTGTTTGGCCGACAATTCTTCTATGTCCCCACGTGCCGGTCGGGAGATTGACAAAGACCCAGCTTTCCGGTCAGGTCTGTCCGGCGGGTGCAATTTTATAAATAAAATAAATTGATATCGCTGCACTCTACTACAACTCGTCGCACCATTACGATTTCTATAAAAACATCCATAATTCGTAATTCTTGTTATCGAAATAACGCGGAGAAACTGTTTGGCCGACAATTCTTCTATGTCCCCACGTGCCGGTCGGGAGATTGACAAAGACCCAGCTTTCCGGACAGGTGTGTCCGGCGGGTGCAATTTTATAAATAAAATAAATTGATATCGCTGCACTCTACTGCAACTCGTCGCACCATTACGATTTCTATAAAAACATCCATAATTCGTAATTCTTGTTATCGAAATAACACGAAAAAACTGTTCGGCCGACATTTCTTCTATGTCCCCACGTGCCGGTCGGGAGATTGACAAAGACCCAGCTTTCCGGACAGGTGTGTCCGGCGGGTGCAATTTTATAAATAAAATAAATTGATATCGCTGCACTCTACTGCAACTCGTCGCACCATTACGATTTCTATAAAAACATCCATAATTCGTAATTCTTGTTATCGAAATAACACGAAAAAACTGTTCGGCCGACATTTCTTCTATGTCCCCACGTGCCGGTCGGGGGATTGACAAAGACCCAGCTTTCCGGTCAGGTCTGTCCGGGTGCAATTTTATAAATAAAATAAATTGATATCG
Organism: Bombus sonorus; assembly: GCA_029958995.1. Classification (NCBI taxonomy): domain Eukaryota; kingdom Metazoa; phylum Arthropoda; class Insecta; order Hymenoptera; family Apidae; genus Bombus; species Bombus sonorus. The sequence goes on along the minus strand of JARWAU010000024.1, from coordinate 1,405,955 downwards.
CTGCACTCTACTACAATTCATCGAACTATTACGATTTCTATAAAAATATCCATAATTCGTAACTCTTGTTATCGAAATAACGCGGAAAAATTGTTTGGCCGACAATTCTACTATGTCCCCTCGTGCCGATCAGGAAATTGACGAAGTTTCAGCTTTGCGGTCATGTCGGTCCGGCGGGAGCCATTTTATCAAAAAGTAAAATGATATCGCTGCATTCGGTTACAATCCATCGAACCATTACGATTTCTATAAAAATATCCATAATTCGTAACTCTTGTTATCGAAATAACGCGGAGAAACTGTTTGGCCGACAATTCTTCTATGGCCCCACGTGCCGGTCGGGAGATTGACAAAGACCCAGCTTTCCGGTCAGGTCTGTCCGGCGGGTGCAATTTTATAAATAAAATAAATTGATATCGCTGCACTCTACTACAACTCGTCGCACCATTACGATTTCTATAAAAACATCCATAATTCGTAATTCTTGTTATCGAAATAACACGAAAAAACTGTTCGGCCGACATTTCTTCTATGTCCCGACGTGCCGGTCGGGAGATTGACAATGTTTCAGCTTTGCGGTCATGCCGGCCCGGCGGGAGACATTTTATCAAAAAGTAAAATGATATCGCTTCATTCGGTTACAATCCATCGAACCATTACGATTTCTATAAAAACATCCATAATTCGTAACTCTTGTTATCGAAATAACGCGGAATAACTGTTTGGCCGACAATGCTTCTATGTCCCTACGTACCGGTCAGGAGATTGACGAAGTTTCAGCTTTGCGGTCATGTCGGTCCGGCGGCAGCCATTTTATCAAAAAGTAAAATGATATCGCTGCATTCGGTTACAATCCATCGAACCATTACGATTTCTATAAAAACATCCATAATTCGTAACTCTTTTTGTCGAAATAACGCGGAAAAACTGTTTGGCCGACAATGCTTCTATGTCCCTACGTACCGGTCAGGAGATTGACGAAGTATCAGCTTTGCGGTCATGTCGGTCCGGCGGGAGTGATTTTGTCAAAAAGTAAAATGATATCGCTGCATTCGGTTACAATCCATCGAACCATTACGATTTCTATAAAAATATCCATAATTCGTAACTCTTTTTAGCGAAATAACGCGGAGAAACTGTTTGGCCGACAATTCTTCTATGTCCCCACGTGCCGGTCGGGGGATTGACAAAGACCCAGCTTTCCGGTCAGGTCTGTCCGGGTGCAATTTTATAAATAAAATAAATTGATATCGCTGCACTCTACTACAATTCATCGAACCATTACGATTTCTATAAAAATATCCATAATTCGTAACTCTTGTTATCGAAATAACGCGGAAAAATTGTTTGGTCGACAATTCTACTATGTCCCCTCGTGCCGATCGGGAAATTGACGAAGTTTCAGCTTTGCGGTCATGTCGGTCCGGCGGGAGTGATTTTGTCAAAAAGTAAAATGATATCGCTGCATTCGGTTACAATCCATCGAACCATTACGATTTCTATAAAAATATCCATAATTCGTAACTCTTTTTAGCGAAATAACGCGGAGAAACTGTTTGGCCGACAATTCTTCTATGTCCCCACGTGCCGGTCGGGGGATTGACAAAGACCCAGCTTTCCGGTCAGGTCCGTCCGGGTGCAATTTTATAAATAAAATAAATTGATATCGCTGCACTCTACTACAACTCGTCGCACCATTACGATTTCTATAAAAACATCCATAATTCGTAACTCTTTTTGTCGAAATAACGCGGAAAAACTGTTTGGCCGACAATACCTCTATGTCCCCACGTGCCGGTCGGGAGATTGACAAAGTGTCTGCTTAGCGGTCATGTCGGCCCGGCGGGAGCCATTTCACCAAAAAGTAAAATGATATTCGTGCATTCGATTACAATTCGTCGAACCATTACGATTTCTATAAAAATATCCATAATTCGTAACTCTTGTTATCGAAATAACGCGGAGAAACTGTTTGGCCGACAATTCTTCTATGTCCCCACGTGCCGGTCGGGAGATTGACAATGTTTCAGCTTTGCGGTCATGCCGGCCCGGCGGGAGACATTTTATCAAAAAGTAAAATGATATCGCTGCATTCGGTTACAATTCATCGAACCATTACGATTTCTCTGAAAACATCCATAATTCGTAATTCTTTTTATCGAAATAACGCGGAAAAACTGTTTGGCCGACAATTCTCCTATGTCGCCTTGTGCCGGTCGGGAAATTGACAAAGTTTGATCTCTGCCGTCATGTCGGTCCGGCGGCAGTCATTTTATCAAAAAGTAAAATGATATCGTTGCGTTCGGTTACAATTCATCGAACCATTACGATTTCTATAAAAATATCCATAATTCGTAACTCTTGTTATCGAAGTAAAGCGGAAAAATTGTTTGGCCGACAATTCTACTATGTCCCCTCGTGCCGATCGGGAAATTGACGAAGTTTCAGCTTTGCGGTCATGTCGGTCCGGCGGGAGCCATTTTATCAAAAAGTAAAATGATATCGCTGCATTCGGTTACAATCCATCGAACCATTACGATTTCTATAAAAACATCCATAATTCGTAACTCTTGTCATCGAAATAACGCGGAATAACTGTTTGGCCGACAATGCTTCTATGTCCCTACGTACCGGTCAGGAGATTGACGAAGTTTCAGCTTTGCGGTCATGTCGGTCCGGCGGCAGCCATTTTATCAAAAAGTAAAATGGTATCGCTGCATTCGGTTACAATCCATCGAACCATTACGATTTCTATAAAAACATCCATAATTCGTAACTCTTTTTGTCGAAATAACGCGGAAAAACTGTTTGGCCGACAATGCTTCTATGTCCCTACGTACCGGTCAGGAGATTGACGAAGTATCAGCTTTGCGGTCATGTCGGTCCGGCGGGAGTGATTTTGTCAAAAAGTAAAATGATATCGCTGCATTCGGTTACAATCCATCGAACCATTACGATTTCTATAAAAACATCCATAATTCGTAACTCTTTTTGTCGAAATAACGCGGAAAAACAGTTTGGCCGACAATGCTTCTATGTCCCTACGTACCGGTCAGGAGATTGACGAAGTATCAGCTTTGCGGTCATGTCGGTCCGGCGGGAGTGATTTTGTCAAAAAGTAAAATGATATCGCTGCATTCGGTTACAATCCATCGAACCATTACGATTTCTATAAAAATATCCATAATTCGTAACTCTTTTTAGCGAAATAACGCGGAGAAACTGTTTGGCCGACAATTCATCTATGTCCCCACGTGCCGGTCGGGGGATTGACAAAGACCCAGCTTTCCGGTCAGGTCTGTCCGGGTGCAATTTTATAAATAAAATAAATTGATATCGCTGCACTCTACTACAACTCGTCGCACCATTACGATTTCTATAAAAACATCCATAATTCGTAATTCTTGTTATCGAAATAACACGAAAAAACTGTTCGGCCGACATTTCTTCTATGTCCCGACGTGCCGGTCGGGAGATTGACAATGTTTCAGCTTTGCGGTCATGCCGGCCCGGCGGGAGACATTTTATCAAAAAGTAAAATGATATCGCTGCATTCGGTTACAATTCATCGAACCATTACGATTTCTCTGAAAACATCCATAATTCGTAATTCTTTTTATCGAAATAACGCGGAAAAACTGTTTGGCCGACAATTCTCCTATGTCGCCTCGTGCCGGTCGGGAAATTGACAAAGTTTGATCTTTGACGTCATGTCGGTCCGGCGGCAGTCATTTTATCAAAAAGTAAAATGATATCGTTGCATTCGGTTACAATTCATCGAACCATTACGATTTCTATAAAAATATCCATAATTCGTAACTCTTGTTATCGAAATAACGCGGAGAAACTGTTTGGCCGACAATTCTTCTATGTCCCCACGTGCCGGTCGGGAGATTTAAAAGTGTCTGCTTAGCGGTCAGGTCGGCCCGGCGGGAGCCATTTTACCAAAAAGTAAAATGATATTCGTGCATTCGATTGCAATTCGTCGAACCATTACGATTTCTATAAAAATATCCATAATTCGTAACTCTTTTTATCGAAATAACGCGGAGAAACTGTTTGGCCGACAATTCTTCTATGTCCCCACGTGCCGGTCGGGAGATTGACAAAGACCCAGCTTTCCGGTCAGGTCTGTCCGGCGGGTGCAATTTTATAAATAAAATAAATTGATATCGCTGCACTCTACTACAACTCGTCGCACCATTACGATTTCTATAAAAACATCCATAATTCGTAATTCTTGTTATCGAAATAACACGGAAAAACTGTTCGGCCGACATTTCTTCTATGTCCCGACGTGCCGGTCGGGAGATTGATAATGTTTCAGCTTTGCGGTCATGCCGGCCCGGCGGGAGACATTTTATCAAAAAGTTAAATGATATCGCTGCATTCGGTTACAATTCATCGAACCATTACGATTTCTCTGAAAACATCCATAATTCGTAATGCTTTCTATCGAAATAACGCGGAAAAACTGTTTGGCCGACAATTCTCCTATGTCGCCTCGTGCCGGTCGGGAAATTGACAAAGTTTGATCTTTGCCGTCATGTCGGTCCGGCGGCAGTCATTTTATCGAAAAGTAAAATGATATCGTTGCATTCGGTTACAATTCATCGAACCATTACGATTTCTATAAAAATATCCATAATTCGTAACTCTTGTTATCGAAATAACGCGGAAAAATTGTTTGGCCGACAATTCTACTATGTCCCCTCGTGCCGATCAGGAAATTGACGAAGTTTCAGCTTTGCGGTCATGTCGGTCCGGCGGGAGCCATTTTATCAAAAAGTAAAATGATATCGCTGCATTCGGTTACAATCCATCGAACCATTACGATTTCTATAAAAACATCCATAACTCGTAACTCTTTTTGTCGAAATAACGCGGAAAAACTGTTTGGCCGACGATACCTCTATGTCCCCACGTGCCGGTCGGGAGATTGACAAAGTGTCTGCTAAGCGGTCATGTCGGCCCGGCGGGAGCCATTTTACCAAAAAGTAAAATGATATTCGTGCATTCGATTACAATTCGTCGAACCATTACGATTTCTATAAAAATATCCATAATTCGTAACTCTTGTTATCGAAATAACGCGGAGAAACTGTTTGGCCGACAATTCTTCTATGTCCCCACGTGCCGGTCGGGAGATTGACAAAGTGTCTGCTTAGCGGTCATGTCGGCCCGGCGGGAGCCATTTTACCAAAAAGTAAAATGATATTCGTGCATTCGATTGCAATTCGTCGAACCATTACGATTTCTATAAAAATATCCATAATTCGTAACTCTTTTTATCGAAATAACGCGGAGAAACTGTTTGGCCGACAATTCTTCTATGTCCCCACGTGCCGGTCGGGAGATTGACAAAGATCCAGCTTTCCGGTCAGGTCTGTCCGGCGGGTGCAATTTTATAAATAAAATAAATTGATATCGCCGCACTCTACTACAACTCGTCGCACCATTACGATTTCTATAAAAACATCCATAATTCGTAATTCTTGTTATCGAAATAACACGAAAAAACTGTTCGGCCGACATTTCTTCTATGTCCCGACGTGCCGGTCGGGAGATTGACAATGTTTCAGCTTTGCGGTCATGCCGGCCCGGCGGGAGACATTTTATCAAAAAGTAAAATGATATCGCTGCATTCGGTTACAATTCATCGAACCATTACGATTTCTCTGAAAACATCCATAATTCGTAATTCTTTTTATCGAAATAACGCGGAAAAACTGTTTGGCCGACAATTCTCCTATGTCGCCTCGTGCCGGTCGGGAAATTGACAAAGTTTGATCTTTGACGTCATGTCGGTCCGGCGGCAGTCATTTTATCAAAAAGTAAAATGATATCGTTGCATTCGGTTACAATTCATCGAACCATTACGATTTCTATAAAAATATCCATAATTCGTAACTCTTGTTATCGAAATAACGCGGAGAAACTGTTTGTCCGACAATTCTTCTATGTCCCCACGTGCCGGTCGGGAGATTTAAAAGTGTCTGCTTAGCGGTCAGGTCGGCCCGGCGGGAGCCATATTACCAAATAGTAAAATGATATTCGTGCATTCGATTGCAATTCGTCGAACCATTACGATTTCTATAAAAATATCCATAGTTCGTAACTCTTTTTATCGAAATAACGCGGAGAAACTGTTTGGCCGACAATTCTTCTATGTCCCCACGTGCCGGTCGGGAGATTGACAAAGATCCAGCTTTCCGGTCAGGTCTGTCCGGCGGGTGCAATTTTATAAATAAAATAAATTGTTATCGCCGCACTCTACTACAACTCGTCGCACCATTACGATTTCTATAAAAACATCCATAATTCGTAATTCTTGTTATCGAAATAACACGAAAAAACTGTTCGGCCGACATTTCTTCTATGTCCCGACGTGCCGGTCGGGAGATTGACAATGTTTCAGCTTTGCGGTCATGCCGGCCCGGCGGGAGACATTTTATCAAAAAGTAAAATGATATCGCTGCATTCGGTTACAATCCATCGAACCATTACGATTTCTATAAAAACATCCATAATTCGTAACTCTTTTTGTCGAAATAACGCGGAAAATCTGTTTGGCCGACAATGCTTCTATGTCCCTACGTACCGGTCAGGAGACTGACGAAGTATCAGCTTTGCGGTCATGTCGGTCCGGCGGGAGCCATTTTATCAAAAAGTAAAATGATATCGCTGCATTCGGTTACAATCCATCGAACCATTACGATTTCTATAAAAACATCCATAATTCGTAACTCTTGTTATCGAAATAACGCGGAATAACTGTTTGGCCGACAATGCTTCTATGTCCCTACGTACCGGTCAGGAGATTGACGAAGTTTCAGCTTTGCGGTCATGTCGGTCCGGCGGCAGCCATTTTATCAAAAAGTAAAATGATATCGCTGCATTCGGTTACAATCCATCGAACCATTACGATTTCTATAAAAACATCCATAATTCGTAACTCTTTTTGTCGAAATAACGCGGAAAATCTGTTTGGCCGACAATGCATCTATGTCCCTACGTACCGGTCAGGAGACTGACGAAGTATCAGCTTTGCGGTCATGTCGGTCCGGCGGGAGCGATTTTGTCAAAAAGTAAAATGATATCGCTGCATTCGGTTACAATCCATCGAACCATTACGATTTCTATAAGAATATCCATAATTCGTAACTCTTTTTATCGAAATAACGCGGAGAAACTGTTTGGCCGACAATTCTTCTACGTCCCCACGTGCCGGTCGGGGGATTGACAAAGACCCAGCTTTCCGGTCAGGTCTGTCCGGGTGCAATTTTATAAATAAAATAAATTGATATCGCTGCACTCTACTACAATTCATCGAACCATTACGATTTCTATAAAAATATCCATAATTCGTAACTCTTGTTATCGAAATAACGCGGAAAAATTGTTTGGCCGACAATTCTACTATGTCCCCTCGTGCCGATCAGGAAATTGACGAAGTTTCAGCTTTGCGGTCATGTCGGTCCGGCGGGAGCCATTTTATCAAAAAGTAAAATGATATCGCTGCATTCGGTTACAATCCATCGAACCATTACGATTTCTATAAAAACATCCATAACTCGTAACTCTTTTTGTCGAAATAACGCGGAAAAACTGTTTGGCCGACAATACCTCTATGTCCCCACGTGCCGGTCGGGAGATTGACAAAGTGTCTGCTAAGCGGTCATGTCGGCCCGGCGGGAGCCAGTTTACCATAAAGTAAAATGATATTCGTGCATTCGATTACAATTCGTCGAACCATTACGATTTCTATAAAAATATCCATAATTCGTAACTCTTGTTATCGAAATAACGCGGAGAAACTGTTTGGCCGACAATTCTTCTATGTCCCCACGTGCCGGTCGGGAGATTGACAAAGACCCAGCTTTCCGGTCAGGTCTGTCCGGCGGGTGCAATTTTATAAATAAAATATATTGATATCGCTGCACTCTACTACAACTCGTCGCACCATTACGATTTCTATAAAAACATCCATAATTCGTAATTCTTGTTATCGAAATAACACGAAAAAACTGTTCGGCCGACATTTCTTCTATGTCCCGACGTGCCGGTCGGGAGATTGACAATGTTTCAGCTTTGCGGTCATGCCGGCCCGGCGGGAGACATTTTATCAAAAAGTAAAATGATATCGCTGCATTCGGTTACAATTCATCGAACCATTGCGATTTCTCTGAAAACATCCATAATTCGTAATTCTTTTTATCGAAATAACGCGGAAAAACTGTTTGGCCGACAATTCTCCTATGTCGCCTTGTGCCGGTCGGGAAATTGACAAAGTTTGATCTCTGCCGTCATGTCGGTCCGGCGGCAGTCATTTTATCAAAAAGTAAAATGATATCGTTGCGTTCGGTTACAATTCATCGAACCATTACGATTTCTATAAAAATATCCATAATTCGTAACTCTTGTTATAGAAATAACGCGGAAAAATTGTTTGGCCGACAATTCTACTATGTCCCCACGTGCCGGTCGGGGGATTGACAAAGACCCAGCTTTCCGGTCAGGTCTGTCCGGGTGCAATTTTATAAATAAAATAAATTGATATCGCTGCACTCTACTACAACTCGTCGCACCATTACGATTTCTATAAAAACATCCATAATTCGTAACTCTTTTTGTCGAAATAACGCGGAAAAACTGTTTGGCCGACAATACCTCTATGTCCCCACGTGCCGGTCAGGAGATTGACAAAGTGTCTGCTTAGCGGTCATGTCGGCCCGGCGGGAGCCATTTTACCAAAAAGTAAAATGATATTCGTGCATTCGATTACAATTCGTCGAACCATTACGATTTCTATAAAAATATCCATAATTCGTAACTCTTGTTATCGAAATAACGCGGAGAAACTGTTTGGCCGACAATTCTTCTATGTCCCCACGTGCCGGTCGGGAGATTGACAAAGTGTCTGCTAAGCGGTCATGTCGGCCCGGCGGGAGCCATTTTACCAAAAAGTAAAATGATATTCGTGCATTCGATTACAATTCGTCGAACCATTACGATTTCTATAAAAATATCCATAATTCGTAACTCTTGTTATCGAAATAACGCGGAGAAACTGTTTGGCCGACAATTCTTCTATGTCCCCACGTGCCGGTCGGGAGATTGACAAAGACCCAGCTTTCCGGTCAGGTCTGTCCGGCGGGTGCAATTTTATAAATAAAATAAATTGATATCGCTGCACTCTACTGCAACTCGTCGCACCATTACGATTTCTATAAAAACATCCATAATTCGTAATTCTTGTTATCGAAATAACACGAAAAAACTGTTCGGCCGACATTTCTTCTATGTCCCGACGTGCCGGTCGGGAGATTGACAATGTTTCAGCTTTGCGGTCATGCCGGCCCGGCGGGAGACATTTTATCAAAAAGTAAAATGATATCGCTGCATTCGGTTACAATTCATCGAACCATTACGATTTCTCTGAAAACATCCATAATTCGTAATTCTTTTTATCGAAATAACGCGGAAAAACTGTTTGGCCGACAATTCCCCTATGTCGCCTTGTGCCGGTCGGGAAATTGACAAAGTTTGATCTCTGCCGTCATGTCGGTCCGGTGGCAGTCATTTTATCAAAAAGTAAAATGATATCGTTGCGTTCGGTTACAATTCATCGAACCATTACGATTTCTATAAAAATATCCATAATTCGTAACTCTTGTTATCGAAATAACGCGGAAAAATTGTTTGGCCGACAATTCTACTATGTCCCCTCGTGCCGATCGGGAAATTGACGAAGTTTCAGCTTTGCGGTCATGTCGGTCCGGCGGGAGCCATTTTATCAAAAAGTAAAATGATATCGCTGCATTCGGTTACAATCCATCGAACCATTACGATTTCTATAAAAACATCCATAATTCGTAACTCTTGTTATCGAAATAACGCGGAATAACTGTTTGGCCGACAATGCTTCTATGTCCCTACGTACCGGTCAGGAGATTGACGAAGTTTCAGCTTTGCGGTCATGTCGGTCCGGCGGCAGCCATTTTATCAAAAAGTAAAATGATATCGCTGCATTCGGTTACAATCCATCGAACCATTACGATTTCTATAAAAACATCCATAATTCGTAACGCTTTTTGTCGAAATAACGCGGAAAAACTGTTTGGCCGACAATGCTTCTATGTCCCTACGTACCGGTCAGGAGATTGACGAAGTATCAGCTTTGCGGTCATGTCGGTCCGGCGGGAGTGATTTTGTCAAAAAGTAAAATGATATCGCTGCATTCGGTTACAATCCATCGAACCATTACGATTTCTATAAAAACATCAATAATTCGTAACTCTTTTTGTCGAAATAACGCGGAAAAACAGTTTGGCCGACAATGCTTCTATGTCCCTACGTACCGGTCAGGAGATTGACGAAGTATCAGCTTTGCGGTCATGTCGGTCCGGCGGGAGTGATTTTGTCAAAAAGTAAAATGATATCGCTGCATTCGGTTACAATCCATCGAACCATTACGATTTCTATAAAAATATCCATAATTCGTAACTCTTGTTATCGAAATAACGCGGAGAAACTGTTTGGCCGACAATTCTTCTATGTCCCCACGTGCCGGTCGGGAGATTTAAAAGTGTCTGCTTAGCGGTCAGGTCGGCCCGGCGGGAGTGATTTTGTCAAAAAGTAAAATGATATCGCTGCATTCGGTTACAATCCATCGAACCATTACGATTTCTATAAAAACATCCATAATTCGTAACTCTTTTTGTCGAAATAACGCGGAAAAACAGTTTGGCCGACAATGCTTCTATGTCCCTACGTACCGGTCAGGAGATTGACGAAGTATCAGCTTTGCGGTCATGTCGGTCCGGCGGGAGTGATTTTGTCAAAAAGTAAAATGATATCGCTGCATTCGGTTACAATCCATCGAACCATTACGATTTCTATAAAAATATCCATAATTCGTAACTCTTGTTATCGAAATAACGCGGAGAAACTGTTTGGCCGACAATTCTTCTATGTCCCCACGTGCCGGTCGGGAGATTTAAAAGTGTCTGCTTAGCGGTCAGGTCGGCCCGGCGGGAGCCATGTTACCAAAAAGTAAAATGATATTCGTGCATTCGATTGCAATTCGTCGAACCATTACGATTTCTATAAAAATATCCATAATTCGTAACTCTTTTTATCGAAATAACGCGGAGAAACTGTTTGGCCGACAATTCTTCTATGTCCCCACGTGCCGGTCGGGAGATTGACAAAGACCCAGCTTTCCGGTCAGGTCTGTCCGGCGGGTGCAATTTTATAAATAAAATAAATTGATATCGCTGCACTCTACTACAACTCGTCGCACCATTACGATTTCTATAAAAACATCCATAATTCGTAATTCTTGTTATCGAAATAACGCGGAGAAACTGTTTGGCCGACAATTCTTCTATGTCCCCACGTGCCGGTCGGGAGATTGACAAAGACCCAGCTTTCCGGTCAGGTGTGTCCGGCGGGTGCAATTTTATAAATAAAATAAATTGATATCGCTGCACTCTACTGCAACTCGTCGCACCATTACGATTTCTATAAAAACATCCAACATTCGTAATTCTTGTTATCGAAATAACACGAAAAAACTGTTCGGCCGACATTTCTTCTATGTCCCCACGTGCCGGTCGGGGGATTGACAAAGACCCAGCTTTCCGGTCAGGTCTGTCCGGGTGCAATTTTATAAATAAAATAAATTGATATCGCTGCACTCTACTACAATTCATCGAACCATTACGATTTCTATAAAAATATCCATAATTCGTAACTCTTGTTATCGAAATAACGCGGAAAAATTGTTTGGCCGACAATTCTACTATGTCCCCTCGTGCCGATCAGGAAATTGACGAAGTTTCAGCTTTGCGGTCATGTCGGTCCGGCGGGAGCCATTTTATCAAAAAGTAAAATGATATCGCTGCATTCGGTTACAATCCATCGAACCATTACGATTTCTATAAAAACATCCATAACTCGTAACTCTTTTTGTCGAAATAACGCGGAAAAACTGTTTGGCCGACAATACCTCTATGTCCCCACGTGCCGGTCGGGAGATTGACAAAGTGTCTGCTAAGCGGTCATGTTGGCCCGGCGGGAGCCATTTTACCATAAAGTAAAATGATATTCGTGCATTCGATTACAATTCGTCGAACCATTACGATTTCTATAAAAATATCCATAATTCGTAACTCTTGTTATCGAAATAACGCGGAGAAACTGTTTGGCCGACAATTCTTCTATGGCCCCACGTGCCGGTCGGGAGATTGACAAAGACCCAGCTTTCCGGTCAGGTCTGTCTGGCGGGTGCAATTTTATAAATAAAATAAATTGATATCGCTGCACTCTACTACAACTCGTCGCACCATTACGATTTCTATAAAAACATCCATAATTCGTAATTCTTGTTATCGAAATAACACGAAAAAACTGTTCGGCCGACATTTCTTCTATGTCCCGACGTGCCGGTCGGGAGATTGACAATGTTTCAGCTTTGCGGTCATGCCGGCCCGGCGGGAGACATTTTATCAAAAAGTAAAATGATATCGCTGCATTCGGTTACAATCCATCGAACCATTACGATTTCTATAAAAACATCCATAATTCGTAACTCTTGTTATCGAAATAACGCGGAATAACTGTTTGGCCGACAATGCTTCTATGTCCCTACGTACCGGTCAGGAGATTGACGAAGTTTCAGCTTTGCGGTCATGTCGGTCCGGCGGCAGCCATTTTATCAAAAAGTAAAATGATATCGCTGCATTCGGTTACAATCCATCGAACCATTACGATTTCTATAAAAACATCCATAATTCGTAACTCTTTTTGTCGAAATAACGCGGAAAAACTGTTTGGCCGACAATGCTTCTATGTCCCTACGTACCGGTCAGGAGATTGACGAAGTTTCAGCTTTGCGGTCATGTCGGTCCGGCGGGAGTGATTTTGTCAAAAAGTAAAATGATATCGCTGCATTCGGTTACAATCCATCGAACCATTACGATTTCTATAAAAATATCCATAATTCGTAACTCTTTTTAGCGAAATAACGCGGAGAAACTGTTTGGCCGACAATTCTTCTATGTCCCCACGTGCCGGTCGGGGGATTGACAAAGACCCAGCTTTCCGGTCAGGTCTGTCCGGGTGCAATTTTATAAATAAAATAAATTGATATCGCTGCACTGTACTACAACTCGTCGCACCATTACGATTTCTATAAAAATATCCATAATTCGTAACTCTTGTTATCGAAATAACACGAAAAAACTGTTCGGCCGACATTTCTTCTATGTCCCGACGTGCCGGTCGGGAGATTGACAATGTTTCAGCTTTGCGGTCATGCCGGCCCGGCGGGAGACATTTTATCAAAAAGTAAAATGATATCGCTGCATTCGGTTACAATTCATCGAACCATTACGATTTCTCTGAAAACATCCATAATTCGTAATTCTTGTTATCGAAATAACGCGGAAAAACTGTTTGGCCGACAATTCTCCTATGTCGCCTCGTGCCGGTCGGGAAATTGACAAAGTTTGATCTTTGACGTCATGTCGGTCCGGCGGCAGTCATTTTATCAAAAAGTAAAATGATATCGTTGCATTCGGTTACAATTCATCGAACCATTACGATTTCTATAAAAATATCCATAATTCGTAACTCTTGTTATCGAAATAACGCGGAGAAACTGTTTGGCCGACAATTCTTCTATGTCCCCACGTGCCGGTCGGGAGATTTAAAAGTGTCTGCTTAGCGGTCAGGTCGGCCCGGCGGGAGCCATTTTACCAAAAAGTAAAATGATATTCGTGCATTCGATTGCAATTCGTCGAACCATTACGATTTCTATAAAAATATCCATAATTCGTAACTCTTTTTATCGAAATAACGCGGAGAAACTGTTTGGCCGACAATTCTTCTATGTCCCCACGTGCCGGTCGGGAGATTGACAAAGACCCAGCTTTCCGGTCAGGTCTGTCCGGCGGGTGCAATTTTATAAATAAAATAAATTGATATCGCTGCACTCTACTACAACTCGTCGCACCATTACGATTTCTATAAAAACATCCATAATTCGTAATTCTTGTTATCGAAATAACACGAAAAAACTGTTCGGCCGACATTTCTTCTATGTCCCGACGTGCCGGTCGGGAGATTGATAATGTTTCAGCTTTGCGGTCATGCCGGCCCGGCGGGAGACATTTTATCAAAAAGTTAAATGATATCGCTGCATTCGGTTACAATTCATCGAACCATTACGATTTCTCTGAAAACATCCATAATTCGTAATTCTTTCTATCGAAATAACGCGGAAAAACTGTTTGGCCGACAATTCTCCTATGTCGCCTCGTGCCGGTCGGGAAATCGACAAAGTTTGATCTTTGCCGTCATGTCGGTCCGGCGGCAGTCATTTTATCGAAAAGTAAAATGATATCGTTGCATTCGGTTACAATTCATCGAACCATTACGATTTCTATAAAAATATCCATAATTCGTAACTCTTTTTGTCGAAATAACGCGGAAAAACTGTTTGGCCGACGATACCTCTATGTCCCCACGTGCCGGTCGGGAGATTGACAAAGTGTCTGCTAAGCGGTCATGTCGGCCCGGCGGGAGCCATTTTACCAAAAAGTAAAATGATATTCGTGCATTCGATTACAATTCGTCGAACCATTACGATTTCTATAAAAATATCCACAATTCGTAACTCTTGTTATCGAAATAACGCGGAGAAACTGTTTGGCCGACAATTCTTCTATGTCCCCACGTGCCGGTCGGGAGATTGACAAAGTGTCTGCTTAGCGGTCATGTCGGCCCGGCGGGAGCCATTTTACCAAAAAGTAAAATGATATTCGTGCATTCGATTGCAATTCGTCGAACCATTACGATTTCTATAAAAATATCCATAATTCGTAACTCTTTTTATCGAAATAACGCGGAGAAACTGTTTGGCCGACAATTCTTCTATGTCCCCACGTGCCGGTCGGGAGATTGACAAAGATCCAGCTTTCCGGTCAGGTCTGTCCGGCGGGTGCAATTTTATAAATAAAATAAATTGATATCGCCGCACTCTGCTACAACTCGTCGCACCATTACGATTTCTATAAAAACATCCATAATTCGTAATTCTTGTTATCGAAATAACACGAAAAAACTGTTCGGCCGACATTTCTTCTATGTCCCGACGTGCCGGTCGGGAGATTGATAATGTTTCAGCTTTGCGGTCATGCCTGCCCGGCGGGAGACATTTTATCAAAAAGTTAAATGATATCGCTGCATTCGGTTACAATTCATCGAACCATTACGATTTCTCTGAAAACATCCATAATTCGTAATTCTTTCTATCGAAATAACGCGGAAAAACTGTTTGGCCGACAATTCTCCTATGTCGCCTCGTGCCGGTCGGGAAATTGACAAAGTTTGATCTTTGACGTCATGTCGGTCCGGCGGCAGTCATTTTATCAAAAAGTAAAATGATATCGTTGCATTCGGTTACAATTCATCGAACCATTACGATTTCTATAAAAATATCCATAATTCGTAACTCTTGTTATCGAAATAACGCGGAGAAACTGTTTGGCCGACAATTCTTCTATGTCCCCACGTGCCGGTCGGGAGATTTAAAAGTGTCTGCTTAGCGGTCAGGTCGGCCCGGCGGGAGCCATATTACCAAATAGTAAAATGATATTCGTGCATTCGATTGCAATTCGTCGAACCATTACGATTTCTATAAAAATATCCATAATTCGTAACTCTTTTTATCGAAATAACGCGGAGAAACTGTTTGGCCGACAATTCTTCTATGTCCCCACGTGCCGGTCGGGAGATTGACAAGGACCCAGCTTTCCGGTCAGGTCTGTCCGGCGGGTGCAATTTTATAAATAAAATAAATTGATATCGCTGCACTCTACTACAACTCGTCGCACCATTACGATTTCTATAAAAACATCCATAATTCGTAATTCTTGTTATCGAAATAACGCGGAAAAACTGTTTGGCCGACAATTCTCCTATGTCGCCTTGTGCCGGTCGGGAAATTGACAAAGTTTGATCTCTGCCGTCATGTCGGTCCGGCGGCAGTCATTTTATCAAAAAGTAAAATGATATCGTTGCGTTCGGTTACAATTCATCGAACCATTACGATTTCTATAAAAATATCCATAATTCGTAACTCTTGTTATCGAAATAACGCGGAAAAATTGTTTGGCCGACAATTCTACTATGTCCCCTCGTGCCGATCGGGAAATTGACGAAGTTTCAGCTTTGCGGTCATGTCGGTCCGGCGGGAGCCATTTTATCAAAAAGTAAAATGATATCGCTGCATTCGGTTACAATCCATCGAACCATTACGATTTCTATAAAAACATCCATAATTCGTAACTCTTGTCATCGAAATAACGCGGAATTACTGTTTGGCCGACAATGCTTCTATGTCCCTACGTACCGGTCAGGAGATTGACGAAGTTTCAGCTTTGCGGTCATGTCGGTCCGGCGGCAGCCATTTTATCAAAAAGTAAAATGATATCGCTGCATTCGGTTACAATCCATCGAACCATTACGATTTCTATAAAAACATCCATAATTCCTAACTCTTTTTGTCGAAATAACGCGGAAAAACTGTTTGGCCGACAATGCTTCTATGTCCCTACGTACCGGTCAGGAGATTGACGAAGTATCAGCTTTGCGGTCATGTCGGTCCGGCGGGAGTGATTTTGTCAAAAAGTAAAATGATATCGCTGCATTCGGTTACAATCCATCGAACCATTACGATTTCTATAAAAACATCCATAATTCGTAACTCTTTTTGTCGAAATAACGCGGAAAAACAGTTTGGCCGACAATGCTTCTATGTCCCTACGTACCGGTCAGGAGATTGACGAAGTATCAGCTTTGCGGTCATGTCGGTCCGGCGGGAGTGATTTTGTCAAAAAGTAAAATGATATCGCTGCATTCGGTTACAATCCATCGAACCATTACGATTTCTATAAAAATATCCATAATTCGTAACTCTTTTTAGCGAAATAACGCGGAGAAACTGTTTGGCCGACAATTCATCTATGTCCCCACGTGCCGGTCGGGGGATTGACAAAGACCCAGCTTTCCGGTCAGGTCTGTCCGGGTGCAATTTTATAAATAAAATAAATTGATATCGCTGCACTCTACTACAACTCGTCGCACCATTACGATTTCTATAAAAACATCCATAATTCGTAATTCTTGTTATCGAAATAACACGAAAAAACTGTTCGGCCGACATTTCTTCTATGTCCCGACGTGCCGGTCGGGAGATTGACAATGTTTCAGCTTTGCGGTCATGCCGGCCCGGCGGGAGACATTTTATCAAAAAGTAAAATGATATCGCTGCATTCGGTTACAATTCATCGAACCATTACGATTTCTCTGAAAACATCCATAATTCGTAATTCTTGTTATCGAAATAACGCGGAAAAACTGTTTGGCCGACAATTCTCCTATGTCGCCTCGTGCCGGTCGGGAAATTGACAAAGTTTGATCTTTGACGTCATGTCGGTCCGGCGGCAGTCATTTTATCAAAAAGTAAAATGATATCGTTGCATTCGGTTACAATTCATCGAACCATTACGATTTCTATAAAAATATCCATAATTCGTAACTCTTGTTATCGAAATAACGCGGAGAAACTGTTTGGCCGACAATTCTTCTATGTCCCCACGTGCCGGTCGGGAGATTTAAAAGTGTCTGCTTAGCGGTCAGGTCGGCCCGGCGGGAGCCATTTTACCAAAAAGTAAAATGATATTCGTGCATTCGATTGCAATTCGTCGAACCATTACGATTTCTATAAAAATATCCATAATTCGTAACTCTTTTTATCGAAATAACGCGGAGAAACTGTTTGGCCGACAATTCTTCTATGTCCCCACGTGCCGGTCGGGAGATTGACAAAGACCCAGCTTTCCGGTCAGGTCTGTCCGGCGGGTGCAATTTTATAAATAAAATAAATTGATATCGCTGCACTCTACTACAACTCGTCGCACCATTACGATTTCTATAAAAACATCCATAATTCGTAATTCTTGTTATCGAAATAACACGAAAAAACTGTTCGGCCGACATTTCTTCTATGTCCCGACGTGCCGGTCGGGAGATTGATAATGTTTCAGCTTTGCGGTCATGAAGGCCCGGCGGGAGACATTTTATCAAAAAGTTAAATGATATCGCTGCATTCGGTTACAATTCATCGAACCATTACGATTTCTCTGAAAACATCCATAATTCGTAATTCTTTCTATCGAAATAACGCGGAAAAACTGTTTGGCCGACAATTCTCCTATGTCGCCTCGTGCCGGTCGGGAAATCGACAAAGTTTGATCTTTGCCGTCATGTCGGTCCGGCGGCAGTCATTTTATCGAAAAGTAAAATGATATCGTTGCATTCGGTTACAATTCATCGAACCATTACGATTTCTATAAAAATATCCATAATTCGTAACTCTTGTTATCGAAATAACGCGGAAAAATTGTTTGGCCGACAATTCTACTATGTCCCCTCGTGCCGATCAGGAAATTGACGAAGTTTCAGCTTTGCGGTCATGTCGGTCCGGCGGGAGCCATTTTATCAAAAAGTAAAATGATATCGCTGCATTCGGTTACAATCCATCGAACCATTACGATTTCTATAAAAACATCCATAACTCGTAACTCTTTTTGTCGAAATAACGCGGAAAAACTGTTTGGCCGACGATACCTCTATGTCCCCACGTGCCGGTCGGGAGATTGACAAAGTGTCTGCTAAGCGGTCATGTCGGCCCGGCGGGAGCCATTTTACCAAAAAGTAAAATGATATTCGTGCATTCGATTACAATTCGTCGAACCATTACGATTTCTATAAAAATATCCATAATTCGTAACTCTTGTTATCGAAATAACGCGGAGAAACTGTTTGGCCGACAATTCTTCTATGTCCCCACGTGCCGGTCGGGAGATTGACAAAGTGTCTGCTTAGCGGTCATGTCGGCCCGGCGGGAGCCATTTTACCAAAAAGTAAAATGATATTCGTGCATTCGATTGCAATTCGTCGAACCATTACGATTTCTATAAAAATATCCATAATTCGTAACTCTTTTTATCGAAATAACGCGGAGAAACTGTTTGGCCGACAATTCTTCTATGTCCCCACGTGCCGGTCGGGAGATTGACAAAGATCCAGCTTTCCGGTCAGGTCTGTCCGGCGGGTGCAATTTTATAAATAAAATAAATTGATATCGCCGCACTCTACTACAACTCGTCGCACCATTACGATTTCTATAAAAACATCCATAATTCGTAATTCTTGTTATCGAAATAACACGAAAAAACTGTTCGGCCGACATTTCTTCTATGTCCCGACGTGCCGGTCGGGAGATTGACAATGTTTCAGCTTTGCGGTCATGCCGGCCCGGCGGGAGACATTTTATCAAAAAGTAAAATGATATCGCTGCATTCGGTTACAATTCATCGAACCATTACGATTTCTCTGAAAACATCCATAATTCGTAATTCTTGTTATCGAAATAACGCGGAAAAACTGTTTGGCCGACAATTCTCCTATGTCGCCTCGTGCCGGTCGGGAAATTGACAAAGTTTGATCTTTGACGTCATGTCGGTCCGGCGGCAGTCATTTTATCAAAAAGTAAAATGATATCGTTGCATTCGGTTACAATTCATCGAACCATTACGATTTCTATAAAAATATCCATAATTCGTAACTCTTGTTATCGAAATAACGCGGAGAAACTGTTTGGCCGACAATTCTTCTATGTCCCCACGTGCCGGTCGGGAGATTTAAAAGTGTCTGCTTAGCGGTCAGGTCGGCCCGGCGGGAGCCATTTTACCAAAAAGTAAAATGATATTCGTGCATTCGATTGCAATTCGTCGAACCATTACGATTTCTATAAAAATATCCATAATTCGTAACTCTTTTTATCGAAATAACGCGGAGAAACTGTTTGGCCGACAATTCTTCTATGTCCCCACGTGCCGGTCGGGAGATTGACAAAGACCCAGCTTTCCGGTCAGGTCTGTCCGGCGGGTGCAATTTTATAAATAAAATAAATTGATATCGCTGCACTCTACTACAACTCGTCGCACCATTACGATTTCTATAAAAACATCCATAATTCGTAATTCTTGTTATCGAAATAACACGAAAAAACTGTTCGGCCGACATTTCTTCTATGTCCCGACGTGCCGGTCGGGAGATTGATAATGTTTCAGCTTTGCGGTCATGAAGGCCCGGCGGGAGACATTTTATCAAAAAGTTAAATGATATCGCTGCATTCGGTTACAATTCATCGAACCATTACGATTTCTCTGAAAACATCCATAATTCGTAATTCTTTCTATCGAAATAACGCGGAAAAACTGTTTGGCCGACAATTCTCCTATGTCGCCTCGTGCCGGTCGGGAAATCGACAAAGTTTGATCTTTGCCGTCATGTCGGTCCGGCGGCAGTCATTTTATCGAAAAGTAAAATGATATCGTTGCATTCGGTTACAATTCATCGAACCATTACGATTTCTATAAAAATATCCATAATTCGTAACTCTTGTTATCGAAATAACGCGGAAAAATTGTTTGGCCGACAATTCTACTATGTCCCCTCGTGCCGATCAGGAAATTGACGAAGTTTCAGCTTTGCGGTCATGTCGGTCCGGCGGGAGCCATTTTATCAAAAAGTAAAATGATATCGCTGCATTCGGTTACAATCCATCGAACCATTACGATTTCTATAAAAACATCCATAACTCGTAACTCTTTTTGTCGAAATAACGCGGAAAAACTGTTTGGCCGACGATACCTCTATGTCCCCACGTGCCGGTCGGGAGATTGACAAAGTGTCTGCTAAGCGGTCATTTCGGCCCGGCGGGAGCCATTTTACCAAAAAGTAAAATGATATTCGTGCATTCGATTACAATTCGTCGAACCATTACGATTTCTATAAAAATATCCATAATTCGTAACTCTTGTTATCGAAATAACGCGGAGAAACTGTTTGGCCGACAATTCTTCTATGTCCCCACGTGCCGGTCGGGAGATTGACAAAGTGTCTGCTTAGCGGTCATGTCGGCCCGGCGGGAGCCATTTTACCAAAAAGTAAAATGATATTCGTGCATTCGATTGCAATTCGCCGAACCATTACGATTTCTATAAAAATATCCATAATTCGTAACTCTTTTTATCGAAATAACGCGGAGAAACTGTTTGGCCGACAATTCTTCTATGTCCCCACGTGCCGGTCGGGAGATTGACAAAGTGTCTGCTAAGCGGTCATGTCGGCCCGGCGGGAGCCATTTTACCAAAAAGTAAAATGATATTCGTGCATTCGATTACAATTCGTCGAACCATTACGATTTCTATAAAAATATCCATAATTCGTAACTCTTGTTATCGAAATAACGCGGAGAAACTGTTTGGCCGACAATTCTTCTATGTCCCCACGTGCCGGTCGGGAGATTGACAAAGTGTCTGCTTAGCGGTCATGTCGGCCCGGCGGGAGCCATTTTACCAAAAAGTAAAATGATATTCGTGCATTCGATTGCAATTCGCCGAACCATTACGATTTCTATAAAAATATCCATAATTCGTAACTCTTTTTATCGAAATAACGCGGAGAAACTGTTTGGCCGACAATTCTTCTATGTCCCCACGTGCCAGTCGGGAGATTGACAAAGATCCAGCTTTCCGGTCAGGTCTGTCCGGCGGGTGCAATTTTATAAATAAAATAAATTGATATCGCCGCACTCTACTACAACTCGTCGCACCATTACGATTTCTATAAAAACATCCATAATTCGTAATTCTTGTTATCGAAATAACACGAAAAAACTGTTCGGCCGACATTTCTTCTATGTCCCGACGTGCCGGTCGGGAGATTGACAATGTTTCAGCTTTGCGGTCATGCCGGCCCGGCGGGAGACATTTTATCAAAAAGTAAAATGATATCGCTGCATTCGGTTACAATTCATCGAACCACTACGATTTCTCTGAAAACATCCATAATTCGTAATTCTTTTTATCGAAATAACGCGGAAAAACTGTTTGGCCGACAATTCTCCTATGTCGCCTTGTGCCGGTCGGGAAATTGACAAAGTTTGATCTCTGCCGTCATGTCGGTCCGGCGGCAGTCATTTTATCAAAAAGTAAAATGATATCGTTGCGTTCGGTTACAATTCATCGAACCATTACGATTTCTATAAAAATATCCATAATTCGTAACTCTTGTTATCGAAATAACGCGGAATAACTGTTTGGCCGACAATGCTTCTATGTCCCTACGTACCGGTCAGGAGATTGACGAAGTTTCAGCTTTGCGGTCATGTCGGTCCGGCGGCAGCCATTTTATCAAAAAGTAAAATGATATCGCTGCATTCGGTTACAATCCATCGAACCATTACGATTTCTATAAAAACATCCATAATTCGTAACTATTTTTGTCGAAATAACGCGGAAAAACTGTTTGGCCGACAATGCTTCTATGTCCCTACGTACCGGTCAGGAGATTGACGAAGTATCAGCTTTGCGGTCATGTCGGTCCGGCGGGAGTGATTTTGTCAAAAAGTAAAATGATATCGCTGCATTCGGTTACAATCCATCGAACCATTACGATTTCTATAAAAATATCCATAATTCGTAACTCTTTTTAGCGAAATAACGCGGAGAAACTGTTTGGCCGACAATTCTTCTATGTCCCCACGTGCCGGTCGGGGGATTGACAAAGACCCAGCTTTCCGGTCAGGTCTGACCGGGTGCAATTTTATAAATAAAATAAATTGATATCGCTGCACTCTACTACAACTCGTCGCACCATTACGATTACTATAAAAACATCCATAATTCGTAACTCTTTTTGTCGAAATAACGCGGAAAAACTGTTTGGCCGACAATACCTCTATGTCCCCACGTGCCGGTCGGGAGATTGACAAAGTGTCTGCTTAGCGGTCATGTCGGCCCGGCGGGAGCCATTTTACCAAAAAGTAAAATGATATTCGTGCATTCGATTACAATTCGTCGAACCATTACGATTTCTATAAAAATATCCATAATTCGTAACTCTTGTTATCGAAATAACGCGGAGAAACTGTTTGGCCGACAATTCTTCTATGTCCCCACGTGCCGGTCGGGAGATTGACAAAGTGTCTGCTAAGCGGTCATGTCGGCCCGGCGGGAGACATTTTATCAAAAAGTAAAATGATATCGCTGCATTCGGTTACAATTCATCGAACCATTACGATTTCTCTGAAAACATCCATAATTCGTAATTCTTTTTATCGAAATAACGCGGAAAAACTGTTTGGCCGACAATTCTCCTATGTCGCCTTGTGCCGGTCGGGAAATTGACAAAGTTTGATCTCTGCCGTCATGTCAGTCCGGCGGCAGTCATTTTATCAAATAGAAAATGATATCGTTGCGTTCGGTTACAATTCATCGAACCATTACGATTTCTATAAAAATATCCATAATTCGTAACTCTTGTTATCGAAATAACGCGGAAAAATTGTTTGGCCGACAATTCTACTATGTCCCCTCGTGCCGATCGGGAAATTGACGAAGTTTCAGCTTTGCGGTCATGTCGGTCCGGCGGGAGCCATTTTATCAAAAAGTAAAATGATATCGCTGCATTCGGTTACAATCCATCGAACCATTACGATTTCTATAAAAACATCCATAATTCGTAACTCTTGTCATCGAAATAACGCAGAAAAACTGTTTGGCCGACAATGCTTCTATGTCCCTACGTACCGGTCAGGAGATTGACGAAGTTTCAGCTTTGCGGTCATGTCGGTCCGGCGGCAGCCATTTTATCAAAAAGTAAAATGATATCGCTGCATTCGGTTACAATCCATCGAACCATTACGATTTCTATAAAAACATCCATAATTCGTAACTATTTTTGTCGAAATAACGCGGAAAAACTGTTTGGCCGACAATGCTTCTATGTCCCTACGTACCGGTCAGGAGATTGACGAAGTATCAGCTTTGCGGTCATGTCGGTCCGGCGGGAGTGATTTTGTCAAAAAGTAAAATGATATCGCTGCATTCGGTTACAATCCATCGAACCATTACGATTTCTATAAAAATATCCATAATTCGTAACTCTTTTTAGCGAAATAACGCGGAGAAACTGTTTGGCCGACAATTCTTCTATGTCCCCACGTGCCGGTCGGGGGATTGACAAAGACCCAGCTTTCCGGTCAGGTCTGTCCGGGTGCAATTTTATAAATAAAATAAATTGATATCGCTGCACTCTACTACAACTCGTCGCACCATTACGATTACTATAAAAACATCCATAATTCGTAACTCTTTTTGTCGAAATAACGCGGAAAAACTGTTTGGCCGACAATACCTCTATGTCCCCACGTGCCGGTCGGGAGATTGACAAAGTGTCTGCTTAGCGGTCATGTCGGCCCGGCGGGAGCCATTTTACCAAAAAGTAAAATGATATTCGTGCATTCGATTACAATTCGTCGAACCATTACGATTTCTATAAAAATATCCATAATTCGTAACTCTTGTTATCGAAATAACGCGGAGAAACTGTTTGGCCGACAATTCTTCTATGTCCCCACGTGCCGGTCGGGAGATTGACAAAGTGTCTGCTAAGCGGTCATGTCGGCCCGGCGGGAGACATTTTATCAAAAAGTAAAATGATATCGCTGCATTCGGTTACAATTCATCGAACCATTACGATTTCTCTGAAAACATCCATAATTCGTAATTCTTTTTATCGAAATAACGCGGAAAAACTGTTTGGCCGACAATTCTCCTATGTCGCCTTGTGCCGGTCGGGAAATTGACAAAGTTTGATCTCTGCCGTCATGTCAGTCCGGCGGCAGTCATTTTATCAAATAGAAAATGATATCGTTGCGTTCGGTTACAATTCATCGAACCATTACGATTTCTATAAAAATATCCATAATTCGTAACTCTTGTTATCGAAATAACGCGGAAAAATTGTTTGGCCGACAATTCTACTATGTCCCCTCGTGCCGATCGGGAAATTGACGAAGTTTCAGCTTTGCGGTCATGTCGGTCCGGCGGGAGCCATTTTATCAAAAAGTAAAATGATATCGCTGCATTCGGTTACAATCCATCGAACCATTACGATTTCTATAAAAACATCCATAATTCGTAACTCTTGTCATCGAAATAACGCAGAAAAACTGTTTGGCCGACAATGCTTCTATGTCCCTACGTACCGGTCAGGAGATTGACGAAGTTTCAGCTTTGCGGTCATGTCGGTCCGGCGGCAGCCATTTTATCAAAAAGTAAAATGATATCGCTGCATTCGGTTACAATCCATCGAACCATTACGATTTCTATAAAAACATCCATAATTCGTACCTCTTTTTGTCGAAATAACGCGGAAAAACTGTTTGGCCGACAATGCTTCTATGTCCCTACGTACCGGTCAGGAGATTGACGAAGTATCAGCTTTGCGGTCATGTCGGTCCGACGGGAGTGATTTTGTCAAAAAGTAAAATGATATCGCTGCATTCGCTTACAATCCATCGAACCATTACGATTTCTATAAAAACATCCATAATTCGTAACTCTTTTTGTCGAAATACCGCGGAAAAGCTGTTTGGCAGACAATACCTCTATGTCCCCACGTGCCGGTCGGCGGATTGACAAAGACCCAGCTTTCCGGTCAGGTCTGTCCGGCGGGTGCAATTTTATAAATAAAATAAATTGATATCGCCGCACTCTACTACAACTCGTCGCACCATTACGATTTCTATAAAAACATCCATAATTCGTAATTCTTGTTATCGAAATAACACGAAAAAACTGTTCGGCCGACATTTCTTCTATGTCCCGACGTGCCGGTCGGGAGATTGACAATGTTTCAGCTTTGCGGTCATGCCGGCCCGGCGGGAGACATTTTATCAAAAAGTAAAATGATATCGCTGCATTCGGTTACAATTCATCGAACCACTACGATTTCTCTGAAAACATCCATAATTCGTAATTCTTTTTATCGAAATAACGCGGAAAAACTGTTTGGCCGACAATTCTCCTATGTCGCCTTGTGCCGGTCGGGAAATTGACAAAGTTTGATCTCTGCCGTCATGTCGGTCCGGCGGCAGTCATTTTATCAAAAAGTAAAATGATATCGTTGCGTTCGGTTACAATTCATCGAACCATTACGATTTCTATAAAAATATCCATAATTCGTAACTCTTGTTATCGAAATAACGCGGAAAAATTGTTTGGCCGACAATTCTACTATGTCCCCTCGTGCCGATCGGGAAATTGACGAAGTTTCAGCTTTGCGGTCATGTCGGTCCGGCGGGAGCCATTTTATCAAAAAGTAAAATGATATCGCTGCATTCGGTTACAATCCATCGAACCATTACGATTTCTATAAAAACATCCATAATTCGTAACTCTTGTTATCGAAATAACGCGGAATAACTGTTTGGCCGACAATGCTTCTATGTCCCTACGTACCGGTCAGGAGATTGACGAAGTTTCAGCTTTGCGGTCATGTCGGTCCGGCGGCAGCCATTTTATCAAAAAGTAAAATGATATCGCTGCATTCGGTTACAATCCATCGAACCATTACGATTTCTATAAAAACATCCATAATTCGTAACTCTTATTGTCGAAATAACGCGGAAAAACTGTTTGGCCGACAATGCTTCTATGTCCCCACGTGCCGGTCGGGAGATTGACAAAGATCCAGCTTTCCGGTCAGGTCTGTCCGGCGGGTGCAATTTTATAAATAAAATAAATTGATATCGCCGCACTATACTACAACTCGTCGCACCATTACGATTTCTATAAAAACATCCATAATTCGTAATTCTTGTTATCGAAATAACACGAAAAAACTGTTCGGCCGACATTTCTTCTATGTCCCGACGTGCCGGTCGGGAGATTGACAATGTTTCAGCTTTGCGGTCATGCCGGCCCGGCGGGAGACATTTTATCAAAAAGTAAAATGATATCGCTGCATTCGGTTACAATTCATCGAACCACTACGATTTCTCTGAAAACATCCATAATTCGTAATTCTTTTTATCGAAATAACGCGGAAAAACTGTTTGGCCGACAATTCTCCTATGTCGCCTTGTGCCGGTCGGGAAATTGACAAAGTTTGATCTCTGCCGTCATGTCGGTCCGGCGGCAGTCATTTTATCAAAAAGTAAAATGATATCGTTGCGTTCGGTTACAATTCATCGAACCATTACGATTTCTATAAAAATATCCATAATTCGTAACTCTTGTTATCGAAATAACGCGGAATAACTGTTTGGCCGACAATGCTTCTATGTCCCTACGTACCGGTCAGGAGATTGACGAAGTTTCAGCTTTGCGGTCATGTCGGTCCGGCGGCAGCCATTTTATCAAAAAGTAAAATGATATCGCTGCATTCGGTTACAATCCATCGAACCATTACGATTTCTATAAAAACATCCATAATTCGTAACTCTTTTTGTCGAAATAACGCGGAAAAACTGTTTGGCCGACAATGCTTCTATGTCCCTACGTACCGGTAAGGAGATTGACGAAGTATCAGCTTTGCGGTCATGTCGGTCCGGCGGGAGTGATTTTGTCAAAAAGTAAAATGATATCGCTGCATTCGGTTACAATCCATCGAACCATTACGATTTCTATAAAAATATCCATAATTCGTAACTCTTTTTAGCGAAATAACGCGGAGAAACTGTTTGGCCGACAATTCTTCTATGTCCCCACGTGCCGGTCGGGGGATTGACAAAGACCCAGCTTTCCGGTCAGGTCTGTCCGGGTGCAATTTTATAAATAAAATAAATTGATATCGCTGCACTCTACTACAACTCGTCGCACCATTACGATTACTATAAAAACATCCATAATTCGTAACTCTTTTTGTCGAAATAACGCGGAAAAACTGTTTGGCCGACAATACCTCTATGTCCCCACGTGCCGGTCGGGAGATTGACAAAGTGTCTGCTTAGCGGTCATGTCGGCCCGGCGGGAGCCATTTTACCAAAAAGTAAAATGATATTCGTGCATTCGATTACAATTCGTCGAACCATTACGATTTCTATAAAAATATCCATAATTCGTAACTCTTGTTATCGAAATAACGCGGAGAAACTGTTTGGCCGACAATTCTTCTATGTCACCACGTGCCGGTCGGGAGATTGACAAAGTGTCTGCTAAGCGGTCATGTCGGCCCGGCGGGAGCCATTTTACCAAAAAGTAAAATGATATTCGTGCATTCGATTACAATTCGTCGAACCATTACGATTTCTATAAAAATATCCATAATTCGTAAATCTTGTTATCGAAATAACGCGGAGAAACTGTTTGGCCGACAATTCTTCTATGTCCCCTCGTGCCGGTCGGGAGATTGACAAAGTGTCTGCTAAGCGGTCATGTCGGCCCGGCGGGAGACATTTTATCAAAAAGTAAAATGATATCGCTGCATTCGGTTACAATTCATCGAACCATTACGATTTCTCTGAAAACATCCATAATTCGTAATTCTTTTTATCGAAATAACGCGGAAAAACTGTTTGGCCGACAATTCTCCTATGTCGCCTTGTGCCGGTCGGGAAATTGACAAAGTTTGATCTCTGCCGTCATGTCGGTCCGGCGGCAGTCATTTTATCAAAAAGAAAATGATATCGTTGCGTTCGGTTACAATTCATCGAACCATTACGATTTCTCTGAAAACATCCATAATTCGTAATTCTTTTTATCGAAATAACGCGGAAAAACTGTTTGGCCGACAATTCTCCTATGTCGCCTCGTGCCGGTCGGGAAATTGACAAAGTTTGATCTTTGCCGTCATGTCGGTCCGGCGGCAGTCATTTTATCGAAAAGTAAAATGATATCGCTGCATTCGGTTACAATTCATCGAACCATTACGATTTCTATAAAAATATCCATAATTCGTAACTCTTGTTATCGAAATAACGCGGAAAAATTGTTTGGCCGACAATTCTACTATGTCCCCTCGTGCCGATCAGGAAATTGACGAAGTTTCAGCTTTGCGGTCATGTCGGTCCGGCGGGAGCCATTTTATCAAAAAGTAAAATGATATCGCTGCATTCGGTTACAATCCATCGAACCATTACGATTTCTATAAAAACATCCATAACTCGTAACTCTTTTTGTCGAAATAACGCGGAAAAACTGTTTGGCCGACGATACCTCTATGTCCCCACGTGCCGGTCGGGAGATTGACAAAGTGTCTGCTAAGCGGTCATGTCGGCCCGGCGGGAGCCATTTTACCAAAAAGTAAAATGATATTCGTGCATTCGATTACAATTCGTCGAACCATTACGATTTCTATAAAAATATCCATAATTCGTATCTCTTGTTATCGAAATAACGCGGAGAAACTGTTTGGCCGACAATTCTTCTATGTCCCCACGTGCCGGTCGGGAGATTGACAAAGTGTCTGCTTAGCGGTCATGTCGGCCCGGCGGGAGCCATTTTACCAAAAAGTAAAATGATATTCGTGCATTCGATTGCAATTCGCCGAACCATTACGATTTCTATAAAAATATCCATAATTCGTAACTCTTTTTATCGAAATAACGCGGAGAAACTGTTTGGCCGACAATTCTTCTATGTCCCCACGTGCCGGTCGGGAGATTGACACAGATCCAGCTTTCCGGTCAGGTCTGTCCGGCGGGTGCAATTTTATAAATAAAATAAATTGATATCGCCGCACTCTACTACAACTCGTCGCACCATTACGATTTCTATAAAAACATCCATAATTCGTAATTCTTGTTATCGAAATAACACGAAAAAACTGTTCGGCCGACATTTCTTCTATGTCCCGACGTGCCGGTCGGGAGATTGACAATGTTTCAGCTTTGCGGTCATGCCGGCCCGGCGGGAGACATTTTATCAAAAAGTAAAATGATATCGCTGCATTCGGTTACAATTCATCGAACCACTACGATTTCTCTGAAAACATCCATAATTCGTAATTCTTTTTATCGAAATAACGCGGAAAAACTGTTTGGCCGACAATTCTCCTATGTCGCCTTGTGCCGGTCGGGAAATTGACAAAGTTTGATCTCTGCCGTCATGTCGGTCCGGCGGCAGTCATTTTATCAAAAAGTAAAATGATATCGTTGCGTTCGGTTACAATTCATCGAACCATTACGATTTCTATAAAAATATCCATAATTCGTAACTCTTGTTATCGAAATAACGCGGAATAACTGTTTGGCCGACAATGCTTCTATGTCCCTACGTACCGGTCAGGAGATTGACGAAGTTTCAGCTTTGCGGTCATGTCGGTCCGGCGGCAGCCATTTTATCAAAAAGTAAAATGATATCGCTGCATTCGGTTACAATCCATCGAACCATTACGATTTCTATAAAAACATCCATAATTCGTAACTATTTTTGTCGAAATAACGCGGAAAAACTGTTTGGCCGACAATGCTTCTATGTCACTACGTACCGGTCAGGAGATTGACGAAGTATCAGCTTTGCGGTCATGTCGGTCCGGCGGGAGTGATTTTGTCAAAAAGTAAAATGATATCGCTGCATTCGGTTACAATCCATCGAACCATTACGATTTCTATAAAAATATCCATAATTCGTAACTCTTTTTAGCGAAATAACGCGGAGAAATTGTTTGGCCGACAATTCTTCTATGTCCCCACGTGCCGGTCGGGGGATTGACAAAGACCCAGCTTTCCGGTCAGGTCTGTCCGGGTGCAATTTTATAAATAAAATAAATTGATATCGCTGCACTCTACTACAACTCGTCGCACCATTACGATTACTATAAAAACATCCATAATTCGTAACTCTTTTTGTCGAAATAACGCGGAAAAACTGTTTGGCCGACAATACCTCTATGTCCCCACGTGCCGGTCGGGAGATTGACAAAGTGTCTGCTTAGCGGTCATGTCGGCCCGGCGGGAGCCATTTTACCAAAAAGTAAAATGATATTCGTGCATTCGATTACAATTCGTCGAACCATTACGATTTCTATAAAAATATCCATAATTCGTAACTCTTGTTATCGAAATAACGCGGAGAAACTGTTTGGCCGACAATTCTTCTATGTCCCCACGTGCCGGTCGGGAGATTGACAAAGTGTCTGCTAAGCGGTCATGTCGGCCCGGCGGGAGACATTTTATCAAAAAGTAAAATGATATCGCTGCATTCGGTTACAATTCATCGAACCATTACGATTTCTCTGAAAACATACATAATTCGTAATTCTTTTTATCGAAATAACGCGGAAAAACTGTTTGGCCGACAATTCTCCTATGTCGCCTTGTGCCGGTCGGGAAATTGACAAAGTTTGATCTCTGCCGTCATGTCGGTCCGGCGGCAGTCATTTTATCAAAAAGAAAATGATATCGTTGCGTTCGGTTACAATTCATCGAACCATTACGATTTCTCTGAAAACATCCATAATTCGTAATTCTTTTTATCGAAATAACGCGGAAAAACTGTTTGGCCGACAATTCTCCTATGTCGCCTCGTGCCGGTCGGGAAATTGACAAAGTTTGATCTTTGCCGTCATGTCGGTCCGGCGGCAGTCATTTTATCGAAAAGTAAAATGATATCGCTGCATTCGGTTACAATTCATCGAACCATTACGATTTCTATAAAAATATCCATAATTCGTAACTCTTGTTATCGAAATAACGCGGAAAAATTGTTTGGCCGACAATTCTACTATGTCCCCTCGTGCCGATCGGGAAATTGACGAAGTTTCAGCTTTGCGGTCATGTCGGTCCGGCGGGAGCCATTTTATCAAAAAGTAAAATGATATCGCTGCATTCGGTTACAATCCATCGAACCATTACGATTTCTATAAAAACATCCATAACTCGTAACTCTTTTTGTCGAAATAACGCGGAAAAACTGTTTGGCCGACGATACCTCTATGTCCCCACGTGCCGGTCGGGAGATTGACAAAGTGTCTGCTAAGCGGGCATGTCGGCCCGGCGGGAGCCATTTTACCAAAAAGTAAAATGATATTCGTGCATTCGATTACAATTCGTCGAACCATTACGATTTCTATAAAAATATCCATAATTCGTATCTCTTGTTATCGAAATAACGCGGAGAAACTGTTTGGCCGACAATTCTTCTATGTCCCCACGTGCCGGTCGGGAGATTGACAAAGTGTCTGCTTAGCGGTCATGTCGGCCCGGCGGGAGCCATTTTACCAAAAAGTAAAATGATATTCGTGCATTCGATTGCAATTCGCCGAACCATTACGATTTCTATAAAAATATCCATAATTCGTAACTCTTTTTATCGAAATAACGCGGAGAAACTGTTTGGCCGACAATTCTTCTATGTCCCCACGTGCCGGTCGGGAGATTGACAAAGATCCAGCTTTCCGGTCAGGTCTGTCCGGCGGGTGCAATTTTATAAATAAAATAAATTGATATCGCCGCACTCTACTACAACTCGTCGCACCATTACGATTTCTATAAAAACATCCATAATTCGTAATTCTTGTTATCGAAATAACACGAAAAAACTGTTCGGCCGACATTTCTTCTATGTCCCGACGTGCCGGTCGGGAGATTGACAATGTTTCAGCTTTGCGGTCATGCCGGCCCGGCGGGAGACATTTTATCAAAAAGTAAAATGATATCGCTGCATTCGGTTACAATTCATCGAACCACTACGATTTCTCTGAAAACATCCATAATTCGTAATTCTTTTTATCGAAATAACGCGGAAAAACTGTTTGGCCGACAATTCTCCTATGTCGCCTTGTGCCGGTCGGGAAATTGACAAAGTTTGATCTCTGCCGTCATGTCGGTCCGGCGGCAGTCATTTTATCAAAAAGTAAAATGATATCGTTGCGTTCGGTTACAATTCATCGAACCATTACGATTTCTATAAAAATATCCATAATTCGTAACTCTTGTTATCGAAATAACGCGGAATAACTGTTTGGCCGACAATGCTTCTATGTCCCTACGTACCGGTCAGGAGATTGACGAAGTTTCAGCTTTGCGGTCATGTCGGTCCGGCGGCAGCCATTTTATCAAAAAGTAAAATGATATCGCTGCATTCGGTTACAATCCATCGAACCATTACGATTTCTATAAAAACATCCATAATTCGTAACTATTTTTGTCGAAATAACGCGGAAAAACTGTTTGGCCGACAATGCTTCTATGTCACTACGTACCGGTCAGGAGATTGACGAAGTATCAGCTTTGCGGTCATGTCGGTCCGGCGGGAGTGATTTTGTCAAAAAGTAAAATGATATCGCTGCATTCGGTTACAATCCATCGAACCATTACGATTTCTATAAAAATATCCATAATTCGTAACTCTTTTTAGCGAAATAACGCGGAGAAATTGTTTGGCCGACAATTCTTCTATGTCCCCACGTGCCGGTCGGGGGATTGACAAAGACCCAGCTTTCCGGTCAGGTCTGTCCGGGTGCAATTTTATAAATAAAATAAATTGATATCGCTGCACTCTACTACAACTCGTCGCACCATTACGATTACTATAAAAACATCCATAATTCGTAACTCTTTTTGTCGAAATAACGCGGAAAAACTGTTTGGCCGACAATACCTCTATGTCCCCACGTGCCGGTCGGGAGATTGACAAAGTGTCTGCTTAGCGGTCATGTCGGCCCGGCGGGAGCCATTTTACCAAAAAGTAAAATGATATTCGTGCATTCGATTACAATTCGTCGAACCATTACGATTTCTATAAAAATATCCATAATTCGTAACTCTTGTTATCGAAATAACGCGGAGAAACTGTTTGGCCGACAATTCTTCTATGTCCCCACGTGCCGGTCGGGAGATTGACAAAGTGTCTGCTAAGCGGTCATGTCGGCCCGGCGGGAGACATTTTATCAAAAAGTAAAATGATATCGCTGCATTCGGTTACAATTCATCGAACCATTACGATTTCTCTGAAAACATCCATAATTCGTAATTCTTTTTATCGAAATAACGCGGAAAAACTGTTTGGCCGACAATTCTCCTATGTCGCCTTGTGCCGGTCGGGAAATTGACAAAGTTTGATCTCTGCCGTCATGTCGGTCCGGCGGCAGTCATTTTATCAAAAAGAAAATGATATCGTTGCGTTCGGTTACAATT
This sequence comes from Bombus sonorus, assembly GCA_029958995.1. Taxonomy (NCBI): domain Eukaryota; kingdom Metazoa; phylum Arthropoda; class Insecta; order Hymenoptera; family Apidae; genus Bombus; species Bombus sonorus. Next base: position 1,371,889 of record JARWAU010000024.1, on the reverse strand, counting down.
CATCGAACCATTACGATTTCTATAAAAATATCCATAATTCGTAACTCTTGTTATCGAAATAACGCGGAAAAATTGTTTGGCCGACAATTCTACTATGTCCCCTCGTGCCGATCGGGAAATTGACGAAGTTTCAGCTTTGCGGTCATGTCGGTCCGGCGGGAGCCATTTTATCAAAAAGTAAAATGATATCGCTGCATTCGGTTACAATCCATCGAACCATTACGATTTCTATAAAAACATCCATAATTCGTAACTCTTGTCATCGAAATAACGCAGAAAAACTGTTTGGCCGACAATGCTTCTATGTCCCTACGTACCGGTCAGGAGATTGACGAAGTTTCAGCTTTGCGGTCATGTCGGTCCGGCGGCAGCCATTTTATCAAAAAGTAAAATGATATCGCTGCATTCGGTTACAATCCATCGAACCATTACGATTTCTATAAAAACATCCATAATTCGTAACTCTTTTTGTCGAAATAACGCGGAAAAACTGTTTGGCCGACAATGCTTCTATGTCCCTACGTACCGGTCAGGAGATTGACGAAGTATCAGCTTTGCGGTCATGTCGGTCCGGCGGGAGTGATTTTGTCAAAAAGTAAAATGATATCGCTGCATTCGCTTACAATCCATCGAACCATTACGATTTCTATAAAAACATCCATAATTCGTAACTCTTTTTGTCGAAATACCGCGGAAAAGCTGTTTGGCAGACAATACCTCTATGTCCCCACGTGCCGGTCGGCGGATTGACAAAGACCCAGCTTTCCGGTCAGGTCTGTCCGGCAGGTGCAATTTTATAAATAAAATAAATTGATATCGCCGCACTCTACTACAACTCGTCGCACCATTACGATTTCTATAAAAACATCCATAATTCGTAATTCTTGTTATCGAAATAACACGAAAAAACTGTTCGGCCGACATTTCTTCTATGTCCCGACGTGCCGGTCGGGAGATTGACAATGTTTCAGCTTTGCGGTCATGCCGGCCCGGCGGGAGACATTTTATCAAAAAGTAAAATGATATCGCTGCATTCGGTTACAATTCATCGAACCACTACGATTTCTCTGAAAACATCCATAATTCGTAATTCTTTTTATCGAAATAACGCGGAAAAACTGTTTGGCCGACAATTCTCCTATGTCGCCTTGTGCCGGTCGGGAAATTGACAAAGTTTGATCTCTGCCGTCATGTCGGTCCGGCGGCAGTCATTTTATCAAAAAGTAAAATGATATCGTTGCGTTCGGTTACAATTCATCGAACCATTACGATTTCTATAAAAATATCCATAATTCGTAACTCTTGTTATCGAAATAACGCGGAAAAATTGTTTGGCCGACAATTCTACTATGTCCCCTCGTGCCGATCGGGAAATTGACGAAGTTTCAGCTTTGCGGTCATGTCGGTCCGGCGGGAGCCATTTTATCAAAAAGTAAAATGATATCGCTGCATTCGGTTACAATCCATCGAACCATTACGATTTCTATAAAAACATCCATAATTCGTAACTCTTGTTATCGAAATAACGCGGAATAACTGTTTGGCCGACAATGCTTCTATGTCCCTACGTACCGGTCAGGAGATTGACGAAGTTTCAGCTTTGCGCTCATGTCGGTCCGGCGGCAGCCATTTTATCAGAAAGTAAAATGATATCGCTGCATTCGGTTACAATCCATCGAACCATTACGATTTCTATAAAAACATCCATAATTCGTAACTCTTATTGTCGAAATAACGCGGAAAAACTGTTTGGCCGACAATGCTTCTATGTCCCTACGTACCGGTCAGGAGATTGACGAAGTATCAGCTTTGCGGTCATGTCGGTCCGGCGGGAGTGATTTTGTCAAAAAGTAAAATGATATCGCTGCATTCGGTTACAATCCATCGAACCATTACGATTTCTATAAAAATATCCATAATTCGTAACTCTTTTTAGCGAAATAACGCGGAGAAACTGTTTGGCCGACAATTCTTCTATGTCCCCACGTGCCGGTCGGGGGATTGACAAAGACCCAGCTTTCCGGTCAGGTCTGTCCGGGTGCAATTTTATAAATAAAATAAATTGATATCGCTGCACTCTACTACAACTCGTCGCACCATTACGATTACTATAAAAACATCCATAATTCGTAACTCTTTTTGTCGAAATAACGCGGAAAAACTGTTTGGCCGACAATACCTCTATGTCCCCACGTGCCGCTCGGGAGATTGACAAAGTGTCTGCTTAGCGGTCATGTCGGCCCGGCGGGAGCCATTTTACCAAAAAGTAAAATGATATTCGTGCATTCGATTACAATTCGTCGAACCATTACGATTTCTATAAAAATATCCATAATTCGTAACTCTTGTTATCGAAATAACGCGGAGAAACTGTTTGGCCGACAATTCTTCTATGTCCCCACGTGCCGGTCGGGAGATTGACAAAGTGTCTGCTAAGCGGTCATGTCGGCCCGGCGGGAGCCATTTTACCAAAAAGTAAAATGATATTCGTGCATTCGATTACAATTCGTCGAACCATTACGATTTCTATAAAAATATCCATAATTCGTAACTCTTGATATCGAAATAACGCGGAGAAACTGTTTGGCCGACAATTCTTCTATGTCCCCACGTGCCGGTCGGGAGATTGACAAAGACCCAGCTTTCCGGTCAGGTCTGTCCGGCGGGTGCAATTTTATAAATAAAATAAATTGATATCGCTGCACTCTACTACAACTCGTCGCACCATTACGATTTCTATAAAAACATCCATAATTCGTAATTCTTGTTATCGAAATAACACGAAAAAACTGTTCGGCCGACATTTCTTCTATGTCCCGACGTGCCGGTCGGGAGATTGACAATGTTTCAGCTTTGCGGTCATGCCGGCCCGGCGGGAGACATTTTATCAAAAAGTAAAATGATATCGCTGCATTCGGTTACAATTCATCGAACCATTACGATTTCTCTGAAAACATCCATAATTCGTAATTCTTTTTATCGAAATAACGCGGAAAAACTGTTTGGCCGACAATTCTCCTATGTCGCCTTGTGCCGGTCGGGAAATTGACAAAGTTTGATCTCTGCCGTCATGTCGGTCCGGCGGCAGTCATTTTATCAAAAAGTAAAATGATATCGTTGCGTTCGGTTACAATTCATCGAACCATTACGATTTCTATAAAAACATCCATAATTCGTAATTCTTGTTGTCGAAATAACACGAAAAAACTGTTCGGCCGACATTTCTACTATGTCCCGACGTGCCGGTCGGGAGATTGATAATGTTTCAGCTTTGCGGTCATGCCGGCCCGGCGGGAGACATTTTATCAAAAAGTTAAATGATATCGCTGCATTCGGTTACAATTCATCGAACCATTACGATTTCTCTGAAAACATCCATAATTCGTAATTATTTCTATCGAAATAACGCGGAAAAACTGTTTGGCCGACAATTCTCCTATGTCGCCTCGTGCCGGTCGGGAAATTGACAAAGTTTGATCTTTGCCGTCATGTCGGTCCGGCGGCAGTCATTTTATCGAAAAGTAAAATGATATCGTTGCATTCGGTTACAATTCATCGAACCATTACGATTTCTATAAAAATATCCATAATTCGTAACTCTTGTTATCGAAATAACGCGGAAAAATTGTTTGGCCGACAATTCTACTATGTCCCCTCGTGCCGATCAGGAAATTGACGAAGTTTCAGCTTTGCGGTCATGTCGGTCCGGCGGGAGTCATTTTACCAAAAAGTAAAATGATATTCGTGCATTCGATTACAATTCGTCGAACCATTACGATTTCTATAAAAATATCCATAATTCGTAACTCTTGTTATCGAAATAACGCGGAGAAACTGTTTGGCCGACAATTCTTCTATGTCCCCACGTGCCGGTCGGGAGATTGACAAAGTGTCTGCTTAGCGGTCATGTCGGCCCGGCGGGAGCCATTTTACCAAAAAGTAAAATGATATTCGTGCATTCGATTGCAATTCGTCGAACCATTACGATTTCTATACAAATATCCAAAATTCGTAACTCTTTTTATCGAAATAACGCGGAGAAACTGTTTGGCCGACAATTCTTCTATGTCCCCACGTGCCGGTCGGGAGATTGACAAAGACCCAGCTTTCCGGTCAGGTCTGTCCGGCGGGTGCAATTTTATAAATAAAATAAATTGATATCGCTGCACTCTACTACAACTCGTCGCACCATTACGATTTCTATAAAAACATCCATAATTCGTAATTCTTGTTATCGAAATGACACGAAAAAACTGTTCGGCCGACATTTCTTCTATGTCCCGACGTGCCGGTCGGGAGATTGACAATGTTTCAGCTTTGCGCTCATGCCGGCCCGGCGGGAGACATTTTATCAAAAAGTAAAATGATATCGCTGCATTCGGTTACAATCCATCGAACCATTACGATTTCTATAAAAACATCCATAATTCGTAACTCTTTTTGTCGAAATAACGCGGAAAAACTATTTGGCCGACATTTCTTCTATGTCCCGACGTGCCGGTCGGGAGATTGACAATGTTTCAGCTTTGCGCTCATGCCGGCCCGGCGGGAGACATTTTATCAAAAAGTAAAATGATATCGCTGCATTCGGTTACAATCCATCGAACCATTACGATTTCTATAAAAACATCCATAATTCGTAACTCTTTTTGTCGAAATAACGCGGAAAAACTGTTTGGCCGACAATGCTTCTATGTCCCTACGTACCGGTCAGGAGATTGACGAAGTTTCAGCTTTGCGGTCATGTCGGTCCGGCGGGAGCCATTTTGTCAAAAAGTAAAATGATATCGCTGCATTCGGTTACAATCCTTCGAACCATTACGATTTCTATAAAAATATCCATAATTCGTAACTCTTTTTATCGCAATAACGCGGAGAAACTGTTTGGCCGACAATTCTTCTATGTCCCCACGTGCCGGTCGGGGGATTGACAAAGACCCAGCTTTCCGGTCAGGTCTGTCCGGCGGGTGCAATTTTATAAATAAAATAAATTAATATCGCTGCACTCTACTACAACTCGTCGCACCATTACGATTTCTATAAAAACATCCATAATTCGTAACTCTTTTTGTCGAAATAACGCGGAAAAACTGTTTGGCCGACAATACCTCTATGTCCCCACGTGCCGGTCGGGAGATTGACAAAGTGTCTGCTTAGCGGTCATGTCGGCCCGGCGGGAGCCATTTTACCAAAAAGTAAAATGATATTCGTGCATTCGATTACAATTCGTCGAACCATTACGATTTCTATAAAAATATCCATAATTCGTAACTCTTGTTATCGAAATAACGCGGAGAAACTGTTTGGCCGACAATTCTTCTATGTCCCCACGTGCCGGTCGGGAGATTGACAAAGTGTCTGCTTAGCGGTCATGTCGGCCCGGCGGGAGCCATTTTACCAAAAAGTAAAATGATATTCGTGCATTCGATTGCAATTCGTAGAACCATTACGATTTCTATAAAAATATCCATAATTCGTAACTCTTGTTATCGAAATAACGCGGAGAAACTGTTTGGCCGACAATTCTTCTATGTCCCCACGTGCCGGTCGGGAGATTGACAAAGACCCAGCTTTCCGGTCAGGTCTGTCCGGCGGGTGCAATTTTATAAATAAAATATATTGATATCGCTGCACTCTACTACAACTCGTCGCACCATTACGATTTCTATAAAAACATCCATAATTCGTAACTCTTGTCATCGAAATAACGCAGAATAACTGTTTGGCCGACAATGCTTCTATGTCCCTACGTACCGGTCAGGAGATTGACGAAGTTTCAGCTTTGCGGTCATGTCGGTCCGGCGGCAGCCATTTTATCAAAAAGTAAAATGATATCGCTGCATTCGGTTACAATCCATCGAACCATTACGATTTCTATAAAAACATCCATAATTCGTAACTCTTTTTGTCGAAATATCGCGGAAAAACTGTTTGGCCGACAATGCTTCTATGTCCCTACGTACCGGTCAGGAGATTGACGAAGTATCAGCTTTGCGGTCATGTCGGTCCGGCGGGAGTGATTTTGTCAAAAAGTAAAATGATATCGCTGCATTCGCTTACAATCCACCGAACCATTACGATTTCTATAAAAACATCCATAATTCGTAACTCTTTTTGTCGAAATACCGCGGAAAAGCTGTTTGGCAGACAATACCTCCATGTCCCCACGTGCCGGTCGGCGGATTGACAAAGACCCAGCTTTCCGGTCAGGTCTGTCCGGGTGCAATTTTATAAATAAAATAAATTGATATCGCTGCACTCTACTACAACTCGTCGCACCATTACGATTTCTATAAAAACATCCATAATTCGTAATTCTTGTTGTCGAAATAACACGAAAAAACTGTTCGGCCGACATTTCTACTATGTCCCGACGTGCCGGTCGGGAGATTGATAATGTTTCAGCTTTGCGGTCATGCCGGCCCGGCGGGAGACATTTTATCAAAAAGTCAAATGATATCGCTGCATTCGGTTACAATTCATCGAACCATTACGATTTCTCTGAAAACATCCATAATTCGTAATTATTTCTATCGAAATAACGCGGAAAAACTGTTTGGCCGACAATTCTCCTATGTCGCCTCGTGCCGGTCGGGAAATTGACAAAGTTTGATCTTTGCCGTCATGTCGGTCCGGCGGCAGTCATTTTATCGAAAAGTAAAATGATATCGTTGCATTCGGTTACAATTCATCGAACCATTACGATTTCTATAAAAATATCCATAATTCGTAACTCTTGTTATCGAAATAACGCGGAAAAATTGTTTGGCCGACAATTCTACTATGTCCCCTCGTGCCGATCAGGAAATTGACGAAGTTTCAGCTTTGCGGTCATGTCGGTCCGGCGGGAGCCATTTTACCAAAAAGTAAAATGATATTCGTGCATTCGATTACAATTCGTCGAACCATTACGATTTCTATAAAAATATCCATAATTCGTAACTCTTGTTATCGAAATAACGCGGAGAAACTGTTTGGCCGACAATTCTTCTATGTCCCCACGTGCCGGTCGGGAGATTGACAAAGTGTCTGCTTAGCGGTCATGTCGGCCCGGCGGGAGCCATTTTACCAAAAAGTAAAATGATATTCGTGCATTCGATTGCAATTCGTAGAACCATTACGATTTCTATAAAAATATCCATAATTCGTAACTCGTGTTATCGAAATAACGCGGAGAAACTGTTTGGCCGACAATTCTTCTATGTCCCCACGTGCCGGTCGGGAGATTGACAAAGACCCAGCTTTCCGGTCAGGTCTGTCCGGCGGGTGCAATTTTATAAATAAAATAAATTGATATCGCTGCACTCTACTACAACTCGTCGCACCATTACGATTTCTATAAAAACATCCATAATTCGTAATTCTTGTTATCGAAATAACACGAAAAAACTGTTCGGCCGACATTTCTTCTATGTCCCGACGTGCCGGTCGGGAGATTGACAATGTTTCAGCTTTGCGGTCATGCCGGCCCGGCGGGAGACATTTTATCAAAAAGTAAAATGATATCGTTGCGTTCGGTTACAATTCATCGAACCATTACGATTTCTATAAAAATATCCATAATTCGTAACTCTTGTTATCGAAATAACGCGGAAAAATTGTTTGGCCGACAATTCTACTATGTCCCCTCGTGCCGATCGGGAAATTGACGAAGTTTCAGCTTTGCGGTCATGTCGGTCCGGCGGGAGCCATTTTATCAAAAAGTAAAATGATATCGCTGCATTCGGTTACAATCCATCGAACCATTACGATTTCTATAAAAACATCCATAATTCGTAACTCTTGTCATCGAAATAACGCGGAATATCTGTTTGGCCGACAATGCTTCTATGTCCCTACGTACCGGTCAGGAGATTGACGAAGTTTCAGCTTTGCGGTCATGTCGGTCCGGCGGCAGCCATTTTATCAAAAAGTAAAATGATATCGCTGCATTCGGTTACAATCCATCGAACCATTACGATTTCTATAAAAACATCCATAATTCGTAACTCTTTTTGTCGACATAACGCGGAAAAACTGTTTGGCCGACAATGCTTCTATGTCCCTACGTACCGGTCAGGAGATTGACGAAGTATCAGCTTTGCGGTCATGTCGGTCCGGCGGGAGTGATTTTGTCAAAAAGTAAAATGATATCGCTGCATTCGGTTACAATCCATCGAACCATTACGATTTCTATAAAAATATCCATAATTCGTAACTCTTTTTAGCGAAATAACGCGGAGAAACTGTTTGGCCGACAATTCTTCTATGTCCCCACGTGCCGGTCGGGGGATTGACAAAGACCCAGCTTTCCGGTCAGGTCTGTCCGGGTGCAATTTTATAAATAAAATAAATTGATATCGCTGCACTCTACTACAACTCGTCGCACCATTACGATTTCTATAAAAACATCCATAATTCGTAATTTTTGTTATCGAAATAACACGAAAAAACTGTTCGGCCGACATTTCTTCTATGTCCCGACGTGCCGGTCGGGAGATTGACAATGTTTCAGCTTTGCGGTCATGCCGGCCCGGCGGGAGACATTTTATCAAAAAGTAAAATGATATCGCTGCATTCGGCTACAATTCATCGAACCATTACGATTTCTCTGAAAACATCCATAATTCGTAATTCTTTTTATCGAAATAACGCGGAAAAACTGTTTGGCCGACAATTCTTCTATGTCCCCACGTGCCGGTCGGGAAATTGACAAAGTTTGATCTTTGACGTCATGTCGGTCCGGCGGCAGTCATTTTATCAAAAAGTAAAATGATATCGTTGCATTCGGTTACAATTCATCGAACCATTACGATTTCTATAAAAATATCCATAATTCGTAACTCTTGTTATCGAAATAACGCAGAGAAACTGTTTGGCCGACAATTCTTCTATGTCCCCACGTGCCGGTCGGGAGATTGACAAAGTGTCTGCTTAGCGGTCAGGTCGGCCCGGCGGGAGCCATTTTACCAAAAAGTAAAATGATATTCGTGCATTCGATTGCAATTCGTCGAACCATTACGATTTCTATAAAAATATCCATAATTCGTAACTCTTTTTATCGAAATAACGCGGAGAAACTGTTTGGCCGACAATTCTTCTATGTCCCCACGTGCCGGTCGGGAGATTGACAAAGACCCAGCTTTCCGGTCAGGTCTGTCCGGCGGGTGCAATTTTATAAATAAAATAAATTGATATCGCTGCACTCTACTACAACTCGTCGCACCATTACGATTTCTATAAAAACATCCATAATTCGTAATTCTTGTTATCGAAATAACACGAAAAAACTGTTCGGCCGACATTTCTTCTATGTCCCGACGTGCCGGTCGGGAGATTGATAATGTTTCAGCTTTGCGGTCATGCCGGCCCGGCGGGAGACATTTTATCAAAAAGTTAAATGATATCGCTGCATTCGGTTACAATTCATCGAACCATTACGATTTCTCTGAAAACATCCATAATTCGTAATTCTTTCTATCGAAATAACGCGGAAAAACTGTTTGGCCGACAATTCTCCTATGTCGCCTCGTGCCGGTCGGGAAATTGACAAAGTTTGATCTTTGCCGTCATGTCGGTCCGGCGGCAGTCATTTTATCGAAAAGTAAAATGATATCGTTGCATTCGGTTACAATTCATCGAACCATTACGATTTCTATAAAAATATCCATAATTCGTAACTCTTGTTATCGAAATAACGCGGAAAAATTGTTTGGCCGACAATTCTACTATGTCCCCTCGTGCCGATCAGGAAATTGACGAAGTTTCAGCTTTGCGGTCATGTCGGTCCGGCGGGAGCCATTTTATCAAAAAGTAAAATGATATCGCTGCATTCGGTTACAATCCATCGAACCATTACGATTTCTATAAAAACATCCATAACTCGTAACTCTTTTTGTCGAAATAACGCGGAAAAACTGTTTGGCCGACGATACCTCTATGTCCCCACGTGCCGGTCGGGAGACTGACAAAGTGTCTGCTAAGCGGTCATGTCGGCCCGGCGGGAGCCATTTTACCAAAAAGTAAAATGATATTCGTGCATTCGATTACAATTCGTCGAACCATTACGATTTCTATAAAAATATCCATAATTCGTAACTCTTGTTATCGAAATAACGCGGAGAAACTGTTTGGCCGACAATTCTTCTATGTCCCCACGTGCCGGTCGGGAGATTGACAAAGTGTCTGCTTAGCGGTCATGTCGGCCCGGCGGGAGCCATTTTACCAAAAAGTAAAATGATATTCGTGCATTCGATTGCAATTCGTCGAACCATTACGATTTCTATAAAAATATCCATAATTCGTAACTCTTTTTATCGAAATAACGCGGAGAAACTGTTTGGCCGACAATTCTTCTATGTCCCCACGTGCCGGTCGGGAGATTGACAAAGACCCAGCTTTCCGGTCAGGTCTGTCCGGCGGGTGCAATTTTATAAATAAAATAAATTGATATCGCTGCATTCTACTACAACTCGTCGCACCATTACGATTTCTATGAAAACATCCATAATTCGTAATTCTTGTTATCGAAATAACACGAAAAAACTGTTCGGCCGACATTTCTTCTATGTCCCGACGTGCCGGTCGGGAGATTGACAATGTTTCAGCTTTGCGCTCATGCCGGCCCGGCGGGAGACATTTTATCAAAAAGTAAAATGATATCGCTGCATTCGGTTACAATCCATCGAACCATTACGATTTCTATAAAAACATCCATAATTCGTAACTCTTTTTGTCGAAATAACGCGGAAAAACTGTTTGGCCGACAATGCTTCTATGTCCCTACGTACCGGTCAGGAGATTGACGAAGTTTCAGCTTTGCGGTCATGTCGGTCCGGCGGGAGCCATTTTGTCATAAAGTAAAATGATATCGCTGCATTCGGTTACAATCCTGCGAACCATTACGATTTCTATAAAAATATCCATAATTCGTAACTCTTTTTATCGCAATAACGCGGAGAAACTGTTTGGCCGACAATTCTTCTATGTCCCCACGTGCCGGTCGGGGGATTGACAAGGACCCAGCTTTCCGGTCAGGTCTGTCCGGCGGTTGCAATTTTATAAATAAAATAAATTAATATCGCTGCACTCTACTACAACTCGTCGCACCATTACGATTTCTATAAAAACATCCATAATTCGTAACTCTTTTTGTCGAAATAACGCGGAAAAACTGTTTGGCCGACAATACCTCTATGTCCCCACGTGCCGGTCGGGAGATTGACAAAGTGTCTGCTTAGCGGTCATGTCGGCCCGGCGGGAGCCATTTTACCAAAAAGTAAAATGATATTCGTGCATTCGATTACAATTCGTCGAACCATTACGATTTCTATAAAAATATCCATAATTCGTAACTCTTGTTATCGAAATAACGCGGAGAAACTGTTTGGCCGACAATTCTTCTATGTCCCCACGTGCCGGTCGGGAGATTGACAAAGTGTCTGCTTAGCGGTCATGTCGGCCCGGCGGGAGCCATTTTACCAAAAAGTAAAATGATATTCGTGCATTCGATTGCAATTCGTAGAACCATTACGATTTCTATAAAAATATCCATAATTCGTAACTCTTTTTATCGAAATAACGCGGAGGAACTGTTTGGCCGACAATTCTTCTATGTCCCCACGTGCCGGTCGGGAGATTGACAAAGACCCAGCTTTCCGGTCAGGTCTGTCCGGCGGGTGCAATTTTATAAATAAAATAAATTGATATCGCTGCACTCTACTACAACTCGTCGCACCATTACGATTTCTATAAAAACATCCATAATTCGTAATTCTTGTTATCGAACTAACACGAAAAAACTGTTCGGCCGACATTTCTTCTATGTCCCGACGTGCCGGTCGGGAGATTGACAATGTTTCAGCTTTGCGGTCATGCCGGCCCGGCGGGAGACATTTTATCAAAAAGTAAAATGATATCGCTGCATTCGGTTACAATTCATCGAACCATTACGATTTCTCTGAAAACATCCATAATTCGTAATTCTTTTTATCGAAATAACGCGGAAAAACTGTTTGGCCGACAATTCTCCTATGTCGCCTTGTGCCGGTCTGGAAATTGACAAAGTTTGATCTCTGCCGTCATGTCGGTCCGGCGGCAGTCATTTTATCAAAAAGTAAAATGATATCGTTGCGTTCGGTTACAATTCATCGAACCATTACGATTTCTATAAAAATATCCATAATTCGTAACTCTTGTTATCGAAATAACGCGGAAAAATTGTTTGGCCGACAATTCTACTATGTCCCCTCGTGCCGATCGGGAAATTGACGAAGTTTCAGCTTTGCGGTCATGTCGGTCCGGCGGGAGCCATTTTATCAAAAAGTAAAATGATATCGCTGCATTCGGTTACAATCCATCGAACCATTACGATTTCTATAAAAACATCCATAATTCGTAACTCTTGTCATCGAAATAACGCAGAATAACTGTTTGGCCGACAATGCTTCTATGTCCCTACGTACCGGTCAGGAGATTGACGAAGTTTCAGCTTTGCGGTCATGTCGGTCCGGCGGCAGCCATTTTATCAAAAAGTAAAATGATATCGCTGCATTCGGTTACAATCCATCGAACCATTACGATTTCTATAAAAACATCCATAATTCGTAACTCTTTTTGTCGAAATATCGCGGAAAAACTGTTTGGCCGACAATGCTTCTATGTCCCTACGTACCGGTCAGGAGATTGACGAAGTATCAGCTTTGCGGTCATGTCGGTCCGGCGGGAGTGATTTTGTCAAAAAGTAAAATGATATCGCTGCATTCGCTTACAATCCATCGAACCATTACGATTTCTATAAAAACATCCATAATTCGTAACTCTTTTTGTCGAAATACCGCGGAAAAGCTGTTTGGCAGACAATACCTCCATGTCCCCACGTGCCGGTCGGCGGATTGACAAAGACCCAGCTTTCCGGTCAGGTCTGTCCGGGTGCAATTTTATAAATAAAATAAATTGATATCGCTGCACTCTACTACAACTCGTCGCACCATTACGATTTCTATACAAACATCCATAATTCGTAATTCTTGTTGTCGAAATAACACGAAAAAACTGTTCGGCCGACATTTCTTCTATGTCCCGACGTGCCGGTCGGGAGATTGATAATGTTTCAGCTTTGCGGTCATGCCGGCCCGGCGGGAGACATTTTATCAAAAAGTTAAATGATATCGCTGCATTCGGTTACAATTCATCGAACCATTACGATTTCTCTGAAAACATCCATAATTCGTAATTCTTTCTATCGAAATAACGCGGAAAAACTGTTTGGCCGACAATTCTCCTATGTCGCCTCGTGCCGGTCGGGAAATTGACAAAGTTTGATCTTTGCCGTCATGTCGGTCCGGCGGCAGTCATTTTATCGAAAAGTAAAATGATATCGTTGCATTCGGTTACAATTCATCGAACCATTACGATTTCTATAAAAATATCCATAATTCGTAACTCTTGTTATCGAAATAACGCGGAAAAATTGTTTGGCCGACAATTCTACTATGTCCCCTCGTGCCGATCAGGAAATTGACGAAGTTTCAGCTTTGCGGTCATGTCGGTCCGGCGGGAGCCATTTTACCAAAAAGTAAAATGATATTCGTGCATTCGATTACAATTCGTCGAACCATTACGATTTCTATAAAAATATCCATAATTCGTAACTCTTGTTATCGAAATAACGCGGAGAAACTGTTTGGCCGACAATTCTTCTATGTCCCCACGTGCCGGTCGGGGGATTGACAAAGACCCAGCTTTCCGGTCAGGTCTGTCCGGCGGGTGCAATTTTATAAATAAAATAAATTAATATCGCTGCACTCTACTACAACTCGTCGCACCATTACGATTTCTATAAAAACATCCATAATTCGTAACTCTTTTTGTCGAAATAACGCGGAAAAACTGTTTGGCCGACAATACCTCTATGTCCCCACGTGCCGGTCGGGAGATTGACAAAGTGTCTGCTTAGCGGTCATGTCGGCCCGGCGGGAGCCATTTTACCAAAAAGTAAAATGATATTCGTGCATTCGATTACAATTCGTCGAACCATTACGATTTCTATAAAAATATCCATAATTCGTAACTCTTGTTATCGAAATAACGCGGAGAAACTGTTTGGCCGACAATTCTTCTATGTCCCCACGTGCCGGTCGGGAGATTGACAAAGTGTCTGCTTAGCGGTCATGTCGGCCCGGCGGGAGCCATTTTACCAAAAAGTAAAATGATATTCGTGCATTCGATTGCAATTCGTAGAACCATTACGATTTCTATAAAAATATCCATAATTCGTAATTCTTTCTATCGAAATAACGCGGAGAAACTGTTTGGCCGACAATTCTCCTATGTCGCCTCGTGCCGGTCGGGAAATTGACAAAGTTTGATCTTTGACGTCATGTCGGTCCGGCGGCAGTCATTTTATCAAAAAGTAAAATGATATCGTTGCATTCGGTTACAATTCATCGAAAGATTACGATTTCTATAAAAATATCCATAATTCGTAACTCTTGTTATCGAAATAACGCGGAGAAACTGTTTGGCCGACAATTCTTCTATGTCCCCACGTGCCGGTCGGGAGATTTAAAAGTGTCTGCTTAGCGGTCAGGTCGGCCCGGCGGGAGCCATTTTACCAAAAAGTAAAATGATATTCGTGCATTCGATTGCAATTCGTCGAACCATTACGATTTCTATAAAAATATCCATAATTCGTAACTCTTTTTATCGAAATAACGCGGAGAAACTGTTTGGCCGACAATTCTTCTATGTCCCCACGTGCCGGTCGGGAGATTGACAAAGACCCAGCTTTCCGGTCAGGTCTGTCCGGCGGGTGCAATTTTATAAATAAAATAAATTGATATCGCTGCACTCTACTACAACTCGTCGCACCATTACGATTTCTATAAAAACATCCATAATTCGTAATTCTTGTTATCGAAATAACACGAAAAAACTGTTCGGCCGACATTTCTTCTATGTCCCGACGTGCCGGTCGGGAGATTGATAATGTTTCAGCTTTGCGGTCATGCCGGCCCGGCGGGAGACATTTTATCAAAAAGTTAAATGATATCGCTGCATTCGGTTACAATTCATCGAACCATTACGATTTCTCTGAAAACATCCATAATTCGTAATTCTTTCTATCGAAATAACGCGGAAAAACTGTTTGGCCGACAATTCTCCTATGTCGCCTCGTGCCGGTCGGGAAATCGACAAAGTTTGATCTTTGCCGTCATGTCGGTCCGGCGGCAGTCATTTTATCGAAAAGTAAAATGATATCGTTGCATTCGGTTACAATTCATCGAACCATTACGATTTCTATAAAAATATCCATAATTCGTAACTCTTGTTATCGAAATAACGCGGAAAAATTGTTTGGCCGACAATTCTACTATGTCCCCTCGTGCCGATCAGGAAATTGACGAAGTTTCAGCTTTGCGGTCATGCCGGCCCGGCGGGAGCCATTTTATCAAAAAGTAAAATGATATCGCTGCATTCGGTTACAATCCATCGAACCATTACGATTTCTATAAAAACATCCATAACTCGTAACTCTTTTTGTCGAAATAACGCGGAAAAACTGTTTGGCCGACGATACCTCTATGTCCCCACGTGCCGGTCGGGAGATTGACAAAGTGTCTGCTAAGCGGTCATGTCGGCCCGGCGGGAGCCATTTTACCAAAAAGTAAAATGATATTCGTGCATTCGATTACAATTCGTCGAACCATTACGATTTCTATAAAAATATCCATAATTCGTAACTCTTGTTATCGAAATAACGCGGAGAAACTGTTTGGCCGACAATTCTTCTATGTCCCCACGTGCCGGTCGGGAGATTGACAAAGTGTCTGCTTAGCGGTCATGTCGGCCCGGCGGGAGCCATTTTACCAAAAAGTAAAATGATATTCGTGCATTCGATTGCAATTCGTCGAACCATTACGATTTCTATAAAAATATCCATAATTCGTAACTCTTTTTATCGAAATAACGCGGAGAAACTGTTTGGCCGACAATTCTTCTATGTCCCCACGTGCCGGTCGGGAGATTGACAAAGATCCAGCTTTCCGGTCAGGTCTGTCCGGCGGGTGCAATTTTATAAATAAAATAAATTGATATCGCCGCACTCTACTACAACTCGTCGCACCATTACGATTTCTATAAAAACATCCATAATTCGTAATTCTTGTTATCGAAATAACACGAAAAAACTGTTCGGCCGACATTTCTTCTATGTCCCGACGTGCCGGTCGGGAGATTGACAATGTTTCAGCTTTGCGGTCATGCCGGCCCGGCGGGAGACATTTTATCAAAAAGTAAAATGATATCGCTGCATTCGGTTACAATTCATCGAACCATTACGATTTCTCTGAAAACATCCATAATTCGTAATTCTTTTTATCGAAATAACGCGGAAAAACTGTTTGGCCGACAATTCTCCTATGTCGCCTCGTGCCGGTCGGGAAATTGACAAAGTTTGATCTTTGACGTCATGTCGGTCCGGCGGCAGTCATTTTATCAAAAAGTAAAATGATATCGTTGCATTCGGTTACAATTCATCGAACCATTACGATTTCTATAAAAATATCCATAATTCGTAACTCTTGTTATCGAAATAACGCGGAGAAACTGTTTGGCCGACAATTCTTCTATGTCCCCACGTGCCGGTCGGGAGATTTAAAAGTGACTGCTTAGCGGTCAGGTCGGCCCGGCGGGAGCCATATTACCAAATAGTAAAATGATATTCGTGCATTCGATTGCAATTCGTCGAACCATTACGATTTCTATAAAAATATCCATAATTCGTAACTCTTTTTATCGAAATAACGCGGAGAAACTGTTTGGCCGACAATTCTTCTATGTCCCCACGTGCCGGTCGGGAGATTGACAAAGACCCAGCTTTCCGGTCAGGTCTGTCCGGCGGGTGCAATTTTATAAATAAAATAAATTGATATCGCTGCACTCTACTACAACTCGTCGCACCATTACGATTTCTATAAAAACATCCATAATTCGTAATTCTTGTTATCGAAATAACACGAAAAAACTGTTCGGCCGACATTTCTTCTATGTCCCGACGTGCCGGTCGGGAGATTGATAATGTTTCAGCTTTGCGGTCATGCCGGCCCGGCGGGAGACATTTTATCAAAAAGTTAAATGATATCGCTGCATTCGGTTACAATTCATCGAACCATTACGATTTCTCTGAAAACATCCATAATTCGTAATTCTTTCTATCGAAATAACGCGGAAAAACTGTTTGGCCGACAATTCTCCTATGTCGCCTCGTGCCGGTCGGGAAATTGACAAAGTTTGATCTTTGCCGTCATGTCGGTCCGGCGGCAGTCATTTTATCGAAAAGTAAAATGATATCGTTGCATTCGGTTACAATTCATCGAACCATTACGATTTCTATAAAAATATCCATAATTCGTAACTCTTGTTATCGAAATAACGCGGAAAAATTGTTTGGCCGACAATTCTACTATGTCCCCTCGTGCCGATCAGGAAATTGACGAAGTTTCAGCTTTGCGGTCATGTCGGTCCGGCGGGAGCCATTTTATCAAAAAGTAAAATGATATCGCTGCATTCGGTTACAATCCATCGAACCATTACGATTTCTATAAAAACATCCATAACTCGTAACTCTTTTTGTCGAAATAACGCGGAAAAACTGTTTGGCCGACGATACCTCTATGTCCCCACGTGCCGGTCGGGAGATTGACAAAGTGTCTGCTAAGCGGTCATGTCGGCCCGGCGGGAGCCATTTTACCAAAAAGTAAAATGATATTCGTGCATTCGATTACAATTCGTCGAACCATTACGATTTCTATAAAAACATCCATAATTCGTAACTCTTTTTGTCGAAATAACGCGGAAAATCTGTTTGGCCGACAATGCTTCTATGTCCCTACGTACCGGTCAGGAGACTGACGAAGTATCAGCTTTGCGGTCATGTCGGTCCGGCGGGAGCGATTTTGTCAAAAAGTAAAATGATATCGCTGCATTCGGTTACAATCCATCGAACCATTACGATTTCTATAAGAATATCCATAATTCGTAACTCTTTTTATCGAAATAACGCGGAGAAACTGTTTGGCAGACAATTCTTCTATGTCCCCACGTGCCGGTCGGGAGATTGACAAAGATCCAGCTTTCCGGTCAGGTCTGTCCGGCGGGTGCAATTTTATAAATAAAATAAATTGATATCGCCGCACTCTACTACAACTCGTCGCACCATTACGATTTCTATAAAAACATCCACAATTCGTAATTCTTGTTATCGAAATAACACGAAAAAACTGTTCGGCCGACATTTCTTCTATGTCCCGACGTGCCGGTCGGGAGATTGACAATGTTTCAGCTTTGCGGTCATGCCGGCCCGGCGGGAGACATTTTATCAAAAAGTTAAATGATATCGTTGCATTCGGTTACAATTCATCGAACCATTACGATTTCTATAAAAATATCCATAATTCGTAACTCTTGTTATCGAAATAACGCGGAAAAATTGTTTGGCCGACAATTCTACTATGTCCCCTCGTGCCGATCAGGAAATTGACGAAGTTTCAGCTTTGCGGTCATGTCGGTCCGGCGGGAGCCATTTTATCAAAAAGTAAAATGATATCGCTGCATTCGGTTACAATCCATCGAACCATTACGATTTCTATAAAAACATCCATAACTCGTAACTCTTTTTGTCGAAATAACGCGGAAAAACTGTTTGGCCGACGATACCTCTATGTCCCCACGTGCCGGTCGGGAGATTGACAAAGTGTCTGCTAAGCGGTCATGTCGGCCCGGCGGGAGCCATTTTACCAAAAAGTAAAATGATATTCGTGCATTCGATTACAATTCGTCGAACCATTACGATTTCTATAAAAATATCCATAATTCGTAACTCTTGTTATCGAAATAACGCGGAGAAACTGTTTGGCCGACAATTCTTCTATGTCCCCACGTGCCGGTCGGGAAATTGACAAAGTTTGATCTTTGACGTCATGTCGGTCCGGCGGCAGTCATTTTATCAAAAAGTAAAATGATATCGTTGCATTCGGTTACAATTCATCGAACCATTACGATTTCTATAAAAATATCCATAATTCGTAACTCTTGTTATCGAAATAACGCGGAGAAACTGTTTGGCCGACAATTCTTCTATGTCCCCACGTGCCGGTCGGGAGATTTAAAAGTGACTGCTTAGCGGTCAGGTCGGCCCGGCGGGAGCCATACTACCAAATAGTAAAATGATATTCGTGCATTCGATTGCAATTCGTCGAACCATTACGATTTCTATAAAAATATCCATAATTCGTAACTCTTTTTATCGAAATAACGCGGAGAAACTGTTTGGCCGACAATTCTTCTATGTCCCCACGTGCCGGTCGGGAGATTGACAAAGACCCAGCTTTCCGGTCAGGTCTGTCCGGCGGGTGCAATTTTATAAATAAAATAAATTGATATCGCTGCACTCTACTACAACTCGTCGCACCATTACGATTTCTATAAAAACATCCATAATTCGTAATTCTTGTTATCGAAATAACACGAAAAAACTGTTCGGCCGACATTTCTTCTATGTCCCGACGTGCCGGTCGGGAGATTGATAATGTTTCAGCTTTGCGGTCATGCCGGCCCGGCGGGAGACATTTTATCAAAAAGTTAAATGATATCGCTGCATTCGGTTACAATTCATCGAACCATTACGATTTCTCTGAAAACATCCATAATTCGTAATTCTTTCTATCGAAATAACGCGGAAAAACTGTTTGGCCGACAATTCTCCTATGTCGCCTCGTGCCGGTCGGGAAATTGACAAAGTTTGATCTTTGCCGTCATGTCGGTCCGGCGGCAGTCATTTTATCGAAAAGTAAAATGATATCGTTGCATTCGGTTACAATTCATCGAACCATTACGATTTCTATAAAAATATCCATAATTCGTAACTCTTGTTATCGAAATAACGCGGAAAAATTGTTTGGCCGACAATTCTACTATGTCCCCTCGTGCCGATCAGGAAATTGACGAAGTTTCAGCTTTGCGGTCATGTCGGTCCGGCGGGAGCCATTTTATCAAAAAGTAAAATGATATCGCTGCATTCGGTTACAATCCATCGAACCATTACGATTTCTATAAAAACATCCATAACTCGTAACTCTTTTTGTCGAAATAACGCGGAAAAACTGTTTGGCCGACGATACCTCTATGTCCCCACGTGCCGGTCGGGAGATTGACAAAGTGTCTGCTAAGCGGTCATGTCGGCCCGGCGGGAGCCATTTTACCAAAAAGTAAAATGATATTCGTGCATTCGATTACAATTCGTCGAACCATTACGATTTCTATAAAAACATCCATAATTCGTAACTCTTTTTGTCGAAATAACGCGGAAAATCTGTTTGGCCGACAATGCTTCTATGTCCCTACGTACCGGTCAGGAGACTGACGAAGTATCAGCTTTGCGGTCATGTCGGTCCGGCGGGAGCGATTTTGTCAAAAAGTAAAATGATATCGCTGCATTCGGTTACAATCCATCGAACCATTACGATTTCTATAAGAATATCCATAATTCGTAACTCTTTTTATCGAAATAACGCGGAGAAACTGTTTGGCCGACAATTCTTCTATGTCCCCACGTGCCGGTCGGGAGATTGACAAAGATCCAGCTTTCCGGTCAGGTCTGTCCGGCGGGTGCAATTTTATAAATAAAATCAATTGATATCGCCGCACTCTACTACAACTCGTCGCACCATTACGATTTCTATAAAAACATCCATAATTCGTAATTCTTGTTATCGAAATAACACGAAAAAACTGTTCGGCCGACATTTCTTCTATGTCCCGACGTGCCGGTCGGGAGATTGACAATGTTTCAGCTTTGCGGTCATGCCGGCCCGGCGGGAGACATTTTATCAAAAAGTAAAATGATATCGCTGCATTCGGTTACAATTCATCGAACCACTACGATTTCTCTGAAAACATCCATAATTCGTAATTCTTTTTATCGAAATAACGCGGAAAAACTGTTTGGCCGACAATTCTCCTATGTCGCCTTGTGCCGGTCGGGAAATTGACAAAGTTTGATCTCTGCCGTCATGTCGGTCCGGCGGCAGTCATTTTATCAAAAAGTAAAATGATATCGTTGCGTTCGGTTACAATTCATCGAACCATTACGATTTCTATAAAAATATCCATAATTCGTAACTCTTGTTATCGAAATAACGCGGAATAACTGTTTGGCCGACAATGCTTCTATGTCCCTACGTACCGGTCAGGAGATTGACGAAGTTTCAGCTTTGCGGTCATGTCGGTCCGGCGGCAGCCATTTTATCAAAAAGTAAAATGATATCGTTGCATTCGGTTACAATTCATCGAACCATTACGATTTCTATAAAAATATCCATAATTCGTAACTCTTGTTATCGAAATAACGCGGAAAAATTGTTTGGCCGACAATTCTACTATGTCCCCTCGTGCCGATCAGGAAATTGACGAAGTTTCAGCTTTGCGGTCATGTCGGTCCGGCGGGAGCCATTTTATCAAAAAGTAAAATGATATCGCTGCATTCGGTTACAATCCATCGAACCATTACGATTTCTATAAAAACATCCATAACTCGTAACTCTTTTTGTCGAAATAACGCGGAAAAACTGTTTGGCCGACGATACCTCTATGTCCCCACGTGCCGGTCGGGAGATTGACAAAGTGTCTGCTAAGCGGTCATGTCGGCCCGGCGGGAGCCATTTTACCAAAAAGTAAAATGATATTCGTGCATTCGATTACAATTCGTCGAACCATTACGATTTCTATAAAAATATCCATAATTCGTAACTCTTGTTATCGAAATAACGCGGAGAAACTGTTTGGCCGACAATTCTTCTATGTCCCCACGTGCCGGTCGGGAAATTGACAAAGTTTGATCTTTGACGTCATGTCGGTCCGGCGGCAGTCATTTTATCAAAAAGTAAAATGATATCGTTGCATTCGGTTACAATTCATCGAACCATTACGATTTCTATAAAAATATCCATAATTCGTAACTCTTGTTATCGAAATAACGCGGAGAAACTGTTTGGCCGACAATTCTTCTATGTCCCCACGTGCCGGTCGGGAGATTTAAAAGTGACTGCTTAGCGGTCAGGTCGGCCCGGCGGGAGCCATACTACCAAATAGTAAAATGATATTCGTGCATTCGATTGCAATTCGTCGAACCATTACGATTTCTATAAAAATATCCATAATTCGTAACTCTTTTTATCGAAATAACGCGGAGAAACTGTTTGGCCGACAATTCTTCTATGTCCCCACGTGCCGGTCGGGAGATTGACAAAGACCCAGCTTTCCGGTCAGGTCTGTCCGGCGGGTGCAATTTTATAAATAAAATAAATTGATATCGCTGCACTCTACTACAACTCGTCGCACCATTACGATTTCTATAAAAACATCCATAATTCGTAATTCTTGTTATCGAAATAACACGAAAAAACTGTTCGGCCGACATTTCTTCTATGTCCCGACGTGCCGGTCGGGAGATTGATAATGTTTCAGCTTTGCGGTCATGCCGGCCCGGCGGGAGACATTTTATCAAAAAGTTAAATGATATCGCTGCATTCGGTTACAATTCATCGAACCATTACGATTTCTCTGAAAACATCCATAATTCGTAATTCTTTCTATCGAAATAACGCGGAAAAACTGTTTGGCCGACAATTCTCCTATGTCGCCTCGTGCCGGTCGGGAAATTGACAAAGTTTGATCTTTGCCGTCATGTCGGTCCGGCGGCAGTCATTTTATCGAAAAGTAAAATGATATCGTTGCATTCGGTTACAATTCATCGAACCATTACGATTTCTATAAAAATATCCATAATTCGTAACTCTTGTTATCGAAATAACGCGGAAAAATTGTTTGGCCGACAATTCTACTATGTCCCCTCGTGCCGATCAGGAAATTGACGAAGTTTCAGCTTTGCGGTCATGTCGGTCCGGCGGGAGCCATTTTATCAAAAAGTAAAATGATATCGCTGCATTCGGTTACAATCCATCGAACCATTACGATTTCTATAAAAACATCCATAACTCGTAACTCTTTTTGTCGAAATAACGCGGAAAAACTGTTTGGCCGACGATACCTCTATGTCCCCACGTGCCGGTCGGGAGATTGACAAAGTGTCTGCTAAGCGGTCATGTCGGCCCGGCGGGAGCCATTTTACCAAAAAGTAAAATGATATTCGTGCATTCGATTACAATTCGTCGAACCATTACGATTTCTATAAAAACATCCATAATTCGTAACTCTTTTTGTCGAAATAACGCGGAAAATCTGTTTGGCCGACAATGCTTCTATGTCCCTACGTACCGGTCAGGAGACTGACGAAGTATCAGCTTTGCGGTCATGTCGGTCCGGCGGGAGCGATTTTGTCAAAAAGTAAAATGATATCGCTGCATTCGGTTACAATCCATCGAACCATTACGATTTCTATAAGAATATCCATAATTCGTAACTCTTTTTATCGAAATAACGCGGAGAAACTGTTTGGCCGACAATTCTTCTATGTCCCCACGTGCCGGTCGGGAGATTGACAAAGATCCAGCTTTCCGGTCAGGTCTGTCCGGCGGGTGCAATTTTATAAATAAAATAAATTGATATCGCCGCACTCTACTACAACTCGTCGCACCATTACGATTTCTATAAAAACATCCATAATTCGTAATTCTTGTTATCGAAATAACACGAAAAAACTGTTCGGCCGACATTTCTTCTATGTCCCGACGTGCCGGTCGGGAGATTGACAATGTTTCAGCTTTGCGGTCATGCCGGCCCGGCGGGAGACATTTTATCAAAAAGTAAAATGATATCGCTGCATTCGGTTACAATTCATCGAACCACTACGATTTCTCTGAAAACATCCATAATTCGTAATTCTTTTTATCGAAATAACGCGGAAAAACTGTTTGGCCGACAATTCTCCTATGTCGCCTTGTGCCGGTCGGGAAATTGACAAAGTTTGATCTCTGCCGTCATGTCGGTCCGGCGGCAGTCATTTTATCAAAAAGTAAAATGATATCGTTGCGTTCGGTTACAATTCATCGAACCATTACGATTTCTATAAAAATATCCATAATTCGTAACTCTTGTTATCGAAATAACGCGGAATAACTGTTTGGCCGACAATGCTTCTATGTCCCTACGTACCGGTCAGGAGATTGACGAAGTTTCAGCTTTGCGGTCATGTCGGTCCGGCGGCAGCCATTTTATCAAAAAGTAAAATGATATCGCTGCATTCGGTTACAATCCATCGAACCATTACGATTTCTATAAAAACATCCATAATTCGTAACTATTTTTGTCGAAATAACGCGGAAAAACTGTTTGGCCGACAATGCTTCTATGTCCCTACGTACCGGTCAGGAGATTGACGAAGTATCAGCTTTGCGGTCATGTCGGTCCGGCGGGAGTGATTTTGTCAAAAAGTAAAATGATATCGCTGCATTCGGTTACAATCCATCGAACCATTACGATTTCTATAAAAATATCCATAATTCGTAACTCTTTTTAGCGAAATAACGCGGAGAAACTGTTTGGCCGACAATTCTTCTATGTCCCCACGTGCCGGTCGGGGGATTGACAAAGACCCAGCTTTCCGGTCAGGTCTGTCCGGGTGCAATTTTATAAATAAAATAAATTGATATCGCTGCACTCTACTACAACTCGTCGCACCATTACGATTACTATAAAAACATCCATAATTCGTAACTCTTTTTGTCGAAATAACGCGGAAAAACTGTTTGGCCGACAATACCTCTATGTCCCCACGTGCCGGTCGGGAGATTGACAAAGTGTCTGCTTAGCGGTCATGTCGGCCCGGCGGGAGCCATTTTACCAAAAAGTAAAATGATATTCGTGCATTCGATTACAATTCGTCGAACCATTACGATTTCTATAAAAATATCCATAATTCGTAACTCTTGTTATCGAAATAACGCGGAGAAACTGTTTGGCCGACAATTCTTCTATGTCCCCACGTGCCGGTCGGGAGATTGACAAAGTGTCTGCTAAGCGGTCATGTCGGCCCGGCGGGAGCCATTTTACCAAAAAGTAAAATGATATTCGTGCATTCGATTACAATTCGTCGAACCATTACGATTTCTATAAAAATATCCATAATTCGTAACTCTTGTTATCGAAATAACGCGGAGAAACTGTTTGGCCGACAATTCTTCTATGTCCCCACGTGCCGGTCGGGAGATTGACAAAGACCCAGCTTTCCGGTCAGGTCTGTCCGGCGGGTGCAATTTTATAAATAAAATAAATTGATATCGCTGCACTCTACTACAACTCGTCGCACCATTACGATTTCTATAAAAACATCCATAATTCGTAATTCTTGTTATCGAAATAACACGAAAAAACTGTTCGGCCGACATTTCTTCTATGTCCCGACGTGCCGGTCGGGAGATTGACAATGTTTCAGCTTTGCGGTCATGCCGGCCCGGCGGGAGACATTTTATCAAAAAGTAAAATGATATCGCTGCATTCGGTTACAATTCATCGAACCATTACGATTTCTCTGAAAACATCCATAATTCGTAATTCTTTCTATCGAAATAACGCGGAAAAACTGTTTGGCCGACAATTCTCCTATGTCGCCTCGTGCCGGTCGGGAAATTGACAAAGTTTGATCTTTGCCGTCATGTCGGTCCGGCGGCAGTCATTTTATCGAAAAGTAAAATGATATCGTTGCATTCGGTTACAATTCATCGAACCATTACGATTTCTATAAAAATATCCATAATTCGTAACTCTTGTTATCGAAATAACGCGGAAAAATTGTTTGGCCGACAATTCTACTATGTCCCCTCGTGCCGATCAGGAAATTGACGAAGTTTCAGCTTTGCGGTCATGTCGGTCCGGCGGGAGCCATTTTATCAAAAAGTAAAATGATATCGCTGCATTCGGTTACAATCCATCGAACCATTACGATTTCTATAAAAACATCCATAACTCGTAACTCTTTTTGTCGAAATAACGCGGAAAAACTGTTTGGCCGACGATACCTCTATGTCCCCACGTGCCGGTCGGGAGATTGACAAAGTGTCTGCTAAGCGGTAATGTCGGCCCGGCGGGAGCCATTTTACCAAAAAGTAAAATGATATTCGTGCATTCGATTACAATTCGTCGAACCATTACGATTTCTATAAAAACATCCATAATTCGTAACTCTTTTTGTCGAAATAACGCGGAAAATCTGTTTGGCCGACAATGCTTCTATGTCCCTACGTACCGGTCAGGAGACTGACGAAGTATCAGCTTTGCGGTCATGTCGGTCCGGCGGGAGCGATTTTGTCAAAAAGTAAAATGATATCGCTGCATTCGGTTACAATCCATGGAACCATTACGATTTCTATAAGAATATCCATAATTCGTAACTCTTTTTATCGAAATAACGCGGAGAAACTGTTTGGCAGACAATTCTTCTATGTCCCCACGTGCCGGTCGGGAGATTGACAAAGATCCAGCTTTCCGGTCAGGTCTGTCCGGCGGGTGCAATTTTATAAATAAAATAAATTGATATCGCCGCACTCTACTACAACTCGTCGCACCATTACGATTTCTATAAAAACATCCACAATTCGTAATTCTTGTTATCGAAATAACACGAAAAAACTGTTCGGCCGACATTTCTTCTATGTCCCGACGTGCCGGTCGGGAGATTGACAATGTTTCAGCTTTGCGGTCATGCCGGCCCGGCGGGAGACATTTTATCAAAAAGTTAAATGATATCGTTGCATTCGGTTACAATTCATCGAACCATTACGATTTCTATAAAAATATCCATAATTCGTAACTCTTGTTATCGAAATAACGCGGAAAAATTGTTTGGCCGACAATTCTACTATGTCCCCTCGTGCCGATCAGGAAATTGACGAAGTTTCAGCTTTGCGGTCATGTCGGTCCGGCGGGAGCCATTTTATCAAAAAGTAAAATGATATCGCTGCATTCGGTTACAATCCATCGAACCATTACGATTTCTATAAAAACATCCATAACTCGTAACTCTTTTTGTCGAAATAACGCGGAAAAACTGTTTGGCCGACGATACCTCTATGTCCCCACGTGCCGGTCGGGAGATTGACAAAGTGTCTGCTAAGCGGTCATGTCGGCCCGGCGGGAGCCATTTTACCAAAAAGTAAAATGATATTCGTGCATTCGATTACAATTCGTCGAACCATTACGATTTCTATAAAAATATCCATAATTCGTAACTCTTGTTATCGAAATAACGCGGAGAAACTGTTTGGCCGACAATTCTTCTATGTCCCCACGTGCCGGTCGGGAAATTGACAAAGTTTGATCTTTGACGTCATGTCGGTCCGGCGGCAGTCATTTTATCAAAAAGTAAAATGATATCGTTGCATTCGGTTACAATTCATCGAACCATTACGATTTCTATAAAAATATCCATAATTCGTAACTCTTGTTATCGAAATAACGCGGAGAAACTGTTTGGCCGACAATTCTTCTATGTCCCCACGTGCCGGTCGGGAGATTTAAAAGTGACTGCTTAGCGGTCAGGTCGGCCCGGCGGGAGCCATACTACCAAATAGTAAAATGATATTCGTGCATTCGATTGCAATTCGTCGAACCATTACGATTTCTATAAAAATATCCATAATTCGTAACTCTTTTTATCGAAATAACGCGGAGAAACTGTTTGGCCGACAATTCTTCTATGTCCCCACGTGCCGGTCGGGAGATTGACAAAGACCCAGCTTTCCGGTCAGGTCTGTCCGGCGGGTGCAATTTTATAAATAAAATAAATTGATATCGCTGCACTCTACTACAACTCGTCGCACCATTACGATTTCTATAAAAACATCCATAATTCGTAATTCTTGTTATCGAAATAACACGAAAAAACTGTTCGGCCGACATTTCTTCTATGTCCCGACGTGCCGGTCGGGAGATTGATAATGTTTCAGCTTTGCGGTCATGCCGGCCCGGCGGGAGACATTTTATCAAAAAGTTAAATGATATCGCTGCATTCGGTTACAATTCATCGAACCATTACGATTTCTCTGAAAACATCCATAATTCGTAATTCTTTCTATCGAAATAACGCGGAAAAACTGTTTGGCCGACAATTCTCCTATGTCGCCTCGTGCCGGTCGGGAAATTGACAAAGTTTGATCTTTGCCGTCATGTCGGTCCGGCGGCAGTCATTTTATCGAAAAGTAAAATGATATCGTTGCATTCGGTTACAATTCATCGAACCATTACGATTTCTATAAAAATATCCATAATTCGTAACTCTTGTTATCGAAATAACGCGGAAAAATTGTTTGGCCGACAATTCTACTATGTCCCCTCGTGCCGATCAGGAAATTGACGAAGTTTCAGCTTTGCGGTCATGTCGGTCCGGCGGGAGCCATTTTATCAAAAAGTAAAATGATATCGCTGCATTCGGTTACAATCCATCGAACCATTACGATTTCTATAAAAACATCCATAACTCGTAACTCTTTTTGTCGAAATAACGCGGAAAAACTGTTTGGCCGACGATACCTCTATGTCCCCACGTGCCGGTCGGGAGATTGACAAAGTGTCTGCTAAGCGGTCATGTCGGCCCGGCGGGAGCCATTTTACCAAAAAGTAAAATGATATTCGTGCATTCGATTACAATTCGTCGAACCATTACGATTTCTATAAAAACATCCATAATTCGTAACTCTTTTTGTCGAAATAACGCGGAAAATCTGTTTGGCCGACAATGCTTCTATGTCCCTACGTACCGGTCAGGAGACTGACGAAGTATCAGCTTTGCGGTCATGTCGGTCCGGCGGGAGCGATTTTGTCAAAAAGTAAAATGATATCGCTGCATTCGGTTACAATCCATCGAACCATTACGATTTCTATAAGAATATCCATAATTCGTAACTCTTTTTATCGAAATAACGCGGAGAAACTATTTGGCCGACAATTCTTCTATGTCCCCACGTGCCGGTCGGGAGATTGACAAAGATCCAGCTTTCCGGTCAGGTCTGTCCGGCGGGTGCAATTTTATAAATAAAATAAATTGATATCGCCGCACTCTACTACAACTCGTCGCACCATTACGATTTCTATAAAAACATCCATAATTCGTAATTCTTGTTATCGAAATAACACGAAAAAACTGTTCGGCCGACATTTCTTCTATGTCCCGACGTGCCGGTCGGGAGATTGACAATGTTTCAGCTTTGCGGTCATGCCGGCCCGGCGGGAGACATTTTATCAAAAAGTAAAATGATATCGCTGCATTCGGTTACAATTCATCGAACCACTACGATTTCTCTGAAAACATCCATAATTCGTAATTCTTTTTATCGAAATAACGCGGAAAAACTGTTTGGCCGACAATTCTCCTATGTCGCCTTGTGCCGGTCGGGAAATTGACAAAGTTTGATCTCTGCCGTCATGTCGGTCCGGCGGCAGTCATTTTATCAAAAAGTAAAATGATATCGTTGCGTTCGGTTACAATTCATCGAACCATTACGATTTCTATAAAAATATCCATAATTCGTAACTCTTGTTATCGAAATAACGCGGAATAACTGTTTGGCCGACAATGCTTCTATGTCCCTACGTACCGGTCAGGAGATTGACGAAGTTTCAGCTTTGCGGTCATGTCGGTCCGGCGGCAGCCATTTTATCAAAAAGTAAAATGATATCGCTGCATTCGGTTACAATCCATCGAACCATTACGATTTCTATAAAAACATCCATAATTCGCAACTATTTTTGTCGAAATAACGCGGAAAAACTGTTTGGCCGACAATGCTTCTATGTCCCTACGTACCGGTCAGGAG
This sequence comes from Bombus sonorus, assembly GCA_029958995.1. Taxonomy (NCBI): domain Eukaryota; kingdom Metazoa; phylum Arthropoda; class Insecta; order Hymenoptera; family Apidae; genus Bombus; species Bombus sonorus. Next base: position 1,342,085 of record JARWAU010000024.1, on the reverse strand, counting down.
ATTGACGAAGTATCAGCTTTGCGGTCATGTCGGTCCGGCGGGAGTGATTTTGTCAAAAAGTAAAATGATATCGCTGCATTCGGTTACAATCCATCGAACCATTACGATTTCTATAAAAATATCCATAATTCGTAACTCTTTTTAGCGAAATAACGCGGAGAAACTGTTTGGCCGACAATTCTTCTATGTCCCCACGTGCCGGTCGGGGGATTGACAAAGACCCAGCTTTCCGGTCAGGTCTGTCCGGGTGCAATTTTATAAATAAAATAAATTGATATCGCTGCACTCTACTACAACTCGTCGCACCATTACGATTACTATAAAAACATCCATAATTCGTAACTCTTTTTGTCGAAATAACGCGGAAAAACTGTTTGGCCGACAATACCTCTATGTCCCCACGTGCCGGTCGGGAGATTGACAAAGTGTCTGCTTAGCGGTCATGTCGGCCCGGCGGGAGCCATTTTACCAAAAAGTAAAATGATATTCGTGCATTCGATTACAATTCGTCGAACCATTACGATTTCTATAAAAATATCCATAATTCGTAACTCTTGTTATCGAAATAACGCGGAGAAACTGTTTGGCCGACAATTCTTCTATGTCCCCACGTGCCGGTCGGGAGATTGACAAAGTGTCTGCTAAGCGGTCATGTCGGCCCGGCGGGAGCCATTTTACCAAAAAGTAAAATGATATTCGTGCATTCGATTACAATTCGTCGAACCATTACGATTTCTATAAAAATATCCATAATTCGTAACTCTTGTTATCGAAATAACGCGGAGAAACTGTTTGGCCGACAATTCTTCTATGTCCCCACGTGCCGGTCGGGAGATTGACAAAGACCCAGCTTTCCGGTCAGGTCTGTCCGGCGGGTGCAATTTTATAAATAAAATAAATTGATATCGCTGCACTCTACTACAACTCGTCGCACCATTACGATTTCTATAAAAACATCCATAATTCGTAATTCTTGTTATCGAAATAACACGAAAAAACTGTTCGGCCGACATTTCTTCTATGTCCCGACGTGCCGGTCGGGAGATTGACAATGTTTCAGCTTTGCGGTCATGCCGGCCCGGCGGGAGACATTTTATCAAAAAGTAAAATGATATCGCTGCATTCGGTTACAATTCATCGAACCATTACGATTTCTCTGAAAACATCCATAATTCGTAATTCTTTTTATCGAAATAACGCGGAAAAACTGTTTGGCCGACAATTCTCCTATGTCGCCTCGTGCCGGTCGGGAAATTGACAAAGTTTGATCTTTGCCGTCATGTCGGTCCGGCGGCAGTCATTTTATCGAAAAGTAAAATGATATCGTTGCATTCGGTTACAATTCATCGAACCATTACGATTTCTATAAAAATATCCATAATTCGTAACTCTTGTTATCGAAATAACGCGGAAAAATTGTTTGGCCGACAATTCTACTATGTCCCCTCGTGCCGATCAGGAAATTGACGAAGTTTCAGCTTTGCGGTCATGTCGGTCCGGCGGGAGCCATTTTATCAAAAAGTAAAATGATATCGCTGCATTCGGTTACAATCCATCGAACCATTACGATTTCTATAAAAACATCCATAACTCGTAACTCTTTTTGTCGAAATAACGCGGAAAAACTGTTTGGCCGACGATACCTCTATGTCCCCACGTGCCGGTCGGGAGATTGACAAAGTGTCTGCTAAGCGGTCATGTCGGCCCGGCGGGAGCCATTTTACCAAAAAGTAAAATGATATTCGTGCATTCGATTACAATTCGTCGAACCATTACGATTTCTATAAAAATATCCATAATTCGTAACTCTTGTTATCGAAATAACGCGGAGAAACTGTTTGGCCGACAATTCTTCTATGTCCCCACGTGCCGGTCGGGAGATTGACAAAGTGTCTGCTTAGCGGTCATGTCGGCCCGGCGGGAGCCATTTTACCAAAAAGTAAAATGATATTCGGGCATTCGATTGCAATTCGCCGAACCATTACGATTTCTATAAAAATATCCATAATTCGTAACTCTTTTTATCGAACTAACGCGGAGAAACTGTTTGGCCGACAATTCTTCTATGTCCCCACGTGCCGGTCGGGAGATTGACAAAGATCCAGCTTTCCGGTCAGGTCTGTCCGGCGGGTGCAATTTTATAAATAAAATAAATTGATATCGCCGCACTCTACTACAACTCGTCGCACCATTACGATTTCTATAAAAACATCCATAATTCGTAATTCTTGTTATCGAAATAACACGAAAAAACTGTTCGGCCGACATTTCTTCTATGTCCCGACGTGCCGGTCGGGAGATTGACAATGTTTCAGCTTTGCCGTCATGCCGGCCCGGCGGGAGACATTTTATCAAAAAGTAAAATGATATCGCTGCATTCGGTTACAATTCATCGAACCACTACGATTTCTCTGAAAACATCCATAATTCGTAATTCTTTTTATCGAAATAACGCGGAAAAACTGTTTGGCCGACAATTCTCCTATGTCGCCTTGTGCCGGTCGGGAAATTGACAAAGTTTGATCTCTGCCGTCATGTCGGTCCGGCGGCAGTCATTTTATCAAAAAGTAAAATGATATCGTTGCGTTCGGTTACAATTCATCGAACCATTACGATTTCTATAAAAATATCCATAATTCGTAACTCTTGTTATCGAAATAACGCGGAATAACTGTTTGGCCGACAATGCTTCTATGTCCCTACGTACCGGTCAGGAGATTGACGAAGTTTCAGCTTTGCGGTCATGTCGGTCCGGCGGCAGCCATTTTATCAAAAAGTAAAATGATATCGCTGCATTCGGTTACAATCCATCGAACCATTACGATTTCTATAAAAACATCCATAATTCGTAACTATTTTTGTCGAAATAACGCGGAAAAACTGTTTGGCCGACAATGCTTCTATGTCCCTACGTACCGGTCAGGAGATTGACGAAGTATCAGCTTTGCGGTCATGTCGGTCCGGCGGGAGTGATTTTGTCAAAAAGTAAAATGATATCGCTGCATTCGGTTACAATCCATCGAACCATTACGATTTCTATAAAAATATCCATAATTCGTAACTCTTTTTAGCGAAATAACGCGGAGAAACTGTTTGGCCGACAATTCTTCTATGTCCCCACGTGCCGGTCGGGGGATTGACAAAGACCCAGCTTTCCGGTCAGGTCTGTCCGGGTGCAATTTTATAAATAAAATAAATTGATATCGCTGCACTCTACTACAACTCGTCGCACCATTACGATTACTATAAAAACATCCATAATTCGTAACTCTTTTTGTCGAAATAACGCGGAAAAACTGTTTGGCCGACAATACCTCTATGTCCCCACGTGCCGGTCGGGAGATTGACAAAGTGTCTGCTTAGCGGTCATGTCGGCCCGGCGGGAGCCATTTTACCAAAAAGTAAAATGATATTCGTGCATTCGATTACAATTCGTCGAACCATTACGATTTCTATAAAAATATCCATAATTCGTAACTCTTGTTATCGAAATAACGCGGAGAAACTGTTTGGCCGACAATTCTTCTATGTCCCCACGTGCCGGTCGGAAGATTGACAAAGTGTCTGCTAAGCGGTCATGTCGGCCCGGCGGGAGACATTTTATCAAAAAGTAAAATGATATCGCTGCATTCGGTTACAATTCATCGAACCATTACGATTTCTCTGAAAACATCCATAATTCGTAATTCTTTTTATCGAAATAACGCGGAAAAACTGTTTGGCCGACAATTCTCCTATGTCGCCTTGTGCCGGTCGGGAAATTGACAAAGTTTGATCTCTGCCGTCATGTCGGTCCGGCGGCAGTCATTTTATCAAAAAGAAAATGATATCGTTGCGTTCGGTTACAATTCATCGAACCATTACGATTTCTATAAAAATATCCATAATTCGTAACTCTTGTTATCGAAATAACGCGGAAAAATTGTTTGGCCGACAATTCTACTATGTCCCCTCGTGCCGATCGGGAAATTGACGAAGTTTCAGCTTTGCGGTCATGTCGGTCCGGCGGGAGCCATTTTATCAAAAAGTAAAATGATATCGCTGCATTCGGTTACAATCCATCGAACCATTACGATTTCTATAAAAACATCCATAATTCGTAACTCTTATTGTCGAAATAACGCGGAAAAACTGTTTGGCCGACAATGCTTCTATGTCCCTACGTACCGGTCAGGAGATTGACGAAGTATCAGCTTTGCGGTCATGTCGGTCCGGCGGGAGTGATTTTGTCAAAAAGTAAAATGATATCGCTGCATTCGGTTACAATCCATCGAACCATTACGATTTCTATAAAAATATCCATAATTCGTAACTCTTTTTAGCGAAATAACGCGGAGAAACTGTTTGGCCGACAATTCTTCTATGTCCCCACGTGCCGGTCGGGGGATTGACAAAGACCCAGCTTTCCGGTCAGGTCTGTCCGGGTGCAATTTTATAAATAAAATAAATTGATATCGCTGCACTCTACTACAACTCGTCGCACCATTACGATTACTATAAAAACATCCATAATTCGTAACTCTTTTTGTCGAAATAACGCGGAAAAACTGTTTGGCCGACAATACCTCTATGTCCCCACGTGCCGCTCGGGAGATTGACAAAGTGTCTGCTTAGCGGTCATGTCGGCCCGGCGGGAGCCATTTTACCAAAAAGTAAAATGATATTCGTGCATTCGATTACAATTCGTCGAACCATTACGATTTCTATAAAAGTATCCATAATTCGTAACTCTTGTTATCGAAATAACACGAAAAAACTGTTCGGCCGACATTTCTTCTATGTCCCGACGTGCCGGTCGGGAGATTGACAATGTTTCAGCTTTGCGGTCATGTCGGTCCGGCGGGAGCCATTTTATCAAAAAGTAAAATGATATCGCTGCATTCGGTTACAATCCATCGAACCATTACGATTTCTATAAAAACATCCATAATTCGTAACTCTTATTGTCGAAATAACGCGGAAAAACTGTTTGGCCGACAATGCTTCTATGTCCCTACGTACCGGTCAGGAGATTGACGAAGTATCAGCTTTGCGGTCATGTCGGTCCGGCGGGAGTGATTTTGTCAAAAAGTAAAATGATATCGCTGCATTCGGTTACAATCCATCGAACCATTACGATTTCTATAAAAATATCCATAATTCGTAACTCTTTTTAGCGAAATAACGCGGAGAAACTGTTTGGCCGACAATTCTTCTATGTCCCCACGTGCCGGTCGGGGGATTGACAAAGACCCAGCTTTCCGGTCAGGTCTGTCCGGGTGCAATTTTATAAATAAAATAAATTGATATCGCTGCACTCTACTACAACTCGTCGCACCATTACGATTACTATAAAAACATCCATAATTCGTAACTCTTTTTGTCGAAATAACGCGGAAAAACTGTTTGGCCGACAATACCTCTATGTCCCCACGTGCCGCTCGGGAGATTGACAAAGTGTCTGCTTAGCGGTCATGTCGGCCCGGCGGGAGCCATTTTACCAAAAAGTAAAATGATATTCGTGCATTCGATTACAATTCGTCGAACCATTACGATTTCTATAAAAGTATCCATAATTCGTAACTCTTGTTATCGAAATAACGCGGAGAAACTGTTTGGCCGACAATTCTTCTATGTCCCCACGTGCCGGTCGGGAGATTGACAAAGACCCAGCTTTCCGGTCAGGTCTGTCCGGCGGGTGCAATTTTATAAATAAAATAAATTGATATCGCTGCACTCTACTACAACTCGTCGCACCATTACGATTTCTATAAAAACATCCATAATTCGTAATTCTTGTTATCGAAATAACACGAAAAAACTGTTCGGCCGACATTTCTTCTATGTCCCGACGTGCCGGTCGGGAGATTGACAATGTTTCAGCTTTGCGGTCATGCCGGCCCGGCGGGAGACATTTTATCAAAAAGTAAAATGATATCGCTGCATTCGGTTACAATTCATCGAACCATTACGATTTCTCTGAAAACATCCATAATTCGTAATTCTTTTTATCGAAATAACGCGGAAAAACTGTTTGGCCGACAATTCTCCTATGTCGCCTTGTGCCGGTCGGGAAATTGACAAAGTTTGATCTCTGCCGTCATGTCGGTCCGGCGGCAGTCATTTTATCAAAAAGTAAAATGATATCGTTGCGTTCGGTTACAATTCATCGAACCATTACGATTTCTATAAAAATATCCATAATTCGTAACTCTTGTTATCGAAATAACGCGGAAAAATTGTTTGGCCGACAATTCTACTATGTCCCCTCGTGCCGATCGGGAAATTGACGAAGTTTCAGCTTTGCGGTCATGTCGGTCCGGCGGGAGCCATTTTATCAAAAAGTAAAATGATATCGCTGCATTCGGTTACAATCCATCGAACCATTACGATTTCTATAAAAACATCCATAATTCGTAACTCTTATTGTCGAAATAACGCGGAAAAACTGTTTGGCCGACAATGCTTCTATGTCCCTACGTACCGGTCAGGAGATTGACGAAGTATCAGCTTTGCGGTCATGTCGGTCCGGCGGGAGTGATTTTGTCAAAAAGTAAAATGATATCGCTGCATTCGGTTACAATCCATCGAACCATTACGATTTCTATAAAAATATCCATAATTCGTAACTCTTTTTAGCGAAATAACGCGGAGAAACTGTTTGGCCGACAATTCTTCTATGTCCCCACGTGCCGGTCGGGGGATTGACAAAGACCCAGCTTTCCGGTCAGGTCTGTCCGGGTGCAATTTTATAAATAAAATAAATTGATATCGCTGCACTCTACTACAACTCGTCGCACCATTACGATTACTATAAAAACATCCATAATTCGTAACTCTTTTTGTCGAAATAACGCGGAAAAACTGTTTGGCCGACAATACCTCTATGTCCCCACGTGCCGCTCGGGAGATTGACAAAGTGTCTGCTTAGCGGTCATGTCGGCCCGGCGGGAGCCATTTTACCAAAAAGTAAAATGATATTCGTGCATTCGATTACAATTCGTCGAACCATTACGATTTCTATAAAAGTATCCATAATTCGTAACTCTTGTTATCGAAATAACACGAAAAAACTGTTCGGCCGACATTTCTTCTATGTCCCGACGTGCCGGTCGGGAGATTGACAATGTTTCAGCTTTGCGGTCATGTCGGTCCGGCGGGAGCCATTTTATCAAAAAGTAAAATGATATCGCTGCATTCGGTTACAATCCATCGAACCATTACGATTTCTATAAAAACATCCATAATTCGTAACTCTTATTGTCGAAATAACGCGGAAAAACTGTTTGGCCGACAATGCTTCTATGTCCCTACGTACCGGTCAGGAGATTGACGAAGTATCAGCTTTGCGGTCATGTCGGTCCGGCGGGAGTGATTTTGTCAAAAAGTAAAATGATATCGCTGCATTCGGTTACAATCCATCGAACCATTACGATTTCTATAAAAATATCCATAATTCGTAACTCTTTTTAGCGAAATAACGCGGAGAAACTGTTTGGCCGACAATTCTTCTATGTCCCCACGTGCCGGTCGGGGGATTGACAAAGACCCAGCTTTCCGGTCAGGTCTGTCCGGGTGCAATTTTATAAATAAAATAAATTGATATCGCTGCACTCTACTACAACTCGTCGCACCATTACGATTACTATAAAAACATCCATAATTCGTAACTCTTTTTGTCGAAATAACGCGGAAAAACTGTTTGGCCGACAATACCTCTATGTCCCCACGTGCCGCTCGGGAGATTGACAAAGTGTCTGCTTAGCGGTCATGTCGGCCCGGCGGGAGCCATTTTACCAAAAAGTAAAATGATATTCGTGCATTCGATTACAATTCGTCGAACCATTACGATTTCTATAAAAGTATCCATAATTCGTAACTCTTGTTATCGAAATAACGCGGAGAAACTGTTTGGCCGACAATTCTTCTATGTCCCCACGTGCCGGTCGGGAGATTGACAAAGACCCAGCTTTCCGGTCAGGTCTGTCCGGCGGGTGCAATTTTATAAATAAAATAAATTGATATCGCTGCACTCTACTACAACTCGTCGCACCATTACGATTTCTATAAAAACATCCATAATTCGTAATTCTTGTTATCGAAATAACACGAAAAAACTGTTCGGCCGACATTTCTTCTATGTCCCGACGTGCCGGTCGGGAGATTGACAATGTTTCAGCTTTGCGGTCATGCCGGCCCGGCGGGAGACATTTTATCAAAAAGTAAAATGATATCGCTGCATTCGGTTACAATTCATCGAACCATTACGATTTCTCTGAAAACATCCATAATTCGTAATTCTTTTTATCGAAATAACGCGGAAAAACTGTTTGGCCGACAATTCTCCTATGTCGCCTTGTGCCGGTCGGGAAATTGACAAAGTTTGATCTCTGCCGTCATGTCGGTCCGGCGGCAGTCATTTTATCAAAAAGTAAAATGATATCGTTGCGTTCGGTTACAATTCATCGAACCATTACGATTTCTATAAAAATATCCATAATTCGTAACTCTTGTTATCGAAATAACGCGGAAAAATTGTTTGGCCGACAATTCTACTATGTCCCCTCGTGCCGATCGGGAAATTGACGAAGTTTCAGCTTTGCGGTCATGTCGGTCCGGCGGCAGCCATTTTATCAAAAAGTAAAATGATATCGTTGCGTTCGGTTACAATCCATCGAACCATTACGATTTCTATAAAAACATCCATAATTCGTAACTCTTGTCATCGAAATAACGCAGAATAACTGTTTGGCCGACAATGCTTCTATGTCCCTACGTACCGGTCAGGAGATTGACGAAGTTTCAGCTTTGCGGTCATGTCGGTCCGGCGGCAGCCATTTTACCAAAAAGTAAAATGATATCGCTGCATTCGGTTACAATCCATCGAACCATTACGATTTCTATAAAAACATCCATAATTCGTAACTCTTTTTGTCGAAATATCGCGGAAAAACTGTTTGGCCGACAATGCTTCTATGTCCCTACGTACCGGTCAGGAGATTGACGAAGTATCAGCTTTGCGGTCATGTCGGTCCGGCGGGAGTGATTTTGTCAAAAAGTAAAATGATATCGCTGCATTCGCTTACAATCCATCGAACCATTACGATTTCTATAAAAACATCCATAATTCGTAACTCTTTTTGTCGAAATACCGCGGAAAAGCTGTTTGGCAGACAATACCTCCATGTCCCCACGTGCCGGTCGGCGGATTGACAAAGACCCAGCTTTCCGGTCAGGCCTGTCCGGGTGCAATTTTATAAATAAAATAAATTGATATCGCTGCACTCTACTACAACTCGTCGCACCATTACGATTTCTATAAAAACATCCATAATTCGTAATTCTTGTTGTCGAAATAACACGAAAAAACTGTTCGGCCGACATTTCTTCTATGTCCCGACGTGCCGGTCGGGAGATTGATAATGTTTCAGCTTTGCGGTCATGCCGGCCCGGCGGGAGACATTTTATCAAAAAGTTAAATGATATCGCTGCATTCGGTTACAATTCATCGAACCATTACGATTTCTCTGAAAACATCCATAATTCGTAATTATTTCTATCGAAATAACGCGGAAAAACTGTTTGGCCGACAATTCTCCTATGTCGCCTCGTGCCGGTCGGGAAATTGACAAAGTTTGATCTTTGCCGTCATGTCGGTCCGGCGGCAGTCATTTTATCGAAAAGTAAAATGATATCGTTGCATTCGGTTACAATTCATCGAACCATTACGATTTCTATAAAAATATCCATAATTCGTAACTCTTGTTATCGAAATAACGCGGAAAAATTGTTTGGCCGACAATTCTACTATGTCCCCTCGTGCCGATCAGGAAATTGACGATGTTTCAGCTTTGCGGTCATGTCGGTCCGGCGGGAGCCATTTTACCAAAAAGTAAAATGATATTCGTGCATTCGATTACAATTCGTCGAACCATTACGATTTCTATAAAAATATCCATAATTCGTAACTCTTGTTATCGAAATAACGCGGAGAAACTGTTTGGCCGACAATTCTTCTATGTCCCCACGTGCCGGTCGGGAGATTGACAAAGTGTCTGCTTAGCGGTCATGTCGGCCCGGCGGGAGCCATTTTACCAAAAAGTAAAATGATATTCGTGCATTCGATTACAATTCGTCGAACCATTACGATTTCTATAAAAGTATCCATAATTCGTAACTCTTGTTATCGAAATAACACGAAAAAACTGTTCGGCCGACATTTCTTCTATGTCCCGACGTGCCGGTCGGGAGATTGACAATGTTTCAGCTTTGCGGTCATGTCGGTCCGGCGGGAGCCATTTTATCAAAAAGTAAAATGATATCGCTGCATTCGGTTACAATCCATCGAACCATTACGATTTCTATAAAAACATCCATAATTCGTAACTCTTATTGTCGAAATAACGCGGAAAAACTGTTTGGCCGACAATGCTTCTATGTCCCTACGTACCGGTCAGGAGATTGACGAAGTATCAGCTTTGCGGTCATGTCGGTCCGGCGGGAGTGATTTTGTCAAAAAGTAAAATGATATCGCTGCATTCGGTTACAATCCATCGAACCATTACGATTTCTATAAAAATATCCATAATTCGTAACTCTTTTTAGCGAAATAACGCGGAGAAACTGTTTGGCCGACAATTCTTCTATGTCCCCACGTGCCGGTCGGGGGATTGACAAAGACCCAGCTTTCCGGTCAGGTCTGTCCGGGTGCAATTTTATAAATAAAATAAATTGATATCGCTGCACTCTACTACAACTCGTCGCACCATTACGATTACTATAAAAACATCCATAATTCGTAACTCTTTTTGTCGAAATAACGCGGAAAAACTGTTTGGCCGACAATACCTCTATGTCCCCACGTGCCGCTCGGGAGATTGACAAAGTGTCTGCTTAGCGGTCATGTCGGCCCGGCGGGAGCCATTTTACCAAAAAGTAAAATGATATTCGTGCATTCGATTACAATTCGTCGAACCATTACGATTTCTATAAAAGTATCCATAATTCGTAACTCTTGTTATCGAAATAACGCGGAGAAACTGTTTGGCCGACAATTCTTCTATGTCCCCACGTGCCGGTCGGGAGATTGACAAAGACCCAGCTTTCCGGTCAGGTCTGTCCGGCGGGTGCAATTTTATAAATAAAATAAATTGATATCGCTGCACTCTACTACAACTCGTCGCACCATTACGATTTCTATAAAAACATCCATAATTCGTAATTCTTGTTATCGAAATAACACGAAAAAACTGTTCGGCCGACATTTCTTCTATGTCCCGACGTGCCGGTCGGGAGATTGACAATGTTTCAGCTTTGCGGTCATGCCGGCCCGGCGGGAGACATTTTATCAAAAAGTAAAATGATATCGCTGCATTCGGTTACAATTCATCGAATCATTACGATTTCTCTGAAAACATCCATAATTCGTAATTCTTTTTATCGAAATAACGCGGAAAAACTGTTTGGCCGACAATTCTCCTATGTCGCCTTGTGCCGGTCGGGAAATTGACAAAGTTTGATCTCTGCCGTCATGTCGGTCCGGCGGCAGTCATTTTATCAAAAAGTAAAATGATATCGTTGCGTTCGGTTACAATTCATCGAACCATTACGATTTCTATAAAAATATCCATAATTCGTAACTCTTGTTATCGAAATAACGCGGAAAAATTGTTTGGCCGACAATTCTACTATGTCCCCTCGTGCCGATCGGGAAATTGACGAAGTTTCAGCTTTGCGGTCATGTCGGTCCGGCGGCAGCCATTTTATCAAAAAGTAAAATGATATCGTTGCGTTCGGTTACAATCCATCGAACCATTACGATTTCTATAAAAACATCCATAATTCGTAACTCTTGTCATCGAAATAACGCAGAATAACTGTTTGGCCGACAATGCTTCTATGTCCCTACGTACCGGTCAGGAGATTGACGAAGTTTCAGCTTTGCGGTCATGTCGGTCCGGCGGCAGCCATTTTACCAAAAAGTAAAATGATATCGCTGCATTCGGTTACAATCCATCGAACCATTACGATTTCTATAAAAACATCCATAATTCGTAACTCTTTTTGTCGAAATATCGCGGAAAAACTGTTTGGCCGACAATGCTTCTATGTCCCTACGTACCGGTCAGGAGATTGACGAAGTATCAGCTTTGCGGTCATGTCGGTCCGGCGGGAGTGATTTTGTCAAAAAGTAAAATGATATCGCTGCATTCGCTTACAATCCATCGAACCATTACGATTTCTATAAAAACATCCATAATTCGTAACTCTTTTTGTCGAAATACCGCGGAAAAGCTGTTTGGCAGACAATACCTCCATGTCCCCACGTGCCGGTCGGCGGATTGACAAAGACCCAGCTTTCCGGTCAGGCCTGTCCGGGTGCAATTTTATAAATAAAATAAATTGATATCGCTGCACTCTACTACAACTCGTCGCACCATTACGATTTCTATAAAAACATCCATAATTCGTAATTCTTGTTGTCGAAATAACACGAAAAAACTGTTCGGCCGACATTTCTTCTATGTCCCGACGTGCCGGTCGGGAGATTGATAATGTTTCAGCTTTGCGGTCATGCCGGCCCGGCGGGAGACATTTTATCAAAAAGTTAAATGATATCGCTGCATTCGGTTACAATTCATCGAACCATTACGATTTCTCTGAAAACATCCATAATTCGTAATTATTTCTATCGAAATAACGCGGAAAAACTGTTTGGCCGACAATTCTCCTATGTCGCCTCGTGCCGGTCGGGAAATTGACAAAGTTTGATCTTTGCCGTCATGTCGGTCCGGCGGCAGTCATTTTATCGAAAAGTAAAATGATATCGTTGCATTCGGTTACAATTCATCGAACCATTACGATTTCTATAAAAATATCCATAATTCGTAACTCTTGTTATCGAAATAACGCGGAAAAATTGTTTGGCCGACAATTCTACTATGTCCCCTCGTGCCGATCAGGAAATTGACGATGTTTCAGCTTTGCGGTCATGTCGGTCCGGCGGGAGCCATTTTACCAAAAAGTAAAATGATATTCGTGCATTCGATTACAATTCGTCGAACCATTACGATTTCTATAAAAATATCCATAATTCGTAACTCTTGTTATCGAAATAACGCGGAGAAACTGTTTGGCCGACAATTCTTCTATGTCCCCACGTGCCGGTCGGGAGATTGACAAAGTGTCTGCTTAGCGGTCATGTCGGCCCGGCGGGAGCCATTTTACCAAAAAGTAAAATGATATTCGTGCATTCGATTGCAATTCGTCGAACCATTACGATTTCTATAAAAATATCCATAATTCGTAACTCTTTTTATCGAAATAACGCGGAGAAACTGTTTGGCCGACAATTCTTCTATGTCCCCACGTGCCGGTCGAGAGATTGACAAAGACCCAGCTTTCCGGTCAGGTCTGTCCGGCGGGTGCAATTTTATAAATAAAATAAATTGATATCGCTGCACTCTACTACAACTCGTCGCACCATTACGATTTCTATAAAAACATCCATAATTCGTAATTCTTGTTATCGAAATAACACGAAAAAACTGTTCGGCCGACATTTCTTCTATGTCCCGACGTGCCGGTCGGGAGATTGACAATGTTTCAGCTTTGCGCTCATGCCGGCCCGGCGGGAGACATTTTATCAAAAAGTAAAATGATATCGCTGCATTCGGTTACAATCCATCGAACCATTACGATTTCTATAAAAACATCCATAATTCGTAACTCTTTTTGTCGAAATAACGCGGAAAAACTGTTTGGCCGACAATGCTTCTATGTCCCTACGTACCGGTCAGGAGATTGACGAAGTTTCAGCTTTGCGGTCATGTCGGTCCGGCGGGAGCCATTTTGTCAAAAAGTAAAATGATATCGCTGCATTCGGTTACAATCCTTCGAACCATTACGATTTCTATAAAAATATCCATAATTCGTAACTCTTTTTATCGCAATAACGCGGAGAAACTGTTTGGCCGACAATTCTTCTATGTCCCCACGTGCCGGTCGGGGGATTGACAAAGACCCAGCTTTCCGGTCAGGTCTGTCCGGCGGGTGCAATTTTATAAATAAAATAAATTAATATCGCTGCACTCTACTACAACTCGTCGCACCATTACGATTTCTATAAAAACATCCATAATTCGTAACTCTTTTTGTCGAAATAACGCGGACAAACTGTTTGGCCGACAATACCTCTATGTCCCCACGTGCCGGTCGGGAGATTGACAAAGTGTCTGCTTAGCGGTCATGTCGGCCCGGCGGGAGCCATTTTACCAAAAAGTAAAATGATATTCGTGCATTCGATTACAATTCGTCGAACCATTACGATTTCTATAAAAATATCCATAATTCGTAACTCTTGTTATCGAAATAACGCGGAGAAACTGTTTGGCCGACAATTCTTCTATGTCCCCACGTGCCGGTCGGGAGATTGACAAAGTGTCTGCTTAGCGGTCATGTCGGCCCGGCGGGAGCCATTTTACCAAAAAGTAAAATGATATTCGTGCATTCGATTGCAATTCGTTGAACCATTACGATTTCTATAAAAATATCCATAATTCGTAACTCTTGTTATCGAAATAACGCGGAGAAACTGTTTGGCCGACAATTCTTCTATGTCCCCACGTGCCGGTCGGGAGATTGACAAAGACCCAGCTTTCCGGTCAGGTCTGTCCGGCGGGTGCAATTTTATAAATAAAATAAATTGATATCGCTGCACTCTACTACAACTCGTCGCACCATTACGATTTCTATAAAAACATCCATAATTCGTAATTCTTGTTATCGAAATAACACGAAAAAACTGTTCGGCCGACATTTCTTCTATGTCCCGACGTGCCGGTCGGGAGATTGACAATGTTTCAGCTTTGCGGTCATGCCGGCCCGGCGGGAGACATTTTATCAAAAAGTAAAATGATATCGCTGCATTCGGTTAAAATTCATCGAACCATTACGATTTCTCTGAAAACATCCATAATTCGTAATTCTTTTTATCGAAATAACGCGGAAAAACTGTTTGGCCGACAATTCTCCTATGTCGCCTTGTGCCGGTCGGGAAATTGACAAAGTTTGATCTCTGCCGTCATGTCGGTCCGGCGGCAGTCATTTTATCAAAAAGTAAAATGATATCGTTGCGTTCGGTTACAATTCATCGAACCATTACGATTTCTATAAAAATATCCATAATTCGTAACTCTTGTTATCGAAATAACGCGGAAAAATTGTTTGGCCGACAATTCTACTATGTCCCCTCGTGCCGATCGGGAAATTGACGAAGTTTCAGCTTTGCGGTCATGTCGGTCCGGCGGGAGCCATTTTATCAAAAAGTAAAATGATATCGCTGCATTCGGTTACAATCCATCGAACCATTACGATTTCTATAAAAACATCCATAATTCGTAACTCTTGTCATCGAAATAACGCGGAATATCTGTTTGGCCGACAATGCTTCTATGTCCCTACGTACCGGTCAGGAGATTGACGAAGTTTCAGCTTTGCGGTCATGTCGGTCCGGCGGCAGCCATTTTATCAAAAAGTAAAATGATATCGCTGCATTCGGTTACAATCCATCGAACCATTACGATTTCTATAAAAACATCCATAATTCGTAACTCTTTTTGTCGAAATAACGCGGAAAAACTGTTTGGCCGACAATGCTTCTATGTCCCTACGTACCGGTCAGGAGATTGACGAAGTATCAGCTTTGCGGTCATGTCGGTCCGGCGGGAGTGATTTTGTCAAAAAGTAAAATGATATCGCTGCATTCGCTTACAATCCATCGAACCATTACGATTTCTATAAAAACATCCATAATTCGTAACTCTTTTTGTCGAAATACCGCGGAAAAGCTGTTTGGCAGACAATACCTCTATGTCCCCACGTGCCGGTCGGCGGATTGACAAAGACCCAGCTTTCCGGTCAGGTCTGTCCGGCGGGTGCAATTTTATAAATAAAATAAATTGATATCGCCGCACTCTACTACAACTCGTCGCACCATTACGATTTCTATAAAAACATCCATAATTCGTAATTCTTGTTATCGAAATAACACGAAAAAACTGTTCGGCCGACATTTCTTCTATGTCCCGACGTGCCGGTCGGGAGATTGACAATGTTTCAGCTTTGCGGTCATGCCGGCCCGGCGGGAGACATTTTATCAAAAAGTAAAATGATATCGCTGCATTCGGTTACAATTCATCGAACCACTACGATTTCTCTGAAAACATCCATAATTCGTAATTCTTTTTATCGAAATAACGCGGAAAAACTGTTTGGCCGACAATTCTCCTATGTCGCCTTGTGCCGGTCGGGAAATTGACAAAGTTTGATCTCTGCCGTCATGTCGGTCCGGCGGCAGTCATTTTATCAAAAAGTAAAATGATATCGTTGCGTTCGGTTACAATTCATCGAACCATTACGATTTCTATAAAAATATCCATAATTCGTAACTCTTGTTATCGAAATAACGCGGAAAAATTGTTTGGCCGACAATTCTACTATGTCCCCTCGTGCCGATCGGGAAATTGACGAAGTTTCAGCTTTGCGGTCATGTCGGTCCGGCGGGAGCCATTTTATCAAAAAGTAAAATGATATCGCTGCATTCGGTTACAATCCATCGAACCATTACGATTTCTATAAAAACATCCATAATTCGTAACTCTTATTGTCGAAATAACGCGGAAAAACTGTTTGGCCGACAATGCTTCTATGTCCCTACGTACCGGTCAGGAGATTGACGAAGTATCAGCTTTGCGGTCATGTCGGTCCGGCGGGAGTGATTTTGTCAAAAAGTAAAATGATATCGCTGCATTCGGTTACAATCCATCGAACCATTACGATTTCTATAAAAATATCCATAATTCGTAACTCTTTTTAGCGAAATAACGCGGAGAAACTGTTTGGCCGACAATTCTTCTATGTCCCCACGTGCCGGTCGGGGGATTGACAAAGACCCAGCTTTCCGGTCAGGTCTGTCCGGGTGCAATTTTATAAATAAAATAAATTGATATCGCTGCACTCTACTACAACTCGTCGCACCATTACGATTACTATAAAAACATCCATAATTCGTAACTCTTTTTGTCGAAATAACGCGGAAAAACTGTTTGGCCGACAATACCTCTATGTCCCCACGTGCCGCTCGGGAGATTGACAAAGTGTCTGCTTAGCGGTCATGTCGGCCCGGCGGGAGCCATTTTACCAAAAAGTAAAATGATATTCGTGCATTCGATTACAATTCGTCGAACCATTACGATTTCTATAAAAGTATCCATAATTCGTAACTCTTGTTATCGAAATAACACGAAAAAACTGTTCGGCCGACATTTCTTCTATGTCCCGACGTGCCGGTCGGGAGATTGACAATGTTTCAGCTTTGCGGTCATGTCGGTCCGGCGGGAGCCATTTTATCAAAAAGTAAAATGATATCGCTGCATTCGGTTACAATCCATCGAACCATTACGATTTCTATAAAAACATCCATAATTCGTAACTCTTTTTGTCGAAATAACGCGGAAAAACTGTTTGGCCGACAATGCTTCTATGTCCCTACGTACCGGTCAGGAGATTGACGAAGTTTCAGCTTTGCGGTCATGTCGGTCCGGCGGGAGCCATTTTGTCAAAAAGTAAAATGATATCGCTGCATTCGGTTACAATCCTTCGAACCATTACGATTTCTATAAAAATATCCATAATTCGTAACTCTTTTTATCGCAATAACGCGGAGAAACTGTTTGGCCGACAATTCTTCTATGTCCCCACGTGCCGGTCGGGGGATTGACAAAGACCCAGCTTTCCGGTCAGGTCTGTCCGGCGGGTGCAATTTTATAAATAAAATAAATTAATATCGCTGCACTCTACTACAACTCGTCGCACCATTACGATTTCTATAAAAACATCCATAATTCGTAACTCTTTTTGTCGAAATAACGCGGACAAACTGTTTGGCCGACAATACCTCTATGTCCCCACGTGCCGGTCGGGAGATTGACAAAGTGTCTGCTTAGCGGTCATGTCGGCCCGGCGGGAGCCATTTTACCAAAAAGTAAAATGATATTCGTGCATTCGATTACAATTCGTCGAACCATTACGATTTCTATAAAAATATCCATAATTCGTAACTCTTGTTATCGAAATAACGCGGAGAAACTGTTTGGCCGACAATTCTTCTATGTCCCCACGTGCCGGTCGGGAGATTGACAAAGTGTCTGCTTAGCGGTCATGTCGGCCCGGCGGGAGCCATTTTACCAAAAAGTAAAATGATATTCGTGCATTCGATTGCAATTCGTTGAACCATTACGATTTCTATAAAATTATCCATAATTCGTAACTCTTGTTATCGAAATAACGCGGAGAAACTGTTTGGCCGACAATTCTTCTATGTCCCCACGTGCCGGTCGGGAGATTGACAAAGACCCAGCTTTCCGGTCAGGTCTGTCCGGCGGGTGCAATTTTATAAATAAAATAAATTGATATCGCTGCACTCTACTACAACTCGTCGCACCATTACGATTTCTATAAAAACATCCATAATTCGTAATTCTTGTTATCGAAATAACACGAAAAAACTGTTCGGCCGACATTTCTTCTATGTCCCGACGTGCCGGTCGGGAGATTGACAATGTTTCAGCTTTGCGGTCATGCCGGCCCGGCGGGAGACATTTTATGAAAAAGTAAAATGATATCGCTGCATTCGGTTAAAATTCATCGAACCATTACGATTTCTCTGAAAACATCCATAATACGTAATTCTTTTTATCGAAATAACGCGGAAAAACTGTTTGGCCGACAATTCTCCTATGTCGCCTTGTGCCGGTCGGGAAATTGACAAAGTTTGATCTCTGCCGTCATGTCGGTCCGGCGGCAGTCATTTTATCAAAAAGTAAAATGATATCGTTGCGTTCGGTTACAATTCATCGAACCATTACGATTTCTATAAAAATATCCATAATTCGTAACTCTTGTTATCGAAATAACGCGGAAAAATTGTTTGGCCGACAATTCTACTATGTCCCCTCGTGCCGATCGGGAAATTGACGAAGTTTCAGCTTTGCGGTCATGTCGGTCCGGCGGGAGCCATTTTATCAAAAAGTAAAATGATATCGCTGCATTCGGTTACAATCCATCGAACCATTACGATTTCTATAAAAACATCCATAATTCGTAACTCTTGTCATCGAAATAACGCGGAATATCTGTTTGGCCGACAATGCTTCTATGTCCCTACGTACCGGTCAGGAGATTGACGAAGTTTCAGCTTTGCGGTCATGTCGGTCCGGCGGCAGCCATTTTATCAAAAAGTAAAATGATATCGCTGCATCCGGTTACAATCCATCGAACCATTACGATTTCTATAAAAACATCCATAATTCGTAACTCTTTTTGTCGAAATAACGCGGAAAAACTGTTTGGCCGACAATGCTTCTATGTCCCTACGTACCGGTCAGGAGATTGACGAAGTATCAGCTTTGCGGTCATGTCGGTCCGGCGGGAGTGATTTTGTCAAAAAGTAAAATGATATCGCTGCATTCGGTTACAATCCATCGAACCATTACGATTTCTATAAAAATATCCATAATTCGTAACTCTTTTTAGCGAAATAACGCGGAGAAACTGTTTGGCCGACAATTCTTCTATGTCCCCACGTGCCGGTCGGGGGATTGACAAAGACCCAGCTTTCCGGTCAGGTCTGTCCGGGTGCAATTTTATAAATAAAATAAATTGATATCGCTGCACTCTACTACAACTCGTCGCACCATTACGATTTCTATAAAAACATCCATAATTCGTAATTTTTGTTATCGAAATAACACGAAAAAACTGTTCGGCCGACATTTCTTCTATGTCCCGACGTGCCGGTCGGGAGATTGACAATGTTTCAGCTTTGCGGTCATGCCGGCCCGGCGGGAGACATTTTATCAAAAAGTAAAATGATATCGCTGCATTCGGCTACAATTCATCGAACCATTACGATTTCTCTGAAAACATCCATAATTCGTAATTCTTTTTATCGAAATAACGCGGAAAAACTGTTTGGCCGACAATTCTTCTATGTCCCCACGTGCCGGTCGGGAAATTGACAAAGTTTGATCTTTGACGTCATGTCGGTCCGGCGGCAGTCATTTTATCAAAAAGTAAAATGATATCGTTGCATTCGGTTACAATTCATCGAACCATTACGATTTCTATAAAAATATCCATAATTCGTAACTCTTGTTATCGAAATAACGCGGAGAAACTGTTTGGCCGACAATTCTTCTATGTCCCCACGTGCCGGTCGGGAGATTGACAAAGTGTCTGCTAAGCGGTCATGTCGGCCCGGCGGGAGCCATTTTACCAAAAAGTAAAATGATATTCGTGCATTCGATTACAATTCGTCGAACCATTACGATTTCTATAAAAATATCCATAATTCGTAACTCTTGTTATCGAAATAACGCGGAGAAACTGTTTGGCCGACAATTCTTCTATGTCCCCACGTGCCGGTCGGGAGATTGACAAAGACCCAGCTTTCCGGTCAGGTCTGTCCGGCGGGTGCAATTTTATAAATAAAATAAATTGATATCGCTGCACTCTACTACAACTCGTCGCACCATTACGATTTCTATAAAAACATCCATAATTCGTAATTCTTGTTATCGAAATAACACGAAAAAACTGTTCGGCCGACATTTCTTCTATGTCCCGACGTGCCGGTCGGGAGATTGACAATGTTTCAGCTTTGCGGTCATGCCGGCCCGGCGGGAGACATTTTATCAAAAAGTAAAATGATATCGCTGCATTCGGTTAAAATTCATCGAACCATTACGATTTCTCTGAAAACATCCATAATTCGTAATTCTTTTTATCGAAATAACGCGGAAAAACTGTTTGGCCGACAATTCTCCTATGTCGCCTTGTGCCGGTCGGGAAATTGACAAAGTTTGATCTCTGCCGTCATGTCGGTCCGGCGGCAGTCATTTTATCAAAAAGTAAAATGATATCGTTGCGTTCGGTTACAATTCATCGAACCATTACGATTTCTATAAAAATATCCATAATTCGTAACTCTTGTTATCGAAATAACGCGGAAAAATTGTTTGGCCGACAATTCTACTATGTCCCCTCGTGCCGATCGGGAAATTGACGAAGTTTCAGCTTTGCGGTCATGTCGGTCCGGCGGGAGCCATTTTATCAAAACGTAAAATGATATCGCTGCATTCGGTTACAATCCATCGAACCATTACGATTTCTATAAAAACATCCATAATTCGTAACTCTTGTCATCGAAATAACGCGGAATATCTGTTTGGCCGACAATGCTTCTATGTCCCTACGTACCGGTCAGGAGATTGACGAAGTTTCAGCTTTGCGGTCATGTCGGTCCGGCGGCAGCCATTTTATCAAAAAGTAAAATGATATCGCTGCATTCGGTTACAATCCATCGAACCATTACGATTTCTATAAAAACATCCATAATTCGTAACTCTTTTTGTCGAAATAACGCGGAAAAACTGTTTGGCCGACAATGCTTCTATGTCCCTACGTACCGGTCAGGAGATTGACGAAGTATCAGCTTTGCGGTCATGTCGGTCCGGCGGGAGTGATTTTGTCAAAAAGTAAAATGATATCGCTGCATTCGGTTACAATCCATCGAACCATTACGATTTCTATAAAAATATCCATAATTCGTAACTCTTTTTAGCGAAATAACGCGGAGAAACTGTTTGGCCGACAATTCTTCTATGTCCCCACGTGCCGGTCGGGGGATTGACAAAGACCCAGCTTTCCGGTCAGGTCTGTCCGGGTGCAATTTTATAAATAAAATAAATTGATATCGCTGCACTCTACTACAACTCGTCGCACCATTACGATTTCTATAAAAACATCCATAATTCGTAATTTTTGTTATCGAAAGAACACGAAAAAACTGTTCGGCCGACATTTCTTCTATGTCCCGACGTGCCGGTCGGGAGATTGACAATGTTTCAGCTTTGCGGTCATGCCGGCCCGGCGGGAGACATTTTATCAAAAAGTAAAATGATATCGCTGCATTCGGCTACAATTCATCGAACCATTACGATTTCTCTGAAAACATCCATAATTCGTAATTCTTTTTATCGAAATAACGCGGAAAAACTGTTTGGCCGACAATTCTTCTATGTCCCCACGTGCCGGTCGGGAAATTGACAAAGTTTGATCTTTGACGTCATGTCGGTCCGGCGGCAGTCATTTTATCAAAAAGTAAAATGATATCGTTGCATTCGGTTACAATTCATCGAACCATTACGATTTCTATAAAAATATCCATAATTCGTAACTCTTGTTATCGAAATAACGCGGAGAAACTGTTTGGCCGACAATTCTTCTATGTCCCCACGTGCCGGTCGGGAGATTGACAACGTGTCTGCTAAGCGGTCATGTCGGCCCGGCGGGAGCCATTTTACCAAAAAGTAAAATGATATTCGTGCATTCGATTACAATTCGTCGAACCATTACGATTTCTATAAAAATATCCATAATTCGTAACTCTTGTTATCGAAATAACGCGGAGAAACTGTTTGGCCGACAATTCTTCTATGTCCCCACGTGCCGGTCGGGAGATTGACAAAGACCCAGCTTTCCGGTCAGGTCTGTTCGGCGGGTGCAATTTTATAAATAAAATAAATTGATATCGCTGCACTCTACTACAATTCGTCGCACCATTACGATTTCTATAAAAACATCCATAATTCGTAATTCTTGTTATCGAAATAACACGAAAAAACTGTTCGGCCGACATTTCTTCTATGTCCCGACGTGCCGGTCGGGAGATTGACAATGTTTCAGCTTTGCGGTCATGCCAGCCCGGCGGGAGACATTTTATCAAAAAGTAAAATGATATCGCTGCATTCGGTTACAATTCATCGAACCATTACGATTTCTCTGAAAACATCCATAATTCGTAATTCTTTCTATCGAAATAACGCAGAATAACTGTTTGGCCGACAATACCTCTATGTCCCCACGTGCCGGTCGGGAGATTGACAGTGTCTGCTTAGCGGTCATGTCGGCCCGGCGGGAGCCATTTTACCAAAAAGTAAAATGATATTCGTGCATTCGATTACAATTCGTCGAACCATTACGATTTCTATAAAAATATCCATAATTCGTAACTCTTGTTATCGAAATAACGCGGAGAAACTGTTTGGCCGACAATTCTTCTATGTCCCCACGTGCCGGTCGGGAGATTGACAAAGTGTCTGCTTAGCGGTCATGTCGGCCCGGCGGGAGCCATTTTACCAAAAAGTAAAATGATATTCGTGCATTCGATTGCAATTCGTAGAACCATTACGATTTCTATAAAAATATCCATAATTCGTAACTCTTTTTATCGAAATAACGCGGAGGAACTGTTTGGCCGACAATTCTTCTATGTCCCCACGTGCCGGTCGGGAGATTGACAAAGACCCAGCTTTCCGGTCAGGTCTGTCCGGCGGGTGCAATTTTATAAATAAAATAAATTGATATCGCTGCACTCTACTACAACTCGTCGCACCATTACGATTTCTATAAAAACATCCATAATTCGTAATTCTTGTTATCGAAATAACACGAAAAAACTGTTCGGCCGACATTTCTTCTATGTCCCGACGTGCCGGTCGGGAGATTGACAATGTTTCAGCTTTGCGGTCATGCCGGCCCGGCGGGAGACATTTTATCAAAAAGTAAAATGATATCGCTGCATTCGGTTACAATTCATCGAACCATTACGATTTCTCTGAAAACATCCATAATTCGTAATTCTTTTTATCGAAATAACGCGGAAAAACTGTTTGGCCGACAATTCCCCTATGTCGCCTTGTGCCGGTCGGGAAATTGACAAAGTTTGATCTCTGCCGTCATGTCGGTCCGGCGGCAGTCATTTTATCAAAAAGTAAAATGATATCGTTGCGTTCGGTTACAATTCATCGAACCATTACGATTTCTATAAAAATATCCATAATTCGTAACTCTTGTTATCGAAATAACGCGGAAAAATTGTTTGGCCGACAATTCTACTATGTCCCCTCGTGCCGATCGGGAAATTGACGAAGTTTCAGCTTTGCGGTCATGTCGGTCCGGCGGGAGCCATTTTATCAAAAAGTAAAATGATATCGCAGCATTCGGTTACAATCCATCGAACCATTACGATTTCTATAAAAACATCCATAATTCGCAACTCTTTTTGTCGAAATAACGCGGAAAAACTGTTTGGCCGACAATACCTCTATGTCCCCACGTGCCGGTCGGGAGATTGACAAAGTGTCTGCTTAGCGGTCCTGTCGGCCCGGAGGGAGCCATTTTACCAAAAAGTAAAATGATATTCGTGCATTCGATTGCAATTCGTAGAACCATTACGATTTCTATAAAAACATCCATAATTCGTAACTCTTGTTATCGAAATAACGCAGAATAACTGTTTGGCCGACAATGCTTCTATGTCCCTACGTACCGGTCAGGAGATTGACGAAGTTTCAGCTTTGCGGTCATGTCGGTCCGGCGGGAGCCATTTTGTCAAAAAGTAAAATGATATCGCTGCATTCGGTTACAATCCTTCGAACCATTACGATTTCTATAAAAATATCCATAATTCGTAACTCTTGTTATCGAAATAACGCGGAGAAACTGTTTGGCCGACAATTCTTCTATGTCCCCACGTGCCGGTCGGGAGATTGACAAAGTGTCTGCTAAGCGGTCATGTCGGCCCGGCGGGAGCCATTTTACCAAAAAGTAAAATGATATTCGTGCATTCGATTACAATTCGTCGAACCATTACGATTTCTATAAAAATATCCATAATTCGTAACTCTTGTTATCGAAATAACGCGGAGAAACTGTTTGGCCGACAATTCTTCTATGTCCCCACGTGCCGGTCGGGAGATTGACAAAGTGTCTGCTAAGCGGTCATGTCGGCCCGGCGGGAGCCATTTTACCAAAAAGTAAAATGATATTCGTGCATTCGATTACAATTCGTCGAACCATTACGATTTCTATAAAAATATCCATAATTCGTAACTCTTGTTATCGAAATAACGCGGAGAAACTGTTTGGCCGACAATTCTTCTATGTCCCCACGTGCCGGTCGGGAGATTGACAAAGACCCAGCTTTCCGGTCAGGTCTGTCCGGCGGGTGCAATTTTATAAATAAAATAAATTGATATCGCTGCACTCTACTACAACTCCTCGCACCATTACGATTTCTATAAAAACATCCATAATTCGTAATTCTTGTTATCGAAATAACACGAAAAAACTGTTCGGCCGACATTTCTTCTATGTCCCGACGTGCCGGTCGGGAGATTGACAATGTTTCAGCTTTGCGCTCATGCCGGCCCGGCGGGAGACATTTTATCAAAAAGTAAAATGATATCGCTGCATTCGGTTACAATCCATCGAACCATTACGATTTCTATAAAAACATCCATAATTCGTAACTCTTTTTGTCGAAATAACGCGGAAAAACTGTTTGGCCGACAATGCTTCTATGTCCCTACGTACCGGTCAGGAGATTGACGAAGTTTCAGCTTTGCGGTCATGTCGGTCCGGCGGGAGCCATTTTGTCAAAAAGTAAAATGATATCGCTGCATTCGGTTACAATCCTTCGAACCATTACGATTTCTATAAAAATATCCATAATTCGTAACTCTTTTTATCGCAATAACGCGGAGAAACTGTTTGGCCGACAATTCTTCTATGTCCCCACGTGCCGGTCGGGGGATTGACAAAGACCCAGCATTCCGGTCAGGTCTGTCCGGCGGGTGCAATTTTATAAATAAAATAAATTAATATCGCTGCACTCTACTACAACTCGTCGCACCATTACGATTTCTATAAAAACATCCATAATTCGTAACTCTTTTTGTCGAAATAACGCGGAAAAACTGTTTGGCCGACAATACCTCTATGTCCCCACGTGCCGGTCGGGAGATTGACAAAGTGTCTGCTTAGCGGTCATGTCGGCCCGGCGGGAGCCATTTTACCAAAAAGTAAAATGATATTCGTGCATTCGATTACAATTCGTCGAACCATTACGATTTCTATAAAAATATCCATAATTCGTAACTCTTGTTATCGAAATAACGCGGAGAAACTGTTTGGCCGACAATTCTTCTATGTCCCCACGTGCCGGTCGGGAGATTGACAAAGTGTCTGCTTAGCGGTCATGTCGGCACGGCGGGAGCCATTTTACCAAAAAGTAAAATGATATTCGTGCATTCGATTGCAATTCGTAGAACCATTACGATTTCTATAAAAATATCCATAATTCGTAACTCTTGTTATCGAAATAACGCGGAGAAACTGTTTGGCCGACAATTCTTCTATGTCCCCACGTGCCGGTCGGGAGATTGACAAAGACCCAGCTTTCCGGTCAGGTCTGTCCGGCGGGTGCAATTTTATAAATAAAATAAATTGATATCGCTGCACTCTACTACAACTCGTCGCACCATTACGATTTCTATAAAAACATCCATAATTCGTAATTCTTGTTATCGAAATAACACGAAAAAACTGTTCGGCCGACATTTCTTCTATGTCCCGACGTGCCGGTCGGGAGATTGACAATGTTTCAGCTTTGCGGTCATGCCGGCCCGGCGGGAGACATTTTATCAAAAAGTAAAATGATATCGCTGCATTCGGTTACAATTCATCGAACCATTACGATTTCTCTGAAAACATCCATAATTCGTAATTCTTTTTATCGAAATAACGCGGAAAAACTGTTTGGCCGACAATTCTCCTATGTCGCCTTGTGCCGGTCGGGAAATTGACAAAGTTTGATCTCTGCCGTCATGTCGGTCCGGCGGCAGTCATTTTATCAAAAAGTAAAATGATATCGTTGCGTTCGGTTACAATTCATCGAACCATTACGATTTCTATAAAAATATCCATAATTCGTAACTCTTGTTATCGAAATAACGCGGAAAAATTGTTTGGCCGACAATTCTACTATGTCCCCTCGTGCCGATCGGGAAATTGACGAAGTTTCAGCTTTGCGGTCATGTCGGTCCGGCGGGAGCCATTTTATCAAAAAGTAAAATGATATCGCTGCATTCGGTTACAATTCATCGAACCATTACGATTTCTCTGAAAACATCCATAATTCGTAATTCTTTCTATCGAAATAACGCAGAATAACTGTTTGGCCGACAATGCTTCTATGTCCCTACGTACCGGTCAGGAGATTGACGAAGTTTCAGCTTTGCGGTCATGTCGGTCCGGCGGCAGCCATTTTATCAAAAAGTAAAATGATATCGCTGCATTCGGTTACAATCCATCGAACCATTACGATTTCTATAAAAACATCCATAATTCGTAACTCTTTTTGTCGAAATATCGCGGAGAAACTGTTTGGCCGACAATGCTTCTATGTCCCTACGTACCGGTCAGGAGATTGACGAAGTATCAGCTTTGCGGTCATGTCGGTCCGGCGGGAGTGATTTTGTCAAAAAGTAAAATGATATCGCTGCATTCGCTTA
This sequence comes from Bombus sonorus, assembly GCA_029958995.1. Taxonomy (NCBI): domain Eukaryota; kingdom Metazoa; phylum Arthropoda; class Insecta; order Hymenoptera; family Apidae; genus Bombus; species Bombus sonorus. The sequence continues at coordinate 1,314,630 of JARWAU010000024.1, read as the reverse complement.
CAATCCATCGAACCATTACGATTTCTATAAAAATATCCATAATTCGTAACTCTTTTTATCGAAATAACGCGGAGAAACTGTTTGGCCGACAATTCTTCTATGCCCCACGTGCCGGTCGGGAGATTGACAAAGACCCAGCTTTCCGGTCAGGTCTGTCCGGCGGGTGCAATTTTATAAATAAAATAAATTGATATCGCTGCATTCTACTACAACTCGTCGCACCATTACGATTTCTATGAAAACATCCATAATTCGTAATTCTTGTTATCGAAATAACACGAAAAAACTGTTCGGCCGACATTTCTTCTATGTCCCGACGTGCCGGTCGGGAGATTGACAATGTTTCAGCTTTGCGCTCATGCCGGCCCGGCGGGAGACATTTTATCAAAAAGTAAAATGATATCGCTGCATTCGGTTACAATCCATCGAACCATTACGATTTCTATAAAAACATCCATAATTCGTAACTCTTTTTGTCGAAATAACGCGGAAAAACTGTTTGGCCGACAATGCTTCTATGTCCCTACGTACCGGTCAGGAGATTGACGAAGTTTCAGCTTTGCGGTCATGTCGGTCCGGCGGGAGCCATTTTGTCAACAAGTAAAATGATATCGCTGCATTCGGTTACAATCCTGCGAACCATTACGATTTCTATAAAAATATCCATAATTCGTAACTCTTTTTATCGCAATAACGCGGAGAAACTGTTTGGCCGACAATTCTTCTATGTCCCCACGTGCCGGTCGGGGGATTGACAAAGACCCAGCTTTCCGGTCAGGTCTGTCCGGCGGTTGCAATTTTATAAATAAAATAAATTAATATCGCTGCACTCTACTACAACTCGTCGCACCATTACGATTTCTATAAAAACATCCATAATTCGTAACTCTTTTTGTCGAAATAACGCGGAAAAACTGTTTGGCCGACAATACCTCTATGTCCCCACGTGCCGGTCGGGAGATTGACAGTGTCTGCTTAGCGGTCATGTCGGCCCGGCGGGAGCCATTTTACCAAAAAGTAAAATGATATTCGTGCATTCGATTACAATTCGTCGAACCATTACGATTTCTATAAAAATATCCATAATTCGTAACTCTTGTTATCGAAATAACGCGGAGAAACTGTTTGGCCGACAATTCTTCTATGTCCCCACGTGCCGGTCGGGAGATTGACAAAGTGTCTGCTTAGCGGTCATGTCGGCCCGGCGGGAGCCATTTTACCAAAAAGTAAAATGATATTCGTGCATTCGATTGCAATTCGTAGAACCATTACGATTTCTATAAAAATATCCATAATTCGTAACTCTTTTTATCGAAATAACGCGGAGGAACTGTTTGGCCGACAATTCTTCTATGTCCCCACGTGCCGGTCGGGAGATTGACAAAGACCCAGCTTTCCGGTCAGGTCTGTCCGGCGGGTGCAATTTTATAAATAAAATAAATTGATATCGCTGCACTCTACTACAACTCGTCGCACCATTACGATTTCTATAAAAACATCCATAATTCGTAATTCTTGTTATCGAAATAACACGAAAAAACTGTTCGGCCGACATTTCTTCTATGTCCCGACGTGCCGGTCGGGAGATTGACAATGTTTCAGCTTTGCGGTCATGCCGGCCCGGCGGGAGACATTTTATCAAAAAGTAAAATGATATCGCTGCATTCGGTTACAATTCATCGAACCATTACGATTTCTCTGAAAACATCCATAATTCGTAATTCTTTTTATCGAAATAACGCGGAAAAACTGTTTGGCCGACAATTCTCCTATGTCGCCTTGTGCCGGTCGGGAAATTGACAAAGTTTGATCTCTGCCGTCATGTCGGTCCGGCGGCAGTCATTTTATCAAAAAGTAAAATGATATCGTTGCGTTCGGTTACAATTCATCGAACCATTACGATTTCTATAAAAATATCCATAATTCGTAACTCTTGTTATCGAAATAACGCGGAAAAATTGTTTGGCCGACAATTCTACTATGTCCCCTCGTGCCGATCGGGAAATTGACGAAGTTTCAGCTTTGCGGTCATGTCGGTCCGGCGGGAGCCATTTTATCAAAAAGTAAAATGATATCGCTGCATTCGGTTACAATTCATCGAACCATTACGATTTCTCTGAAAACATCCATAATTCGTAATTCTTTCTATCGAAATAACGCAGAATAACTGTTTGGCCGACAATGCTTCTATGTCCCTACGTACCGGTCAGGAGATTGACGAAGTTTCAGCTTTGCGGTCATGTCGGTCCGGCGGCAGCCATTTTATCAAAAAGTAAAATGATATCGCTGCATTCGGTTACAATCCATCGAACCATTACGATTTCTATAAAAACATCCATAATTCGTAACTCTTTTTGTCGAAATATCGCGGAGAAACTGTTTGGCCGACAATGCTTCTATGTCCCTACGTACCGGTCAGGAGATTGACGAAGTATCAGCTTTGCGGTCATGTCGGTCCGGCGGGAGTGATTTTGTCAAAAAGTAAAATGATATCGCTGCATTCGCTTACAATCCATCGAACCATTACGATTTCTATAAAAATATCCATAATTCGTAACTCTTTTTATCGAAATAACGCGGAGAAACTGTTTGGCCGACAATTCTTCTATGCCCCACGTGCCGGTCGGGAGATTGACAAAGACCCAGCTTTCCGGTCAGGTCTGTCCGGCGGGTGCAATTTTATAAATAAAATAAATTGATATCGCTGCATTCTACTACAACTCGTCGCACCATTACGATTTCTATGAAAACATCCATAATTCGTAATTCTTGTTATCGAAATAACACGAAAAAACTGTTCGGCCGACATTTCTTCTATGTCCCGACGTGCCGGTCGGGAGATTGACAATGTTTCAGCTTTGCGCTCATGCCGGCCCGGCGGGAGACATTTTATCAAAAAGTAAAATGATATCGCTGCATTCGGTTACAATCCATCGAACCATTACGATTTCTATAAAAACATCCATAATTCGTAACTCTTTTTGTCGAAATAACGCGGAAAAACTGTTTGGCCGACAATGCTTCTATGTCCCTACGTACCGGTCAGGAGATTGACGAAGTTTCAGCTTTGCGGTCATGTCGGTCCGGCGGGAGCCATTTTGTCAACAAGTAAAATGATATCGCTGCATTCGGTTACAATCCTGCGAACCATTACGATTTCTATAAAAATATCCATAATTCGTAACTCTTTTTATCGCAATAACGCGGAGAAACTGTTTGGCCGACAATTCTTCTATGTCCCCACGTGCCGGTCGGGGGATTGACAAAGACCCAGCTTTCCGGTCAGGTCTGTCCGGCGGTTGCAATTTTATAAATAAAATAAATTAATATCGCTGCACTCTACTACAACTCGTCGCACCATTACGATTTCTATAAAAACATCCATAATTCGTAACTCTTTTTGTCGAAATAACGCGGAAAAACTGTTTGGCCGACAATACCTCTATGTCCCCACGTGCCGGTCGGGAGATTGACAGTGTCTGCTTAGCGGTCATGTCGGCCCGGCGGGAGCCATTTTACCAAAAAGTAAAATGATATTCGTGCATTCGATTACAATTCGTCGAACCATTACGATTTCTATAAAAATATCCATAATTCGTAACTCTTGTTATCGAAATAACGCGGAGAAACTGTTTGGCCGACAATTCTTCTATGTCCCCACGTGCCGGTCGGGAGATTGACAAAGTGTCTGCTTAGCGGTCATGTCGGCCCGGCGGGAGCCATTTTACCAAAAAGTAAAATGATATTCGTGCATTCGATTGCAATTCGTAGAACCATTACGATTTCTATAAAAATATCCATAATTCGTAACTCTTTTTATCGAAATAACGCGGAGGAACTGTTTGGCCGACAATTCTTCTATGTCCCCACGTGCCGGTCGGGAGATTGACAAAGACCCAGCTTTCCGGTCAGGTCTGTCCGGCGGGTGCAATTTTATAAATAAAATAAATTGATATCGCTGCACTCTACTACAACTCGTCGCACCATTACGATTTCTATAAAAACATCCATAATTCGTAATTCTTGTTATCGAAATAACACGAAAAAACTGTTCGGCCGACATTTCTTCTATGTCCCGACGTGCCGGTCGGGAGATTGACAATGTTTCAGCTTTGCGGTCATGCCGGCCCGGCGGGAGACATTTTATCAAAAAGTAAAATGATATCGCTGCATTCGGTTACAATTCATCGAACCATTACGATTTCTATAAAAATATCCATAATTCGTAACTCTTTTTATCGCAATAACGCGGAGAAACTGTTTGGCCGACAATTCTTCTATGTCCCCACGTGCCGGTCGGGGGATTGACAAAGACCCAGCATTCCGGTCAGGTCTGTCCGGCGGGTGCAATTTTATAAATAAAATAAATTAATATCGCTGCACTCTACTACAACTCGTCGCACCATTACGATTTCTATAAAAACATCCATAATTCGTAACTCTTTTTGTCGAAATAACGCGGAAAAACTGTTTGGCCGACAATACCTCTATGTCCCCACGTGCCGGTCGGGAGATTGACAAAGTGTCTGCTTAGCGGTCATGTCGGCCCGGCGGGAGCCATTTTACCAAAAAGTAAAATGATATTCGTGCATTCGATTACAATTCGTCGAACCATTACGATTTCTATAAAAATATCCATAATTCGTAACTCTTGTTATCGAAATAACGCGGAGAAACTGTTTGGCCGACAATTCTTCTATGTCCCCACGTGCCGGTCGGGAGATTGACAAAGTGTCTGCTTAGCGGTCATGTCGGCACGGCGGGAGCCATTTTACCAAAAAGTAAAATGATATTCGTGCATTCGATTGCAATTCGTAGAACCATTACGATTTCTATAAAAATATCCATAATTCGTAACTCTTGTTATCGAAATAACGCGGAGAAACTGTTTGGCCGACAATTCTTCTATGTCCCCACGTGCCGGTCGGGAGATTGACAAAGACCCAGCTTTCCGGTCAGGTCTGTCCGGCGGGTGCAATTTTATAAATAAAATAAATTGATATCGCTGCACTCTACTACAACTCGTCGCACCATTACGATTTCTATAAAAACATCCATAATTCGTAATTCTTGTTATCGAAATAACACGAAAAAACTGTTCGGCCGACATTTCTTCTATGTCCCGACGTGCCGGTCGGGAGATTGACAATGTTTCAGCTTTGCGGTCATGCCGGCCCGGCGGGAGACATTTTATCAAAAAGTAAAATGATATCGCTGCATTCGGTTACAATTCATCGAACCATTACGATTTCTCTGAAAACATCCATAATTCGTAATTCTTTTTATCGAAATAACGCGGAAAAACTGTTTGGCCGACAATTCTCCTATGTCGCCTTGTGCCGGTCGGGAAATTGACAAAGTTTGATCTCTGCCGTCATGTCGGTCCGGCGGCAGTCATTTTATCAAAAAGTAAAATGATATCGTTGCGTTCGGTTACAATTCATCGAACCATTACGATTTCTATAAAAATATCCATAATTCGTAACTCTTGTTATCGAAATAACGCGGAAAAATTGTTTGGCCGACAATTCTACTATGTCCCCTCGTGCCGATCGGGAAATTGACGAAGTTTCAGCTTTGCGGTCATGTCGGTCCGGCGGGAGCCATTTTATCAAAAAGTAAAATGATATCGCTGCATTCGGTTACAATTCATCGAACCATTACGATTTCTCTGAAAACATCCATAATTCGTAATTCTTTCTATCGAAATAACGCAGAATAACTGTTTGGCCGACAATGCTTCTATGTCCCTACGTACCGGTCAGGAGATTGACGAAGTTTCAGCTTTGCGGTCATGTCGGTCCGGCGGCAGCCATTTTATCAAAAAGTAAAATGATATCGCTGCATTCGGTTACAATCCATCGAACCATTACGATTTCTATAAAAACATCCATAATTCGTAACTCTTTTTGTCGAAATATCGCGGAGAAACTGTTTGGCCGACAATGCTTCTATGTCCCTACGTACCTGTCAGGAGATTGACGAAGTATCAGCTTTGCGGTCATGTCGGTCCGGCGGGAGTGATTTTGTCAAAAAGTAAAATGATATCGCTGCATTCGCTTACAATCCATCGAACCATTACGATTTCTATAAAAATATCCATAATTCGTAACTCTTTTTATCGAAATAACGCGGAGAAACTGTTTGGCCGACAATTCTTCTATGCCCCACGTGCCGGTCGGGAGATTGACAAAGACCCAGCTTTCCGGTCAGGTCTGTCCGGCGGGTGCAATTTTATAAATAAAATAAATTGATATCGCTGCATTCTACTACAACTCGTCGCACCATTACGATTTCTATGAAAACATCCATAATTCGTAATTCTTGTTATCGAAATAACACGAAAAAACTGTTCGGCCGACATTTCTTCTATGTCCCGACGTGCCGGTCGGGAGATTGACAATGTTTCAGCTTTGCGCTCATGCCGGCCCGGCGGGAGACATTTTATCAAAAAGTAAAATGATATCGCTGCATTCGGTTACAATCCATCGAACCATTACGATTTCTATAAAAACATCCATAATTCGTAACTCTTTTTGTCGAAATAACGCGGAAAAACTGTTTGGCCGACAATGCTTCTATGTCCCTACGTACCGGTCAGGAGATTGACGAAGTTTCAGCTTTGCGGTCATGTCGGTCCGGCGGGAGCCATTTTGTCAAAAAGTAAAATGATATCGCTGCATTCGGTTACAATCCTGCGAACCATTACGATTTCTATAAAAATATCCATAATTCGTAACTCTTTTTATCGCAATAACGCGGAGAAACTGTTTGGCCGACAATTCTTCTATGTCCCCACGTGCCGGTCGGGGGATTGACAAAGACCCAGCTTTCCGGTCAGGTCTGTCCGGCGGTTGCAATTTTATAAATAAAATAAATTAATATCGCTGCACTCTACTACAACTCGTCGCACCATTACGATTTCTATAAAAACATCCATAATTCGTAACTCTTTTTGTCGAAATAACGCGGAAAAACTGTTTGGCCGACAATACCTCTATGTCCCCACGTGCCGGTCGGGAGATTGACAGTGTCTGCTTAGCGGTCATGTCGGCCCGGCGGGAGCCATTTTACCAAAAAGTAAAATGATATTCGTGCATTCGATTACAATTCGTCGAACCATTACGATTTCTATAAAAATATCCATAATTCGTAACTCTTGTTATCGAAATAACGCGGAGAAACTGTTTGGCCGACAATTCTTCTATGTCCCCACGTGCCGGTCGGGAGATTGACAAAGTGTCTGCTTAGCGGTCATGTCGGCCCGGCGGGAGCCATTTTACCAAAAAGTAAAATGATATTCGTGCATTCGATTGCAATTCGTAGAACCATTACGATTTCTATAAAAATATCCATAATTCGTAACTCTTTTTATCGAAATAACGCGGAGGAACTGTTTGGCCGACAATTCTTCTATGTCCCCACGTGCCGGTCGGGAGATTGACAAAGACCCAGCTTTCCGGTCAGGTCTGTCCGGCGGGTGCAATTTTATAAATAAAATAAATTGATATCGCTGCACTCTACTACAACTCGTCGCACCATTACGATTTCTATAAAAACATCCATAATTCGTAATTCTTGTTATCGAAATAACACGAAAAAACTGTTCGGCCGACATTTCTTCTATGTCCCGACGTGCCGGTCGGGAGATTGACAATGTTTCAGCTTTGCGGTCATGCCGGCCCGGCGGGAGACATTTTATCAAAAAGTAAAATGATATCGCTGCATTCGGTTACAATTCATCGAACCATTACGATTTCTCTGAAAACATCCATAATTCGTAATTCTTTTTATCGAAATAACGCGGAAAAACTGTTTGGCCGACAATTCCCCTATGTCGCCTTGTGCCGGTCGGGAAATTGACAAAGTTTGATCTCTGCCGTCATGTCGGTCCGGCGGCAGTCATTTTATCAAAAAGTAAAATGATATCGTTGCGTTCGGTTACAATTCATCGAACCATTACGATTTCTATAAAAATATCCATAATTCGTAACTCTTGTTATCGAAATAACGCGGAAAAATTGTTTGGCCGACAATTCTACTATGTCCCCTCGTGCCGATCGGGAAATTGACGAAGTTTCAGCTTTGCGGTCATGTCGGTCCGGCGGGAGCCATTTTATCAAAAAGTACAATGATATCGCAGCATTCGGTTACAATCCATCGAACCATTACGATTTCTATAAAAACATCCATAATTCGTAACTCTTTTTGTCGAAATAACGCGGAAAAACTGTTTGGCCGACAATACCTCTATGTCCCCACGTGCCGGTCGGGAGATTGACAAAGTGTCTGCTTAGCGGTCATGTCGGCCCGGAGGGAGCCATTTTACCAAAAAGTAAAATGATATTCGTGCATTCGATTGCAATTCGTAGAACCATTACGATTTCTATAAAAACATCCATAATTCGTAACTCTTTTTGTCGAAATAACGCGGAAAAACTGTTTGGCCGACAATGCTTCTATGTCCCTACGTACCGGTCAGGAGATTGACGAAGTTTCAGCTTTGCGGTCATGTCGGTCCGGCGGGAGCCATTTTGTCAAAAAGTAAAATGATATCGCTGCATTCGGTTACAATCCTTCGAACCATTACGATTTCTATAAAAATATCCATAATTCGTAACTCTTTTTATCGCAATAACGCGGAGAAACTGTTTGGCCGACAATTCTTCTATGTCCCCACGTGCCGGTCGGGGGATTGACAAAGACCCAGCATTCCGGTCAGGTCTGTCCGGCGGGTGCAATTTTATAAATAAAATAAATTAATATCGCTGCACTCTACTACAACTCGTCGCACCATTACGATTTCTATAAAAACATCCATAATTCGTAACTCTTTTTGTCGAAATAACGCGGAAAAACTGTTTGGCCGACAATACCTCTATGTCCCCACGTGCCGGTCGGGAGATTGACAAAGTGTCTGCTTAGCGGTCATGTCGGCCCGGCGGGAGCCATTTTACCAAAAAGTAAAATGATATTCGTGCATTCGATTACAATTCGTCGAACCATTACGATTTCTATAAAAATATCCATAATTCGTAACTCTTGTTATCGAAATAACGCGGAGAAACTGTTTGGCCGACAATTCTTCTATGTCCCCACGTGCCGGTCGGGAGATTGACAAAGTGTCTGCTTAGCGGTCATGTCGGCACGGCGGGAGCCATTTTACCAAAAAGTAAAATGATATTCGTGCATTCGATTGCAATTCGTAGAACCATTACGATTTCTATAAAAATATCCATAATTCGTAACTCTTGTTATCGAAATAACGCGGAGAAACTGTTTGGCCGACAATTCTTCTATGTCCCCACGTGCCGGTCGGGAGATTGACAAAGACCCAGCTTTCCGGTCAGGTCTGTCCGGCGGGTGCAATTTTATAAATAAAATAAATTGATATCGCTGCACTCTACTACAACTCGTCGCACCATTACGATTTCTATAAAAACATCCATAATTCGTAATTCTTGTTATCGAAATAACACGAAAAAACTGTTCGGCCGACATTTCTTCTATGTCCCGACGTGCCGGTCGGGAGATTGACAATGTTTCAGCTTTGCGGTCATGCCGGCCCGGCGGGAGACATTTTATCAAAAAGTAAAATGATATCGCTGCATTCGGTTACAATTCATCGAACCATTACGATTTCTCTGAAAACATCCATAATTCGTAATTCTTTTTATCGAAATAACGCGGAAAAACTGTTTGGCCGACAATTCTCCTATGTCGCCTTGTGCCGGTCGGGAAATTGACAAAGTTTGATCTCTGCCGTCATGTCGGTCCGGCGGCAGTCATTTTATCAAAAAGTAAAATGATATCGTTGCGTTCGGTTACAATTCATCGAACCATTACGATTTCTATAAAAATATCCATAATTCGTAACTCTTGTTATCGAAATAACGCGGAAAAATTGTTTGGCCGACAATTCTACTATGTCCCCTCGTGCCGATCGGGAAATTGACGAAGTTTCAGCTTTGCGGTCATGTCGGTCCGGCGGGAGCCATTTTATCAAAAAGTAAAATGATATCGCTGCATTCGGTTACAATTCATCGAACCATTACGATTTCTCTGAAAACATCCATAATTCGTAATTCTTTCTATCGAAATAACGCAGAATAACTGTTTGGCCGACAATGCTTCTATGTCCCTACGTACCGGTCAGGAGATTGACGAAGTTTCAGCTTTGCGGTCATGTCGGTCCGGCGGCAGCCATTTTATCAAAAAGTAAAATGATATCGCTGCATTCGGTTACAATCCATCGAACCATTACGATTTCTATAAAAACATCCATAATTCGTAACTCTTTTTGTCGAAATATCGCGGAGAAACTGTTTGGCCGACAATGCTTCTATGTCCCTACGTACCGGTCAGGAGATTGACGAAGTATCAGCTTTGCGGTCATGTCGGTCCGGCGGGAGTGATTTTGTCAAAAAGTAAAATGATATCGCTGCATTCGCTTACAATCCATCGAACCATTACGATTTCTATAAAAATATCCATAATTCGTAACTCTTTTTATCGAAATAACGCGGAGAAACTGTTTGGCCGACAATTCTTCTATGCCCCACGTGCCGGTCGGGAGATTGACAAAGACCCAGCTTTCCGGTCAGGTCTGTCCGGCGGGTGCAATTTTATAAATAAAATAAATTGATATCGCTGCATTCTACTACAACTCGTCGCACCATTACGATTTCTATGAAAACATCCATAATTCGTAATTCTTGTTATCGAAATAACACGAAAAAACTGTTCGGCCGACATTTCTTCTATGTCCCGACGTGCCGGTCGGGAGATTGACAATGTTTCAGCTTTGCGCTCATGCCGGCCCGGCGGGAGACATTTTATCAAAAAGTAAAATGATATCGCTGCATTCGGTTACAATCCATCGAACCATTACGATTTCTATAAAAACATCCATAATTCGTAACTCTTTTTGTCGAAATAACGCGGAAAAACTGTTTGGCCGACAATGCTTCTATGTCCCTACGTACCGGTCAGGAGATTGACGAAGTTTCAGCTTTGCGGTCATGTCGGTCCGGCGGGAGCCATTTTGTCAAAAAGTAAAATGATATCGCTGCATTCGGTTACAATCCTGCGAACCATTACGATTTCTATAAAAATATCCATAATTCGTAACTCTTTTTATCGCAATAACGCGAGAAACTGTTTGGCCGACAATTCTTCTATGTCCCCACGTGCCGGTCGGGGGATTGACAAAGACCCAGCTTTCCGGTCAGGTCTGTCCGGCGGTTGCAATTTTATAAATAAAATAAATTAATATCGCTGCACTCTACTACAACTCGTCGCACCATTACGATTTCTATAAAAACATCCATAATTCGTAACTCTTTTTGTCGAAATAACGCGGAAAAACTGTTTGGCCGACAATACCTCTATGTCCCCACGTGCCGGTCGGGAGATTGACAGTGTCTGCTTAGCGGTCATGTCGGCCCGGCGGGAGCCATTTTACCAAAAAGTAAAATGATATTCGTGCATTCGATTACAATTCGTCGAACCATTACGATTTCTATAAAAATATCCATAATTCGTAACTCTTGTTATCGAAATAACGCGGAGAAACTGTTTGGCCGACAATTCTTCTATGTCCCCACGTGCCGGTCGGGAGATTGACAAAGTGTCTGCTTAGCGCTCATGTCGGCCCGGCGGGAGCCATTTTACCAAAAAGTAAAATGATATTCGTGCATTCGATTGCAATTCGTAGAACCATTACGATTTCTATAAAAATATCCATAATTCGTAACTCTTTTTATCGAAATAACGCGGAGGAACTGTTTGGCCGACAATTCTTCTATGTCCCCACGTGCCGGTCGGGAGATTGACAAAGACCCAGCTTTCCGGTCAGGTCTGTCCGGCGGGTGCAATTTTATAAATAAAATAAATTGATATCGCTGCACTCTACTACAACTCGTCGCACCATTACGATTTCTATAAAAACATCCATAATTCGTAATTCTTGTTATCGAAATAACACGAAAAAACTGTTCGGCCGACATTTCTTCTATGTCCCGACGTGCCGGTCGGGAGATTGACAATGTTTCAGCTTTGCGGTCATGCCGGCCCGGCGGGAGACATTTTATCAAAAAGTAAAATGATATCGCTGCATTCGGTTACAATTCATCGAACCATTACGATTTCTCTGAAAACATCCATAATTCGTAATTCTTTTTATCGAAATAACGCGGAAAAACTGTTTGGCCGACAATTCCCCTATGTCGCCTTGTGCCGGTCGGGAAATTGACAAAGTTTGATCTCTGCCGTCATGTCGGTCCGGCGGCAGTCATTTTATCAAAAAGTAAAATGATATCGTTGCGTTCGGTTACAATTCATCGAACCATTACGATTTCTATAAAAATATCCATAATTCGTAACTCTTGTTATCGAAATAACGCGGAAAAATTGTTTGGCCGACAATTCTACTATGTCCCCTCGTGCCGATCGGGAAATTGACGAAGTTTCAGCTTTGCGGTCATGTCGGTCCGGCGGGAGCCATTTTATCAAAAAGTACAATGATATCGCAGCATTCGGTTACAATCCATCGAACCATTACGATTTCTATAAAAACATCCATAATTCGTAACTCTTTTTGTCGAAATAACGCGGAAAAACTGTTTGGCCGACAATACCTCTATGTCCCCACGTGCCGGTCGGGAGATTGACAAAGTGTCTGCTTAGCGGTCATGTCGGCCCGGAGGGAGCCATTTTACCAAAAAGTAAAATGATATTCGTGCATTCGATTGCAATTCGTAGAACCATTACGATTTCTATAAAAACATCCATAATTCGTAACTCTTGTTATCGAAATAACGCAGAATAACTGTTTGGCCGACAATGCTTCTATGTCCCTACGTACCGGTCAGGAGATTGACGAAGTTTCAGCTTTGCGGTCATGTCGGTCCGGCGGGAGCCATTTTGTCAAAAAGTAAAATGATATCGCTGCATTCGGTTACAATCCTTCGAACCATTACGATTTCTATAAAAATATCCATAATTCGTAACTCTTGTTATCGAAATAACGCGGAGAAACTGTTTGGCCGACAATTCTTCTATGTCCCCACGTGCCGGTCGGGAGATTGACAAAGTGTCTGCTAAGCGGTCATGTCGGCCCGGCGGGAGCCATTTTACCAAAAAGTAAAATGATATTCGTGCATTCGATTACAATTCGTCGAACCATTACGATTTCTATAAAAATATCCATAATTCGTAACTCTTGTTATCGAAATAACGCGGAGAAACTGTTTGGCCGACAATGCTTCTATGTCCCTACGTACCGGTCAGGAGATTGACGAAGTTTCAGCTTTGCGGTCATGTCGGTCCGGCGGGAGCCATTTTGTCAAAAAGTAAAATGATATCGCTGCATTCGGTTACAATCCTTCGAACCATTACGATTTCTATAAAAATATCCATAATTCGTAACTCTTTTTATCGCAATAACGCGGAGAAACTGTTTGGCCGACAATTCTTCTATGTCCCCACGTGCCGGTCGGGAGATTGACAATGTTTCAGCTTTGCGGTCATGCCGGCCCGGCGGGAGACATTTTATCAAAAAGTAAAATGATATCGCTGCATTCGGTTACAATTCATCGAACCATTACGATTTCTCTGAAAACATCCATAATTCGTAATTCTTTTTATCGAAATAACGCGGAAAAACTGTTTGGCCGACAATTCCCCTATGTCGCCTTGTGCCGGTCGGGAAATTGACAAAGTTTGATCTCTGCCGTCATGTCGGTCCGGCGGCAGTCATTTTATCAAAAAGTAAAATGATATCGTTGCGTTCGGTTACAATTCATCGAACCATTACGATTTCTATAAAAATATCCATAATTCGTAACTCTTGTTATCGAAATAACGCGGAAAAATTGTTTGGCCGACAATTCTACTATGTCCCCTCGTGCCGATCGGGAAATTGACGAAGTTTCAGCTTTGCGGTCATGTCGGTCCGGCGGGAGCCATTTTATCAAAAAGTACAATGATATCGCAGCATTCGGTTACAATCCATCGAACCATTACGATTTCTATAAAAACATCCATAATTCGTAACTCTTTTTGTCGAAATAACGCGGAAAAACTGTTTGGCCGACAATACCTCTATGTCCCCACGTGCCGGTCGGGAGATTGACAAAGTGTCTGCTTAGCGGTCATGTCGGCCCGGAGGGAGCCATTTTACCAAAAAGTAAAATGATATTCGTGCATTCGATTGCAATTCGTAGAACCATTACGATTTCTATAAAAACATCCATAATTCGTAACTCTTGTTATCGAAATAACGCAGAATAACTGTTTGGCCGACAATGCTTCTATGTCCCTACGTACCGGTCAGGAGATTGACGAAGTTTCAGCTTTGCGGTCATGTCGGTCCGGCGGGAGCCATTTTGTCAAAAAGTAAAATGATATCGCTGCATTCGGTTACAATCCTTCGAACCATTACGATTTCTATAAAAATATCCATAATTCGTAACTCTTGTTATCGAAATAACGCGGAGAAACTGTTTGGCCGACAATTCTTCTATGTCCCCACGTGCCGGTCGGGAGATTGACAAAGTGTCTGCTAAGCGGTCATGTCGGCCCGGCGGGAGCCATTTTACCAAAAAGTAAAATGATATTCGTGCATTCGATTACAATTCGTCGAACCATTACGATTTCTATAAAAATATCCATAATTCGTAACTCTTGTTATCGAAATAACGCGGAGAAACTGTTTGGCCGACAATGCTTCTATGTCCCTACGTACCGGTCAGGAGATTGACGAAGTTTCAGCTTTGCGGTCATGTCGGTCCGGCGGGAGCCATTTTGTCAAAAAGTAAAATGATATCGCTGCATTCGGTTACAATCCTTCGAACCATTACGATTTCTATAAAAATATCCATAATTCGTAACTCTTTTTATCGCAATAACGCGGAGAAACTGTTTGGCCGACAATTCTTCTATGTCCCCACGTGCCGGTCGGGAGATTGACAAAGACCCAGCTTTCCGGTCAGGTCTGTCCGGCGGGTGCAATTTTATAAATAAAATAAATTGATATCGCTGCACTCTACTACAACTCGTCGCACCATTACGATTTCTATAAAAACATCCATAATTCGTAATTCTTGTTATCGAAATAACACGAAAAAACTGTTCGGCCGACATTTCTTCTATGTCCCGACGTGCCGGTCGGGAGATTGACAATGTTTCAGCTTTGCGGTCATGCCGGCCCGGCGGGAGACATTTTATCAAAAAGTAAAATGATATCGCTGCATTCGGTTACAATTCATCGAACCATTACGATTTCTCTGAAAACATCCATAATTCGTAATTCTTTTTATCGAAATAACGCGGAAAAACTGTTTGGCCGACAATTCCCCTATGTCGCCTTGTGCCGGTCGGGAAATTGACAAAGTTTGATCTCTGCCGTCATGTCGGTCCGGCGGCAGTCATTTTATCAAAAAGTAAAATGATATCGTTGCGTTCGGTTACAATTCATCGAACCATTACGATTTCTATAAAAATATCCATAATTCGTAACTCTTGTTATCGAAATAACGCGGAAAAATTGTTTGGCCGACAATTCTACTATGTCCCCTCGTGCCGATCGGGAAATTGACGAAGTTTCAGCTTTGCGGTCATGTCGGTCCGGCGGGAGCCATTTTATCAAAAAGTAAAATGATATCGCAGCATTCGGTTACAATCCATCGAACCATTACGATTTCTATAAAAACATCCATAATTCGCAACTCTTTTTGTCGAAATAACGCGGAAAAACTGTTTGGCCGACAATACCTCTATGTCCCCACGTGCCGGTCGGGAGATTGACAAAGTGTCTGCTTAGCGGTCCTGTCGGCCCGGAGGGAGCCATTTTACCAAAAAGTAAAATGATATTCGTGCATTCGATTGCAATTCGTAGAACCATTACGATTTCTATAAAAACATCCATAATTCGTAACTCTTGTTATCGAAATAACGCAGAATAACTGTTTGGCCGACAATGCTTCTATGTCCCTACGTACCGGTCAGGAGATTGACGAAGTTTCAGCTTTGCGGTCATGTCGGTCCGGCGGGAGCCATTTTGTCAAAAAGTAAAATGATATCGCTGCATTCGGTTACAATCCTTCGAACCATTACGATTTCTATAAAAATATCCATAATTCGTAACTCTTGTTATCGAAATAACGCGGAGAAACTGTTTGGCCGACAATTCTTCTATGTCCCCACGTGCCGGTCGGGAGATTGACAAAGTGTCTGCTAAGCGGTCATGTCGGCCCGGCGGGAGCCATTTTACCAAAAAGTAAAATGATATTCGTGCATTCGATTACAATTCGTCGAACCATTACGATTTCTATAAAAATATCCATAATTCGTACCTCTTGTTATCGAAATAACGCGGAGAAACTGTTTGGCCGACAATTCTTCTATGTCCCCACGTGCCGGTCGGGAGATTGACAAAGTGTCTGCTAAGCGGTCATGTCGGCCCGGCGGGAGCCATTTTACCAAAAAGTAAAATGATATTCGTGCATTCGATTACAATTCGTCGAACCATTACGATTTCTATAAAAATATCCATAATTCGTAACTCTTGTTATCGAAATAACGCGGAGAAACTGTTTGGCCGACAATTCTTCTATGTCCCCACGTGCCGGTCGGGAGATTGACAAAGACCCAGCTTTCCGGTCAGGTCTGTCCGGCGGGTGCAATTTTATAAATAAAATAAATTGATATCGCTGCACTCTACTACAACTCCTCGCACCATTACGATTTCTATAAAAACATCCATAATTCGTAATTCTTGTTATCGAAATAACACGAAAAAACTGTTCGGCCGACATTTCTTCTATGTCCCGACGTGCCGGTCGGGAGATTGACAATGTTTCAGCTTTGCGCTCATGCCGGCCCGGCGGGAGACATTTTATCAAAAAGTAAAATGATATCGCTGCATTCGGTTACAATCCATCGAACCATTACGATTTCTATAAAAACATCCATAATTCGTAACTCTTTTTGTCGAAATAACGCGGAAAAACTGTTTGGCCGACAATGCTTCTATGTCCCTACGTACCGGTCAGGAGATTGACGAAGTTTCAGCTTTGCGGTCATGTCGGTCCGGCGGGAGCCATTTTGTCAAAAAGTAAAATGATATCGCTGCATTCGGTTACAATCCTTCGAACCATTACGATTTCTATAAAAATATCCATAATTCGTAACTCTTTTTATCGCAATAACGCGGAGAAACTGTTTGGCCGACAATTCTTCTATGTCCCCACGTGCCGGTCGAGGGATTGACAAAGACCCAGCATTCCGGTCAGGTCTGTCCGGCGGGTGCAATTTTATAAATAAAATAAATTAATATCGCTGCACTCTACTACAACTCGTCGCACCATTACGATTTCTATAAAAACATCCATAATTCGTAACTCTTTTTGTCGAAATAACGCGGAAAAACTGTTTGGCCGACAATACCTCTATGTCCCCACGTGCCGGTCGGGAGATTGACAAAGTGTCTGCTTAGCGGTCATGTCGGCCCGGCGGGAGCCATTTTACCAAAAAGTAAAATGATATTCGTGCATTCGATTACAATTCGTCGAACCATTACGATTTCTATAAAAATATCCATAATTCGTAACTCTTGTTATCGAAATAACGCGGAGAAACTGTTTGGCCGACAATTCTTCTATGTCCCCACGTGCCGGTCGGGAGATTGACAAAGTGTCTGCTTAGCGGTCATGTCGGCACGGCGGGAGCCATTTTACCAAAAAGTAAAATGATATTCGTGCATTCGATTGCAATTCGTAGAACCATTACGATTTCTATAAAAATATCCATAATTCGTAACTCTTGTTATCGAAATAACGCGGAGAAACTGTTTGGCCGACAATTCTTCTATGTCCCCACGTGCCGGTCGGGAGATTGACAAAGACCCAGCTTTCCGGTCAGGTCTGTCCGGCGGGTGCAATTTTATAAATAAAATAAATTGATATCGCTGCACTCTACTACAACTCGTCGCACCATTACGATTTCTATAAAAACATCCATAATTCGTAATTCTTGTTATCGAAATAACACGAAAAAACTGTTCGGCCGACATTTCTTCTATGTCCCGACGTGCCGGTCGGGAGATTGACAATGTTTCAGCTTTGCGGTCATGCCGGCCCGGCGGGAGACATTTTATCAAAAAGTAAAATGATATCGCTGCATTCGGTTACAATTCATCGAACCATTACGATTTCTCTGAAAACATCCATAATTCGTAATTCTTTTTATCGAAATAACGCGGAAAAACTGTTTGGCCGACAATTCTCCTATGTCGCCTTGTGCCGGTCGGGAAATTGACAAAGTTTGATCTCTGCCGTCATGTCGGTCCGGCGGCAGTCATTTTATCAAAAAGTAAAATGATATCGTTGCGTTCGGTTACAATTCATCGAACCATTACGATTTCTATAAAAATATCCATAATTCGTAACTCTTGTTATCGAAATAACGCGGAAAAATTGTTTGGCCGACAATTCTACTATGTCCCCTCGTGCCGATCGGGAAATTGACGAAGTTTCAGCTTTGCGGTCATGTCGGTCCGGCGGGAGCCATTTTATCAAAAAGTAAAATGATATCGCTGCATTCGGTTACAATTCATCGAACCATTACGATTTCTCTGAAAACATCCATAATTCGTAATTCTTTCTATCGAAATAACGCAGAATAACTGTTTGGCCGACAATGCTTCTATGTCCCTACGTACCGGTCAGGAGATTGACGAAGTTTCAGCTTTGCGGTCATGTCGGTCCGGCGGCAGCCATTTTATCAAAAAGTAAAATGATATCGCTGCATTCGGTTACAATCCATCGAACCATTACGATTTCTATAAAAACATCCATAATTCGTAACTCTTTTTGTCGAAATATCGCGGAGAAACTGTTTGGCCGACAATGCTTCTATGTCCCTACGTACCGGTCAGGAGATTGACGAAGTATCAGCTTTGCGGTCATGTCGGTCCGGCGGGAGTGATTTTGTCAAAAAGTAAAATGATATCGCTGCATTCGCTTACAATCCATCGAACCATTACGATTTCTATAAAAATATCCATAATTCGTAACTCTTTTTATCGAAATAACGCGGAGAAACTGTTTGGCCGACAATTCTTCTATGCCCCACGTGCCGGTCGGGAGATTGACAAAGACCCAGCTTTCCGGTCAGGTCTGTCCGGCGGGTGCAATTTTATAAATAAAATAAATTGATATCGCTGCATTCTACTACAACTCGTCGCACCATTACGATTTCTATGAAAACATCCATAATTCGTAATTCTTGTTATCGAAATAACACGAAAAAACTGTTCGGCCGACATTTCTTCTATGTCCCGACGTGCCGGTCGGGAGATTGACAATGTTTCAGCTTTGCGCTCATGCCGGCCCGGCGGGAGACATTTTATCAAAAAGTAAAATGATATCGCTGCATTCGGTTACAATCCATCGAACCATTACGATTTCTATAAAAACATCCATAATTCGTAACTCTTTTTGTCGAAATAACGCGGAAAAACTGTTTGGCCGACAATGCTTCTATGTCCCTACGTACCGGTCAGGAGATTGACGAAGTTTCAGCTTTGCGGTCATGTCGGTCCGGCGGGAGCCATTTTGTCAAAAAGTAAAATGATATCGCTGCATTCGGTTACAATCCTGCGAACCATTACGATTTCTATAAAAATATCCATAATTCGTAACTCTTTTTATCGCAATAACGCGGAGAAACTGTTTGGCCGACAATTCTTCTATGTCCCCACGTGCCGGTCGGGGGATTGACAAAGACCCAGCTTTCCGGTCAGGTCTGTCCGGCGGTTGCAATTTTATAAATAAAATAAATTAATATCGCTGCACTCTACTACAACTCGTCGCACCATTACGATTTCTATAAAAACATCCATAATTCGTAACTCTTTTTGTCGAAATAACGCGGAAAAACTGTTTGGCCGACAATACCTCTATGTCCCCACGTGCCGGTCGGGAGATTGACAGTGTCTGCTTAGCGGTCATGTCGGCCCGGCGGGAGCCATTTTACCAAAAAGTAAAATGATATTCGTGCATTCGATTACAATTCGTCGAACCATTACGATTTCTATAAAAATATCCATAATTCGTAACTCTTGTTATCGAAATAACGCGGAGAAACTGTTTGGCCGACAATTCTTCTATGTCCCCACGTGCCGGTCGGGAGATTGACAAAGTGTCTGCTTAGCGGTCATGTCGGCCCGGCGGGAGCCATTTTACCAAAAAGTAAAATGATATTCGTGCATTCGATTGCAATTCGTAGAACCATTACGATTTCTATAAAAATATCCATAATTCGTAACTCTTTTTATCGAAATAACGCGGAGGAACTGTTTGGCCGACAATTCTTCTATGTCCCCACGTGCCGGTCGGGAGATTGACAAAGACCCAGCTTTCCGGTCAGGTCTGTCCGGCGGGTGCAATTTTATAAATAAAATAAATTGATATCGCTGCACTCTACTACAACTCGTCGCACCATTACGATTGCTATAAAAACATCCATAATTCGTAATTCTTGTTATCGAAATAACACGAAAAAACTGTTCGGCCGACATTTCTTCTATGTCCCGACGTGCCGGTCGGGAGATTGACAATGTTTCAGCTTTGCGGTCATGCCGGCCCGGCGGGAGACATTTTATCAAAAAGTAAAATGATATCGCTGCATTCGGTTACAATTCATCGAACCATTACGATTTCTCTGAAAACATCCATAATTCGTAATTCTTTTTATCGAAATAACGCGGAAAAACTGTTTGGCCGACAATTCCCCTATGTCGCCTTGTGCCGGTCGGGAAATTGACAAAGTTTGATCTCTGCCGTCATGTCGGTCCGGCGGCAGTCATTTTATCAAAAAGTAAAATGATATCGTTGCGTTCGGTTACAATTCATCGAACCATTACGATTTCTATAAAAATATCCATAATTCGTAACTCTTGTTATCGAAATAACGCGGAAAAATTGTTTGGCCGACAATTCTACTATGTCCCCTCGTGCCGATCGGGAAATTGACGAAGTTTCAGCTTTGCGGTCATGTCGGTCCGGCGGGAGCCATTTTATCAAAAAGTAAAATGATATCGCAGCATTCGGTTACAATCCATCGAACCATTACGATTTCTATAAAAACATCCATAATTCGCAACTCTTTTTGTCGAAATAACGCGGAAAAACTGTTTGGCCGACAATACCTCTATGTCCCCACGTGCCGGTCGGGAGATTGACAAAGTGTCTGCTTAGCGGTCCTGTCGGCCCGGAGGGAGCCATTTTACCAAAAAGTAAAATGATATTCGTGCATTCGATTGCAATTCGTAGAACCATTACGATTTCTATAAAAACATCCATAATTCGTAACTCTTGTTATCGAAATAACGCAGAATAACTGTTTGGCCGACAATGCTTCTATGTCCCTACGTACCGGTCAGGAGATTGACGAAGTTTCAGCTTTGCGGTCATGTCGGTCCGGCGGGAGCCATTTTGTCAAAAAGTAAAATGATATCGCTGCATTCGGTTACAATCCTTCGAACCATTACGATTTCTATAAAAATATCCATAATTCGTAACTCTTGTTATCGAAATAACGCGGAGAAACTGTTTGGCCGACAATTCTTCTATGTCCCCACGTGCCGGTCGGGAGATTGACAAAGTGTCTGCTAAGCGGTCATGTCGGCCCGGCGGGAGCCATTTTACCAAAAAGTAAAATGATATTCGTGCATTCGATTACAATTCGTCGAACCATTACGATTTCTATAAAAATATCCATAATTCGTACCTCTTGTTATCGAAATAACGCGGAGAAACTGTTTGGCCGACAATTCTTCTATGTCCCCACGTGCCGGTCGGGAGATTGACAAAGTGTCTGCTAAGCGGTCATGTCGGCCCGGCGGGAGCCATTTTACCAAAAAGTAAAATGATATTCGTGCATTCGATTACAATTCGTCGAACCATTACGATTTCTATAAAAATATCCATAATTCGTAACTCTTGTTATCGAAATAACGCGGAGAAACTGTTTGGCCGACAATTCTTCTATGTCCCCACGTGCCGGTCGGGAGATTGACAAAGACCCAGCTTTCCGGTCAGGTCTGTCCGGCGGGTGCAATTTTATAAATAAAATAAATTGATATCGCTGCACTCTACTACAACTCCTCGCACCATTACGATTTCTATAAAAACATCCATAATTCGTAATTCTTGTTATCGAAATAACACGAAAAAACTGTTCGGCCGACATTTCTTCTATGTCCCGACGTGCCGGTCGGGAGATTGACAATGTTTCAGCTTTGCGCTCATGCCGGCCCGGCGGGAGACATTTTATCAAAAAGTAAAATGATATCGCTGCATTCGGTTACAATCCATCGAACCATTACGATTTCTATAAAAACATCCATAATTCGTAACTCTTTTTGTCGAAATAACGCGGAAAAACTGTTTGGCCGACAATGCTTCTATGTCCCTACGTACCGGTCAGGAGATTGACGAAGTTTCAGCTTTGCGGTCATGTCGGTCCGGCGGGAGCCATTTTGTCAAAAAGTAAAATGATATCGCTGCATTCGGTTACAATCCTTCGAACCATTACGATTTCTATAAAAATATCCATAATTCGTAACTCTTTTTATCGCAATAACGCGGAGAAACTGTTTGGCCGACAATTCTTCTATGTCCCCACGTGCCGGTCGAGGGATTGACAAAGACCCAGCATTCCGGTCAGGTCTGTCCGGCGGGTGCAATTTTATAAATAAAATAAATTAATATCGCTGCACTCTACTACAACTCGTCGCACCATTACGATTTCTATAAAAACATCCATAATTCGTAACTCTTTTTGTCGAAATAACGCGGAAAAACTGTTTGGCCGACAATACCTCTATGTCCCCACGTGCCGGTCGGGAGATTGACAAAGTGTCTGCTTAGCGGTCATGTCGGCCCGGCGGGAGCCATTTTACCAAAAAGTAAAATGATATTCGTGCATTCGATTACAATTCGTCGAACCATTACGATTTCTATAAAAATATCCATAATTCGTAACTCTTGTTATCGAAATAACGCGGAGAAACTGTTTGGCCGACAATTCTTCTATGTCCCCACGTGCCGGTCGGGAGATTGACAAAGTGTCTGCTTAGCGGTCATGTCGGCACGGCGGGAGCCATTTTACCAAAAAGTAAAATGATATTCGTGCATTCGATTGCAATTCGTAGAACCATTACGATTTCTATAAAAATATCCATAATTCGTAACTCTTGTTATCGAAATAACGCGGAGAAACTGTTTGGCCGACAATTCTTCTATGTCCCCACGTGCCGGTCGGGAGATTGACAAAGACCCAGCTTTCCGGTCAGGTCTGTCCGGCGGGTGCAATTTTATAAATAAAATAAATTGATATCGCTGCACTCTACTACAACTCGTCGCACCATTACGATTTCTATAAAAACATCCATAATTCGTAATTCTTGTTATCGAAATAACACGAAAAAACTGTTCGGCCGACATTTCTTCTATGTCCCGACGTGCCGGTCGGGAGATTGACAATGTTTCAGCTTTGCGGTCATGCCGGCCCGGCGGGAGACATTTTATCAAAAAGTAAAATGATATCGCTGCATTCGGTTACAATTCATCGAACCATTACGATTTCTCTGAAAACATCCATAATTCGTAATTCTTTTTATCGAAATAACGCGGAAAAACTGTTTGGCCGACAATTCTCCTATGTCGCCTTGTGCCGGTCGGGAAATTGACAAAGTTTGATCTCTGCCGTCATGTCGGTCCGGCGGCAGTCATTTTATCAAAAAGTAAAATGATATCGTTGCGTTCGGTTACAATTCATCGAACCATTACGATTTCTATAAAAATATCCATAATTCGTAACTCTTGTTATCGAAATAACGCGGAAAAATTGTTTGGCCGACAATTCTACTATGTCCCCTCGTGCCGATCGGGAAATTGACGAAGTTTCAGCTTTGCGGTCATGTCGGTCCGGCGGGAGCCATTTTATCAAAAAGTAAAATGATATCGCTGCATTCGGTTACAATTCATCGAACCATTACGATTTCTCTGAAAACATCCATAATTCGTAATTCTTTCTATCGAAATAACGCAGAATAACTGTTTGGCCGACAATGCTTCTATGTCCCTACGTACCGGTCAGGAGATTGACGAAGTTTCAGCTTTGCGGTCATGTCGGTCCGGCGGCAGCCATTTTATCAAAAAGTAAAATGATATCGCTGCATTCGGTTACAATCCATCGAACCATTACGATTTCTATAAAAACATCCATAATTCGTAACTCTTTTTGTCGAAATATCGCGGAGAAACTGTTTGGCCGACAATGCTTCTATGTCCCTACGTACCGGTCAGGAGATTGACGAAGTATCAGCTTTGCGGTCATGTCGGTCCGGCGGGAGTGATTTTGTCAAAAAGTAAAATGATATCGCTGCATTCGCTTACAATCCATCGAACCATTACGATTTCTATAAAAATATCCATAATTCGTAACTCTTTTTATCGAAATAACGCGGAGAAACTGTTTGGCCGACAATTCTTCTATGCCCCACGTGCCGGTCGGGAGATTGACAAAGACCCAGCTTTCCGGTCAGGTCTGTCCGGCGGGTGCAATTTTATAAATAAAATAAATTGATATCGCTGCATTCTACTACAACTCGTCGCACCATTACGATTTCTATGAAAACATCCATAATTCGTAATTCTTGTTATCGAAATAACACGAAAAAACTGTTCGGCCGACATTTCTTCTATGTCCCGACGTGCCGGTCGGGAGATTGACAATGTTTCAGCTTTGCGCTCATGCCGGCCCGGCGGGAGACATTTTATCAAAAAGTAAAATGATATCGCTGCATTCGGTTACAATCCATCGAACCATTACGATTTCTATAAAAACATCCATAATTCGTAACTCTTTTTGTCGAAATAACGCGGAAAAACTGTTTGGCCGACAATGCTTCTATGTCCCTACGTACCGGTCAGGAGATTGACGAAGTTTCAGCTTTGCGGTCATGTCGGTCCGGCGGGAGCCATTTTGTCAAAAAGTAAAATGATATCGCTGCATTCGGTTACAATCCTGCGAACCATTACGATTTCTATAAAAATATCCATAATTCGTAACTCTTTTTATCGCAATAACGCGGAGAAACTGTTTGGCCGACAATTCTTCTATGTCCCCACGTGCCGGTCGGGGGATTGACAAAGACCCAGCTTTCCGGTCAGGTCTGTCCGGCGGTTGCAATTTTATAAATAAAATAAATTAATATCGCTGCACTCTACTACAACTCGTCGCACCATTACGATTTCTATAAAAACATCCATAATTCGTAACTCTTTTTGTCGAAATAACGCGGAAAAACTGTTTGGCCGACAATACCTCTATGTCCCCACGTGCCGGTCGGGAGATTGACAGTGTCTGCTTAGCGGTCATGTCGGCCCG
Source organism: Bombus sonorus (assembly GCA_029958995.1). Taxonomy (NCBI): domain Eukaryota; kingdom Metazoa; phylum Arthropoda; class Insecta; order Hymenoptera; family Apidae; genus Bombus; species Bombus sonorus. The sequence continues at coordinate 1,289,172 of JARWAU010000024.1, read as the reverse complement.
GCGGGAGCCATTTTACCAAAAAGTAAAATGATATTCGTGCATTCGATTACAATTCGTCGAACCATTACGATTTCTATAAAAATATCCATAATTCGTAACTCTTGTTATCGAAATAACGCGGAGAAACTGTTTGGCCGACAATTCTTCTATGTCCCCACGTGCCGGTCGGGAGATTGACAAAGTGTCTGCTTAGCGGTCATGTCGGCCCGGCGGGAGCCATTTTACCAAAAAGTAAAATGATATTCGTGCATTCGATTGCAATTCGTAGAACCATTACGATTTCTATAAAAATATCCATAATTCGTAACTCTTTTTATCGAAATAACGCGGAGGAACTGTTTGGCCGACAATTCTTCTATGTCCCCACGTGCCGGTCGGGAGATTGACAAAGACCCAGCTTTCCGGTCAGGTCTGTCCGGCGGGTGCAATTTTATAAATAAAATAAATTGATATCGCTGCACTCTACTACAACTCGTCGCACCATTACGATTGCTATAAAAACATCCATAATTCGTAATTCTTGTTATCGAAATAACACGAAAAAACTGTTCGGCCGACATTTCTTCTATGTCCCGACGTGCCGGTCGGGAGATTGACAATGTTTCAGCTTTGCGGTCATGCCGGCCCGGCGGGAGACATTTTATCAAAAAGTAAAATGATATCGCTGCATTCGGTTACAATTCATCGAACCATTACGATTTCTCTGAAAACATCCATAATTCGTAATTCTTTTTATCGAAATAACGCGGAAAAACTGTTTGGCCGACAATTCCCCTATGTCGCCTTGTGCCGGTCGGGAAATTGACAAAGTTTGATCTCTGCCGTCATGTCGGTCCGGCGGCAGTCATTTTATCAAAAAGTAAAATGATATCGTTGCGTTCGGTTACAATTCATCGAACCATTACGATTTCTATAAAAATATCCATAATTCGTAACTCTTGTTATCGAAATAACGCGGAAAAATTGTTTGGCCGACAATTCTACTATGTCCCCTCGTGCCGATCGGGAAATTGACGAAGTTTCAGCTTTGCGGTCATGTCGGTCCGGCGGGAGCCATTTTATCAAAAAGTAAAATGATATCGCAGCATTCGGTTACAATCCATCGAACCATTACGATTTCTATAAAAACATCCATAATTCGTAACTCTTTTTGTCGAAATAACGCGGAAAAACTGTTTGGCCGACAATACCTCTATGTCCCCACGTGCCGGTCGGGAGATTGACAAAGTGTCTGCTTAGCGGTCATGTCGGCCCGGAGGGAGCCATTTTACCAAAAAGTAAAATGATATTCGTGCATTCGATTGCAATTCGTAGAACCATTACGATTTCTATAAAAACATCCATAATTCGTAACTCTTGTTATCGAAATAACGCAGAATAACTGTTTGGCCGACAATGCTTCTATGTCCCTACGTACCGGTCAGGAGATTGACGAAGTTTCAGCTTTGCGGTCATGTCGGTCCGGCGGGAGCCATTTTGTCAAAAAGTAAAATGATATCGCTGCATTCGGTTACAATCCTTCGAACCATTACGATTTCTATAAAAATATCCATAATTCGTAACTCTTGTTATCGAAATAACGCGGAGAAACTGTTTGGCCGACAATTCTTCTATGTCCCCACGTGCCGGTCGGGAGATTGACAAAGTGTCTGCTAAGCGGTCATGTCGGCCCGGCGGGAGCCATTTTACCAAAAAGTAAAATGATATTCGTGCATTCGATTACAATTCGTCGAACCATTACGATTTCTATAAAAATATCCATAATTCGTAACTCTTGTTATCGAAATAACGCGGAGAAACTGTTTGGCCGACAATTCTTCTATGTCCCCACGTGCCGGTCGGGAGATTGACAAAGACCCAGCTTTCCGGTCAGGTCTGTCCGGCGGGTGCAATTTTATAAATAAAATAAATTGATATCGCTGCACTCTACTACAACTCCTCGCACCATTACGATTTCTATAAAAACATCCATAATTCGTAATTCTTGTTATCGAAATAACACGAAAAAACTGTTCGGCCGACATTTCTTCTATGTCCCGACGTGCCGGTCGGGAGATTGACAATGTTTCAGCTTTGCGCTCATGCCGGCCCGGCGGGAGACATTTTATCAAAAAGTAAAATGATATCGCTGCATTCGGTTACAATCCATCGAACCATTACGATTTCTATAAAAACATCCATAATTCGTAACTCTTTTTGTCGAAATAACGCGGAAAAACTGTTTGGCCGACAATGCTTCTATGTCCCTACGTACCGGTCAGGAGATTGACGAAGTTTCAGCTTTGCGGTCATGTCGGTCCGGCGGGAGCCATTTTGTCAAAAAGTAAAATGATATCGCTGCATTCGGTTACAATCCTTCGAACCATTACGATTTCTATAAAAATATCCATAATTCGTAACTCTTTTTATCGCAATAACGCGGAGAAACTGTTTGGCCGACAATTCTTCTATGTCCCCACGTGCCGGTCGGGGGATTGACAAAGACCCAGCTTTCCGGTCAGGTCTGTCCGGCGGGTGCAATTTTATAAATAAAATAAATTAATATCGCTGCACTCTACTACAACTCGTCGCACCATTACGATTTCTATAAAAACATCCATAATTCGTAACTCTTTTTGTCGAAATAACGCGGAAAAACTGTTTGGCCGATAATACCTCTATGTCCCCACGTGCCGGTCGGGAGATTGACAAAGTGTCTGCTTAGCGGTCATGTCGGCCCGGCGGGAGCCATTTTACCAAAAAGTAAAATGATGTTCGTGCATTCGATTACAATTCGTCGAACCATTACGATTTCTATAAAAATATCCATAATTCGTAACTCTTGTTATCGAAATAACGCGGAGAAACTGTTTGGCCGACAATTCTTCTATGTCCCCACGTGCCGGTCGGGAGATTGACAAAGTGTCTGCTTAGCGGTCATGTCGGCCCGGCGGGAGCCATTTTACCAAAAAGTAAAATGATATTCGTGCATTCGATTGCAATTCGTAGAACCATTACGATTTCTATAAAAATATCCATAATTCGTAACTCTTGTTACCGAAATAACGCGGAGAAACTGTTTGGCCGACAATTCTTCTATGTCCCCACGTGCCGGTCGGGAGATTGACAAAGACCCAGCTTTCCGGTCAGGTCTGTCCGGCGGGTGCAATTTTATAAATAAAATAAATTGATATCGCTGCACTCTACTACAACTCGTCGCACCATTACGATTTCTATAAAAACATCCATAATTCGTAATTCTTGTTATCGAAATAACACGAAAAAACTGTTCGGCCGACATTTCTTCTATGTCCCGACGTGCCGGTCGGGAGATTGACAATGTTTCAGCTTTGCGGTCATGCCGGCCCGGCGGGAGACATTTTATCAAAAAGTAAAATGATATCGCTGCATTCGGTTACAATTCATCGAACCATTACGATTTCTCTGAAAACATCCATAATTCGTAATTCTTTTTATCGAAATAACGCGGAAAAACTGTTTGGCCGACAATTCTCCTATGTCGCCTTGTGCCGGTCGGGAAATTGACAAAGTTTGATCTCTGCCGTCATGTCGGTCCGGCGGCAGTCATTTTATCAAAAAGTAAAATGATATCGTTGCGTTCGGTTACAATTCATCGAACCATTACGATTTCTATAAAAATATCCATAATTCGTAACTCTTGTTATCGAAATAACGCGGAAAAATTGTTTGGCCGACAATTCTACTATGTCCCCTCGTGCCGATCGGGAAATTGACGAAGTTTCAGCTTTGCGGTCATGTCGGTCCGGCGGGAGCCATTTTATCAAAAAGTAAAATGATATCGCTGCATTCGGTTACAATCCATCGAACCATTACGATTTCTATAAAAACATCCATAATTCGTAACTCTTGTCATCGAAATAACGCGGAATATCTGTTTGGCCGACAATGCTTCTATGTCCCTACGTACCGGTCAGGAGATTGACGAAGTTTCAGCTTTGCGGTCATGTCGGTCCGGCGGCAGCCATTTTATCAAAAAGTAAAATGATATCGCTGCATTCGGTTACAATCCATCGAACCATTACGATTTCTATAAAAACATCCATAATTCGTAACTCTTTTTGTCGAAATAACGCGGAAAAACTGTTTGGCCGACAATGCTTCTATGTCCCTACGTACCGGTCAGGAGATTGACGAAGTATCAGCTTTGCGGTCATGTCGGTCCGGCGGGAGTGATTTTGTCAAAAAGTAAAATGATATCGCTGCATTCGGTTACAATCCATCGAACCATTACGATTTCTATAAAAACATCCATAATTCGTAACTCTTTTTGTCGAAACAACGCGGAAAAACAGTTTGGCCGACAATGCTTCTATGTCCCTACGTACCGGTCAGGAGATTGACGAAGTATCAGCTTTGCGGTCATGTCGGTCCGGCGGGAGTGATTTTGTCAAAAAGTAAAATGATATCGCTGCATTCGGTTACAATCCATCGAACCATTACGATTTCTATAAAAATATCCATAATTCGTAACTCTTTTTAGCGAAATAACGCGGAGAAACTGTTTGGCCGACAATTCTTCTATGTCCCCACGTGCCGGTCGGGGGATTGACAAAGACCCAGCTTTCCGGTCAGGTCTGTCCGGGTGCAATTTTATAAATAAAATAAATTGATATCGCTGCACTCTACTACAACTCGTCGCACCATTACGATTTCTATAAAAACATCCATAATTCGTAATTTTTGTTATCGAAATAACACGAAAAAACTGTTCGGCCGACATTTCTTCTATGTCCCGACGTGCCGGTCGGGAGATTGACAATGTTTCAGCTTTGCGGTCATGCCGGCCCGGCGGGAGACATTTTATCAAAAAGTAAAATGATATCGCTGCATTCGGCTACAATTCATCGAACCATTACGATTTCTCTGAAAACATCCATAATTCGTAATTCTTTTTATCGAAATAACGCGGAAAAACTGTTTGGCCGACAATTCTTCTATGTCCCCACGTGCCGGTCGGGAAATTGACAAAGTTTGATCTTTGACGTCATGTCGGTCCGGCGGCAGTCATTTTATCAAAAAGTAAAATGATATCGTTGCATTCGGTTACAATTCATCGAACCATTACGATTTCTATAAAAATATCCATAATTCGTAACTCTTGTTATCGAAATAACGCGGAGAAACTGTTTGGCCGATAATTCTTCTATGTCCCCACGTGCCGGTCGGGAGATTGACAAAGTGTCTGCTTAGCGGTCAGGTCGGCCCGGCGGGAGCCATTTTACCAAAAAGTAAAATGATATTCGTGCATTCGATTGCAATTCGTCGAACCATTACGATTTCTATAAAAATATCCATAATTCGTAACTCTTTTTATCGAAATAACGCGGAGAAACTGTTTGGCCGACAATTCTTCTATGTCCCCACGTGCCGGTCGGGAGATTGACAAAGACCCAGCTTTCCGGTCAGGTCTGTCCGGCGGGTGCAATTTTATAAATAAAATAAATTGATATCGCTGCACTCTACTACAACTCGTCGCACCATTACGATTTCTATAAAAACATCCATAATTCGTAATTCTTGTTATCGAAATAACACGAAAAAACTGTTCGGCCGACATTTCTTCTATGTCCCGACGTGCCGGTCGGGAGATTGATAATGTTTCAGCTTTGCGGTCATGCCGGCCCGGCGGGAGACATTTTATCAAAAAGTTAAATGATATCGCTGCATTCGGTTACAATTCATCGAACCATTACGATTTCTCTGAAAACATCCATAATTCGTAATTCTTTCTATCGAAATAACGCGGAAAAACTGTTTGGCCGACAATTCTCCTATGTCGCCTCGTGCCGGTCGGGAAATTGACAAAGTTTGATCTTTGCCGTCATGTCGGTCCGGCGGCAGTCATTTTATCAAAAAGTAAAATGATATCGTTGCGTTCGGTTACAGTTCATCGAACCATTACGATTTCTATAAAAATATCCATAATTCGTAACTCTTGTTATCGAAATAACGCGGAAAAATTGTTTGGCCGACAATTCTACTATGTCCCCTCGTGCCGATCGGGAAATTGACGAAGTTTCAGCTTTGCGGTCATGTCGGTCCGGCGGGAGCCATTTTATCAAAAAGTAAAATGATATCGCTGCATTCGGTTACAATCCATCGAACCATTACGATTTCTATAAAAACATCCATAATTCGTAACTCTTGTCATCGAAATAACGCGGAATATCTGTTTGGCCGACAATGCTTCTATGTCCCTACGTACCGGTCAGGAGATTGACGAAGTTTCAGCTTTGCGGTCATGTCGGTCCGGCGGCAGCCATTTTATCAAAAAGTAAAATGATATCGCTGCATTCGGTTACAATCCATCGAACCATTACGATTTCTATAAAAACATCCATAATTCGTAACTCTTTTTGTCGAAATAACGCGGAAAAACTGTTTGGCCGACAATGCTTCTATGTCCCTACGTACCGGTCAGGAGATTGACGAAGTATCAGCTTTGCGGTCATGTCGGTCCGGCGGGAGTGATTTTGTCAAAAAGTAAAATGATATCGCTGCATTCGGTTACAATCCATCGAACCATTACGATTTCTATAAAAACATCCATAATTCGTAACTCTTGTCATCGAAATAACGCGGAATATCTGTTTGGCCGACAATGCTTCTATGTCCCTACGTACCGGTCAGGAGATTGACGAAGTTTCAGCTTTGCGGTCATGTCGGTCCGGCGGCAGCCATTTTATCAAAAAGTAAAATGATATCGCTGCATTCGGTTACAATCCATCGAACCATTACGATTTCTATAAAAACATCCATAATTCGTAACTCTTTTTGTCGAAATAACGCGGAAAAACTGTTTGGCCGACAATGCTTCTATGTCCCTACGTACCGGTCAGGAGATTGACGAAGTATCAGCTTTGCGGTCATGTCGGTCCGGCGGGAGTGATTTTGTCAAAAAGTAAAATGATATCGCTGCATTCGGTTACAATCCATCGAACCATTACGATTTCTATAAAAACATCCATAATTCGTAACACTTTTTGTCGAAACAACGCGGAAAAACAGTTTGGCCGACAATGCTTCTATGTCCCTACGTACCGGTCAGGAGATTGACGAAGTATCAGCTTTGCGGTCATGTCGGTCCGGCGGGAGTGATTTTGTCAAAAAGTAAAATGATATCGCTGCATTCGGTTACAATCCATCGAACCATTACGATTTCTATAAAAATATCCATAATTCGTAACTCTTTTTAGCGAAATAACGCGGAGAAACTGTTTGGCCGACAATTCTTCTATGTCCCCACGTGCCGGTCGGGGGATTGACAAAGACCCAGCTTTCCGGTCAGGTCTGTCCGGGTGCAATTTTATAAATAAAATAAATTGATATCGCTGCACTCTACTACAACTCGTCGCACCATTACGATTTCTATAAGAACATCCATAATTCGTAATTTTTGTTATCGAAATAACACGAAAAAACTGTTCGGCCGACATTTCTTCTATGTCCCGACGTGCCGGTCGGGAGATTGACAATGTTTCAGCTTTGCGGTCATGCCGGCCCGGCGGGAGACATTTTATCAAAAAGTAAAATGATATCGCTGCATTCGGCTACAATTCATCGAACCATTACGATTTCTCTGAAAACATCCATAATTCGTAATTCTTTTTATCGAAATAACGCGGAAAAACTGTTTGGCCGACAATTCTTCTATGTCCCCACGTGCCGGTCGGGAAATTGACAAAGTTTGATCTTTGACGTCATGTCGGTCCGGCGGCAGTCATTTTATCAAAAAGTAAAATGATATCGTTGCATTCGGTTACAATTCATCGAACCATTACGATTTCTATAAAAATATCCATAATTCGTAACACTTGTTATCGAAATAACGCGGAGAAACTGTTTGGCCGACAATTCTTCTATGTCCCCACGTGCCGGTCGGGAGATTGACAAAGTGTCTGCTTAGCGGTCAGGTCGGCCCGGCGGGAGCCATTTTACCAAAAAGTAAAATGATATTCGTGCATTCGATTGCAATTCGTCGAACCATTACGATTTCTATAAAAATATCCATAATTCGTAACTCTTTTTATCGAAATAACGCGGAGAAACTGTTTGGCCGACAATTCTTCTATGTCCCCACGTGCCGGTCGGGAGATTGACAAAGACCCAGCTTTCCGGTCAGGTCTGTCCGGCGGGTGCAATTTTATAAATAAAATAAATTGATATCGCTGCACTCTACTACAACTCGTCGCACCATTACGATTTCTATAAAAACATCCATAATTCGTAATTCTTGTTATCGAAATAACACGAAAAAACTGTTCGGCCGACATTTCTTCTATGTCCCGACGTGCCGGTCGGGAGATTGATAATGTTTCAGCTTTGCGGTCATGCCGGCCCGGCGGGAGACATTTTATCAAAAAGTTAAATGATATCGCTGCATTCGGTTACAATTCATCGAACCATTACGATTTCTCTGAAAACATCCATAATTCGTAATTCTTTCTATCGAAATAACGCGGAAAAACTGTTTGGCCGACAATTCTCCTATGTCGCCTCGTGCCGGTCGGGAAATTGACAAAGTTTGATCTTTGCCGTCATGTCGGTCCGGCGGCAGTCATTTTATCGAAAAGTAAAATGATATCGTTGCATTCGGTTACAATTCATCGAACCATTACGATTTCTATAAAAATATCCATAATTCGTAACTCTTGTTATCGAAATAACGCGGAAAAATTGTTTGGCCGACAATTCTACTATGTCCCCTCGTGCCGATCAGGAAATTGACGAAGTTTCAGCTTTGCGGTCATGTCGGTCCGGCGGGAGCCATTTTATCAAAAAGTAAAATGATATCGCTGCATTCGGTTACAATCCATCGAACCATTACGATTTCTATAAAAACATCCATAACTCGTAACTCTTTTTGTCGAAATAACGCGGAAAAACTGTTTGGCCGACGATACCTCTATGTCCCCACGTGCCGGTCGGGAGATTGACAAAGTGTCTGCTAAGCGGTCATGTCGGCCCGGCGGGAGCCATTTTACCAAAAAGTAAAATGATATTCCTGCATTCGATTACAATTCGTCGAACCATTACGATTTCTATAAAAATATCCATAATTCGTAACTCTTGTTATCGAAATAACGCGGAGAAACTGTTTGGCCGACAATTCTTCTATGTCCCCACGTGCCGGTCGGGAGATTGACAAAGTGTCTGCTTAGCGGTCATGTCGGCCCGGCGGGAGCCATTTTACCAAAAAGTAAAATGATATTCGTGCATTCGATTGCAATTCGTCGAACCATTACGATTTCTATAAAAATATCCATAATTCGTAACTCTTTTTATCGAAATAACGCGGAAAAACTGTTTGGCCGCCAATGCTTCTATGTCCCTACGTACCGGTCAGGAGATTGACGAAGTTTCAGCTTTGCGGTCATGTCGGTCCGGCGGGAGCCATTTTGTCAAAAAGTAAAATGATATCGCTGCATTCGGTTACAATCCTGCGAACCATTACGATTTCTATAAAAATATCCATAATTCGTAACTCTTTTTATCGCAATAACGCGGAGAAACTGTTTGGCCGACAATTCTTCTATGTCCCCACGTGCCGGTCGGGGGATTGACAAAGACCCAGCTTTCCGGTCAGGTCTGTCCGGCGGTTGCAATTTTATAAATAAAATAAATTAATATCGCTGCACTCTACTACACCTCGTCGCACCATTACGATTTCTATAAAAACATCCATAATTCGTAACTCTTTTTGTCGAAATAACGCGGAAAAACTGTTTGGCCGACAATACCTCTATGTCCCCACGTGCCGGTCGGGAGATTGACAAAGTGTCTGCTTAGCGGTCATGTCGGCCCGGCGGGAGCCATTTTACCAAAAAGTAAAATGATATTCGTGCATTCGATTACAATTCGTCGAACCATTACGATTTCTATAAAAATATCCATAATTCGTAACTCTTGTTATCGAAATAACGCGGAGAAACTGTTTGGCCGACAATTCTTCTATGTCCCCACGTGCCGGTCGGGAGATTGACAAAGTGTCTGCTTAGCGGTCATGTCGGCCCGGCGGGAGCCATTTTACCAAAAAGTAAAATGATATTCGTGCATTCGATTGCAATTCGTAGAACCATTACGATTTCTATAAAAATATCCATAATTCGTAACTCCTTTTATCGAAATAACGCGGAGAAACTGTTTGGCCGACAATTCTTCTATGTCCCCACGTGCCGGTCGTGAGATTGACAAAGACCCAGCTTTCCGGTCAGGTCTGTCCGGCGGGTGCAATTTTATAAATAAAATAAATTGATATCGCTGCACTCTACTACAACTCGTCGCACCATTACGATTTCTATAAAAACATCCATAATTCGTAATTCTTGTTATCGAAATAACACGAAAAAACTTTTCGGCCGACATTTCTTCTATGTCGCCTCGTGCCGGTCGGGAAATTGACAAAGTTTGATCTTTGCCGTCATGTCGGTCCGGCGGCAGTCATTTTATCAAAAAGTAAAATGATATCGTTGCATTCGGTTACAATTCATCGAACCATTACGATTTCTATAAAAACATCCATAATTCGTAACTCTTTTTATCGCAATAACGCGGAGAAACTGTTTGGCCGACAATTCTTCTATGTCCCCACGTGCCGGTCGGGAAATTGACAAAGTTTGATCTTTGACGTCATGTCGGTCCGGCGGCAGTCATTTTATCAAAAAGTAAAATGATATCGTTGCATTCGGTTACAATTCATCGAACCATTACGATTTCTATAAAAATATCCATAATTCGTAACACTTGTTATCGAAATAACGCGGAGAAACTGTTTGGCCGACAATTCTTCTATGTCCCCACGTGCCGGTCGGGAGATTGACAAAGTGTCTGCTTAGCGGTCAGGTCGGCCCGGCGGGAGCCATTTTACCAAAAAGTAAAATGATATTCGTGCATTCGATTGCAATTCGTCGAACCATTACGATTTCTATAAAAATATCCATAATTCGTAACTCTTTTTATCGAAATAACGCGGAGAAACTGTTTGGCCGACAATTCTTCTATGTCCCCACGTGCCGGTCGGGAGATTGACAAAGACCCAGCTTTCCGGTCAGGTCTGTCCGGCGGGTGCAATTTTATAAATAAAATAAATTGATATCGCTGCACTCTACTACAACTCGTCGCACCATTACGATTTCTATAAAAACATCCATAATTCGTAATTCTTGTTATCGAAATAACACGAAAAAACTGTTCGGCCGACATTTCTTCTATGTCCCGACGTGCCGGTCGGGAGATTGATAATGTTTCAGCTTTGCGGTCATGCCGGCCCGGCGGGAGACATTTTATCAAAAAGTTAAATGATATCGCTGCATTCGGTTACAATTCATCGAACCATTACGATTTCTCTGAAAACATCCATAATTCGTAATTCTTTCTATCGAAATAACGCGGAAAAACTGTTTGGCCGACAATTCTCCTATGTCGCCTCGTGCCGGTCGGGAAATTGACAAAGTTTGATCTTTGCCGTCATGTCGGTCCGGCGGCAGTCATTTTATCGAAAAGTAAAATGATATCGTTGCATTCGGTTACAATTCATCGAACCATTACGATTTCTATAAAAATATCCATAATTCGTAACTCTTGTTATCGAAATAACGCGGAAAAATTGTTTGGCCGACAATTCTACTATGTCCCCTCGTGCCGATCAGGAAATTGACGAAGTTTCAGCTTTGCGGTCATGTCGGTCCGGCGGGAGCCATTTTATCAAAAAGTAAAATGATATCGCTGCATTCGGTTACAATCCATCGAACCATTACGATTTCTATAAAAACATCCATAACTCGTAACTCTTTTTGTCGAAATAACGCGGAAAAACTGTTTGGCCGACGATACCTCTATGTCCCCACGTGCCGGTCGGGAGATTGACAAAGTGTCTGCTAAGCGGTCATGTCGGCCCGGCGGGAGCCATTTTACCAAAAAGTAAAATGATATTCCTGCATTCGATTACAATTCGTCGAACCATTACGATTTCTATAAAAATATCCATAATTCGTAACTCTTGTTATCGAAATAACGCGGAGAAACTGTTTGGCCGACAATTCTTCTATGTCCCCACGTGCCGGTCGGGAGATTGACAAAGTGTCTGCTTAGCGGTCATGTCGGCCCGGCGGGAGCCATTTTACCAAAAAGTAAAATGATATTCGTGCATTCGATTGCAATTCGTCGAACCATTACGATTTCTATAAAAATATCCATAATTCGTAACTCTTTTTATCGAAATAACGCGGAAAAACTGTTTGGCCGCCAATGCTTCTATGTCCCTACGTACCGGTCAGGAGATTGACGAAGTTTCAGCTTTGCGGTCATGTCGGTCCGGCGGGAGCCATTTTGTCAAAAAGTAAAATGATATCGCTGCATTCGGTTACAATCCTGCGAACCATTACGATTTCTATAAAAATATCCATAATTCGTAACTCTTTTTATCGCAATAACGCGGAGAAACTGTTTGGCCGACAATTCTTCTATGTCCCCACGTGCCGGTCGGGGGATTGACAAAGACCCAGCTTTCCGGTCAGGTCTGTCCGGCGGTTGCAATTTTATAAATAAAATAAATTAATATCGCTGCACTCTACTACACCTCGTCGCACCATTACGATTTCTATAAAAACATCCATAATTCGTAACTCTTTTTGTCGAAATAACGCGGAAAAACTGTTTGGCCGACAATACCTCTATGTCCCCACGTGCCGGTCGGGAGATTGACAAAGTGTCTGCTTAGCGGTCATGTCGGCCCGGCGGGAGCCATTTTACCAAAAAGTAAAATGATATTCGTGCATTCGATTACAATTCGTCGAACCATTACGATTTCTATAAAAATATCCATAATTCGTAACTCTTGTTATCGAAATAACGCGGAGAAACTGTTTGGCCGACAATTCTTCTATGTCCCCACGTGCCGGTCGGGAGATTGACAAAGTGTCTGCTTAGCGGTCATGTCGGCCCGGCGGGAGCCATTTTACCAAAAAGTAAAATGATATTCGTGCATTCGATTGCAATTCGTAGAACCATTACGATTTCTATAAAAATATCCATAATTCGTAACTCCTTTTATCGAAATAACGCGGAGAAACTGTTTGGCCGACAATTCTTCTATGTCCCCACGTGCCGGTCGTGAGATTGACAAAGACCCAGCTTTCCGGTCAGGTCTGTCCGGCGGGTGCAATTTTATAAATAAAATAAATTGATATCGCTGCACTCTACTACAACTCGTCGCACCATTACGATTTCTATAAAAACATCCATAATTCGTAATTCTTGTTATCGAAATAACACGAAAAAACTTTTCGGCCGACATTTCTTCTATGTCGCCTCGTGCCGGTCGGGAAATTGACAAAGTTTGATCTTTGCCGTCATGTCGGTCCGGCGGCAGTCATTTTATCAAAAAGTAAAATGATATCGTTGCATTCGGTTACAATTCATCGAACCATTACGATTTCTATAAAAACATCCATAATTCGTAACTCTTTTTATCGCAATAACGCGGAGAAACTGTTTGGCCGACAATTCTTCTATGTCCCCACGTGCCGGTCGGGAGATTGACAAAGTGTCTGCTTAGCGGTCATGTCGGCCCGGCGGGAGCCATTTTACCAAAAAGTAAAATGATATTCGTGCATTCGATTGCAATTCGTAGAACCATTACGATTTCTATAAAAATATCCATAATTCGTAACTCCTTTTATCGAAATAACGCGGAGAAACTGTTTGGCCGACAATTCTTCTATGTCCCCACGTGCCGGTCGTGAGATTGACAAAGACCCAGCTTTCCGGTCAGGTCTGTCCGGCGGGTGCAATTTTATAAATAAAATAAATTGATATCGCTGCACTCTACTACAACTCGTCGCACCATTACGATTTCTATAAAAACATCCATAATTCGTAATTCTTGTTATCGAAATAACACGAAAAAACTTTTCGGCCGACATTTCTTCTATGTCGCCTCGTGCCGGTCGGGAAATTGACAAAGTTTGATCTTTGCCGTCATGTCGGTCCGGCGGCAGTCATTTTATCAAAAAGTAAAATGATATCGTTGCATTCGGTTACAATTCATCGAACCATTACGATTTCTATAAAAACATCCATAATTCGTAACTCTTTTTATCGCAATAACGCGGAGAAACTGTTTGGCCGACAATTCTTCTATGTCCCCACGTGCCGGTCGGGGGATTGACAAAGACCCAGCTTTCCGGTCAGGTCTGTCCGGCGGGTGCAATTTTATAAACACAATAAATTAATATCGCTGCACTCTACTACAACTCGTCGCACCATTACGATTTCTATAAAAACATCCATAATTCGTAACTCTTTTTGTCGAAATAACGCGGAAAAACTGTTTGGCCGACAATACCTCTATGTCCCCACGTGCCGGTCGGGAGATTGACAAAGTGTCTGCTTAGCGGTCATGTCGGCCCGGCGGGAGCCATTTTACCAAAAAGTAAAATGATATTCGTGCATTCGATTACAATTCGTCGAACCATTACGATTTCTATAAAAATATCCATAATTCGTAACTCTTGTTATCGAAATAACGCGGAAAAATTGTTTGGCCGACAATTCTACTATGTCCCCTCGTGCCGATCGGGAAATTGACAAAGTTTGATCTTTGCCGTCAAGTCGGTCCGGCGGCAGCCATTTTATCAAAAAGTAGAATGATATCGTTGCATTCGGTTACAATTCATCGAACCATTACGATTTCTATAAAAACATCCATAATTAGTAACTCTTGTTATCGAAATAACGCGGAATAACTGTTTGGCCGACAATGCTCCTATGTCCCTACGTACCGGTCAGGAGATTGACGAAGTTTCAGCTTTGCGGTCATCGTCGGTCCGGCGGGAGCCATTTTATCAAAAAGTAAAATGATTTCGCTGCATTCGGTTACAATTCACCGAACCATTACGATTTCTATAAAAACATCCATAATTCGTAACTCTTTTTGTCGAAATACCGCGGAAAAGCTGTTTGGCGGACAATACCTCTATGTCCCCACGTGCCGGTCGGGAGATTGACAAAGTGTCTGCTTTGCGGTCATGTCGGCCCGGCGGGAGCCATTTTACCAAAAAGTAGAATGATATTCCAGCATTCGATTACAATTCGTCGAACCATTACTATTTCTATAAAAATATCCATAATTAGTAACTCTTGTTATCGAAATAACGCGGAATAACTGTTTGGCCGACAATACCTCTATGTCCCCACGTGCCGGTCGGGAGATTGACGAAGTTTCAGCTTTGCGGTCATGTCGGTCCGGTGGCAGCCATGTTACCAAAAAGTAGAATGATATTCCAGCATTCGATTACAATTCGTCGAACCATTACGATTTCTATAAAAGTATCCATAATTCGTAACTCTTGTTATCGAAATAACGCGGAAAAATTGTTTGGCCGGCAATTCTCCTATGTCCCCTCGTGCCGGTCAGGAAATTGACAAAGTTTGATCTTTGCCGTCATGTCGGTCCGGCGGCAGCCATTTTATCAGAAAGTAAAATGATATCGCTGCATTCGGTTACAATTCATCGTACCATTACGATTTCTATAAAAACATCCATAATTCGTAACTCTTGTTATCGAAATAACGCGGAATAACTGTTTGGACGACAATGCTTCTATGACCCTACGTACCGGTCAGGAGATTGACGAAGTTTCAGCTTTGCGGTCATCGTCGGTCCGGCGGGAGCCATTTTATCAAAAAGTAAAATGATTTCGTTGCATTCGGTTACAATTCATCGAACCATTACGATTTCTATAAAACCATCCAGAATTCGTAACTCTTTTTGTCGAAATAACGCGGAAAAACTGTTTGGCCGGCAATACCGCTATGTCCCTACGTGCCGGTCGGGAGATTGACAAAGTTTGATCTTTGCCGTCATGTCGGTTCGGCGGCAGTCATTTTATCAAAAACTAAAATGATATTCCAGCATTCGATTACAATTCGTCGAACCATTACGATTTCTATAAAAATATCCATAATTCGTAACTCTTGTTATCGAAATAACGCGGAAAAATTGTTTGGCCGACAATTCTCCTATGTCCCTACTTACCAGTCAGGAGATTGACGAAGTTTCAGCTTTGCGGTCATGTCGGTCCGGCGGGAGCCACTTTATCAAAAAGTAAAATGATGTCGCTGCATTCGGTTACAATCCATCGAACTATTACGATTTCTATAAAAACATCCATAATTCGTAACTCTTTTTGTCGAAATAACGCGGAAAAACTGTTTGGCCGACAATACCTCTATGTCCCCACGTGCCGGTCGGGAGATTGACAAAGTTCTGCTCAGCGGTCATGTCGGCCCGCCGGGAGCCATTTTACCAAAAAGTAAAATGATATTCGTGCATTCGATTACAATTCGTCGAACCATTACGATTTCTATAAAAATATCCATAATTCGTAACTCTTTTTGTCGATATAACGCGGAAAAATTGTTTGGCCGACAATTCTCCTATGTCCCCTCGTGCCGGTCGGGAAATTGACAAAGTTTGATCTTTGCCGTCATGTCGGTCCGGCGGCAGCCATTTTATCAAAAAGTAAAATGATATCGTTGCATTCGGTTACAATTCATCGAACCATTACGATTTCTATAAAAATATCCATAATTCGTAACTCTTGTTATCGGAATAACGCGGAAAAATTGTTTGGCCGACAATTCTCCTATGTCCCCTCGTGCCGGTCGGGAAATTGACAAAGTTTGATCTTTGCCGTCATGTCGGTCCGGCGGCAGCCATTTTACCAAAAAGTAAAATGATATTCCAGCATTCGATTACAATTCGTCGAACCATTATGATTTCTATAAAAATATCCATAATTCGTAACTCTTGTTATCGCAATAACGCGGAAAAATTGTTTGGCCGACAATTCTCCTATGTCCCCTCGTGCCGATCGGGAAATTGACAAAGTTTGATCTTTGCCGTCATGTCGGTCCGGCGGCAGCCATTTTATCAAAAAGTAAAATGATATCGTTGCATTCGGTTACAATTCATCGAACCATTACGAATTCTATAAAAACATCCATAATTCGTAACTCTTGTTATCGAAATAACGCGGAATAACTGTTTGGCCGACAATGCTTCTATGTCCCTACGTACCGGTCAGGAGATTGACGAAGTTTCTGCTCTGCGGTCATGTCGGTCCGGCGGGAGCCATTTTATCAAAAAGTAAAATGACATCGCTTCATTCGGTTACAATCCATCGAACCATTACGATTTCTATAAAAACATCCATAATTCGTAACTCTTTTTGTCGAAATAACGCGGAAAAACTGTTTGGCCGTCAATACCTCTATGTCCCCACGTGCCGGTCGGGAGATTGACAAAGTGTCTGCTTAGCGGTCATGTCGGCCCGGAGGGAGCCATTTTACCAAAAAGTAAAATGATATTCGTGCATTCGATTACAATTGGTCGAATCATTACGATTTCTATAAAAATATCCATAATTCGTAACTCTTGTTATCGAAATAACGCGGAAAAATTGTTTGGCCGACAATTCTCCTATGTCCCGTCGTGCCGGTCGGGAAATTGACAAAGTTTGATCTTTGCCGTCATGTCGGTCCGGCGGCAGCCATTTTATCAAAAAGTAAAATGATATCGTTGCATTCGGTTACAATTCATCGAACTATTACGATTTCTATAAAAACATCCATAATTCGTAACCCTTTTTGTCGAAATAACGCGGAAAAACTGTTTGGCCGACAATACCTCTATGTCCCCACGTGCCGGTCGGGAGATTGACAAAGTTCTGCTTATCGGTCATGTCGGCCCGGCGGGAGCCATTTTACCAAAAAGTAAAATGATATTCGTGCATTCGATTACAATTCATCGAACCATTACGATTTCTATAAAAATATCCATAATGCGTAATTCTTTTTGTCGATATAACGCGGAAAAATTGTTTGGCCGACAATTATCCTATGTCCCCTCGTGCCGGTCGGGAAATTGACAAAGTTTGATCTTTGCCGTCATGTCGGTCCGGCGGCAGCCATTTTATCATAAAGTAAAATGATATCGTTGCATTCGGTTACAATTCATCGAACCATTACGATTTCTATAAAAATATCCATAATTCGTAACTCTTTTTGTCGATATAACGCGGAAAAATTGTTTGGCCGACAATTCTCCTATGTCCCCTCGTGCCGATCGGAAAATTGACAAAGTTTGATCTTTGCCGTCATGTCGGTCCGGCGGCAGCCATTTTATCAAAAAGTAAAATGATATCGTTGCATTCGGTTACAACTCATCGAACCATTACGAATTCTATAAAAACATCCATAATTCGTAACTCTTGTTATCGAAAAAGCGCGGAATAACTGTTTGGCCGACAATCCTTCTATGTCCCTACGTACCGGTCAGGAGATTGACAAAGTTTGATCTTTGCCGTCATGTCGGTCCAGCGGCAGCCATTTTATCAAAAAGTAAAATATCGTTGCATTCGATTACAATTCATCGATCCATTACGATTTCTATAAAAACATCCACAATTCGTAACTCTTGTTATCGAAATAACGCGGAATAACTGTTTGGCCGACAGTGCTTCTACGTCCCTACGTACCGGTCAGGAGATTGACGAAGTTTCAGCTTTGCGGTCATCGTCGGTCCGGCGGGAGCCATTTTATCAAAAAGTAAAATGATTTTGCTGCATTCGGTTACAATTCATCGAACTATTACGATTTCTATAAAAACATCCATAATTCGTAACTCTTTTTGTCGAAATAACGCGGAAAAACTGTTTGGCCGACAATACCTCTATGTCCCCACGTGCCGGTCGGGAGATTGACAAAGTTCTGCTTAGCGGTCATGTCGGCCCGGCGGGAGCCATTTTACCAAAAAGTAAAATGATATTCGTGCATTCGATTACAATTCGTCGAACCATTACGATTTCTATAAAAATATCCATAATTCGTAACTCTTGTTGTCGATATAACGCGGAAAAATTGTTTGGCCGACAATTCTCCTATGTCCCCTCGTGCCGGTCGGGAAATTGACAAAGTTTGATCTTTGCCGTCATGTCGGTCCGGCGGCAGCCATTTTATCAAAAAGTAAAATGATATCGTTGCATTCGGTTACAATTCATCGAACCATTACGATTTCTATAAAAATATCCATAATTCGTAACTCTTGTTATCGGAATAACGCGGAAAAATTGTTTGGCCGACAATTCTCCTATTTCCCCTCGTGCCGGTCGGGAAATTGACAAAGTTTGATCTTTGCCGTCATGTCGGTCCGGCGGCAGCCATTTTACCAAAAAGTAAAATGATATTCCAGCATTCGATTACAATTCGTCGAACCATTATGATTTCTATAAAAATATCCATAATTCGTAACTCTTGTTATCGAAATAACGCGGAAAAATTGTTTGGCCGACAATTCTCCTATGTCCCCTCGTGCCGATCGGGAAATTGACAAAGTTTGATCTTTGCCGTCATGTCGGTCCGGCAGCAGCCATTTTATCAAAAAGTAAAATGATATCGTTGCATTCGGTTACAATTCATCGAACCATTACGATTTCTATAAAAGCATCCATAATTCGTAACTCTTGTTATCGAAATAACGAGGAATAACTGTTTGGCCGACAATGCTTCTATGTCCCTACGTACCGGTCAGGAGATTGACGAAGTTTCAGCTTTGCGGTCATGTCGGTCCGGCGGGAGCCATTTTATCAAAAAGTAACATGATATCGCTGCATTCGGTTACAATCCATCGAACCATTACGATTTCTATAAAAACATCCATAATTCGTAACTCTTTTTGTCGAAATAACGCGGAAAAACTGTTTGGCCGACAATACCTCTATGTGCCCACGTGCCGGTCGGGAGATTGACAAAGTGTCTGCTTTGCGGTCATGTCGGCCCGGCGGGAGCCATTTTACCAAAAAGTAAAATGATATTCCAGCATTCGATTACAATTCGTCGAACCATTACGATTTCTATAAAAATATCCATAATTCGTAACTCTTGTTATCGAAATAACGCGGAAAAATTGTTTGGCCGACAATTCTCCTATGTCCCCTCGTGCCGGTCGGGAAATTGACAAAGTTTGATCTTTGCCGTCATGTCGGTCCGGCGGCAGCCATTTTATCAAAAAGTAAAATGATATCGTTGCATTCGGTTACAATTCATCGAACCATTACGATTTCTATAAAAATATCCATAATTCCTAACTCTTGTTATCGAAATAACGTGGAAAAATTGTTTGGCCGACAATTCTCCTATGTCCCCGCGTGCCGGTCGGGAAATTGACAAAGTTTGATCTTTGCCGTCATGTCGGTCCGGCGGCAGCCATTTTACCAAAAAGTAAAATGATATCGTTGCATTCGGTTACAATTCATCGAACCATTACGATTTCTATAAAAACATCCATAATTCGTAACTCTTGTTATCGAAATAACGCGGAATAACTGTTTGGACGACAATGCTTCTATGTCCCTACGTACCGGTCAGGAGATTGACGAAGTTTCAGCTTTGAGGTCATGTCGGTCCGGTGGCAGCCATTTTATCAAAAAGTAAAATGATTTCGTTGCATTCGGTTACAATTCATCGAACCATTACGATTTCTATAAAAACATCCATAATTCGTAACTCTTGTTATCGAAATAACGCGGAATAACTGTTTGGCCGACAATGCTTCTATGTACCTACGTACCGGTCAGGAGATTGACAAAGTTTTAGCTTTGCGGTCATCGTCGGTCCGGCGGGAGCCATTTTACCAAAAAGTAAAATGATTTCGCTGCATTCGGTTACAATTCATCGACCCATTACGATTTCTATAAAACCATCCATAATTCGTAACTCTTTTTGTCGAAATAACGCGGAAAAACTGTTTGGCCGAGAATACCTCTATGTGCCCACGTGCCGGTCCGGAGATTGTCAAAGTTTCTGCTTAGCGGTCTTGTCGGCCCGACGGGAGCCATTTTACCAAAAAGTAAAATGATATTCGTGCATTCGATTACAATTGGTCGAACCATTACGATTTCTATACAAATATCCATAATTCGTAACTCTTGTTATCGAAATAACGCGGAAAAATTGTTTGGCCGACAATTCTCCTATGTCCCCTCGTGCCGGTCGGGAAATTGACAAAGTTTGATCTTTGCCGTCATGTCGGTCCGGCGGCAGCCATTTTATCAAAATTACAATGATATCGTTGCATTCGGTTACAATTCATCGAACCATTACGATTTCTATAAAAGCATCCATAATTCGTAACTCTTGTTATCGAAATAACGCGGAATAACTGTTTGGCCGACAATGCTTCTATGTCCCTACGTACCGGTCAGGAGATTGACGAAGTTTCAGCTTTGCGGTCATGTCGGTCCGGCGGGAGCCATTTTATCAAAAAGTAAAATGATATCGCTGCATTCGGTTACAATCCATCGAACCATTACGATTTCTATAAAAACATCCATAATTCGTAACTCTTGTTATCGAAATAACGCGGAATAACTGTTTGGCCGACAATGCTTCTATGTCCCTACGTACCGGTCAGGAGATTGACGAAGTTTCAGATTTGCGGTCATGTCGGTCCGGCCGCAGCCATTTTATCAAAAAGTAAAATGATATCGTTGCATTCGGTTACAATTCATCGAACCATTACGATTTCTATAAAAACATCCATAATTCGTAACTCTTGTTATCGAAATAACGCGGAATAACTGTTTGGCCGACAATGCTTCTATGTACCTACGTACCGGTCAGGAGATTGACAAAGTTTTAGCTTTGCGGTCATCGTCGGTCCGGCGGGAGCCATTTTACCAAAAAGTAAAATGATTTCGCTGCATTCGGTTACAATTCATCGACCCATTACGATTTCTATAAAACCATCCATAATTCGTAACTCTTTTTGTCGAAATAACGCGGAAAAACTGTTTGGCCGAGAATACCTCTATGTGCCCACGTGCCGGTCCGGAGATTGTCAAAGTTTCTGCTTAGCGGTCTTGTCGGCCCGACGGGAGCCATTTTACCAAAAAGTAAAATGATATTCGTGCATTCGATTACAATTGGTCGAACCATTACGATTTCTATACAAATATCCATAATTCGTAACTCTTGTTATCGAAATAACGCGGAAAAATTGTTTGGCCGACAATTCTCCTATGTCCCCTCGTGCCGGTCGGGAAATTGACAAAGTTTGATCTTTGCCGTCATGTCGGTCCGGCGGCAGCCATTTTATCAAAATTACAATGATATCGTTGCATTCGGTTACAATTCATCGAACCATTACGATTTCTATAAAAGCATCCATAATTCGTAACTCTTGTTATCGAAATAACGCGGAATAACTGTTTGGCCGACAATGCTTCTATGTCCCTACGTACCGGTCAGGAGATTGACGAAGTTTCAGATTTGCGGTCATGTCGGTCCGGCCGCAGCCATTTTATCAAAAAGTAAAATGATATCGTTGCATTCGGTTACAATTCATCGAACCATTACGATTTCTATAAAAACATCCATAATTCGTAACTCTTGTTATCGAAATAACGCGGAATAACTGTTTGGCCGACAATGCTTCTATGTACCTACGTACCGGTCAGGAGATTGACAAAGTTTTAGCTTTGCGGTCATCGTCGGTCCGGCGGGAGCCATTTTACCAAAAAGTAAAATGATTTCGCTGCATTCGGTTACAATTCATCGACCCATTACGATTTCTATAAAACCATCCATAATTCGTAACTCTTTTTGTCGAAATAACGCGGAAAAACTGTTTGGCCGAGAATACCTCTATGTGCCCACGTGCCGGTCCGGAGATTGTCAATGTTTCTGCTTAGCGGTCTTGTCGGCCCGACGGGAGCCATTTTACCAAAAAGTAAAATGATATTCGTGCATTCGATTACAATTGGTCGAACCATTACGATTTCTATACAAATATCCATAATTCGTAACTCTTGTTATCGAAATAACGCGGAAAAATTGTTTGGCCGACAATTCTCCTATGTCCCCTCGTGCCGGTCGGGAAATTGACAAAGTTTGATCTTTGCCGTCATGTCGGTCCGGCGGCAGCCATTTTATCAAAATTACAATGATATCGTTGCATTCGGTTACAATTCATCGAACCATTACGATTTCTATAAAAGCATCCATAATTCGTAACTCTTGTTATCGAAATAACGCGGAATAACTGTTTGGCCGACAATGCTTCTATGTCCCTACGTACCGGTCAGGAGATTGACGAAGTTTCAGCTTTGCGGTCATGTCGGTCCGGCGGGAGCCATTTTATCAAAAAGTAAAATGATATCGCTGCATTCGGTTACAATCCATCGAACCATTACGATTTCTATAAAAACATCCATAATTCGTAACTCTTGTTATCGAAATAACGCGGAATAACTGTTTGGCCGACAATGCTTCTATGTCCCTACGTACCGGTCAGGAGATTGACGAAGTTTCAGATTTGCGGTCATGTCGGTCCGGCCGCAGCCATTTTATCAAAAAGTAAAATGATATCGTTGCATTCGGTTACAATTCATCGAACCATTACGATTTCTATAAAAACATACATAATTCGTAACTCTTGTTATCGAAATAACGCGGAATAACTGTTTGGCCGACAATGCTTCTATGTACCTACGTACCGGTCAGGAGATTGACAAAGTTTCAGCTTTGCGGTCATCGTCGGTCCGGCGGGAGCCATTTTACCAAAAACTAAAATGATATTCCAGCATTCGATTACAATTCGTCGAACCATTACGATTTCTATAAAAATATCCATAATTCGTAATTCTTGTTATCGAAATAACGCGGAAAAATTGTTTGGCCGACAATTCTCCTATGTCCCCTCGTGCCGGTCAGGAAATTGACAAAGTTTGATCTTTGCCGTCATGTCGGTCCGGCGGCAGCCATTTTATCAAAATTAAAATGATATCGTTGCATTCGGTTAGAATTCATCGAACCATTACGATTTCTATAAAAGCATCCATAATTCGTAACTCTTGTTATCGAAATAACGCGGAATAACTGTTTGGCCGACAATGCTTCTATGTCCCTACGTACCGGTCAGGAGATTGACGAAGTTTCAGCTTTGCGGTCATGTCGGTCCGGCGGGAGCCATTTTATCAAAAAGTAAAATGATATCGCTGCATTCGGTTACAATCCATCGAACAATTACGATTTCTATAAAAACATCCATAATTCGTAACTCTTGTTATCGAAATAACGCGGAATAACTATTTGGCCGACAATGCTTCTATGTCCCTACGTACCGGTCAGGAGATTGACGAAGTTTCAGATTTGCGGTCATATCGGTCCGGCCGCAGCCATTTTATCAAAAAGTAAAATGATATCGTTGCATTCGGTTACAATTCATCGAACCATTACGATTTCTATAAAAACATACATAATTCGTAACTCTTGTTATCGAAATAACGCGGAATAACTGTTTGGCCGACAATACTTCTATGTACCTACGTACCGGTCAGGAGATTGACAAAGTTTCAGCTTTGCGGTCATCGTCGGTCCGGCGGGAGCCATTTTACCGAAAAGTAAAATGATATTCCAGCATTCGATTACAATTCGTCGAACCATTACGATTTCTATAAAAATATCCATAATTCGTAACTCTTGTTATCGAAATAACGCGGAAAAATTGTTTGGCCGACAATTCTCCTATGTCCCCTCGTGCCGGTCAGGAAATTGACAAAGTGTCTGCTTTGCGGTCATGTCGGCCCGGCGGGAGCCATTTTACCAAAATGTAAAATGATATTCCAGCATTCGATTGCAATTCGTCGAACCATTACGATTTCTATAAAAATATCCATAATTCGTAACTCTTGTTATCGAAATAACGCGGAAAAATTGTTTGGCCGACAATTCTCCTATGTCCCCTCGTGCCGATCGGGAAATTGACAAAGTTTGATCTTTGCCGTCATGTCGGTCCGGCAGCAGCCATTTTATCAAAAAGTAAAATGATATCGTTGCATTCGGTTACAATTCATCGAACCATTACGATTTCTATAAAAGCATCCATAATTCGTAACTCTTGTTATCGAAATAACGCGGAATAACTGTTTGGCCGACAATGCTTCTATGTCCCTACGTACCGGTCAGGAGATTGACGAAGTTTCAGCTTTGCGGTCATGTCGGTCCGGCGGGAGCCATTTTATCAAAAAGTAAAATGATATCGCTGCATTCGGTTACAATCCATCGAACCATTACGATTTCTATAAAAACATCCATAATTCGTAACACTTGTTATCGAAATAACGCGGAATAACTGTTTGGCCGACAATGCTTCTATGTCCCTACGTACCGGTCAGGAGATTGACGAAGTTTCAGATTTGCGGTCATGTCGGTCCGGCCGCAGCCATTTTATCAAAAAGTAAAATGATATCGTTGCATTCGGTTACAATTCATCGAACCATTACGATTTCTATAAAAACATACATAATTCGTAACTCTTGTTATCGAAATAACGCGGAATAACTGTTTGGCCGACAATACTTCTATGTACCTACGTACCGGTCAGGAGATTGACAAAGTTTCAGCTTTGCGGTCATCGTCGGTCCGGCGGGAGCCATTTTACCAAAAAGTAAAATGATATTCCAGCATTCGATTACAATTCGTCGAACCATTACGATTTCTATAAAAATATCCATAATTCGTAACTCTTGTTATCGAAATAACGCGGAAAAATTGTTTGGCCGACAATTCTCCTATGTCCCCTCGTGCCGATCGGGAAATTGACAAAGTTTGATCTTTGCCGTCATGTCGGTCCGGCAGCAGCCATTTTATCAAAAAGTAAAATGATATCGTTGCATTCGGTTACAATTCATCGAACCATTACGATTTCTATAAAAGCATCCATAATTCGTAACTCTTGTTATCGAAATAACGAGGAATAACTGTTTGGCCGACAATGCTTCTATGTCCCTACGTACCGGTCAGGAGATTGACGAAGTTTCAGCTTTGCGGTCATGTCGGTCCGGCGGGAGCCATTTTATCAAAAAGTAAAATGATATCGCTGCATTCGGTTACAATCCATCGAACCATTACGATTTCTATAAAAACATCCATAATTCGTAACTCTTGTTATCGAAATAACGCGGAATAACTGTTTGGCCGACAATGCTTCTATGTACCTACGTACCGGTCAGGGGATTGACAAAGTTTCAGCTTTGCGGTCATCGTCGGTCCGGCGGGAGCCATTTTATCAAAAAGTAAAATGATTTCGCTGCATTCGGTTACAATTCATCGACCCATTACGATTTCTATAAAACCATCCATAATTCGTAACTCTTTTGGTCGAAATAACGCGGAAAAACTGTTTGGCCGACAATACCTCTATGTGCCCACGTGCCGGTTGGGAGATTGACAAAGTGTCTGCTTTGCGGTCATGTCGGCCCGGCGGGAGCCATTTTACCAAAAAGCAAAATGATATTCCAGCATTCGATTACAATTCGTCGAACCATTACGATTTCTATAAAAATATCCATAATTCGTAACTCTTGTTATCGAAATAACGCGGAAAAATTGTTTGGCCGACAATTCTCCTATGTCCCCTCGTGCCGGTCGGGAAATTGACAAAGTTTGATTTTTGCCGTCATGTCGGTCCGGCGGCAGCCATTTTATCAAAAAGTAAAATGATATCGTTGCATTCGGTTACAATTCATCGAACCATTACGATTTCTATAAAAATATCCATAATTCGTAACTCTTGTTATCGAAATAACGCGGAAAAGTTGTTTGGCCGACAATTCTCCTATGTCCCCTCGTGCCGATCGGGAAATTGACAAAGTTTGATCTTTGCCGTCATGTCGGTCCGGCAGCAGCCATTTTATCAAAAAGTAAAATGATATCGTTGCATTCGGTTACAATTCATCGAACCATTACGATTTCTATAAAAGCATCCATAATTCGTAACTCTTGTTATCGAAATAACGAGGAATAACTGTTTGGCCGACAATGCTTCTATGTCCCTACGTACCGGTCAGGAGATTGACGAAGTTTCAGCTTTGCGGTCATGTCGGTCCGGCGGGAGCCATTTTATCAAAAAGTAAAATGATATCGCTGCATTCGGTTACAATCCATCGAACCATTACGATTTCTATAAAAACATCCATAATTCGTAACTCTTGTTATCGAAATAACGCGGAATAACTGTTTGGCCGACAATGCTTCTATGTACCTACGTACCGGTCAGGGGATTGACAAAGTTTCAGCTTTGCGGTCATCGTCGGTCCGGCGGGAGCCATTTTATCAAAAAGTAAAATGATTTCGCTGCATTCGGTTACAATTCATCGACCCATTACGATTTCTATAAAACCATCCATAATTCGTAACTCTTTTGGTCGAAATAACGCGGAAAAACTGTTTGGCCGACAATACCTCTATGTGCCCACGTGCCGGTTGGGAGATTGACAAAGTGTCTGCTTTGCGGTCATGTCGGCCCGGCGGGAGCCATTTTACCAAAAAGCAAAATGATATTCCAGCATTCGATTACAATTCGTCGAACCATTACGATTTCTATAAAAATATCCATAATTCGTAACTCTTGTTATCGAAATAACGCGGAAAAATTGTTTGGCCGACAATTCTCCTATGTCCCCTCGTGCCGGTCGGGAAATTGACAAAGTTTGATTTTTGCCGTCATGTCGGTCCGGCGGCAGCCATTTTATCAAAAAGTAAAATGATATCGTTGCATTCGGTTACAATTCATCGAACCATTACGATTTCTATAAAAATATCCATAATTCGTAACTCTTGTTATCGAAATAACGCGGAAAAGTTGTTTGGCCGACAATTCTCCTATGTCCCCTCGTGCCGGTCGGGAAATTGACAAAGTTTGATCTTTGCCGTCATGTCGGACCGGCGGCAGCCATTTTATCAAAAAGTAAAATGATATCGTTGCATTCGGTTACAATTCATCGAACCATTACGATTTCTATAAAAACATCCATAATTCGTAACTCTTGTTATCGAAATAACGCGGAATAACTGTTTGGACGACAATGCTTCTATGTCCCTACGTACCGGTCAGGAGATTGACGAAGTTTCAGCTTTGCGGTCATGTCGGTCCGGTGGCAGCCATTTTATCAAAAAGTAAAATGATTTCGTTGCATTCGGTTACAATTCATCGAACCATTACTGATTTCTATAAAAACATCCATAATTCGTAACTCTTGTTATCGAAATAACGCGGAATAACTGTTTGGCCGACAATGCTTCTATGTACCTACGTACCGGTCGGGAGATTGACAAAGTGTCTGCTTTGCGGTCATGTCGGCCAGGCGGGAGCCATTTTACCAAAAAGTAAAATGATATTCCAGCATTCGATTACAATTCGTCGAACCATTACGATTTCTATAAAAATATCCATAATTCGTAACTCCTGTTATCGAAATAACGCGGAAAAATTGTTTGGCCGACAATTCTCCTATGTCCCCTCGTGCCGGTCGGGAAATTGACAATGTTTGATCTTTGCCGTCATGTCGGTCCGGCGGCAGCCATTTTATCGAAAAGTAAAATGATATCGTTGCATTCGGTTACAATTCATCGAACCATTACGATTTCTATAAAAACATCCATAATTCGTAACTCTTGTTATCGAAATAACGCGGAATAACTGTTTGGACGACAATGCTTCTATGTCCCTACGTACCGGTCAGGAGATTGACGAAGTTTCAGCTTTGCGGTCATGTCGGTCCGGTGGCAGCCATTTTATCAAAAAGTAAAATGATTTCGTTGCATTCGGTTACAATTCATCGAACCATTACGATTTCTATAAAAACATCCATAATTCGTAACTCTTGTTATCGAAATAACGCGGAATAACTGTTTGGCCGACAATGCTTCTATGTACCTACGTACCGGTCAGGAGATTGACAAAGTTTCAGCTTTGCGGTCATCGTCGGTCCGGCGGGAGCCATTTTACCAAAAAGTAAAATGATATTCCAGCATTCGATTACATTTCGTCGAACCATTACGATTTCTATAAAAATATCCATAATTCGTAATTCTTGTTATCGAAATAACGCGGAAAAATTGTTTGGCCGACAATTCTCCTATGTCCCCTCGTGCCGCTCAGGAAATTGACAAAGTTTGATCTTTGCCGTCATGTCGGTCCGGCGGCAGCCATTTTATCAAAATTAAAATGATATCGTTGCATTCGGTTACAATTCATCGAACCATTACGATTTCTATAAAAGCATCCATAATTCGTAACTCTTGTTATCGAAATAACGCGGAATAACTGTTTGGCCGACAATGCTTCTATGTCCCTACGTACCGGTCAGGAGATTGACGAAGTTTCAGCTTTGCGGTCATGTCGGTCCGGCGGGAGCCATTTTATCAAAAAGTAAAATGATATCGCTGCATTCGGTTACAATCCATCGAACCATTACGATTTCTATAAAAACATCCATAATTCGTAACTCTTGTTATCGAAATAACGTGGAATAACTGTTTGGCCGACAATGCTTCTATGTCCCTACGTACCGGTCAGGAGTTTGACGAAGTTTCAGATTTGCGGTCATGTCGGTCCGGCCGCAGCCATTTTATCAAAAAGTAAAATGATATCGTTGCATTCGGTTACAATTCATCGAACCATTACGATTTCTATAAAAACATACATAATTCGTAACTCTTGTTATCGAAATAACGCGGAATAACTGTTTATCCGACAATGGTTCTATGTACCTACGTACCGGTCAGGAGATTGACAAAGTTTCAGCTTTGCGGTCATCGTCGGTCCGGCGGGAGCCATTTTACCAAAAAGTAAAATGATATTCCAGCATTCGATTACAATTCGTCGAACCATTACGATTTCTATAAAAATATCCATAATTCGTAATTCTTGTTATCGAAATAACGCGGAAAAATTGTTTGGCCGACAATTCTCCTATGTCCCCTCGTGCCGGTCAGGAAATTGACAATGTTTGATCGTTGCCATCATGTCGGTCCGGCGGCAGCCATTTTATCAAAAAGTAAAATGATATCGTTGCATTCGGTTACAATTCATCGAACCATTACGATTTCTATAAAAATATCCATAATTCGTAACTCCTGTTATCGAAATAACGCGGAAAAATTGTTTGGCCGACAATTCTCCTATGTCCCCTCGTGCCGGTCGGGAAATTGACAATGTTTGATCTTTGCCGTCATGTCGGTCCGGCGGCAGCCATTTTATCGAAAAGTAAAATGATATCGTTGCATTCGGTTACAATTCATCGAACCATTACGATTTCTATAAAAGCATCCATAATTCGTAACTCTTGTTATCGAAATAACGCGGAATAACTGTTTGGCCGACAATGGTTCTATGTACCTACGTACCGGTCAGGAGATTGACAAAGTTTCAGCTTTGCGGTCATCGTCGGTCCGGCGGGAGCCATTTTACCAAAAAGTAAAATGATATTCCAGCATTCGATTACAATTCGTCGAACCATTACGATTTCTATAAAAATATCCATAATTCGTAATTCTTGTTATCGAAATAACGCGGAAAAATTGTTTGGCCGACAATTCTCCTATGTCCCCTCGTGCCGGTCAGGAAATTGACAATGTTTGATCGTTGCCATCATGTCGGTCCGGCGGCAGCCATTTTATCAAAAAGTAAAATGATATCGTTGCATTCGGTTACAATTCATCGAACCATTACGATTTCTATAAAAATATCCATAATTCGTAACTCCTGTTATCGAAATAACGCGGAAAAATTGTTTGGCCGACAATTCTCCTATGTCCCCTCGTGCCGGTCGGGAAATTGACAATGTTTGATCTTTGCCGTCATGTCGGTCCGGCGGCAGCCATTTTATCGAAAAGTAAAATGATATCGTTGCATTCGGTTACAATTCATCGAACCATTACGATTTCTATAAAAACATCCATAATTCGTAACTCTTGTTATCGAAATAACGCGGAATAACTGTTTGGACGACAATGCTTCTATGTTCCTACGTACAGGTCAGGAGATTGACGAAGTTTCAGCTTTGCGGTCATGTCGGTCCGGTGGCAGCCATTTTATCAAAAAGTAAAATGATTTCGTTGCATTCGGTTACAATTCATCGAACCATTACGATTTCTATAAAAACATCCATAATTCGTAACTCTTGTTATCGAAATAACGCGGAATAACTGTTTGGCCGACAATGCTTCTATGTACCTACGTACCGGTCAGGAGATTGACAAAGTTTCAGCTTTGCGGTCATCGTCGGTCCGGCGGGAGCCATTTTACCAAAAAGTAAAATGATATTCCAGCATTCGATTACATTTCGTCGAACCATTACGATTTCTATAAAAATATCCATAATTCGTAATTCTTGTTATCGAAATAACGCGGAAAAATTGTTTGGCCGACAATTCTCCTATGTCCCCTCGTGCCGCTCAGGAAATTGACAAAGTTTGATCTTTGCCGTCATGTCGGTCCGGCGGCAGCCATTTTATCAAAATTAAAATGATATCGTTGCATTCGGTTACAATTCATCGAACCATTACGATTTCTATAAAAGCATCCATAATTCGTAACTCTTGTTATCGAAATAACGCGGAATAACTGTTTGGCCGACAATGCTTCTATGTCCCTACGTACCGGTCAGGAGATTGACGAAGTTTCAGCTTTGCGGTCATGTCGGTCCGGCGGGAGCCATTTTATCAAAAAGTAAAATGATATCGCTGCATTCGGTTACAATCCATCGAACCATTACGATTTCTATAAAAACATCCATAATTCGTAACTCTTGTTATCGAAATAACGTGGAATAACTGTTTGGCCGACAATGCTTCTATGTCCCTACGTACCGGGCAGGAGTTTGACGAAGTTTCAGATTTGCGGTCATGTCGGTCCGGCCGCAGCCATTTTATCAAAAAGTAAAATGATATCGTTGCATTCGGTTACAATTCATCGAACCATTACGATTTCTATAAAAACATACATAATTCGTAACTCTTGTTATCGAAATAACGCGGAATAACTGTTTGTCCGACAATGGTTCTATGTACCTACGTACCGGTCCGGAGATTGACAAAGTGTCAGCTTTGCGGTCATCGTCGGTCCGGCGGGAGCCATTTTACCAAAAAGTAAAATGATATTCCAGCATTCGATTACAATTCGTCGAACCATTACGATTTCTATAAAAATATCCATAATTCGTAATTCTTGTTATCGAAATAACGCGGAAAAATTGTTTGGCCGACAATTCTCCTATGTCCCCTCGTGCCGGTCAGGAAATTGACAAAGTTTGATCGTTGCCATCATGTCGGTCCGGCGGCAGCCATTTTATCAAAAAGTAAAATGATATCGTTGCATTCGGTTACAATTCATCGAACCATTACGATTTCTATAAAAGCATCCATAATTCGTAACTCTTGTTATCGAAATAACGAGGAATAACTGTTTGGCCGACAATGCTTCTATGTCCCTACGTACCGGTCAGGAGATTGACGAAGTTTCAGCTTTGCGGTCATGTCGGTCCGGCGGGAGCCATTTTATCAAAAAGTAAAATGATATCGCTGCATTCGGTTACAATCCATCGAACCATTACGATTTCTATAAAAACATCCATAATTCGTAACTCTTGTTATCGAAATAACGCGGAATAACTGTTTGGCCGACAATGCTTCTATGTACCTACGTACCGGTCAGGGGATTGACAAAGTTTCAGCTTTGCGGTCATCGTCGGTCCGGCGGGAGCCATTTTATCAAACAGTAAAATGATTTCGCTGCATTCGGTTACAATTCATCGACCCATTACGATTTCTATAAAACCATCCATAATTCGTAACTCTTTTTGCCGAAATAACGCGGAAAAACTGTTTGGCCGACAATACCTCTATGTGCCCACGTGCCTGTTGGGAGATTGACAAAGTGTCTGCTTTGCGGTCATGTCGGCCCGGCGGGAGCCATTTTACCAAAAAGTAAAATGATATTCCAGCATTCGATTACAATTCGTCGAACCATTACGATTTCTATAAAAATATCCATAATTCGTAACTCTTGTTATCGAAATAACGCGGAAAAATTGTTTGGCCGACAATTCTCCTATGTCCCCTCGTGCCGGTCGGGAAATTGACAAAGTTTGATCTTTGCCGTCATGTCGGTCCGGCGGCAGCCATTTTATCAAAAAGTAAAATGATATCGTTGCATTCGGTTACAATTCATCGAACCATTACGATTTCTATAAAAATATCCATAATTCGTAACTCTTGTTATCGAAATAACGCGGAAAAGTTGTTTGGCCGACAATTCTCCTATGTCCCCTCGTGCCGGTCGGGAAATTGACAAAGTTTGATCTTTGCCGTCATGTCGGTCCGGCGGGAGCCATTTTATCAAAAAGTAAAATGATATCGTTGCATTCGGTTACAATTCATCGAACCATTACGATTTCTATAAAAACATCCATAATTCGTAACTCTTGTTATCGAAATAACGCGGAATAACTGTTTGGACGACAATGCTTCTATGTCCCTACGTACCGGTCAGGAGATTGACGAAGTTTCAGCTTTGCGGTCATGTCGGTCCGGTGGCAGCCATTTTATCAAAAAGTAAAATGATTTCGTTGCATTCGGTTACAATTCATCGAACCATTACGATTTCTATAAAAACATCCATAATTCGTAACTCTTGTTATCGAAATAACGCGGAATAACTGTTTGGCCGACAATGCTTCTATGTACCTACGTACCGGTCGGGAGATTGACAAAGTGTCTGCTTTGCGGTCATGTCGGCCAGGCGGGAGCCATTTTACCAAAAAGTAAAATGATATTCCAGCATTCGATTACAATTCGTCGAACCATTACGATTTCTATAAAAATATCCATAATTCGTAACTCTTGTTATCGAAATAACGCGGAAAAATTGTTTGGCCGACAATTCTCCTATGTCCCCTCGTGCCGGTCGGGAAATTGACAAAGTTTGATCTTTGCCGTCATGTCGGTCCGGCGGCAGCCATTTTATCAAAAAGTAAAATGATATCGTTGCATTCGGTTACAATTCATCGAACCATTACGATTTCTATAAAAATATCCATAATTCGTAACTCCTGTTATCGAAATAACGCGGAAAAATTGTTTGGCCGACAATTCTCCTATGTCCCCTCGTGCCGGTCGGGAAATTGACAATGTTTGATCTCTGCCGTCATGTCGGTCCGGCGGGAGCCATTTTATCAAAAAGTAAAATGATATCGCTGCATTCGGTTACAATCCATCGAACCATTACGATTTCTATAAAAACATCCATAATTCGTAACTCTTGTTATCGAAATAACGCGGAATAACTGTTTGGCCGACAATGCTTCTATGTACCTACGTACCGGTCAGGGGATTGACAAAGTTTCAGCTTTGCGGTCATCGTCGGTCCGGCGGGAGCCATTTTATCAAAAAGTAAAATGATTTCGCTGCATTCGGTTACAATTCATCGACCCATTACGATTTCTATAAAACCATCCATAATTCGTAACTCTTTTTGTCGAAATAACGCGGAAAAACTGTTTGGCCGACAATACCTCTATGTGCCCACGTGCCGGTTGGGAGATTGACAAAGTGTCTGCTTTGCGGTCATGTCGGCCCGGCGGGAGCCATTTTACCAAAAAGTAAAATGATATTCCAGCATTCGATTACAATTCGTCGAACCATTACGATTTCTATAAAAATATCCATAATTCGTAACTCTTGTTATCGAAATAACGCGGAAAAATTGTTTGGCCGACAATTCTCCTATGTCCCCTCGTGCCGGTCGGGAAATTGACAAAGTTTGATCTTTGCCGTCATGTCGGTCCGGCGGCAGCCATTTTATCAAAAAGTAAAATGATATCGTTGCATTCGGTTACAATTCATCGAACCATTACGATTTCTATAAAAATATCCATAATTCGTAACTCTTGTTATCGAAATAACGCGGAAAAGTTGTTTGGCCGACAATTCTCCTATGTCCCCTCGTGCCGGTCGGGAAATTGACAAAGTTTGATCTTTGCCGTCATGTCGGTCCGGCGGCAGCCATTTTATCAAAAAGTAAAATGATATCGTTGCATTCGGTTACAATTCATCGAACCATTACGATTTCTATAAAAACATCCATAATTCGTAACTCTTGTTATCGAAATAACGCGGAATAACTGTTTGGACGACAATGCTTCTATGTCCCTACGTACCGGTCAGGAGATTGACGAAGTTTCAGCTTTGCGGTCATGTCGGTCCGGTGGCAGCCATTTTATCAAAAAGTAAAATGATTTCGCTGCATTCGGTTACAATTCATCGACCCATTACGATTTCTATAAAACCATCCATAATTCGTAACTCTTTTTGTCGAAATAACGCGGAAAAACTGTTTGGCCGACAATACCTCTATGTGCCCACGTGCCGGTTGGGAGATTGACAAAGTGTCTGCTTTGCGGTCATGTCGGCCCGGCGGGAGCCATTTTACCAAAAAGTAAAATGATATTCCAGCATTCGATTACAATTCGTCGAACCATTACGATTTCTATAAAAATATCCATAATTCGTAACTCTTGTTATCGAAATAACGCGGAAAAATTGTTTGGCCGACAATTCTCCTATGTCCCCTCGTGCCGGTCGGGAAATTGACAAAGTTTGATCTTTGCCGTCATGTCGGTCCGGCGGCAGCCATTTTATCAAAAAGTAAAATGATATCGTTGCATTCGGTTACAATTCATCGAACCATTACGATTTCTATAAAAATATCCATAATTCGTAACTCTTGTTATCGAAATAACGCGGAAAAGTTGTTTGGCCGACAATTCTCCTATGTCCCCTCGTGCCGGTCGGGAAATTGACAAAGTTTGATCTTTGCCGTCATGTCGGTCCGGCGGCAGCCATTTTATCAAAAAGTAAAATGATATCGTTGCATTCGGTTACAATTCATCGAACCATTACGATTTCTATAAAAACATCCATAATTCGTAACTCTTGTTATCGAAATAACGCGGAATAACTGTTTGGACGACAATGCTTCTATGTCCCTACGTACCGGTCAGGAGATTGACGAAGTTTCAGCTTTGCGGTCATGTCGGTCCGGTGGCAGCCATTTTATCAAAAAGTAAAATGATTTCGTTGCATTCGGTTACAATTCATCGAACCATTACGATTTCTATAAAAACATCCATAATTCGTAACTCTTGTTATCGAAATAACGCGGAATAACTGTTTGGCCGACAATGCTTCTATGTACCTACGTACCGGTCGGGAGATTGACAAAGTGTCTGCTTTGCGGTCATGTCGGCCAGGCGGGAGCCATTTTACCAAAAAGTAAAATGATATTCCAGCATTCGATTACAATTCGTCGAACCATTACGATTTCTATAAAAATATCCATAATTCGTAACTCTTGTTATCGAAATAACGCGGAAAAATTGTTTGGCCGACAATTCTCCTATGTCCCCTCGTGCCGGTCGGGAAATTGACAAAGTTTGATCTTTGCCGTCATGTCGGTCCGGCGGCAGCCATTTTATCAAAAAGTAAAATGATATCGTTGCATTCGGTTACAATCCATCGAACCATTACGATTTCTATAAAAATATCCATAATTCGTAACTCCTGTTATCGAAATAACGCGGAAAAATTGTTTGGCCGACAATTCTCCTATGTCCCCTCGTGCCGGTCGGGAGATTGACAAAGTGTCTGCTTAGCGGTCATGTCGGCCCGGAGGGAGCCATTTTACCAAAAAGTAAAATGATATTCGTGCATTCGATTGCAATTCGTAGAACCATTACGATTTCTATAAAAACATCCATAATTCGTAACTCTTGTTATCGAAATAACGCAGAATAACTGTTTGGCCGACAATGCTTCTATGTCCCTACGTACCGGTCTGGAGATTGACGAAGTTTCAGCTTTGCGGTCATGTCGGTCCGGCGGGAGCCATTTTGTCAAAAAGTAAAATGATATCGCTGCATTCGGTTACAATCCTTCGAACCATTACGATTTCTATAAAAATATCCATAATTCGTAACTCTTGTTATCGAAATAACGCGGAGAAACTGTTTGGCCGTCAATTCTTCTATGTCCCCACGTGCCGGTCGGGAGATTGACAAAGTGTCTGCTAAGCGGTCATGTCGGCCCGGCGGGAGCCATTTTACCAAAAAGTAAAATGATATTCGTGCATTCGATTACAATTCATCGACCCATTACGATTTCTATAAAACCATCCATAATTCGTAACTCTTTTTGTCGAAATAACGCGGAAAAACTGTTTGGCCGACAATACCTCTATGTGCCCACGTGCCGGTCCGGAGATTGTCAAAGTGTCTGCTTTGCGGTCATGTCGGCCCGGCGGGAGCCATTTTACCAAAAAGTAAAATGATATTCCAGCATTCGATTACAATTCGTCGAACCATTACGATTTCTATAAAAATATCCATAATTCGTAACTCTTGTTATCGAAATAACGCGGAAAAATTGTTTGGCCGGCAATTCTCCTATGTCCCCTCGTGCCGGTCAGGAAATTGACAAAGTTTGATCTTTGCCGTCATGTCGGTCCGGCGGCAGCCATTTTATCAAAATTACAATGATATCGTTGCATTCGGTTACAATTCATCGAACCATTACGGTTTCTATAAAAGCATCCATAATTCGTAACTCTTGTTATCGAAATAACGCGGAATAACTGTTTGGCCGACAATGCTTCTATGTCCCTACGTACCGGTCAGGAGATTGACGAAGTTTCAGCTTTGCGGTCATGTCGGTCCGGCGGGAGCCATTTTATCAAAAAGTAAAATGATATCGCTGCATTCGGTTACAATCCATCGAACCATTACGATTTCTATAAAAACATCCATAATTCGTAACTCTTGTTATCGAAATAACGCGGAATAACTGTTTGGCCGACAATGCTTCTATGTCCCTACGTACCGGTCAGGAGATTGACGAAGTTTCAGATTTGCGGTCATGTCGGTCCGACCGCAGCCATTTTATCAAAAAGTAAAATGATATCGTTGCATTCGGTTACAATTCATCGAACCATTACGATTTCTATAAAAACATACATAATTCGTAACTCTTGTTATCGAAATAACGCGGATTAACTGTTTGGCCGACAATGCTTCTATGTACCTACGTACCGGTCAGGAGATTGACAAAGTTTCAGCTTTGCGGTCATCGTCGGTCCGGCGGGAGCCATTTTACCAAAAAGTAAAATGATATTCCAGCATTCGATTACATTTCGTCGAACCATTACGATTTCTATAAAAATATCCATAATTCGTAATTCTTGTTATCGAAATAACGCGGAAAAATTGTTTGGCCGACAATTCTCCTATGTCCCCTCGTGCCGGTCAGGAAATTGACAAAGTTTGATCTTTGCCGTCATGTCGGTCCGGCGGCAGCCATTTTATCAAAATTCAAATGATATCGTTGCATTCGGTTACAATTCATCGAACCATTACGATTTCTATAAAAGCATCCATAATTCGTAACTCTTGTTATCGAAATAACGCGGAATAACTGTTTGGCCGACAATGCTTCTATGTCCCTACGTACCGGTCAGGAGATTGACGAAGTTTCAGCTTTGCGGTCATGTCGGTCCGGCGGGAGCCATTTTATCAAAAAGTAAAATGATATCGCTGCATTCGGTTACAATCCATCGAACCATTACGATTTCTATAAAAACATCCATAATTCGTAACTCTTTTTGTCGAAATAACGCGGAAAAACTGTTTGGCCGACAATACCTCTATGTCCCCACGTGCCGGTCGGGAGATTGACAAAGTGTCTGCTTAGCGGTCATGTCGGCCCGGAGGGAGCCATTTTACCAAAAAGTAAAATGATATTCGTGCATTCGATTGCAAT
Source organism: Bombus sonorus (assembly GCA_029958995.1). NCBI lineage: Eukaryota > Metazoa > Arthropoda > Insecta > Hymenoptera > Apidae > Bombus > Bombus sonorus. The sequence goes on along the minus strand of JARWAU010000024.1, from coordinate 1,250,439 downwards.
TCGTAGAACCATTACGATTTCTATAAAAACATCCATAATTCGTAACTCTTGTTATCGAAATAACGCAGAATAACTGTTTGGCCGACAATGCTTCTATGTCCCTACGTACCGGTCAGGAGATTGACGAAGTTTCAGCTTTGCGGTCATGTCGGTCCGGCGGGAGCCATTTTGTCAAAAAGTAAAATGATATCGCTGCATTCGGTTACAATCCTTCGAACCATTACGATTTCTATAAAAATATCCATAATTCGTAACTCTTGTTATCGAAATAACGCGGAGAAACTGTTTGGCCGACAATTCTTCTATGTCCCTACGTACCGGTCAGGAGATTGACGAAGTTTCAGCTTTGCGGTCATCGTCGGTCCGGCGGGAGCCATTTTACCAAAAAGTAAAATGATATTCCAGCATTCGATTACATTTCGTCGAACCATTACGATTTCTATAAAAATATCCACAATTCGTAATTCTTGTTATCGAAATAACGCGGAAAAATTGTTTGGCCGACAATTCTCCTATGTCCCCTCGTGCCGGTCAGGAAATTGACAAAGTTTGATCTTTGCCGTCATGTCGGTCCGGCGGCAGCCATTTTATCAAAATTAAAATGATATCGTTGCATTCGGTTACAATTCATCGAACCATTACGATTTCTATAAAAGCATCCATAATTCGTAACTCTTGTTATCGAAATAACGCGGAATAACTGTTTGGCCGACAATGCTTCTATGTCCCTACGTACCGGTCAGGAGATTGACGAAGTTTCAGCTTTGCGGTCATGTCGGTCCGGCGGGAGCCATTTTATCAAAAAGTAAAATGATATCGCTGCATTCGGTTACAATCCATCGAACCATTACGATTTCTATAAAAACATCCATAATTCGTAACTCTTTTTGTCGAAATAACGCGGAAAAACTGTTTGGCCGACAATACCTCTATGTCCCCACGTGCCGGTCGGGAGATTGACAAAGTGTCTGCTTAGCGGTCATGTCGGCCCGGAGGGAGCCATTTTACCAAAAAGTAAAATGATATTCGTGCATTCGATTGCAATTCGTAGAACCATTACGATTTCTATAAAAACATCCATAATTCGTAACTCTTGTTATCGAAATAACGCAGAATAACTGTTTGGCCGACAATGCTTCTATGTCCCTACGTACCGGTCAGGAGATTGACGAAGTTTCAGCTTTGCGGTCATGTCGGTCCGGCGGGAGCCATTTTGTCCAAAAGTAAAATGATATCGCTGCATTCGGTTACAATCCTTCGAACCATTACGATTTCTATAAAAATATCCATAATTCGTAACTCTTGTTATCGAAATAACGCGGAGAAACTGTTTGGCCGACAATTCTTCTATGTCCCCACGTGCCGGTCGGGAGATTGACAAAGTGTCTGCTAAGCGGTCATGTCGGCCCGGCGGGAGCCATTTTACCAAAAAGTAAAATGATATTCGTGCATTCGATTACAATTCGTCGAACCATTACGATTTCTATAAAAATATCCATAATTCGTAACTCTTGTTATCGAAATAACGCGGAGAAACTGTTTGGCCGACAATTCTTCTATGTCCCCACGTGCCGGTCGGGAGATTGACAAAGACCCAGCTTTCCGGTCAGGTCTGTCCGGCGGGTGCAATTTTATAAATAAAATAAATTGATATCGCTGCACTCTACTACAACTCCTCGCACCATTACGATTTCTATAAAAACATCCATAATTCGTAATTCTTGTTATCGAAATAACACGAAAAAACTGTTCGGCCGACATTTCTTCTATGTCCCGACGTGCCGGTCGGGAGATTGACAATGTTTCAGCTTTGCGCTCATGCCGGCCCGGCGGGAGACATTTTATCAAAAAGTAAAATGATATCGCTGCATTCGGTTACAATCCATCGAACCATTACGATTTCTATAAAAACATCCATAATTCGTAACTCTTTTTGTCGAAATAACGCGGAAAAACTGTTTGGCCGACAATGCTTCTATGTCCCTACGTACCGGTCAGGAGATTGACGAAGTTTCAGCTTTGCGGTCATGTCGGTCCGGCGGGAGCCATTTTGTCAAAAAGTAAAATGATATCGCTGCATTCGGTTACAATCCTTCGAACCATTACGATTTCTATAAAAATATCCATAATTCGTAACTCTTTTTATCGCAATAACGCGGAGAAACTGTTTGGCCGACAATTCTTCTATGTCCCCACGTGCCGGTCGGGGGATTGACAAAGACCCAGCTTTCCGGTCAGGTCTGTCCGGCGGGTGCAATTTTATAAATAAAATAAATTAATATCGCTGCACTCTACTACAACTCGTCGCACCATTACGATTTCTATAAAAACATCCATAATTCGTAACTCTTTTTGTCGAAATAACGCGGAAAAACTGTTTGGCCGACAATACCTCTATGTCCCCACGTGCCGGTCGGGAGATTGACAAAGTGTCTGCTTAGCGGTCATGTCGGCCCGGCGGGAGCCATTTTACCAAAAAGTAAAATGATATTCGTGCATTCGATTACAATTCGTCGAACCATTACGATTTCTATAAAAATATCCATAATTCGTAACTCTTGTTATCGAAATAACGCGGAGAAACTGTTTGGCCGACAATTCTTCTATGTCCCCACGTGCCGGTCGGGAGATTGACAAAGACCCAGCTTTCCGGTCAGGTCTGTCCGGCGGGTGCAATTTTATAAATAAAATAAATTGATATCGCTGCACTCTACTACAACTCGTCGCACCATTACGATTTCTATAAAAACATCCATAATTCGTAATTCTTGTTATCGAAATAACACGAAAAAACTGTTCGGCCGACATTTCTTCTATGTCCCGACGTGCCGGTCGGGAGATTGACAATGTTTCAGCTTTGCGGTCATGCCGGCCCGGCGGGAGACATTTTATCAAAAAGTAAAATGATATCGCTGCATTCGGTTACAATTCATCGAACCATTACGATTTCTCTGAAAACATCCATAATTCGTAATTCTTTTTATCGAAATAACGCGGAAAAACTGTTTGGCCGACAATTCTCCTATGTCGCCTTGTGCCGGTCGGGAAATTGACAAAGTTTGATCTCTGCCGTCATGTCGGTCCGGCGGCAGTCATTTTATCAAAAAGTAAAATGATATCGTTGCGTTCGGTTACAATTCATCGAACCATTACGATTTCTATAAAAATATCCATAATTCGTAACTCTTGTTATCGAAATAACGCGGAAAAATTGTTTGGCCGACAATTCTACTATGTCCCCTCGTGCCGATCGGGAAATTGACGAAGTTTCAGCTTTGCGGTCATGTCGGTCCGGCGGGAGCCATTTTATCAAAAAGTAAAATGATATCGCTGCATTCGGTTACAATCCATCGAACCATTACGATTTCTATAAAAACATCCATAATTCGTAACTCTTGTCATCGAAATAACGCGGAATATCTGTTTGGCCGACAATGCTTCTATGTCCCTACGTACCGGTCAGGAGATTGACGAAGTTTCAGCTTTGCGGTCATGTCGGTCCGGCGGCAGCCATTTTATCAAAAAGTAAAATGATATCGCTGCATTCGGTTACAATCCATCGAACCATTACGATTTCTATAAAAACATCCATAATTCGTAACTCTTTTTGTCGAAATAACGCGGAAAAACTGTTTGGCCGACAATGCTTCTATGTCCCTACGTACCGGTCAGGAGATTGACGAAGTATCAGCTTTGCGGTCATGTCGGTCCGGCGGGAGTGATTTTGTCAAAAAGTAAAATGATATCGCTGCATTCGGTTACAGTCCATCGAACCATTACGATTTCTATAAAAACATCCATAATTCGTAACTCTTTTTGTCGAAACAACGCGGAAAAACAGTTTGGCCGACAATGCTTCTATGTCCCTACGTACCGGTCAGGAGATTGACGAAGTATCAGCTTTGCGGTCATGTCGGTCCGGCGGGAGTGATTTTGTCAAAAAGTAAAATGATATCGCTGCATTCGGTTACAATCCATCGAACCATTACGATTTCTATAAAAATATCCATAATTCGTAACTCTTTTTAGCGAAATAACGCGGAGAAACTGTTTGGCCGACAATTCTTCTATGTCCCCACGTGCCGGTCGGGGGATTGACAAAGACCCAGCTTTCCGGTCAGGTCTGTCCGGGTGCAATTTTATAAATAAAATAAATTGATATCGCTGCACTCTACTACAACTCGTCGCACCATTACGATTTCTATAAAAACATCCATAATTCGTAATTTTTGTTATCGAAATAACACGAAAAAACTGTTCGGCCGACATTTCTTCTATGTCCCGACGTGCCGGTCGGGAGATTGACAATGTTTCAGCTTTGCGGTCATGCCGGCCCGGCGGGAGACATTTTATCAAAAAGTAAAATGATATCGCTGCATTCGGCTACAATTCATCGAACCATTACGATTTCTCTGAAAACATCCATAATTCGTAATTCTTTTTATCGAAATAACGCGGAAAAACTGTTTGGCCGACAATTCTTCTATGTCCCCACGTGCCGGTCGGGAAATTGACAAAGTTTGATCTTTGACGTCATGTCGGTCCGGCGGCAGTCATTTTATCAAAAAGTAAAATGATATCGTTGCATTCGGTTACAATTCATCGAACCATTACGATTTCTATAAAAATATCCATAATTCGTAACTCTTGTTATCGAAATAACGCGGAGAAACTGTTTGGCCGATAATTCTTCTATGTCCCCACGTGCCGGTCGGGAGATTGACAAAGTGTCTGCTTAGCGGTCAGGTCGGCCCGGCGGGAGCCATTTTACCAAAAAGTAAAATGATATTCGTGCATTCGATTGCAATTCGTCGAACCATTACGATTTCTATAAAAATATCCATAATTCGTAACTCTTTTTATCGAAATAACGCGGAGAAACTGTTTGGCCGACAATTCTTCTATGTCCCCACGTGCCGGTCGGGAGATTGACAAAGACCCAGCTTTCTGGTCAGGTCTGTCCGGCGGGTGCAATTTTATAAATAAAATAAATTGATATCGCTGCACTCTACTACAACTCGTCGCACCATTACGATTTCTATAAAAACATCCATAATTCGTAATTCTTGTTATCGAAATAACACGAAAAAACTGTTCGGCCGACATTTCTTCTATGTCCCGACGTGCCGGTCGGGAGATTGATAATGTTTCAGCTTTGCGGTCATGCCGGCCCGGCGGGAGACATTTTATCAAAAAGTTAAATGATATCGCTGCATTCGGTTACAATTCATCGAACCATTACGATTTCTATAAAAATATCCATAATTCGTAACTCTTGTTATCGAAATAACGCGGAGAAACTGTTTGGCCGACAATTCTTCTATGTCCCCACGTGCCGGTCGGGAGATTGACAAAGTGTCTGCTAAGCGGTCATGTCGGCCCGGCGGGAGCCATTTTACCAAAAAGTAAAATGATATTCGTGCATTCGATTACAATTCGTCGAACCATTACGATTTCTATAAAAATATCCATAATTCGTAACTCTTGTTATCGAAATAACGCGGAGAAACTGTTTGGCCGACAATTCTTCTATGTCCCCACGTGCCGGTCGGGAGATTGACAAAGACCCAGCTTTCCGGTCAGGTCTGTCCGGCGGGTGCAATTTTATAAATAAAATAAATTGATATCGCTGCACTCTACTACAACTCCTCGCACCATTACGATTTCTATAAAAACATCCATAATTCGTAATTCTTGTTATCGAAATAACACGAAAAAACTGTTCGGCCGACATTTCTTCTATGTCCCGACGTGCCGGTCGGGAGATTGACAATGTTTCAGCTTTGCGCTCATGCCGGCCCGGCGGGAGACATTTTATCAAAAAGTAAAATGATATCGCTGCATTCGGTTACAATCCATCGAACCATTACGATTTCTATAAAAACATCCATAATTCGTAACTCTTTTTGTCGAAATAACGCGGAAAAACTGTTTGGCCGACAATGCTTCTATGTCCCTACGTACCGGTCAGGAGATTGACGAAGTTTCAGCTTTGCGGTCATGTCGGTCCGGCGGGAGCCATTTTGTCAAAAAGTAAAATGATATCGCTGCATTCGGTTACAATCCTTCGAACCATTACGATTTCTATAAAAATATCCATAATTCGTAACTCTTTTTATCGCAATAACGCGGAGAAACTGTTTGGCCGACAATTCTTCTATGTCCCCACGTGCCGGTCGGGGGATTGACAAAGACCCAGCTTTCCGGTCAGGTCTGTCCGGCGGGTGCAATTTTATAAATAAAATAAATTAATATCGCTGCACTCTACTACAACTCGTCGCACCATTACGATTTCTATAAAAACATCCATAATTCGTAACTCTTTTTGTCGAAATAACGCGGAAAAACTGTTTGGCCGACAATACCTCTATGTCCCCACGTGCCGGTCGGGAGATTGACAAAGTGTCTGCTTAGCGGTCATGTCGGCCCGGCGGGAGCCATTTTACCAAAAAGTAAAATGATATTCGTGCATTCGATTACAATTCGTCGAACCATTACGATTTCTATAAAAATATCCATAATTCGTAACTCTTGTTATCGAAATAACGCGGAGAAACTGTTTGGCCGACAATTCTTCTATGTCCCCACGTGCCGGTCGGGAGATTGACAAAGACCCAGCTTTCCGGTCAGGTCTGTCCGGCGGGTGCAATTTTATAAATAAAATAAATTGATATCGCTGCACTCTACTACAACTCGTCGCACCATTACGATTTCTATAAAAACATCCATAATTCGTAATTCTTGTTATCGAAATAACACGAAAAAACTGTTCGGCCGACATTTCTTCTATGTCCCGACGTGCCGGTCGGGAGATTGACAATGTTTCAGCTTTGCGGTCATGCCGGCCCGGCGGGAGACATTTTATCAAAAAGTAAAATGATATCGCTGCATTCGGTTACAATTCATCGAACCATTACGATTTCTCTGAAAACATCCATAATTCGTAATTCTTTTTATCGAAATAACGCGGAAAAACTGTTTGGCCGACAATTCTCCTATGTCGCCTTGTGCCGGTCGGGAAATTGACAAAGTTTGATCTCTGCCGTCATGTCGGTCCGGCGGCAGTCATTTTATCAAAAAGTAAAATGATATCGTTGCGTTCGGTTACAATTCATCGAACCATTACGATTTCTATAAAAATATCCATAATTCGTAACTCTTGTTATCGAAATAACGCGGAAAAATTGTTTGGCCGACAATTCTACTATGTCCCCTCGTGCCGATCGGGAAATTGACGAAGTTTCAGCTTTGCGGTCATGTCGGTCCGGCGGGAGCCATTTTATCAAAAAGTAAAATGATATCGCTGCATTCGGTTACAATCCATCGAACCATTACGATTTCTATAAAAACATCCATAATTCGTAACTCTTGTCATCGAAATAACGCGGAATATCTGTTTGGCCGACAATGCTTCTATGTCCCTACGTACCGGTCAGGAGATTGACGAAGTTTCAGCTTTGCGGTCATGTCGGTCCGGCGGCAGCCATTTTATCAAAAAGTAAAATGATATCGCTGCATTCGGTTACAATCCATCGAACCATTACGATTTCTATAAAAACATCCATAATTCGTAACTCTTTTTGTCGAAATAACGCGGAAAAACTGTTTGGCCGACAATGCTTCTATGTCCCTACGTACCGGTCAGGAGATTGACGAAGTATCAGCTTTGCGGTCATGTCGGTCCGGCGGGAGTGATTTTGTCAAAAAGTAAAATGATATCGCTGCATTCGGTTACAGTCCATCGAACCATTACGATTTCTATAAAAACATCCATAATTCGTAACTCTTTTTGTCGAAACAACGCGGAAAAACAGTTTGGCCGACAATGCTTCTATGTCCCTACGTACCGGTCAGGAGATTGACGAAGTATCAGCTTTGCGGTCATGTCGGTCCGGCGGGAGTGATTTTGTCAAAAAGTAAAATGATATCGCTGCATTCGGTTACAATCCATCGAACCATTACGATTTCTATAAAAATATCCATAATTCGTAACTCTTTTTAGCGAAATAACGCGGAGAAACTGTTTGGCCGACAATTCTTCTATGTCCCCACGTGCCGGTCGGGGGATTGACAAAGACCCAGCTTTCCGGTCAGGTCTGTCCGGGTGCAATTTTATAAATAAAATAAATTGATATCGCTGCACTCTACTACAACTCGTCGCACCATTACGATTTCTATAAAAACATCCATAATTCGTAATTTTTGTTATCGAAATAACACGAAAAAACTGTTCGGCCGACATTTCTTCTATGTCCCGACGTGCCGGTCGGGAGATTGACAATGTTTCAGCTTTGCGGTCATGCCGGCCCGGCGGGAGACATTTTATCAAAAAGTAAAATGATATCGCTGCATTCGGTTACAGTCCATCGAACCATTACGATTTCTATAAAAACATCCATAATTCGTAACTCTTTTTGTCGAAACAACGCGGAAAAACAGTTTGGCCGACAATGCTTCTATGTCCCTACGTACCGGTCAGGAGATTGACGAAGTATCAGCTTTGCGGTCATGTCGGTCCGGCGGGAGTGATTTTGTCAAAAAGTAAAATGATATCGCTGCATTCGGTTACAATCCATCGAACCATTACGATTTCTATAAAAATATCCATAATTCGTAACTCTTTTTAGCGAAATAACGCGGAGAAACTGTTTGGCCGACAATTCTTCTATGTCCCCACGTGCCGGTCGGGGGATTGACAAAGACCCAGCTTTCCGGTCAGGTCTGTCCGGGTGCAATTTTATAAATAAAATAAATTGATATCGCTGCACTCTACTACAACTCGTCGCACCATTACGATTTCTATAAAAACATCCATAATTCGTAATTTTTGTTATCGAAATAACACGAAAAAACTGTTCGGCCGACATTTCTTCTATGTCCCGACGTGCCGGTCGGGAGATTGACAATGTTTCAGCTTTGCGGTCATGCCGGCCCGGCGGGAGACATTTTATCAAAAAGTAAAATGATATCGCTGCATTCGGCTACAATTCATCGAACCATTACGATTTCTCTGAAAACATCCATAATTCGTAATTCTTTTTATCGAAATAACGCGGAAAAACTGTTTGGCCGACAATTCTTCTATGTCCCCACGTGCCGGTCGGGAAATTGACAAAGTTTGATCTTTGACGTCATGTCGGTCCGGCGGCAGTCATTTTATCAAAAAGTAAAATGATATCGTTGCATTCGGTTACAATTCATCGAACCATTACGATTTCTATAAAAATATCCATAATTCGTAACTCTTGTTATCGAAATAACGCGGAGAAACTGTTTGGCCGATAATTCTTCTATGTCCCCACGTGCCGGTCGGGAGATTGACAAAGTGTCTGCTTAGCGGTCAGGTCGGCCCGGCGGGAGCCATTTTACCAAAAAGTAAAATGATATTCGTGCATTCGATTGCAATTCGTCGAACCATTACGATTTCTATAAAAATATCCATAATTCGTAACTCTTTTTATCGAAATAACGCGGAGAAACTGTTTGGCCGACAATTCTTCTATGTCCCCACGTGCCGGTCGGGAGATTGACAAAGACCCAGCTTTCCGGTCAGGTCTGTCCGGCGGGTGCAATTTTATAAATAAAATAAATTGATATCGCTGCACTCTACTACAACTCGTCGCACCATTACGATTTCTATAAAAACATCCATAATTCGTAATTCTTGTTATCGAAATAACACGAAAAAACTGTTCGGCCGACATTTCTTCTATGTCCCGACGTGCCGGTCGGGAGATTGATAATGTTTCAGCTTTGCGGTCATGCCGGCCCGGCGGGAGACATTTTATCAAAAAGTTAAATGATATCGCTGCATTCGGTTACAATTCATCGAACCATTACGATTTCTCTGAAAACATCCATAATTCGTAATTCTTTCTATCGAAATAACGCGGAAAAACTGTTTGGCCGACAATTCTCCTATGTCGCCTCGTGCCGGTCGGGAAATTGACAAAGTTTGATCTTTGCCGTCATGTCGGTCCGGCGGCAGTCATTTTATCAAAAAGTAAAATGATATCGTTGCGTTCGGTTACAATTCATCGAACCATTACGATTTCTATAAAAATATCCATAATTCGTAACTCTTGTTATCGAAATAACGCGGAAAAATTGTTTGGCCGACAATTCTACTATGTCCCCTCGTGCCGATCGGGAAATTGACGAAGCTTCAGCTTTACGGTCATGTCGGTCCGGCGGGAGCCATTTTATCAAAAAGTAAAATGATATCGCTGCATTCGGTTACAATCCATCGAACCATTACGATTTCTATAAAAACATCCATAATTCGTAACTCTTGTCATCGAAATAACGCGGAATATCTGTTTGGCCGACAATGCTTCTATGTCCCTACGTACCGGTCAGGAGATTGACGAAGTTTCAGCTTTGCGGTCATGTCGGTCCGGCGGCAGCCATTTTATCAAAAAGTAAAATGATATCGCTGCATTCGGTTACAATCCATCGAACCATTACGATTTCTATAAAAACATCCATAATTCGTAACTCTTTTTATCGAAATAACGCGGAGAAACTGTTTGGCCGACAATTCTTCTATGTCCCCACGTGCCCGTCGGGAGATTGACAAAGACCCAGCTTTCCGGTCAGGTCTGTCCGGCGGGTGCAATTTTATAAATAAAATAAATTGATATCGCTGCACTCTACTACAACTCGTCGCACCATTACGATTTCTATAAAAACATCCATAATTCGTAATTCTTGTTATCGAAATAACACGAAAAAACTGTTCGGCCGACATTTCTTCTATGTCCCGACGTGCCGGTCGGGAGATTGATAATGTTTCAGCTTTGCGGTCATGCCGGCCCGGCGGGAGACATTTTATCAAAAAGTTAAATGATATCGCTGCATTCGGTTACAATTCATCGAACCATTACGATTTCTCTGAAAACATCCATAATTCGTAATTCTTTCTATCGAAATAACGCGGAAAAACTGTTTGGCCGACAATTCTCCTATGTCGCCTCGTGCCGGTCGGGAAATTGACAAAGTTTGATCTTTGCCGTCATGTCGGTCCGGCGGCAGTCATTTTATCAAAAAGTAAAATGATATCGTTGCGTTCGGTTACAATTCATCGAACCATTACGATTTCTATAAAAATATCCATAATTCGTAACTCTTGTTATCGAAATAACGCGGAAAAATTGTTTGGCCGACAATTCTACTATGTCCCCTCGTGCCGATCGGGAAATTGACGAAGCTTCAGCTTTACGGTCATGTCGGTCCGGCGGGAGCCATTTTATCAAAAAGTAAAATGATATCGCTGCATTCGGTTACAATCCATCGAACCATTACGATTTCTATAAAAACATCCATAATTCGTAACTCTTGTCATCGAAATAACGCGGAATATCTGTTTGGCCGACAATGCTTCTATGTCCCTACGTACCGGTCAGGAGATTGACGAAGTTTCAGCTTTGCGGTCATGTCGGTCCGGCGGCAGCCATTTTATCAAAAAGTAAAATGATATCGCTGCATTCGGTTACAATCCATCGAACCATTACGATTTCTATAAAAACATCCATAATTCGTAACTCTTTTTGTCGAAATAACGCGGAAAAACTGTTTGGCCGACAATGCTTCTATGTCCCTACGTACCGGTCAGGAGATTGACGAAGTATCAGCTTTGCGGTCATGTCGGTCCGGCGGGAGTGATTTTGTCAAAAAGTAAAATGATATCGCTGCATTCGGTTACAATCCATCGAACCATTACGATTTCTATAAAAACATCCATAATTCGTAACTCTTTTTGTCGAAACAACGCGGAAAAACAGTTTGGCCGACAATGCTTCTATGTCCCTACGTACCGGTCAGGAGATTGACGAAGTATCAGCTTTGCGGTCATGTCGGTCCGGCGGGAGTGATTTTGTCAAAAAGTAAAATGATATCGCTGCATTCGGTTACAATCCATCGAACCATTACGATTTCTATAAAAATATCCATAATTCGTAACTCTTTTTAGCGAAATAACGCGGAGAAACTGTTTGGCCGACAATTCTTCTATGTCCCCACGTGCCGGTCCGGGGATTGACAAAGACCCAGCTTTCCGGTCAGGTCTGTCCGGGTGCAATTTTATAAATAAAATAAATTGATATCGCTGCACTCTACTACAACTCGTCGCACCATTACGATTTCTATAAAAACATCCATAATTCGTAATTTTTGTTATCGAAATAACACGAAAAAACTGTTCGGCCGACATTTCTTCTATGTCCCGACGTGCCGGTCGGTAGATTGACAATGTTTCAGCTTTGCGGTCATGCCGGCCCGGCGGGAGACATTTTATCAAAAAGTAAAATGATATCGCTGCATTCGGCTACAATTCATCGAACCATTACGATTTCTCTGAAAACATCCATAATTCGTAATTCTTTTTATCGAAATAACGCGGAAAAACTGTTTGGCCGACAATTCTTCTATGTCCCCACGTGCCGGTCGGGAAATTGACAAAGTTTGATCTTTGACGTCATGTCGGTCCGGCGGCAGTCATTTTATCAAAAAGTAAAATGATATCGTTGCATTCGGTTACAATTCATCGAACCATTACGATTTCTATAAAAATATCCATAATTCGTAACTCTTGTTATCGAAATAACGCGGAGAAACTGTTTGGCCGACAATTCTTCTATGTCCCCACGTGCCGGTCGGGAGATTGACAAAGTGTCTGCTTAGCGGTCAGGTCGGCCCGGCGGGAGCCATTTTACCAAAAAGTAAAATGATATTCGTGCATTCGATTGCAATTCGTCGAACCATTACGATTTCTATAAAAATTTCCATAATTCGTAACTCTTTTTATCGAAATAACGCGGAGAAACTGTTTGGCCGACAATTCTTCTATGTCCCCACGTGCCGGTCGGGAGATTGACAAAGACCCAGCTTTCCGGTCAGGTCTGTCCGGCGGGTGCAATTTTATAAATAAAATAAATTGATATCGCTGCACTCTACTACAACTCGTCGCACCATTACGATTTCTATAAAAACATCCATAATTCGTAATTCTTGTTATCGAAATAACACGAAAAAACTGTTCGGCCGACATTTCTTCTATGTCCCGACGTGCCGGTCGGGAGATTGATAATGTTTCAGCTTTGCGGTCATGCCGGCCCGGCGGGAGACATTTTATCAAAAAGTTAAATGATATCGCTGCATTCGGTTACAATTCATCGAACCATTACGATTTCTCTGAAAACATCCATAATTCGTAATTCTTTCTATCGAAATAACGCGGAAAAACTGTTTGGCCGACAATTCTCCTATGTCGCCTCGTGCCGGTCGGGAAATTGACAAAGTTTGATCTTTGCCGTCATGTCGGTCCGGCGGCAGTCATTTTATCGAAAAGTAAAATGATATCGTTGCATTCGGTTACAATTCATCGAACCATTACGATTGCTATAAAAATATCCATAATTCGTAACTCTTGTTATCGAAATAACGCGGAAAAATTGTTTGGCCGACAATTCTACTATGTCCCCTCGTGCCGATCAGGAAATTGACGAAGTTTCAGCTTTGCGGTCATGTCGGTCCGGCGGGAGCCATTTTATCAAAAAGTAAAATGATATCGCTGCATTCGGTTACAATCCATCGAACCATTACGATTTCTATAAAAACATCCATAACTCGTAACTCTTTTTGTCGAAATAACGCGGAAAAACTGTTTGGCCGACGATACCTCTATGTCCCCACGTGCCGGTCGGGAGATTGACAAAGTGTCTGCTAAGCGGTCATGTCGGCCCGGCGGGAGCCATTTTACCAAAAAGTAAAATGATATTCGTGCATTCGATTACAATTCGTCGAACCATTACGATTTCTATAAAAATATCCATAATTCGTAACTCTTGTTATCGAAATAACGCGGAGAAACTGTTTGGCCGACAATTCTTCTATGTCCCCACGTGCCGGTCGGGAGATTGACAAAGTATCTGCTTAGCGGTCATGTCGGCCCGGCGGGAGCCATTTTACCAAAAAGTAAAATGATATTCGTGCATTCGATTGCAATTCGTCGAACCATTACGATTTCTATAAAAATATCCATAATTCGTAACTCTTTTTATCGAAATAACGCGGAGAAACTGTTTGGCCGACAATTCTTCTATGTCCCCACGTGCCGGTCGGGAGATTGACAAAGACCCAGCTTTCCGGTCAGGTCTGTCCGGCGGGTGCAATTTTATAAATAAAATAAATTGATATCGCTGCATTCTACTACAACTCGTCGCACCATTCCGATTTCTATAAAAACATCCATAATTCGTAATTCTTGTTATCGAAATAACACGAAAAAACTGTTCGGCCGACATTTCTTCTATGTCCCGACGTGCCGGTCGGGAGATTGACAATGTTTCAGCTTTGCGCTCATGCCGGCCCGGCGGGAGACATTTTATCAAAAAGTAAAATGATATCGCTGCATTCGGTTACAATCCATCGAACCATTACGATTTCTATAAAAACATCCATAATTCGTAACTCTTTTTGTCGAAATAACGCGGAAAAACTGTTTGGCCGACAATGCTTCTATGTCCCTACGTACCGGTCAGGAGATTGACGAAGTTTCAGCTTTGCGGTCATGTCGGTCCGGCGGGAGCCATTTTGTCAAAAAGTAAAATGATATCGCTGCATTCGGTTACAATCCTGCGAACCATTACGATTTCTATAAAAATATCCATAATTCGTAACTCTTTTTATCGAAATAACGCGGAGAAACTGTTTGGCCGACAATTCTTCTATGTCCCCACGTGCCGGTCGGGAGATTGACAAAGACCCAGCTTTCCGGTCAGGTCTGTCCGGCGGGTGCAATTTTATAAATAAAATAAATTGATATCGCTGCATTCTACTACAACTCGTCGCACCATTCCGATTTCTATAAAAACATCCATAATTCGTAATTCTTGTTATCGAAATAACACGAAAAAACTGTTCGGCCGACATTTCTTCTATGTCCCGACGTGCCGGTCGGGAGATTGACAATGTTTCAGCTTTGCGCTCATGCCGGCCCGGCGGGAGACATTTTATCAAAAAGTAAAATGATATCGCTGCATTCGGTTACAATCCATCGAACCATTACGATTTCTATAAAAACATCCATAATTCGTAACTCTTTTTGTCGAAATAACGCGGAAAAACTGTTTGGCCGACAATGCTTCTATGTCCCTACGTACCGGTCAGGAGATTGACGAAGTTTCAGCTTTGCGGTCATGTCGGTCCGGCGGGAGCCATTTTGTCAAAAAGTAAAATGATATCGCTGCATTCGGTTACAATCCTGCGAACCATTACGATTTCTCTGAAAACATCCATAATTCGTAATTCTTTCTATCGAAATAACGCGGAAAAACTGTTTGGCCGACAATTCTCCTATGTCGCCTCGTGCCGGTCGGGAAATTGACAAAGTTTGATCTTTGCCGTCATGTCGGTCCGGCGGCAGTCATTTTATCGAAAAGTAAAATGATATCGTTGCATTCGGTTACAATTCATCGAACCATTACGATTGCTATAAAAATATCCATAATTCGTAACTCTTGTTATCGAAATAACGCGGAAAAATTGTTTGGCCGACAATTCTACTATGTCCCCTCGTGCCGATCAGGAAATTGACGAAGTTTCAGCTTTGCGGTCATGTCGGTCCGGCGGGAGCCATTTTATCAAAAAGTAAAATGATATCGCTGCATTCGGTTACAATCCATCGAACCATTACGATTTCTATAAAAACATCCATAACTCGTAACTCTTTTTGTCGAAATAACGCGGAAAAACTGTTTGGCCGACGATACCTCTATGTCCCCACGTGCCGGTCGGGAGATTGACAAAGTGTCTGCTAAGCGGTCATGTCGGCCCGGCGGGAGCCATTTTACCAAAAAGTAAAATGATATTCGTGCATTCGATTACAATTCGTCGAACCATTACGATTTCTATAAAAATATCCATAATTCGTAACTCTTGTTATCGAAATAACGCGGAGAAACTGTTTGGCCGACAATTCTTCTATGTCCCCACGTGCCGGTCGGGAGATTGACAAAGTATCTGCTTAGCGGTCATGTCGGCCCGGCGGGAGCCATTTTACCAAAAAGTAAAATGATATTCGTGCATTCGATTGCAATTCGTCGAACCATTACGATTTCTATAAAAATATCCATAATTCGTAACTCTTTTTATCGAAATAACGCGGAGAAACTGTTTGGCCGACAATTCTTCTATGTCCCCACGTGCCGGTCGGGAGATTGACAAAGACCCAGCTTTCCGGTCAGGTCTGTCCGGCGGGTGCAATTTTATAAATAAAATAAATTGATATCGCTGCATTCTACTACAACTCGTCGCACCATTCCGATTTCTATAAAAACATCCATAATTCGTAATTCTTGTTATCGAAATAACACGAAAAAACTGTTCGGCCGACATTTCTTCTATGTCCCGACGTGCCGGTCGGGAGATTGACAATGTTTCAGCTTTGCGCTCATGCCGGCCCGGCGGGAGACATTTTATCAAAAAGTAAAATGATATCGCTGCATTCGGTTACAATCCATCGAACCATTACGATTTCTATAAAAACATCCATAATTCGTAACTCTTTTTGTCGAAATAACGCGGAAAAACTGTTTGGCCGACAATGCTTCTATGTCCCTACGTACCGGTCAGGAGATTGACGAAGTTTCAGCTTTGCGGTCATGTCGGTCCGGCGGGAGCCATTTTGTCAAAAAGTAAAATGATATCGCTGCATTCGGTTACAATCCTGCGAACCATTACGATTTCTATAAAAATATCCATAATTCGTAACTCTTTTTATCGCAATAACGCGGAGAAACTGTTTGGCCGACAATTCTTCTATGTCCCCACGTGCCGGTCGGGGGATTGACAAAGACCCAGCTTTCCGGTCAGGTCTGTCCGGCGGTTGCAATTTTATAAATAAAATAAATTAATATCGCTGCACTCTACTACAACTCGTCGCACCATTACGATTTCTATAAAAACATCCATAATTCGTAACTCTTGTTGTCGAAATAACGCGGAAAAACTGTTTGGCCGACAATACCTCTATGTCCCCACGTGCCGGTCGGGAGATTGACAAAGTGTCTGCTTAGCGGTCATGTCGGCCCGGCGGGAGCCATTTTACCAAAAAGTAAAATGATATTCGTGCATTCGATTACAATTCGTCGAACCATTACGATTTCTATAAAAATATCCATAATTCGTAACTCTTTTTATCGCAATAACGCGGAGAAACTGTTTGGCCGACAATTCTTCTATGTCCCCACGTGCCGGTCGGGGGATTGACAAAGACCCAGCTTTCCGGTCAGGTCTGTCCGGCGGGTGCAATTTTATAAATAAAATAAATTGATATCGCTGCACTCTACTACAACTCGTCGCACCATTACGATTTCTATAAAAACATCCATAATTCGTAATTCTTGTTATCGAAATAACACGAAAAAACTTTTCGGCCGACATTTCTTCTATGTCGCCTCGTGCCGGTCGGGAAATTGACAAAGTTTGATCTTTGCCGTCATGTCGGTCCGGCGGCAGTCATTTTATCAAAAAGTAAAATGATATCGTTGCATTCGGTTACAATTCATCGAACCATTACGATTTCTATAAAAAGATCCATAATTCGTAACTCTTTTTATCGCAATAACGCGGAGAAACTGTTTGGCCGACAATTCTTCTATGTCCCCACGTGCCGGTCGGGGGATTGACAAAGACCCAGCTTTCCGGTCAGGTCTGTCCGGCGGGTGCAATTTTATAAACACAATAAATTAATATCGCTGCACTCTACTACAACTCGTCGCACCATTACGATTTCTATAAAAACATCCATAATTCGTAACTCTTTTTGTCGAAATAACGCGGAAAAACTGTTTGGCCGGCAATACCGCTATGTCCCTACGTGCCGGTCGGGAGATTGACAAAGTTTGATCTTTGCCGTCATGTCGGTTCGGCGGCAGTCATTTTATCAAAAACTAAAATGATATTCCAGCATTCGATTACAATTCGTCGAACCATTACGATTTCTATAAAAATATCCATAATTCGTAACTCTTGTTATCGAAATAACGCGGAAAAATTGTTTGGCCGACAATTCTCCTATGTCCCTACTTACCAGTCAGGAGATTGACGAAGTTTCAGCTTTGCGGTCATGTCGGTCCGGCGGGAGCCACTTTATCAAAAAGTAAAATGATGTCGCTGCATTCGGTTACAATCCATCGAACTATTACGATTTCTATAAAAACATCCATAATTCGTAACTCTTTTTGTCGAAATAACGCGGAAAAACTGTTTGGCCGACAATACCTCTATGTCCCCACGTGCCGGTCGGGAGATTGACAAAGTTCTGCTCAGCGGTCATGTCGGCCCGCCGGGAGCCATTTTACCAAAAAGTAAAATGATATTCGTGCATTCGATTACAATTCGTCGAACCATTACGATTTCTATAAAAATATCCATAATTCGTAACTCTTTTTGTCGATATAACGCGGAAAAATTGTTTGGCCGACAATTCTCCTATGTCCCCTCGTGCCGGTCGGGAAATTGACAAAGTTTGATCTTTGCCGTCATGTCGGTCCGGCGGCAGCCATTTTATCAAAAAGTAAAATGATATCGTTGCATTCGGTTACAATTCATCGAACCATTACGATTTCTATAAAAATATCCATAATTCGTAACTCTTGTTATCGGAATAACGCGGAAAAATTGTTTGGCCGACAATTCTCCTATGTCCCCTCGTGCCGGTCGGGAAATTGACAAAGTTTGATCTTTGCCGTCATGTCGGTCCGGCGGCAGCCATTTTACCAAAAAGTAAAATGATATTCCAGCATTCGATTACAATTCGTCGAACCATTATGATTTCTATAAAAATATCCATAATTCGTAACTCTTGTTATCGAAATAACGCGGAAAAATTGTTTGGCCGACAATTCTCCTATGTCCCCTCGTGCCGATCGGGAAATTGACAAAGTTTGATCTTTGCCGTCATGTCGGTCCGGCGGCAGCCATTTTATCAAAAAGTAAAATGATATCGTTGCATTCGGTTACAATTCATCGAACCATTACGAATTCTATAAAAACATCCATAATTCGTAACTCTTGTTATCGAAATAACGCGGAATAACTGTTTGGCCGACAATGCTTCTATGTCCCTACGTACCGGTCAGGAGATTGACGAAGTTTCTGCTCTGCGGTCATGTCGGTCCGGCGGGAGCCATTTTATCAAAAAGTAAAATGACATCGCTTCATTCGGTTACAATCCATCGAACCATTACGATTTCTATAAAAACATCCATAATTCGTAACTCTTTTTGTCGAAATAACGCGGAAAAACTGTTTGGCCGTCAATACCTCTATGTCCCCACGTGCCGGTCGGGAGATTGACAAAGTGTCTGCTTAGCGGTCATGTCGGCCCGGAGGGAGCCATTTTACCAAAAAGTAAAATGATATTCGTGCATTCGATTACAATTGGTCGAATCATTACGATTTCTATAAAAATATCCATAATTCGTAACTCTTGTTATCGAAATAACGCGGAAAAATTGTTTGGCCGACAATTCTCCTATGTCCCGTCGTGCCGGTCGGGAAATTGACAAAGTTTGATCTTTGCCGTCATGTCGGTCCGGCGGCAGCCATTTTATCAAAAAGTAAAATGATATCGTTGCATTCGGTTACAATTCATCGAACTATTACGATTTCTATAAAAACATCCATAATTCGTAACCCTTTTTGTCGAAATAACGCGGAAAAACTGTTTGGCCGACAATACCTCTATGTCCCCACGTGCCGGTCGGGAGATTGACAAAGTTCTGCTTATCGGTCATGTCGGCCCGGCGGGAGCCATTTTACCAAAAAGTAAAATGATATTCGTGCATTCGATTACAATTCATCGAACCATTACGATTTCTATAAAAATATCCATAATTCGTAACTCTTTTTGTCGATATAACGCGGAAAAATTGTTTGGCCGACAATTATCCTATGTCCCCTCGTGCCGGTCGGGAAATTGACAAAGTTTGATCTTTGCCGTCATGTCGGTCCGGCGGCAGCCATTTTATCATAAAGTAAAATGATATCGTTGCATTCGGTTACAATTCATCGAACCATTACGATTTCTATAAAAATATCCATAATTCGTAACTCTTTTTGTCGATATAACGCGGAAAAATTGTTTGGCCGACAATTCTCCTATGTCCCCTCGTGCCGATCGGAAAATTGACAAAGTTTGATCTTTGCCGTCATGTCGGTCCGGCGGCAGCCATTTTATCAAAAAGTAAAATGATATCGTTGCATTCGGTTACAACTCATCGAACCATTACGAATTCTATAAAAACATCCATAATTCGTAACTCTTGTTATCGAAATAACGCGGAATAACTGTTTGGCCGACAATGCTTCTATGTCCCTACGTACCGGTCAGGAGATTGACAAAGTTTGATCTTTGCCGTCATGTCGGTCCAGCGGCAGCCATTTTATCAAAAAGTAAAATATCGTTGCATTCGATTACAATTCATCGATCCATTACGATTTCTATAAAAACATCCACAATTCGTAACTCTTGTTATCGAAATAACGCGGAATAACTGTTTGGCCGACAGTGCTTCTACGTCCCTACGTACCGGTCAGGAGATTGACGAAGTTTCAGCTTTGCGGTCATCGTCGGTCCGGCGGGAGCCATTTTATCAAAAAGTAAAATGATTCTGCTGCATTCGGTTACAATTCATCGAACTATTACGATTTCTATAAAAACATCCATAATTCGTAACTCTTTTTGTCGAAATAACGCGGAAAAACTGTTTCGCCGACAATACCTCTATGTCCCCACGTGCCGGTCGGGAGATTGACAAAGTTCTGCTTAGCGGTCATGTCGGCCCGGCGGGAGCCATTTTACCAAAAAGTAAAATGATATTCGTGCATTCGATTACAATTCGTCGAACCATTACGATTTCTATAAAAATATCCATAATTCGTAACTCTTGTTGTCGATATAACGCGGAAAAATTGTTTGGCCGACAATTCTCCTATGTCCCTCGTGCCGGTCGGGAAATTGACAAAGTTTGATCTTTGCCGTCATGTCGGTCCGGCGGCAGCCATTTTATCAAAAAGTAAAATGATATCGTTGCATTCGGTTACAATTCATCGAACCATTACGATTTCTATAAAAATATCCATAATTCGTAACTCTTGTTATCGGAATAACGCGGAAAAATTGTTTGGCCGACAATTCTCCTATGTCCCCTCGTGCCGGTCGGGAAATTGACAAAGTTTGATCTTTGCCGTCATGTCGGTCCGGCAGCAGCCATTTTATCAAAAAGTAAAATGATATCGTTGCATTCGGTTACAATTCATCGAACCATTACGATTTCTATAAAAGCATCCATAATTCGTAACTCTTGTTATCGAAATAACGAGGAATAACTGTTTGGCCGACAATGCTTCTATGTCCCTACGTACCGGTCAGGAGATTGACGAAGTTTCAGCTTTGCGGTCATGTCGGTCCGGCGGGAGCCATTTTATCAAAAAGTAACATGATATCGCTGCATTCGGTTACAATCCATCGAACCATTACGATTTCTATAAAAACATCCATAATTCGTAACTCTTTTTGTCGAAATAACGCGGAAAAACTGTTTGG
Source organism: Bombus sonorus (assembly GCA_029958995.1). Lineage (NCBI taxonomy): Eukaryota > Metazoa > Arthropoda > Insecta > Hymenoptera > Apidae > Bombus > Bombus sonorus. Next base: position 1,228,829 of record JARWAU010000024.1, on the reverse strand, counting down.
CCGACAATACCTCTATGTGCCCACGTGCCGGTCGGGAGATTGACAAAGTGTCTGCTTTGCGGTCATGTCGGCCCGGCGGGAGCCATTTTACCAAAAAGTAAAATGATATTCCAGCAGTCGATTACAATTCGTCGAACCATTACGATTTCTATAAAAATATCCATAATTCGTAACTCTTGTTATCGAAATAACGCGGAAAAATTGTTTGGCCGACAATTCTCCTATGTCCCCTCGTGCCGGTCGGGAAATTGACAAAGTTTGATCTTTGCCGTCATGTCGGTCCGGCGGCAGCCATTTTATCAAAAAGTAAAATGATATCGTTGCATTCGGTTACAATTCATCGAACCATTACGATTTCTATAAAAATATCCATAATTCCTAACTCTTGTTATCGAAATAACGTGGAATAACTGTTTGGCCGACAATGCTTCTATGTCCCTACGTACCGGTCAGGAGATTGACAAAGTTTGATCTTTGCCGTCATGTCGGTCCGGCGGCAGCCATTTTACCAAAAAGTAAAATGATATCGTTGCATTCGGTTACAATTCATCGAACCATTACGATTTCTATAAAAACATCCATAATTCGTAACTCTTGTTATCGAAATAACGCGGAATAACTGTTTGGACGACAATGCTTCTATGTCCCTACGTACCGGTCAGGAGATTGACGAAGTTTCAGCTTTGAGGTCATGTCGGTCCGGTGGCAGCCATTTTATCAAAAAGTAAAATGATTTCGTTGCATTCGGTTACAATTCATCGAACCATTACGATTTCTATAAAAACATCCATAATTCGTAACTCTTGTTATCGAAATAACGCGGAATAACTGTTTGGCCGACAATGCTTCTATGTACCTACGTACCGGTCAGGAGATTGACAAAGTTTTAGCTTTGCGGTCATCGTCGGTCCGGCGGGAGCCATTTTACCAAAAAGTAAAATGATTTCGCTGCATTCGGTTACAATTCATCGACCCATTACGATTTCTATAAAAATATCCACAATTCGTAATTCTTGTTATCGAAATAACGCGGAAAAATTGTTTGGCCGACAATTCTCCTATGTCCCCTCGTGCCGGTCAGGAAATTGACAAAGTTTGATCTTTGCCGTCATGTCGGTCCGGCGGCAGCCATTTTATCAAAATTAAAATGATATCGTTGCATTCGGTTACAATTCATCGAACCATTACGATTTCTATAAAAGCATCCATAATTCGTAACTCTTGTTATCGAAATAACGCGGAATAACTGTTTGGCCGACAATGCTTCTATGTCCCTACGTACCGGTCAGGAGATTGACGAAGTTTCAGCTTTGCGGTCATGTCGGTCCGGCGGGAGCCATTTTATCAAAAAGTAAAATGATATCGCTGCATTCGGTTACAATCCATCGAACCATTACGATTTCTATAAAAACATCCATAATTCGTAACTCTTTTTGTCGAAATAACGCGGAAAAACTGTTTGGCCGACAATACCTCTATGTCCCCACGTGCCGGTCGGGAGATTGACAAAGTGTCTGCTTAGCGGTCATGTCGGCCCGGAGGGAGCCATTTTACCAAAAAGTAAAATGATATTCGTGCATTCGATTGCAATTCGTAGAACCATTACGATTTCTATAAAAACATCCATAATTCGTAACTCTTGTTATCGAAATAACGCAGAATAACTGTTTGGCCGACAATGCTTCTATGTCCCTACGTACCGGTCAGGAGATTGACGAAGTTTCAGCTTTGCGGTCATGTCGGTCCGGCGGGAGCCATTTTGTCCAAAAGTAAAATGATATCGCTGCATTCGGTTACAATCCTTCGAACCATTACGATTTCTATAAAAATATCCATAATTCGTAACTCTTGTTATCGAAATAACGCGGAGAAACTGTTTGGCCGACAATTCTTCTATGTCCCCACGTGCCGGTCGGGAGATTGACAAAGTGTCTGCTAAGCGGTCATGTCGGCCCGGCGGGAGCCATTTTACCAAAAAGTAAAATGATATTCGTGCATTCGATTACAATTCGTCGAACCATTACGATTTCTATAAAAATATCCATAATTCGTAACTCTTGTTATCGAAATAACGCGGAGAAACTGTTTGGCCGACAATTCTTCTATGTCCCCACGTGCCGGTCGGGAGATTGACAAAGACCCAGCTTTCCGGTCAGGTCTGTCCGGCGGGTGCAATTTTATAAATAAAATAAATTGATATCGCTGCACTCTACTACAACTCCTCGCACCATTACGATTTCTATAAAAACATCCATAATTCGTAATTCTTGTTATCGAAATAACACGAAAAAACTGTTCGGCCGACATTTCTTCTATGTCCCGACGTGCCGGTCGGGAGATTGACAATGTTTCAGCTTTGCGCTCATGCCGGCCCGGCGGGAGACATTTTATCAAAAAGTAAAATGATATCGCTGCATTCGGTTACAATCCATCGAACCATTACGATTTCTATAAAAACATCCATAATTCGTAACTCTTTTTGTCGAAATAACGCGGAAAAACTGTTTGGCCGACAATGCTTCTATGTCCCTACGTACCGGTCAGGAGATTGACGAAGTTTCAGCTTTGCGGTCATGTCGGTCCGGCGGGAGCCATTTTGTCAAAAAGTAAAATGATATCGCTGCATTCGGTTACAATCCTTCGAACCATTACGATTTCTATAAAAATATCCATAATTCGTAACTCTTTTTATCGCAATAACGCGGAGAAACTGTTTGGCCGACAATTCTTCTATGTCCCCACGTGCCGGTCGGGGGATTGACAAAGACCCAGCTTTCCGGTCAGGTCTGTCCGGCGGGTGCAATTTTATAAATAAAATAAATTAATATCGCTGCACTCTACTACAACTCGTCGCACCATTACGATTTCTATAAAAACATCCATAATTCGTAACTCTTTTTGTCGAAATAACGCGGAAAAACTGTTTGGCCGACAATACCTCTATGTCCCCACGTGCCGGTCGGGAGATTGACAAAGTGTCTGCTTAGCGGTCATGTCGGCCCGGCGGGAGCCATTTTACCAAAAAGTAAAATGATATTCGTGCATTCGATTACAATTCGTCGAACCATTACGATTTCTATAAAAATATCCATAATTCGTAACTCTTGTTATCGAAATAACGCGGAGAAACTGTTTGGCCGACAATTCTTCTATGTCCCCACGTGCCGGTCGGGAGATTGACAAAGACCCAGCTTTCCGGTCAGGTCTGTCCGGCGGGTGCAATTTTATAAATAAAATAAATTGATATCGCTGCACTCTACTACAACTCGTCGCACCATTACGATTTCTATAAAAACATCCATAATTCGTAATTCTTGTTATCGAAATAACACGAAAAAACTGTTCGGCCGACATTTCTTCTATGTCCCGACGTGCCGGTCGGGAGATTGACAATGTTTCAGCTTTGCGGTCATGCCGGCCCGGCGGGAGACATTTTATCAAAAAGTAAAATGATATCGCTGCATTCGGTTACAATTCATCGAACCATTACGATTTCTCTGAAAACATCCATAATTCGTAATTCTTTTTATCGAAATAACGCGGAAAAACTGTTTGGCCGACAATTCTCCTATGTCGCCTTGTGCCGGTCGGGAAATTGACAAAGTTTGATCTCTGCCGTCATGTCGGTCCGGCGGCAGTCATTTTATCAAAAAGTAAAATGATATCGTTGCGTTCGGTTACAATTCATCGAACCATTACGATTTCTATAAAAATATCCATAATTCGTAACTCTTGTTATCGAAATAACGCGGAAAAATTGTTTGGCCGACAATTCTACTATGTCCCCTCGTGCCGATCGGGAAATTGACGAAGTTTCAGCTTTGCGGTCATGTCGGTCCGGCGGGAGCCATTTTATCAAAAAGTAAAATGATATCGCTGCATTCGGTTACAATCCATCGAACCATTACGATTTCTATAAAAACATCCATAATTCGTAACTCTTGTCATCGAAATAACGCGGAATATCTGTTTGGCCGACAATGCTTCTATGTCCCTACGTACCGGTCAGGAGATTGACGAAGTTTCAGCTTTGCGGTCATGTCGGTCCGGCGGCAGCCATTTTATCAAAAAGTAAAATGATATCGCTGCATTCGGTTACAATCCATCGAACCATTACGATTTCTATAAAAACATCCATAATTCGTAACTCTTTTTGTCGAAATAACGCGGAAAAACTGTTTGGCCGACAATGCTTCTATGTCCCTACGTACCGGTCAGGAGATTGACGAAGTATCAGCTTTGCGGTCATGTCGGTCCGGCGGGAGTGATTTTGTCAAAAAGTAAAATGATATCGCTGCATTCGGTTACAGTCCATCGAACCATTACGATTTCTATAAAAACATCCATAATTCGTAACTCTTTTTGTCGAAACAACGCGGAAAAACAGTTTGGCCGACAATGCTTCTATGTCCCTACGTACCGGTCAGGAGATTGACGAAGTATCAGCTTTGCGGTCATGTCGGTCCGGCGGGAGTGATTTTGTCAAAAAGTAAAATGATATCGCTGCATTCGGTTACAATCCATCGAACCATTACGATTTCTATAAAAATATCCATAATTCGTAACTCTTTTTAGCGAAATAACGCGGAGAAACTGTTTGGCCGACAATTCTTCTATGTCCCCACGTGCCGGTCGGGGGATTGACAAAGACCCAGCTTTCCGGTCAGGTCTGTCCGGGTGCAATTTTATAAATAAAATAAATTGATATCGCTGCACTCTACTACAACTCGTCGCACCATTACGATTTCTATAAAAACATCCATAATTCGTAATTTTTGTTATCGAAATAACACGAAAAAACTGTTCGGCCGACATTTCTTCTATGTCCCGACGTGCCGGTCGGGAGATTGACAATGTTTCAGCTTTGCGGTCATGCCGGCCCGGCGGGAGACATTTTATCAAAAAGTAAAATGATATCGCTGCATTCGGCTACAATTCATCGAACCATTACGATTTCTCTGAAAACATCCATAATTCGTAATTCTTTTTATCGAAATAACGCGGAAAAACTGTTTGGCCGACAATTCTTCTATGTCCCCACGTGCCGGTCGGGAAATTGACAAAGTTTGATCTTTGACGTCATGTCGGTCCGGCGGCAGTCATTTTATCAAAAAGTAAAATGATATCGTTGCATTCGGTTACAATTCATCGAACCATTACGATTTCTATAAAAATATCCATAATTCGTAACTCTTGTTATCGAAATAACGCGGAGAAACTGTTTGGCCGATAATTCTTCTATGTCCCCACGTGCCGGTCGGGAGATTGACAAAGTGTCTGCTTAGCGGTCAGGTCGGCCCGGCGGGAGCCATTTTACCAAAAAGTAAAATGATATTCGTGCATTCGATTGCAATTCGTCGAACCATTACGATTTCTATAAAAATATCCATAATTCGTAACTCTTTTTATCGAAATAACGCGGAGAAACTGTTTGGCCGACAATTCTTCTATGTCCCCACGTGCCGGTCGGGAGATTGACAAAGACCCAGCTTTCTGGTCAGGTCTGTCCGGCGGGTGCAATTTTATAAATAAAATAAATTGATATCGCTGCACTCTACTACAACTCGTCGCACCATTACGATTTCTATAAAAACATCCATAATTCGTAATTCTTGTTATCGAAATAACACGAAAAAACTGTTCGGCCGACATTTCTTCTATGTCCCGACGTGCCGGTCGGGAGATTGATAATGTTTCAGCTTTGCGGTCATGCCGGCCCGGCGGGAGACATTTTATCAAAAAGTTAAATGATATCGCTGCATTCGGTTACAATTCATCGAACCATTACGATTTCTATAAAAATATCCATAATTCGTAACTCTTGTTATCGAAATAACGCGGAGAAACTGTTTGGCCGACAATTCTTCTATGTCCCCACGTGCCGGTCGGGAGATTGACAAAGTGTCTGCTAAGCGGTCATGTCGGCCCGGCGGGAGCCATTTTACCAAAAAGTAAAATGATATTCGTGCATTCGATTACAATTCGTCGAACCATTACGATTTCTATAAAAATATCCATAATTCGTAACTCTTGTTATCGAAATAACGCGGAGAAACTGTTTGGCCGACAATTCTTCTATGTCCCCACGTGCCGGTCGGGAGATTGACAAAGACCCAGCTTTCCGGTCAGGTCTGTCCGGCGGGTGCAATTTTATAAATAAAATAAATTGATATCGCTGCACTCTACTACAACTCCTCGCACCATTACGATTTCTATAAAAACATCCATAATTCGTAATTCTTGTTATCGAAATAACACGAAAAAACTGTTCGGCCGACATTTCTTCTATGTCCCGACGTGCCGGTCGGGAGATTGACAATGTTTCAGCTTTGCGCTCATGCCGGCCCGGCGGGAGACATTTTATCAAAAAGTAAAATGATATCGCTGCATTCGGTTACAATCCATCGAACCATTACGATTTCTATAAAAACATCCATAATTCGTAACTCTTTTTGTCGAAATAACGCGGAAAAACTGTTTGGCCGACAATGCTTCTATGTCCCTACGTACCGGTCAGGAGATTGACGAAGTTTCAGCTTTGCGGTCATGTCGGTCCGGCGGGAGCCATTTTGTCAAAAAGTAAAATGATATCGCTGCATTCGGTTACAATCCTTCGAACCATTACGATTTCTATAAAAATATCCATAATTCGTAACTCTTTTTATCGCAATAACGCGGAGAAACTGTTTGGCCGACAATTCTTCTATGTCCCCACGTGCCGGTCGGGGGATTGACAAAGACCCAGCTTTCCGGTCAGGTCTGTCCGGCGGGTGCAATTTTATAAATAAAATAAATTAATATCGCTGCACTCTACTACAACTCGTCGCACCATTACGATTTCTATAAAAACATCCATAATTCGTAACTCTTTTTGTCGAAATAACGCGGAAAAACTGTTTGGCCGACAATACCTCTATGTCCCCACGTGCCGGTCGGGAGATTGACAAAGTGTCTGCTTAGCGGTCATGTCGGCCCGGCGGGAGCCATTTTACCAAAAAGTAAAATGATATTCGTGCATTCGATTACAATTCGTCGAACCATTACGATTTCTATAAAAATATCCATAATTCGTAACTCTTGTTATCGAAATAACGCGGAGAAACTGTTTGGCCGACAATTCTTCTATGTCCCCACGTGCCGGTCGGGAGATTGACAAAGACCCAGCTTTCCGGTCAGGTCTGTCCGGCGGGTGCAATTTTATAAATAAAATAAATTGATATCGCTGCACTCTACTACAACTCGTCGCACCATTACGATTTCTATAAAAACATCCATAATTCGTAATTCTTGTTATCGAAATAACACGAAAAAACTGTTCGGCCGACATTTCTTCTATGTCCCGACGTGCCGGTCGGGAGATTGACAATGTTTCAGCTTTGCGGTCATGCCGGCCCGGCGGGAGACATTTTATCAAAAAGTAAAATGATATCGCTGCATTCGGTTACAATTCATCGAACCATTACGATTTCTCTGAAAACATCCATAATTCGTAATTCTTTTTATCGAAATAACGCGGAAAAACTGTTTGGCCGACAATTCTCCTATGTCGCCTTGTGCCGGTCGGGAAATTGACAAAGTTTGATCTCTGCCGTCATGTCGGTCCGGCGGCAGTCATTTTATCAAAAAGTAAAATGATATCGTTGCGTTCGGTTACAATTCATCGAACCATTACGATTTCTATAAAAATATCCATAATTCGTAACTCTTGTTATCGAAATAACGCGGAAAAATTGTTTGGCCGACAATTCTACTATGTCCCCTCGTGCCGATCGGGAAATTGACGAAGTTTCAGCTTTGCGGTCATGTCGGTCCGGCGGGAGCCATTTTATCAAAAAGTAAAATGATATCGCTGCATTCGGTTACAATCCATCGAACCATTACGATTTCTATAAAAACATCCATAATTCGTAACTCTTGTCATCGAAATAACGCGGAATATCTGTTTGGCCGACAATGCTTCTATGTCCCTACGTACCGGTCAGGAGATTGACGAAGTTTCAGCTTTGCGGTCATGTCGGTCCGGCGGCAGCCATTTTATCAAAAAGTAAAATGATATCGCTGCATTCGGTTACAATCCATCGAACCATTACGATTTCTATAAAAACATCCATAATTCGTAACTCTTTTTGTCGAAATAACGCGGAAAAACTGTTTGGCCGACAATGCTTCTATGTCCCTACGTACCGGTCAGGAGATTGACGAAGTATCAGCTTTGCGGTCATGTCGGTCCGGCGGGAGTGATTTTGTCAAAAAGTAAAATGATATCGCTGCATTCGGTTACAGTCCATCGAACCATTACGATTTCTATAAAAACATCCATAATTCGTAACTCTTTTTGTCGAAACAACGCGGAAAAACAGTTTGGCCGACAATGCTTCTATGTCCCTACGTACCGGTCAGGAGATTGACGAAGTATCAGCTTTGCGGTCATGTCGGTCCGGCGGGAGTGATTTTGTCAAAAAGTAAAATGATATCGCTGCATTCGGTTACAATCCATCGAACCATTACGATTTCTATAAAAATATCCATAATTCGTAACTCTTTTTAGCGAAATAACGCGGAGAAACTGTTTGGCCGACAATTCTTCTATGTCCCCACGTGCCGGTCGGGGGATTGACAAAGACCCAGCTTTCCGGTCAGGTCTGTCCGGGTGCAATTTTATAAATAAAATAAATTGATATCGCTGCACTCTACTACAACTCGTCGCACCATTACGATTTCTATAAAAACATCCATAATTCGTAATTTTTGTTATCGAAATAACACGAAAAAACTGTTCGGCCGACATTTCTTCTATGTCCCGACGTGCCGGTCGGGAGATTGACAATGTTTCAGCTTTGCGGTCATGCCGGCCCGGCGGGAGACATTTTATCAAAAAGTAAAATGATATCGCTGCATTCGGTTACAGTCCATCGAACCATTACGATTTCTATAAAAACATCCATAATTCGTAACTCTTTTTGTCGAAACAACGCGGAAAAACAGTTTGGCCGACAATGCTTCTATGTCCCTACGTACCGGTCAGGAGATTGACGAAGTATCAGCTTTGCGGTCATGTCGGTCCGGCGGGAGTGATTTTGTCAAAAAGTAAAATGATATCGCTGCATTCGGTTACAATCCATCGAACCATTACGATTTCTATAAAAATATCCATAATTCGTAACTCTTTTTAGCGAAATAACGCGGAGAAACTGTTTGGCCGACAATTCTTCTATGTCCCCACGTGCCGGTCGGGGGATTGACAAAGACCCAGCTTTCCGGTCAGGTCTGTCCGGGTGCAATTTTATAAATAAAATAAATTGATATCGCTGCACTCTACTACAACTCGTCGCACCATTACGATTTCTATAAAAACATCCATAATTCGTAATTTTTGTTATCGAAATAACACGAAAAAACTGTTCGGCCGACATTTCTTCTATGTCCCGACGTGCCGGTCGGGAGATTGACAATGTTTCAGCTTTGCGGTCATGCCGGCCCGGCGGGAGACATTTTATCAAAAAGTAAAATGATATCGCTGCATTCGGCTACAATTCATCGAACCATTACGATTTCTCTGAAAACATCCATAATTCGTAATTCTTTTTATCGAAATAACGCGGAAAAACTGTTTGGCCGACAATTCTTCTATGTCCCCACGTGCCGGTCGGGAAATTGACAAAGTTTGATCTTTGACGTCATGTCGGTCCGGCGGCAGTCATTTTATCAAAAAGTAAAATGATATCGTTGCATTCGGTTACAATTCATCGAACCATTACGATTTCTATAAAAATATCCATAATTCGTAACTCTTGTTATCGAAATAACGCGGAGAAACTGTTTGGCCGATAATTCTTCTATGTCCCCACGTGCCGGTCGGGAGATTGACAAAGTGTCTGCTTAGCGGTCAGGTCGGCCCGGCGGGAGCCATTTTACCAAAAAGTAAAATGATATTCGTGCATTCGATTGCAATTCGTCGAACCATTACGATTTCTATAAAAATATCCATAATTCGTAACTCTTTTTATCGAAATAACGCGGAGAAACTGTTTGGCCGACAATTCTTCTATGTCCCCACGTGCCGGTCGGGAGATTGACAAAGACCCAGCTTTCCGGTCAGGTCTGTCCGGCGGGTGCAATTTTATAAATAAAATAAATTGATATCGCTGCACTCTACTACAACTCGTCGCACCATTACGATTTCTATAAAAACATCCATAATTCGTAATTCTTGTTATCGAAATAACACGAAAAAACTGTTCGGCCGACATTTCTTCTATGTCCCGACGTGCCGGTCGGGAGATTGATAATGTTTCAGCTTTGCGGTCATGCCGGCCCGGCGGGAGACATTTTATCAAAAAGTTAAATGATATCGCTGCATTCGGTTACAATTCATCGAACCATTACGATTTCTCTGAAAACATCCATAATTCGTAATTCTTTCTATCGAAATAACGCGGAAAAACTGTTTGGCCGACAATTCTCCTATGTCGCCTCGTGCCGGTCGGGAAATTGACAAAGTTTGATCTTTGCCGTCATGTCGGTCCGGCGGCAGTCATTTTATCAAAAAGTAAAATGATATCGTTGCGTTCGGTTACAATTCATCGAACCATTACGATTTCTATAAAAATATCCATAATTCGTAACTCTTGTTATCGAAATAACGCGGAAAAATTGTTTGGCCGACAATTCTACTATGTCCCCTCGTGCCGATCGGGAAATTGACGAAGCTTCAGCTTTACGGTCATGTCGGTCCGGCGGGAGCCATTTTATCAAAAAGTAAAATGATATCGCTGCATTCGGTTACAATCCATCGAACCATTACGATTTCTATAAAAACATCCATAATTCGTAACTCTTGTCATCGAAATAACGCGGAATATCTGTTTGGCCGACAATGCTTCTATGTCCCTACGTACCGGTCAGGAGATTGACGAAGTTTCAGCTTTGCGGTCATGTCGGTCCGGCGGCAGCCATTTTATCAAAAAGTAAAATGATATCGCTGCATTCGGTTACAATCCATCGAACCATTACGATTTCTATAAAAACATCCATAATTCGTAACTCTTTTTATCGAAATAACGCGGAGAAACTGTTTGGCCGACAATTCTTCTATGTCCCCACGTGCCCGTCGGGAGATTGACAAAGACCCAGCTTTCCGGTCAGGTCTGTCCGGCGGGTGCAATTTTATAAATAAAATAAATTGATATCGCTGCACTCTACTACAACTCGTCGCACCATTACGATTTCTATAAAAACATCCATAATTCGTAATTCTTGTTATCGAAATAACACGAAAAAACTGTTCGGCCGACATTTCTTCTATGTCCCGACGTGCCGGTCGGGAGATTGATAATGTTTCAGCTTTGCGGTCATGCCGGCCCGGCGGGAGACATTTTATCAAAAAGTTAAATGATATCGCTGCATTCGGTTACAATTCATCGAACCATTACGATTTCTCTGAAAACATCCATAATTCGTAATTCTTTCTATCGAAATAACGCGGAAAAACTGTTTGGCCGACAATTCTCCTATGTCGCCTCGTGCCGGTCGGGAAATTGACAAAGTTTGATCTTTGCCGTCATGTCGGTCCGGCGGCAGTCATTTTATCAAAAAGTAAAATGATATCGTTGCGTTCGGTTACAATTCATCGAACCATTACGATTTCTATAAAAATATCCATAATTCGTAACTCTTGTTATCGAAATAACGCGGAAAAATTGTTTGGCCGACAATTCTACTATGTCCCCTCGTGCCGATCGGGAAATTGACGAAGCTTCAGCTTTACGGTCATGTCGGTCCGGCGGGAGCCATTTTATCAAAAAGTAAAATGATATCGCTGCATTCGGTTACAATCCATCGAACCATTACGATTTCTATAAAAACATCCATAATTCGTAACTCTTGTCATCGAAATAACGCGGAATATCTGTTTGGCCGACAATGCTTCTATGTCCCTACGTACCGGTCAGGAGATTGACGAAGTTTCAGCTTTGCGGTCATGTCGGTCCGGCGGCAGCCATTTTATCAAAAAGTAAAATGATATCGCTGCATTCGGTTACAATCCATCGAACCATTACGATTTCTATAAAAACATCCATAATTCGTAACTCTTTTTGTCGAAATAACGCGGAAAAACTGTTTGGCCGACAATGCTTCTATGTCCCTACGTACCGGTCAGGAGATTGACGAAGTATCAGCTTTGCGGTCATGTCGGTCCGGCGGGAGTGATTTTGTCAAAAAGTAAAATGATATCGCTGCATTCGGTTACAATCCATCGAACCATTACGATTTCTATAAAAACATCCATAATTCGTAACTCTTTTTGTCGAAACAACGCGGAAAAACAGTTTGGCCGACAATGCTTCTATGTCCCTACGTACCGGTCAGGAGATTGACGAAGTATCAGCTTTGCGGTCATGTCGGTCCGGCGGGAGTGATTTTGTCAAAAAGTAAAATGATATCGCTGCATTCGGTTACAATCCATCGAACCATTACGATTTCTATAAAAATATCCATAATTCGTAACTCTTTTTAGCGAAATAACGCGGAGAAACTGTTTGGCCGACAATTCTTCTATGTCCCCACGTGCCGGTCCGGGGATTGACAAAGACCCAGCTTTCCGGTCAGGTCTGTCCGGGTGCAATTTTATAAATAAAATAAATTGATATCGCTGCACTCTACTACAACTCGTCGCACCATTACGATTTCTATAAAAACATCCATAATTCGTAATTTTTGTTATCGAAATAACACGAAAAAACTGTTCGGCCGACATTTCTTCTATGTCCCGACGTGCCGGTCGGTAGATTGACAATGTTTCAGCTTTGCGGTCATGCCGGCCCGGCGGGAGACATTTTATCAAAAAGTAAAATGATATCGCTGCATTCGGCTACAATTCATCGAACCATTACGATTTCTCTGAAAACATCCATAATTCGTAATTCTTTTTATCGAAATAACGCGGAAAAACTGTTTGGCCGACAATTCTTCTATGTCCCCACGTGCCGGTCGGGAAATTGACAAAGTTTGATCTTTGACGTCATGTCGGTCCGGCGGCAGTCATTTTATCAAAAAGTAAAATGATATCGTTGCATTCGGTTACAATTCATCGAACCATTACGATTTCTATAAAAATATCCATAATTCGTAACTCTTGTTATCGAAATAACGCGGAGAAACTGTTTGGCCGACAATTCTTCTATGTCCCCACGTGCCGGTCGGGAGATTGACAAAGTGTCTGCTTAGCGGTCAGGTCGGCCCGGCGGGAGCCATTTTACCAAAAAGTAAAATGATATTCGTGCATTCGATTGCAATTCGTCGAACCATTACGATTTCTATAAAAATTTCCATAATTCGTAACTCTTTTTATCGAAATAACGCGGAGAAACTGTTTGGCCGACAATTCTTCTATGTCCCCACGTGCCGGTCGGGAGATTGACAAAGACCCAGCTTTCCGGTCAGGTCTGTCCGGCGGGTGCAATTTTATAAATAAAATAAATTGATATCGCTGCACTCTACTACAACTCGTCGCACCATTACGATTTCTATAAAAACATCCATAATTCGTAATTCTTGTTATCGAAATAACACGAAAAAACTGTTCGGCCGACATTTCTTCTATGTCCCGACGTGCCGGTCGGGAGATTGATAATGTTTCAGCTTTGCGGTCATGCCGGCCCGGCGGGAGACATTTTATCAAAAAGTTAAATGATATCGCTGCATTCGGTTACAATTCATCGAACCATTACGATTTCTCTGAAAACATCCATAATTCGTAATTCTTTCTATCGAAATAACGCGGAAAAACTGTTTGGCCGACAATTCTCCTATGTCGCCTCGTGCCGGTCGGGAAATTGACAAAGTTTGATCTTTGCCGTCATGTCGGTCCGGCGGCAGTCATTTTATCGAAAAGTAAAATGATATCGTTGCATTCGGTTACAATTCATCGAACCATTACGATTGCTATAAAAATATCCATAATTCGTAACTCTTGTTATCGAAATAACGCGGAAAAATTGTTTGGCCGACAATTCTACTATGTCCCCTCGTGCCGATCAGGAAATTGACGAAGTTTCAGCTTTGCGGTCATGTCGGTCCGGCGGGAGCCATTTTATCAAAAAGTAAAATGATATCGCTGCATTCGGTTACAATCCATCGAACCATTACGATTTCTATAAAAACATCCATAACTCGTAACTCTTTTTGTCGAAATAACGCGGAAAAACTGTTTGGCCGACGATACCTCTATGTCCCCACGTGCCGGTCGGGAGATTGACAAAGTGTCTGCTAAGCGGTCATGTCGGCCCGGCGGGAGCCATTTTACCAAAAAGTAAAATGATATTCGTGCATTCGATTACAATTCGTCGAACCATTACGATTTCTATAAAAATATCCATAATTCGTAACTCTTGTTATCGAAATAACGCGGAGAAACTGTTTGGCCGACAATTCTTCTATGTCCCCACGTGCCGGTCGGGAGATTGACAAAGTATCTGCTTAGCGGTCATGTCGGCCCGGCGGGAGCCATTTTACCAAAAAGTAAAATGATATTCGTGCATTCGATTGCAATTCGTCGAACCATTACGATTTCTATAAAAATATCCATAATTCGTAACTCTTTTTATCGAAATAACGCGGAGAAACTGTTTGGCCGACAATTCTTCTATGTCCCCACGTGCCGGTCGGGAGATTGACAAAGACCCAGCTTTCCGGTCAGGTCTGTCCGGCGGGTGCAATTTTATAAATAAAATAAATTGATATCGCTGCATTCTACTACAACTCGTCGCACCATTCCGATTTCTATAAAAACATCCATAATTCGTAATTCTTGTTATCGAAATAACACGAAAAAACTGTTCGGCCGACATTTCTTCTATGTCCCGACGTGCCGGTCGGGAGATTGACAATGTTTCAGCTTTGCGCTCATGCCGGCCCGGCGGGAGACATTTTATCAAAAAGTAAAATGATATCGCTGCATTCGGTTACAATCCATCGAACCATTACGATTTCTATAAAAACATCCATAATTCGTAACTCTTTTTGTCGAAATAACGCGGAAAAACTGTTTGGCCGACAATGCTTCTATGTCCCTACGTACCGGTCAGGAGATTGACGAAGTTTCAGCTTTGCGGTCATGTCGGTCCGGCGGGAGCCATTTTGTCAAAAAGTAAAATGATATCGCTGCATTCGGTTACAATCCTGCGAACCATTACGATTTCTATAAAAATATCCATAATTCGTAACTCTTTTTATCGCAATAACGCGGAGAAACTGTTTGGCCGACAATTCTTCTATGTCCCCACGTGCCGGTCGGGGGATTGACAAAGACCCAGCTTTCCGGTCAGGTCTGTCCGGCGGTTGCAATTTTATAAATAAAATAAATTAATATCGCTGCACTCTACTACAACTCGTCGCACCATTACGATTTCTATAAAAACATCCATAATTCGTAACTCTTGTTGTCGAAATAACGCGGAAAAACTGTTTGGCCGACAATACCTCTATGTCCCCACGTGCCGGTCGGGAGATTGACAAAGTGTCTGCTTAGCGGTCATGTCGGCCCGGCGGGAGCCATTTTACCAAAAAGTAAAATGATATTCGTGCATTCGATTACAATTCGTCGAACCATTACGATTTCTATAAAAATATCCATAATTCGTAACTCTTTTTATCGCAATAACGCGGAGAAACTGTTTGGCCGACAATTCTTCTATGTCCCCACGTGCCGGTCGGGGGATTGACAAAGACCCAGCTTTCCGGTCAGGTCTGTCCGGCGGGTGCAATTTTATAAATAAAATAAATTGATATCGCTGCACTCTACTACAACTCGTCGCACCATTACGATTTCTATAAAAACATCCATAATTCGTAATTCTTGTTATCGAAATAACACGAAAAAACTTTTCGGCCGACATTTCTTCTATGTCGCCTCGTGCCGGTCGGGAAATTGACAAAGTTTGATCTTTGCCGTCATGTCGGTCCGGCGGCAGTCATTTTATCAAAAAGTAAAATGATATCGTTGCATTCGGTTACAATTCATCGAACCATTACGATTTCTATAAAAAGATCCATAATTCGTAACTCTTTTTATCGCAATAACGCGGAGAAACTGTTTGGCCGACAATTCTTCTATGTCCCCACGTGCCGGTCGGGGGATTGACAAAGACCCAGCTTTCCGGTCAGGTCTGTCCGGCGGGTGCAATTTTATAAACACAATAAATTAATATCGCTGCACTCTACTACAACTCGTCGCACCATTACGATTTCTATAAAAACATCCATAATTCGTAACTCTTTTTGTCGAAATAACGCGGAAAAACTGTTTGGCCGGCAATACCGCTATGTCCCTACGTGCCGGTCGGGAGATTGACAAAGTTTGATCTTTGCCGTCATGTCGGTTCGGCGGCAGTCATTTTATCAAAAACTAAAATGATATTCCAGCATTCGATTACAATTCGTCGAACCATTACGATTTCTATAAAAATATCCATAATTCGTAACTCTTGTTATCGAAATAACGCGGAAAAATTGTTTGGCCGACAATTCTCCTATGTCCCTACTTACCAGTCAGGAGATTGACGAAGTTTCAGCTTTGCGGTCATGTCGGTCCGGCGGGAGCCACTTTATCAAAAAGTAAAATGATGTCGCTGCATTCGGTTACAATCCATCGAACTATTACGATTTCTATAAAAACATCCATAATTCGTAACTCTTTTTGTCGAAATAACGCGGAAAAACTGTTTGGCCGACAATACCTCTATGTCCCCACGTGCCGGTCGGGAGATTGACAAAGTTCTGCTCAGCGGTCATGTCGGCCCGCCGGGAGCCATTTTACCAAAAAGTAAAATGATATTCGTGCATTCGATTACAATTCGTCGAACCATTACGATTTCTATAAAAATATCCATAATTCGTAACTCTTTTTGTCGATATAACGCGGAAAAATTGTTTGGCCGACAATTCTCCTATGTCCCCTCGTGCCGGTCGGGAAATTGACAAAGTTTGATCTTTGCCGTCATGTCGGTCCGGCGGCAGCCATTTTATCAAAAAGTAAAATGATATCGTTGCATTCGGTTACAATTCATCGAACCATTACGATTTCTATAAAAATATCCATAATTCGTAACTCTTGTTATCGGAATAACGCGGAAAAATTGTTTGGCCGACAATTCTCCTATGTCCCCTCGTGCCGGTCGGGAAATTGACAAAGTTTGATCTTTGCCGTCATGTCGGTCCGGCGGCAGCCATTTTACCAAAAAGTAAAATGATATTCCAGCATTCGATTACAATTCGTCGAACCATTATGATTTCTATAAAAATATCCATAATTCGTAACTCTTGTTATCGAAATAACGCGGAAAAATTGTTTGGCCGACAATTCTCCTATGTCCCCTCGTGCCGATCGGGAAATTGACAAAGTTTGATCTTTGCCGTCATGTCGGTCCGGCGGCAGCCATTTTATCAAAAAGTAAAATGATATCGTTGCATTCGGTTACAATTCATCGAACCATTACGAATTCTATAAAAACATCCATAATTCGTAACTCTTGTTATCGAAATAACGCGGAATAACTGTTTGGCCGACAATGCTTCTATGTCCCTACGTACCGGTCAGGAGATTGACGAAGTTTCTGCTCTGCGGTCATGTCGGTCCGGCGGGAGCCATTTTATCAAAAAGTAAAATGACATCGCTTCATTCGGTTACAATCCATCGAACCATTACGATTTCTATAAAAACATCCATAATTCGTAACTCTTTTTGTCGAAATAACGCGGAAAAACTGTTTGGCCGTCAATACCTCTATGTCCCCACGTGCCGGTCGGGAGATTGACAAAGTGTCTGCTTAGCGGTCATGTCGGCCCGGAGGGAGCCATTTTACCAAAAAGTAAAATGATATTCGTGCATTCGATTACAATTGGTCGAATCATTACGATTTCTATAAAAATATCCATAATTCGTAACTCTTGTTATCGAAATAACGCGGAAAAATTGTTTGGCCGACAATTCTCCTATGTCCCGTCGTGCCGGTCGGGAAATTGACAAAGTTTGATCTTTGCCGTCATGTCGGTCCGGCGGCAGCCATTTTATCAAAAAGTAAAATGATATCGTTGCATTCGGTTACAATTCATCGAACTATTACGATTTCTATAAAAACATCCATAATTCGTAACCCTTTTTGTCGAAATAACGCGGAAAAACTGTTTGGCCGACAATACCTCTATGTCCCCACGTGCCGGTCGGGAGATTGACAAAGTTCTGCTTATCGGTCATGTCGGCCCGGCGGGAGCCATTTTACCAAAAAGTAAAATGATATTCGTGCATTCGATTACAATTCATCGAACCATTACGATTTCTATAAAAATATCCATAATTCGTAACTCTTTTTGTCGATATAACGCGGAAAAATTGTTTGGCCGACAATTATCCTATGTCCCCTCGTGCCGGTCGGGAAATTGACAAAGTTTGATCTTTGCCGTCATGTCGGTCCGGCGGCAGCCATTTTATCATAAAGTAAAATGATATCGTTGCATTCGGTTACAATTCATCGAACCATTACGATTTCTATAAAAATATCCATAATTCGTAACTCTTTTTGTCGATATAACGCGGAAAAATTGTTTGGCCGACAATTCTCCTATGTCCCCTCGTGCCGATCGGAAAATTGACAAAGTTTGATCTTTGCCGTCATGTCGGTCCGGCGGCAGCCATTTTATCAAAAAGTAAAATGATATCGTTGCATTCGGTTACAACTCATCGAACCATTACGAATTCTATAAAAACATCCATAATTCGTAACTCTTGTTATCGAAATAACGCGGAATAACTGTTTGGCCGACAATGCTTCTATGTCCCTACGTACCGGTCAGGAGATTGACAAAGTTTGATCTTTGCCGTCATGTCGGTCCAGCGGCAGCCATTTTATCAAAAAGTAAAATATCGTTGCATTCGATTACAATTCATCGATCCATTACGATTTCTATAAAAACATCCACAATTCGTAACTCTTGTTATCGAAATAACGCGGAATAACTGTTTGGCCGACAGTGCTTCTACGTCCCTACGTACCGGTCAGGAGATTGACGAAGTTTCAGCTTTGCGGTCATCGTCGGTCCGGCGGGAGCCATTTTATCAAAAAGTAAAATGATTCTGCTGCATTCGGTTACAATTCATCGAACTATTACGATTTCTATAAAAACATCCATAATTCGTAACTCTTTTTGTCGAAATAACGCGGAAAAACTGTTTCGCCGACAATACCTCTATGTCCCCACGTGCCGGTCGGGAGATTGACAAAGTTCTGCTTAGCGGTCATGTCGGCCCGGCGGGAGCCATTTTACCAAAAAGTAAAATGATATTCGTGCATTCGATTACAATTCGTCGAACCATTACGATTTCTATAAAAATATCCATAATTCGTAACTCTTGTTGTCGATATAACGCGGAAAAATTGTTTGGCCGACAATTCTCCTATGTCCCTCGTGCCGGTCGGGAAATTGACAAAGTTTGATCTTTGCCGTCATGTCGGTCCGGCGGCAGCCATTTTATCAAAAAGTAAAATGATATCGTTGCATTCGGTTACAATTCATCGAACCATTACGATTTCTATAAAAATATCCATAATTCGTAACTCTTGTTATCGGAATAACGCGGAAAAATTGTTTGGCCGACAATTCTCCTATGTCCCCTCGTGCCGGTCGGGAAATTGACAAAGTTTGATCTTTGCCGTCATGTCGGTCCGGCAGCAGCCATTTTATCAAAAAGTAAAATGATATCGTTGCATTCGGTTACAATTCATCGAACCATTACGATTTCTATAAAAGCATCCATAATTCGTAACTCTTGTTATCGAAATAACGAGGAATAACTGTTTGGCCGACAATGCTTCTATGTCCCTACGTACCGGTCAGGAGATTGACGAAGTTTCAGCTTTGCGGTCATGTCGGTCCGGCGGGAGCCATTTTATCAAAAAGTAACATGATATCGCTGCATTCGGTTACAATCCATCGAACCATTACGATTTCTATAAAAACATCCATAATTCGTAACTCTTTTTGTCGAAATAACGCGGAAAAACTGTTTGGCCGACAATACCTCTATGTGCCCACGTGCCGGTCGGGAGATTGACAAAGTGTCTGCTTTGCGGTCATGTCGGCCCGGCGGGAGCCATTTTACCAAAAAGTAAAATGATATTCCAGCAGTCGATTACAATTCGTCGAACCATTACGATTTCTATAAAAATATCCATAATTCGTAACTCTTGTTATCGAAATAACGCGGAAAAATTGTTTGGCCGACAATTCTCCTATGTCCCCTCGTGCCGGTCGGGAAATTGACAAAGTTTGATCTTTGCCGTCATGTCGGTCCGGCGGCAGCCATTTTATCAAAAAGTAAAATGATATCGTTGCATTCGGTTACAATTCATCGAACCATTACGATTTCTATAAAAATATCCATAATTCCTAACTCTTGTTATCGAAATAACGTGGAATAACTGTTTGGCCGACAATGCTTCTATGTCCCTACGTACCGGTCAGGAGATTGACAAAGTTTGATCTTTGCCGTCATGTCGGTCCGGCGGCAGCCATTTTACCAAAAAGTAAAATGATATCGTTGCATTCGGTTACAATTCATCGAACCATTACGATTTCTATAAAAACATCCATAATTCGTAACTCTTGTTATCGAAATAACGCGGAATAACTGTTTGGACGACAATGCTTCTATGTCCCTACGTACCGGTCAGGAGATTGACGAAGTTTCAGCTTTGAGGTCATGTCGGTCCGGTGGCAGCCATTTTATCAAAAAGTAAAATGATTTCGTTGCATTCGGTTACAATTCATCGAACCATTACGATTTCTATAAAAACATCCATAATTCGTAACTCTTGTTATCGAAATAACGCGGAATAACTGTTTGGCCGACAATGCTTCTATGTACCTACGTACCGGTCAGGAGATTGACAAAGTTTTAGCTTTGCGGTCATCGTCGGTCCGGCGGGAGCCATTTTACCAAAAAGTAAAATGATTTCGCTGCATTCGGTTACAATTCATCGACCCATTACGATTTCTATAAAACCATCCATAATTCGTAACTCTTTTTGTCGAAATAACGCGGAAAAACTGTTTGGCCGAGAATACCTCTATGTGCCCACGTGCCGGTCCGGAGATTGTCAAAGTTTCTGCTTAGCGGTCTTGTCGGCCCGACGGGAGCCATTTTACCAAAAAGTAAAATGATATTCGTGCATTCGATTACAATTGGTCGAACCATTACGATTTCTATACAAATATCCATAATTCGTAACTCTTGTTATCGAAATAACGCGGAAAAATTGTTTGGCCGACAATTCTCCTATGTCCCCTCGTGCCGGTCGGGAAATCGAAAAAGTTTGATCTTTGCCGTCATGTCGGTCCGGCGGCAGCAATTTTATCAAAATTACAATGATATCGTTGCATTCGGTTACAATTCATCGAACCATTACGATTTCTATAAAAGCATCCATAATTCGTAACTCTTGTTATCGAAATAACGCGGAATAACTGTTTGGCCGACAATGCTTCTATGTCCCTACGTACCGGTCAGGAGATTGACGAAGTTTCAGCTTTGCGGTCATGTCGGTCCGGCGGGAGCCATTTTATCAAAAAGTAAAATGATATCGCTGCATTCGGTTACAATCCATCGAACCATTACGATTTCTATAAAAACATCCATAATTCGTAACTCTTGTTATCGAAATAACGCGGAATAACTGTTTGGCCGACAATGCTTCTATGTCCCTACGTACCGGTCAGGAGATTGACGAAGTTTCAGATTTGCGGTCATGTCGGTCCGGCCGCAGCCATTTTATCAAAAAGTAAAATGATATCGTTGCATTCGGTTACAATTCATCGAACCATTACGATTTCTATAAAAACATACATAATTCGTAACTCTTGTTATCGAAATAACGCGGAATAACTGTTTGGCCGACAATGCTTCTATGTACCTACGTACCGGTCAGGAGATTGACAAAGTTTCAGCTTTGCGGTCATCGTCGGTCCGGCGGGAGCCATTTTACCAAAAACTAAAATGATATTCCAGCATTCGATTACAATTCGTCGAACCATTACGATTTCTATAAAAATATCCATAATTCGTAATTCTTGTTATCGAAATAACGCGGAAAAATTGTTTGGCCGACAATTCTCCTATGTCCCCTCGTGCCGGTCAGGAAATTGACAAAGTTTGATCTTTGCCGTCATGTCGGTCCGGCGGCAGCCATTTTATCAAAATTAAAATGATATCGTTGCATTCGGTTACAATTCATCGAACCATTACGATTTCTATAAAAGCATCCATAATTCGTAACTCTTGTTATCGAAATAACGCGGAATAACTGTTTGGCCGACAATGCTTCTATGTACCTACGTACCGGTCAGGAGATTGACGAAGTTTCAGATTTGCGGTCATCGTCGGTCCGGCGGGAGCCATTTTACCAAAAACTAAAATGATATTCCAGCATTCGATTACAATTCGTCGAACCATTACGATTTCTATAAAAATATCCATAATTCGTAACTCTTGTTATCGAAATAACGCGGAATAACTGTTTGGCCGACAATGCTTCTATGTCCCTACGTACCGGTCAGGAGATTGACGAAGTTTCAGATTTGCGGTCATGTCGGTCCGGCCGCAGCCATTTTATCAAAAAGTAAAATGATATTCCAGCATTCGATTACAATTCGTCGAACCATTACGATTTCTATAAAAATATCCATAATTCGTAACTCTTGTTATCGAAATAACGCGGAAAAATTGTTTGGCCGACAATTCTCCTATGTCCCCTCGTGCCGGTCAGGAAATTGACAAAGTGTCTGCTTTGCGGTCATGTCGGCCCGGCGGGAGCCATTTTACCAAAATGTAAAATGATATTCCAGCATTCGATTGCAATTCGTCGAACCATTACGATTTCTATAAAAATATCCATAATTCGTAACTCTTGTTATCGAAATAACGCGGAAAAATTGTTTGGCCGACAATTCTCCTATGTCCCCTCGTGCCGATCGGGAAATTGACAAAGTTTGATCTTTGCCGTCATGTCGGTCCGGCAGCAGCCATTTTATCAAAAAGTAAAATGATATCGTTGCATTCGGTTACAATTCATCGAACCATTACGATTTCTATAAAAGCATCCATAATTCGTAACTCTTGTTATCGAAATAACGCGGAATAACTGTTTGGCCGACAATGCTTCTATGTCCCTACGTACCGGTCAGGAGATTGACGAAGTTTCAGCTTTGCGGTCATGTCGGTCCGGCGGGAGCCATTTTATCAAAAAGTAAAATGATATCGCTGCATTCGGTTACAATCCATCGAACCATTACGATTTCTATAAAAACATCCATAATTCGTAACACTTGTTATCGAAATAACGCGGAATAACTGTTTGGCCGACAATGCTTCTATGTCCCTACGTACCGGTCAGGAGATTGACGAAGTTTCAGATTTGCGGTCATGTCGGTCCGGCCGCAGCCATTTTATCAAAAAGTAAAATGATATCGTTGCATTCGGTTACAATTCATCGAACCATTACGATTTCTATAAAAATATACATAATTCGTAACTCTTGTTATCGAAATAACGCGGAATAACTGTTTGGCCGACAATACTTCTATGTACCTACGTACCGGTCAGGAGATTGACAAAGTTTCAGCTTTGCGGTCATCGTCGGTCCGGCGGGAGCCATTTTACCAAAAAGTAAAATGATATTCCAGCATTCGATTACAATTCGTCGAACCATTACGATTTCTATAAAAATATCCATAATTCGTAACTCTTGTTATCGAAATAACGCGGAAAAATTGTTTGGCCGACAATTCTCCTATGTCCCCTCGTGCCGATCGGGAAATTGACAAAGTTTGATCTTTGCCGTCATGTCGGTCCGGCAGCAGCCATTTTATCAAAAAGTAAAATGATATCGTTGCATTCGGTTACAATTCATCGAACCATTACGATTTCTATAAAAGCATCCATAATTCGTAACTCTTGTTATCGAAATAACGAGGAATAACTGTTTGGCCGACAATGCTTCTATGTCCCTACGTACCGGTCAGGAGATTGACGAAGTTTCAGCTTTGCGGTCATGTCGGTCCGGCGGGAGCCATTTTATCAAAAAGTAAAATGATATCGCTGCATTCGGTTACAATCCATCGAACCATTACGATTTCTATAAAAACATCCATAATTCGTAACTCTTGTTATCGAAATAACGCGGAATAACTGTTTGGCCGACAATGCTTCTATGTACCTACGTACCGGTCAGGGGATTGACAAAGTTTCAGCTTTGCGGTCATCGTCGGTCCGGCGGGAGCCATTTTATCAAAAAGTAAAATGATTTCGCTGCATTCGGTTACAATTCATCGACCCATTACGATTTCTATAAAACCATCCATAATTCGTAACTCTTTTGGTCGAAATAACGCGGAAAAACTGTTTGGCCGACAATACCTCTATGTGCCCACGTGCCGGTTGGGAGATTGACAAAGTGTCTGCTTTGCGGTCATGTCGGCCCGGCGGGAGCCATTTTACCAAAAAGCAAAATGATATTCCAGCATTCGATTACAATTCGTCGAACCATTACGATTTCTATAAAAATATCCATAATTCGTAACTCTTGTTATCGAAATAACGCGGAAAAATTGTTTGGCCGACAATTCTCCTATGTCCCCTCGTGCCGGTCGGGAAATTGACAAAGTTTGATTTTTGCCGTCATGTCGGTCCGGCGGCAGCCATTTTATCAAAAAGTAAAATGATATCGTTGCATTCGGTTACAATTCATCGAACCATTACGATTTCTATAAAAATATCCATAATTCGTAACTCTTGTTATCGAAATAACGCGGAAAAGTTGTTTGGCCGACAATTCTCCTATGTCCCCTCGTGCCGATCGGGAAATTGACAAAGTTTGATCTTTGCCGTCATGTCGGTCCGGCAGCAGCCATTTTATCAAAAAGTAAAATGATATCGTTGCATTCGGTTACAATTCATCGAACCATTACGATTTCTATAAAAGCATCCATAATTCGTAACTCTTGTTATCGAAATAACGAGGAATAACTGTTTGGCCGACAATGCTTCTATGTCCCTACGTACCGGTCAGGAGATTGACGAAGTTTCAGCTTTGCGGTCATGTCGGTCCGGCGGGAGCCATTTTATCAAAAAGTAAAATGATATCGCTGCATTCGGTTACAATCCATCGAACCATTACGATTTCTATAAAAACATCCATAATTCGTAACTCTTGTTATCGAAATAACGCGGAATAACTGTTTGGCCGACAATGCTTCTATGTACCTACGTACCGGTCAGGGGATTGACAAAGTTTCAGCTTTGCGGTCATCGTCGGTCCGGCGGGAGCCATTTTATCAAAAAGTAAAATGATTTCGCTGCATTCGGTTACAATTCATCGACCCATTACGATTTCTATAAAACCATCCATAATTCGTAACTCTTTTGGTCGAAATAACGCGGAAAAACTGTTTGGCCGACAATACCTCTATGTGCCCACGTGCCGGTTGGGAGATTGACAAAGTGTCTGCTTTGCGGTCATGTCGGCCCGGCGGGAGCCATTTTACCAAAAAGCAAAATGATATTCCAGCATTCGATTACAATTCGTCGAACCATTACGATTTCTATAAAAATATCCATAATTCGTAACTCTTGTTATCGAAATAACGCGGAAAAATTGTTTGGCCGGCAATTCTCCTATGTCCCCTCGTGCCGGTCGGGAAATTGACAAAGTTTGATTTTTGCCGTCATGTCGGTCCGGCGGCAGCCATTTTATCAAAAAGTAAAATGATATCGTTGCATTCGGTTACAATTCATCGAACCATTACGATTTCTATAAAAATATCCATAATTCGTAACTCTTGTTATCGAAATAACGCGGAAAAGTTGTTTGGCCGACAATTCTCCTATGTCCCCTCGTGCCGGTCGGGAAATTAACAAAGTTTGATCTTTGCCGTCATGTCGGACCGGCGGCAGCCATTTTATCAAAAAGTAAAATGATATCGTTGCATTCGGTTACAATTCATCGAACCATTACGATTTCTATAAAAACATCCATAATTCGTAACTCTTGTTATCGAAATAACGCGGAATAACTGTTTGGACGACAATGCTTCTATGTCCCTACGTACCGGTCAGGAGATTGACGAAGTTTCAGCTTTGCGGTCATGTCGGTCCGGTGGCAGCCATTTTATCAAAAAGTAAAATGATTTCGTTGCATGCGGTTACAATTCATCGAACCATTACTGATTTCTATAAAAACATCCATAATTCTTAACTCTTGTTATCGAAATAACGCGGAATAACTGTTTGGCCGACAATGCTTCTATGTACCTACGTACCGGTCGGGAGATTGACAAAGTGTCTGCTTTGCGGTAATGTCGGCCAGGCGGGAGCCATTTTACCAAAAAGTAAAATGATATTCCAGCATTCGATTACAATTCGTCGAACCATTACGATTTCTATAAAAATATCCATAATTCGTAACTCTTGTTATCGAAATAACGCGGAAAAATTGTTTGGCCGACAATTCTCCTATGTCCCCTCGTGCCGGTCGGGAAATTGACAAAGTTTGATCTTTGCCGTCATGTCGGTCCGGCGGCAGCCATTTTATCAAAAAGTAAAATGATATCGTTGCATTCGGTTACAATTCATCGAACCATTACGATTTCTATAAAAATATCCATAATTCGTAACTCCTGTTATCGAAATAACGCGGAAAAATTGTTTGGCCGACAATTCTCCTATGTCCCCTCGTGCCGGTCGGGAAATTGACAATGTTTGATCTTTGCCGTCATGTCGGTCCGGCGGCAGCCATTTTATCGAAAAGTAAAATGATATCGTTGCATTCGGTTACAATTCATCGAACCATTACGATTTCTATAAAAACATCCATAATTCGTAACTCTTGTTATCGAAATAACGCGGAATAACTGTTTGGACGACAATGCTTCTATGTCCCTACGTACCGGTCAGGAGATTGACGAAGTTTCAGCTTTGCGGTCATGTCGGTCCGGTGGCAGCCATTTTATCAAAAAGTAAAATGATTTCGTTGCATTCGGTTACAATTCATCGAACCATTACGATTTCTATAAAAACATCCATAATTCGTAACTCTTGTTATCGAAATAACGCGGAATAACTGTTTGGCCGACAATGCTTCTATGTACCTACGTACCGGTCAGGAGATTGACAAAGTTTCAGCTTTGCGGTCATCGTCGGTCCGGCGGGAGCCATTTTATCAAAAAGTAAAATGATTTCGCTGCATTCGGTTACAATTCATCGACCCATTACGATTTCTATAAAACCATCCATAATTCGTAACTCTTTTTGTCGAAATAACGCGGAAAAACTGTTTGGCCGACAATACCTCTATGTGCCCACGTGCCGGTCCGGAGATTGTCAAAGTGTCTGCTTTGCGGTCATGTCGGCCCGGCGGGAGCCATTTTACCAAAAAGTAAAATGATATTCCAGCATTCGATTACAATTCGTCGAACCATTACGATTTCTATAAAAATATCCATAATTCGTAACTCTTGTTATCGAAATAACGCGGAAAAATTGTTTGGCCGGCAATTCTCCTATGTCCCCTCGTGCCGGTCAGGAAATTGACAAAGTTTGATCTTTGCCGTCATGTCGGTCCGGCGGCAGCCATTTTATCAAAATTACAATGATATCGTTGCATTCGGTTACAATTCATCGAACCATTACGATTTCTATAAAAGCATCCATAATTCGTAACTCTTGTTATCGAAATAACGCGGAATAACTGTTTGGCCGACAATGCTTCTATGTCCCTACGTACCGGTCAGGAGATTGACGAAGTTTCAGATTTGCGGTCATGTCGGTCCGACCGCAGCCATTTTATCAAAAAGTAAAATGATATCGTTGCATTCGGTTACAATTCATCGAACCATTACGATTTCTATAAAAACATACATAATTCGTAACTCTTGTTATCGAAATAACGCGGAATAACTGTTTGGCCGACAATGCTTCTATGTACCTACGTACCGGTCAGGAGATTGACAAAGTTTCAGCTTTGCGGTCATCGTCGGTCCGGCGGGAGCCATTTTACCAAAAAGTAAAATGATATTCCAGCATTCGATTACATTTCGTCGAACCATTACGATTTCTATAAAAATATCCATAATTCGTAATTCTTGTTATCGAAATAACGCGGAAAAATTGTTTGGCCGACAATTCTCCTATGTCCCCTCGTGCCGCTCAGGAAATTGACAAAGTTTGATCTTTGCCGTCATGTCGGTCCGGCGGCAGCCATTTTATCAAAATTAAAATGATATCGTTGCATTCGGTTACAATTCATCGAACCATTACGATTTCTATAAAAGCATCCATAATTCGTAACTCTTGTTATCGAAATAACGCGGAATAACTGTTTGGCCGACAATGCTTCTATATCCCTACGTACCGGTCAGGAGATTGACGAAGTTTCAGCTTTGCGGTCATGTCGGTCCGGCGGGAGCCATTTTATCAAAAAGTAAAATGATATCGCTGCATTCGGTTACAATCCATCGAACCATTACGATTTCTATAAAAACATCCATAATTCGTAACTCTTGTTATCGAAATAACGTGGAATAACTGTTTGGCCGACAATGCTTCTATGTCCCTACGTACCGGTCAGGAGTTTGACGAAGTTTCAGATTTGCGGTCATGTCGGTCCGGCCGCAGCCATTTTATCAAAAAGTAAAATGATATCGTTGCATTCGGTTACAATTCATCGAACCATTACGATTTCTATAAAAACATACATAATTCGTAACTCTTGTTATCGAAATAA